>OY744529.1:71592525-71965025 GCA_963556195.1 Sepiola atlantica
GTATATAATATATATGTATATGTATATAATATATATGTATATAATATATATGTATATAATATATATGTATATGTATATAATATATATGTATATAATATATATGTATATAATATATATGTATATAATATATATGTATATAATATATATGTATATAATATATATGTATATAATATATATGTATATAATATATATGTATATAATATATATGTATATAATATATATGTATATAATATATATGTATATAATATATATGTATATAATATATATGTATATAATATATATGTATATAATATATATGTATATGTATATAATATATATGTATATGTATATAATATATATGTATATAATATATATGTATATATATATATATATATATATATATATATATATATATATATATATGACATTAGATTGAAGGCAAGCAATTGGGTCTAATTATATCTTACTATGGTCATTTGATGTTAGACGTGAATGATTAGGTTCTTTCCGTAACAAGTTGATGTTTTGCTAAAACTGTCACGCCAAAATGATCTATTATTATATATTAACGTCAATAAATTCATGTCACATTTGATTAAGAATTAGATTTCATTAAGTGTTCAGATATGGAGATTGGACCAACATTAATGTAAAAATGATGATAGTTCAAATTCTTTTCTCCTAAATATATTTTTTATTCGTAAACAGTTAACTTTTCAAATAGTCACAAATTATTTTGGTCTTTAATCTCGCAAATGTTCATCAATTTTGATCCCTTGATTTTTGTATGTTTTGTAATCTGGTGCCAAGTGAACCTCTGTTCCATTTGAGTTCTGAAATGATCTTACCACCATGTTTTAAGCCATCAACATTCTGGTTCCTTTCAGTATTTGTTTACTTTCTGTATTTACAGGGACGAATCGCTGTAGGCTCAGATGCTGATATTGTCATTTGGGACCCTAATCAAACCCGTACAATCTCTGCCAAAACCCATCACCAGGCCTGTGATTTCAATATATTTGAAGGGATGGAGTGCCATGGAGTGCCTATCTATGTTATCATGGGAGGACATGTTGTTCTAGATGAAGGCCAGGTATGTAGCCTCAAACATTAGCTTGGGGCTCTTTCTTTTTTTCTTTTTTACCTTTTTATTTATTTTCATTTTTTCTTTTTGTTTAGTTGTTTGGTGCAAGTCCATAACTCTTCCAACGTGAAAAAAAAAATGAAGAAAAAGCTTTATTATGTACGTACCTGTGATGGAAAGCATATATCGTACACCAAAAATTACGTAAATTGATCAAGTATTTTTTTTTTTTTTTTTTTTGTACAAAAGAAAAGAAAATTTTATGGGTAAACGACAATTGTCGATATGTTGGAAATTGTGGTTTTGGAGTTATCTCCCTTGTCCACAATTTCCAACCTGGTGTCGATAGATCGACGATCGTCGTTTACCTATAAAATTTGATTTTCTTCTGTAAAAAAAAAAAAAAATACTTGATCAATTTACGTGGTTTTTGGTGTACGATATGTGCTTATCGTCACAGGTACGCACAAAGTTTTTTCTTAATTTTTTAATATTTTTTTATGTCGGTAGAGTTGCGCCAATTGTTTTTTTTTCATCGGTGGTAATGACAACAAGCTTAGTAATTAATCAAACTAATCTCTGTTGAAGATAAATAAATTCTCTTGACATAAGCCACTTGTCTTTATCTTTTCTATCCTCATCTTAATTGATTTTTTTTTTTTAATTTATCGGATTTAAACATTCGATTTATTTTCAATAAGTTAAATGTTTTCATCTTGCAATTTTGTATAAAGAACAACTGGATGCAGCCTTTGTTATGCATCAATATAAAAACTGTATTTGCTAACTCATAGAAAAGAATACCATTGGCCTTTTTGGCTAGTGTTAAAGTGTAGTATCTGTTCTGATTCTGCACTTCGTCTTTTCTGTCCTAGGTTAGTGAAGGAGAAATCCTTCTAGACTGAGGCAATTTCTTCATTTTTGACCCAGGGTGCACCTATTTGTAGAGCCAGATTTTCCCCCACATTAAAAACCGATCTTGTGTCTAACTCTGCCCTTGTGGGGAGGCAAGTAAATAGGTACTCATGATGGGAAAGATCTCCTGCTTAAAAACCTTTTGAATTAAAAGTGTGAATCGCATAAACTAATATCACATAGCCCAGAGGTTATCACCCAGTTGACGTCTATGTAATAATTTACCGAGAGAAAAATCATTTACAATTAATCCTTCAATAAACTCAAACTCATACCTTCCATTGCTGACCGCTGGCGTCCTGCTTGTGTATATAGTTGCTATCCTCCGAGGCGATGTTGTTAGCTGAAACGAACGCACTAAAATTAATTATAATTAGTCAATTAATTCAAATAACACAATATTTTGGAAGATGAATTATTATTTATTCATATCGTTTTCAATAGATCATCCAGTGAATGAAAAGTGGGGGGGGGGGGTCAATTACTTTTTATGGGTTATCATTTTTAGACCATCTTAAAAATGTCTTTTCTCATCCAAGTTTACATCTAGACTCAGAAATTGACACCATCCATTGTCTCCGTCGTATGTCTGACGTCATATCCTCCTAATTTTTATGTGCTTCCTTTCTCACGAATCCTAACTTATTTCCATGCAGGGTCCACCACGTGACATTTTGCGATTTTTGTCTAGAACATACTCTGTTTACAAACATGAGGGTGGATTTATCTGAGTAAATGTTTTGCTAGTATTTATACTAGCAGATGTACCTACCAATATTTAAGAGTATAATCTATTTTATTATGTTTTAAAACTCTTTCTTTTGCTGACAAATTTAATAAATTTTCTCACAAAACGATTAGAATCATGTTTTGTCAGAACTTTTCACTTTTAAAACCTGGTTTAGGCTTATATATACGAGGGAGTTTAATACGTGAAATTAATTTTTAGGGTGAAATTTTTAGTATGTGGAATAGTGGATAAAAATGTAAACAGACTAATAGAAATAATAACATGGTCAAATCTCTAAAACTAACTGATATTTCGGTCGTGTCAAAGGGTCTTATCTTTGGTTTCAGAAAGGTTTTATTGAAAAAATAAGAATGCCTTCAAACATGTTTTTTTGGATCGTATAAATTTTGGATTGTATAAAAAACATTCTTTTCTTTTCAATAAAACCTTTCTAAACTAAAGCTTAAAGCCATTTGATACAACCTAAATATCGGTTGGCTTTAGAAATGTCTGTTATTTCTACTCATGATTTGATGCTTATCTACCATAATACTAAACATTCCATATATATATATATATTCGCGATTTTCAAGAATAGTTAACAGGAAAAAAAGAGGTGAAAAAAAACAAATAGGCAACAAATAACTGCTACTAAAGACAATACGTTACTTTTCTACTTACCCGCCTAATTTTTTTTGTTGTTTTAAAGTATTTTAAAGCGCTTTTATTTACATTGTTTATCATTGTCTTTGAATCTTGTAAACCTGATGAATCGAACCTGGCACTGAATTTTACTCAGTGTGAAGCCTTCGATGTCATATGATTAATAACTCAAAAATGGAAAATTAAACAAAAATACAGCTAATAACTGTCACCAATTGGTGGAAAATATAATTTTCAACCGATCTGTATATTTTAGCTGTATTTTTTTTTTGATTTTTGAGTTAATTATTGAGGCTTTATATCGTGTAAAATCCGGCGCCATGTTTAATTCGTTTAGTTTACAAGACTCTAAAGGCAGCAAATTAAAAATAAAAGCGCTTTAAAATACTTTAAAACACAAAAAAACCTTATCCAGGTAAGTAAAAAAGTAACTTTTACTGCATTTGGTAACATTTATTTGTTGCCGATTTTCTTTTTTTTCTGTTAACTATTCTTGAAAATCGCCTATATATAAGAGTATATCGGAAAGAAAAAATTTTTTTTAAATAAAAATGCTTTTTTGGTAATAATGTATTTCAACCGCATTAAGCGACTTCAGACCAACGATAATTTTATCTATTGAGAAAGTATGAAAATCATCTGGGGCTTTGGAACATTATTTCCAATTTAGGAGAAAGGGGGACAATTCGGAAACAATTTATGCCCTCTGTCGTCTATATGCGCGTATATGTATATCTAATGTCGTATGCCAAAAATTAGAACTAATATGTAACGTTTTTTGTTTTGTTTAATTTTCTTTACAGTTGAAAGTAACCCAAGGACTTGGCCGTTTTATTCCTATGCAGCCTCTTGCCGAATCTGTTTATGGCCGTGTTGAAGGGCGTGATAGGGTAAGTGTGCTTGTCTTTTGCTGTCACCCATTTTGCGCTCTTTACGGGTTGTTACTGGTACGATCAGAACAGAAATTATGATTTATAATTAGTTTTTATTAATTAGGCTTAAACCTTTATTATTTTTTTTTTAAATCTATCTTTTATATATTTATTTGAAAGATGACCGTAAATTGAAGACTACTCTTTTGACTAGCAAACCAAAAGAAAAAAGATGATAAATCTGCCAAAAAACACTTTTTTTTTAATATTTGAGATTGATTTTTTTTTTTTTTAATTTTTTTTTATAGTGTTTTTGTATATCTGTAGAAAAAAAAAATGTTTACGATAACATCTATCTCTGGTTGATATAAACGTTTTTCTGTTTTGGTAATTTTTTTGTGATTTGATTGTTGTCAGTTTCACAACGTTTTGGCCGTTGAATTCCCATCTTTGGATGCCTTTTGTCGTAGAAAAAATAAACTGATACTAGATAATTAAAAGGCATGGAATACAAGATAAGAGTGATCTATCCCAATGAATTAAATAAAGTAATTAGTTTGAAATTACCAGAAAATTTCACACGGGGGGGGGGGGGGGTCGGAGAGTTGAACGGTCGAAACTTTTAGAAAATAACAACAACCCAACGTCTGTAAATCTCATCTAAAAAAATATCGGCAAACATTCAAGCAGAATATTTTCAGGTTTAGCTCTTTTACTTATTTATTTTTTATTTTTTTGTCTACATATATCTATGGCTTTTCTTTTCCAGGCAATGCTTCCCCAGAAAGTTGAACGTGAGCCCTACACTGGAACTGTGGTTGAAGTGAAGGAGCCTGAAGAGTTCGACACACGAAATTCGGACAATCCTATCCTGGCTGAGCATCCAGAATTTCATGCAAGACCACTTACTCGCAGTGGAGCTCGCAATCAACAAGATTCTAGTTTTACATTAAGTGGTAAGTCGAGCACGCTCTTCTCTCTGAGCATATCGTATATATTTGTCACTATGCTTTTATCTCCTAGAGATTCCTTTAAAAGCCCTTAATAATTTTTACGTATTCCGAGTTGGATTCACCGCTACACAATCGTACAAATTGCACTTTTTGATAGAGAAAAGGCAGACTGGAAAGGTTCTTGTTTTAAGTATTTATTTTTTTGTATAAATCAATGTGGGCCTACAGGAAACCATTTTTATGACAAATATTTTCCTCAAATTTTAATAAAGTTGTCCATCATGCCCTTCTATTAACAATATTGAACTTTACCCACGAATTTCAAACAGGCAGTCAATTAATTTCAGAGTCAGCCGGGTCTGTTTAATTCCCATCAGTGTGCCTCTCTGGACTTTATTATATTTCCACCCCACCCATGGTTGATGACATTCTCCATCCGTAATAGCACCAATGACATTACCTGTTTCTGGCTTGCTGCATTTTTCCCTCATAACAAAATGGACCTTTTGTCTCCTTGTGGTAAACTTTCCTGAAAAGAAATTGAGATTCACAAAGATCTCGAATAGAATGGCTCATCTATCAAGGAGGCCTTCTTGCAACCTGTACCGTAATTACTTGTTATGAAAGTCTTGAGACTGTTGCAAAATGCAAGTCAATTCCAAACAAAAACTACTTTTATGAAAGATAACTCTTCATCGATGCATTTCCGATTCAATTAATCAACAGTTGCTTCCCTTGAATTCATACTCTGAAAGTAATCAGATTCGTTTAAAAGAAGCAGCAACGGAGTTTAATCCCGTAGCAATCAAGTTTGTTTTTATATAAATTTATAAAACACCTGCTTTGATTATCAGTATGATTAACAACATAGAAACCTTGTGAATGTTTACTTTTTATATTGATCGATACAAGTTTAAAGGCCTTAAATTTGCAAATATCATCTCGGCTAAGAAAATCGGAAAACTGTTGTAACCCCCCCCCCCCCCCCCCCAAAAAAAAATTTTTAACACAAGTTAAAAATTGTTTTTTGTATTAGTTCATAAGTTATATAAGAAAAGAGTTGAAATAAATGAGAAACTTCCTATTCAGTCTATATCTATTATGCACACACACATACACAATGAAGAATTCAGTGCTTCATATTTTCACAAATCACAGAATTCCCACACTGACTGAATGGCTAAAGTAGAAAAGAAAACACTTCATCTTGTGTCTATTTTTTCTATTATTTGCTTTTCTATGTAATAATAGTTATTGTTACACTGTTTTCTAGTTTCTTTTTTTGCTTGATGTTTTCTTAATTTCCGATTTCGATCCCAGTTTTGCTTCTTTGCTAGTTATTTTTTAATTTCATAATTTTGTTTTATTTGCCAACGTTCGTTTCGTTCAATGAAACGATTGCTATATTTAGATTAATTTCTGCCTCTCTTCTTGCAAAGTCACCTTTCTTCAAAATAATGATTCTATATTTCAAGTTGCTTTTGTTTCAGTCTTGATTGAACTGGTTGTTTACTCTGTGGCTGCCTCCCATTTTGTATGCCTGTTCGTCTGCCGGTTGTTTTCAGCAGAATCCAAATAAAACGGATTTCAATATTGTCAGATTTAATTTATATATATATATATATATATATATATATATATAATATTACATATAATTTTTTTTTTTTTAGATATATCCTTCATCTCGTAATGAACCAAACTGCTAAAATATTTATAGAAATTCAATTTGGCTGAAGGTTTAGGTACTATTAGAAAAATAATCTAAAACATTGGAAACTTCATATTAAAGATCAAAATTAAACTAAGGGAAGTAA
Source organism: Sepiola atlantica (assembly GCA_963556195.1). Taxonomy (NCBI): domain Eukaryota; kingdom Metazoa; phylum Mollusca; class Cephalopoda; order Sepiida; family Sepiolidae; genus Sepiola; species Sepiola atlantica. The sequence continues at coordinate 71,599,536 of OY744529.1, forward strand.
CTATGCATGGATGAATTCAGTTTCGTCCCTTTTTTTTAAGATGGCTGCCCTTTGAAATAAAATCCAACAAAGTATTTTCTAGAAGGAAAAAAATTTACAAACCAAAATTAAATATTGATTTTTGTAAGAAGAAACATATTGATGCTTAAAATTGAGAATCAAAATATATTAAATGTAAGAAATGTTTATCTTTTATTTACATATATATATATATATATATTCCTTTGCAATGGAGTCCAGCTAAAAGTGAACTTGGAAATTGTTCTTCAATGAGGCTGTGACCTTATTTAAACAAGCTGACTAGGTTGACTACACTTACAACAATTATTTTCCCATCTTAAATATGTCCATTTTTTATATATATATTTTTTTTTTTTTTTTTTTTTTTTTTCTAACACTTTTCAGGGTTCCATTAAAAATATTCCTATTCCTTATATGTATATATTTTTTTTTTTTCCCTTTTTTTTTTTTTTTTTTTTTTTTTTTTTTTTTACTTCACAAATTAGAACTCAAAAATCATATTTCAGTATCACCAAATCATGAATTCGATACCATTTTTAATCATGACTCGGATATAAAACAAAAAGTTTTCACTTCCATTATTATTATTATTCCAATAACCATTTTTCATAATTCGCCAGACTTTGCCTTTTCCTCCCCCCTCCCCACTGGCATCATCTGGACATGACTATGAAAAGCCCACATTGGTTATGTGATGGATGGATTTTTTTTTTTTTATTAATCAAGGTACACTATAGTTGTGTTTTTAAGGAAGGGAATAGCAAATGGAAAGTGATGGGAAAGTGGGGTATTAAAACACTGCAGATCTTAATTGTTTTTCAGTTTCTTAGCTCTTTCTCTCTCTTCAATTTAGATTGTAAAATTGTTTCGGAAAATATCAATCTTGCTTTCTTTCATGCAAAGCTGCTTTTGACTTGTATCTGCTTCGTCTTTTTATTTTTATTTCTATTCTTTGTTATTTCTCTTCCACCCCACCTGCATCACTCCGGGCTACTTTTTATGTTGTACTACATTGCTGTTCGCGCATCGGTTATATTCAGTGGCAAATTGCAAATGTTTTCTTTTTCTCTTTCCTCTGCAATTACTCTTGCTTGTAAAAAAAAAAATTTTTTTTAATCTTCAAAATAGTTTTCTTAATTATTTTATATATATATATTATATATATATATATATTATATATTCTTTGGTTTAGTTTGGTAGAAAGAAATCTAACAGAGTGCTCAATTATTTAATAAGAGCATAATATTTATTTATTTATTAATGGTGTTACAGAACATTAGGTTATATCAACATACCATTGGTTTTAAATTTTCAAACATGACTGAAGATAGCCGGTGATGGTTGTTGCTTATTTTACCAGCCAACCCAGTGGAGCTATAGGTTTCTTGATTTTTTTAAGACCGCACCTGGCTTGAAACCAATGGTATTAAATTGATTTAACCTGATCTCTAGAAACACCATTTTATATATATATATATATATATTATATATATATATATAATCTTTGTTCACATTTGTTAATCTGAGATTGTGTTTAAAATTTGATCACATCTTATCCTATGTTATAATTTTTTTTCCCTACTCAACCATTTAATCTTATTTTAAGTTCAGTTTTTCTGCTTTCTTTTTTTTTTCAAATTTTTTTCTTCTCTCAAAAGGCTTAATGCTGTTGCAATTGTTGGTCTAGTGTATTTCTTTTATTTTTTTGTGTATGAATAAAGAATCTCTTGAAAGCAATGTGATGTTCTGCTACGTCTCCGTAGACGATACGTTTGATGAATCGTGATCATCACAAAATATTTTCCTCTTGTTGTCTCTTTGTGTTTGTCTTCTAGCGAAACCTGTGCCCGGAACCGAGGTTTTGACTTACTACATTCGCTCAGCTATTTGTTGTAAAAGCTAAGCCGGCAGCCATTATTTCTACGTAGGTCATTGTCGTTGGGGAAAAAGTCACCAGTGGAACAATGATAGGTAATTTAGTGTCTCGATCTGAGCAAAGCCACCTGATTATTATTTCTTTTTTTTACTTTTGTAACATGCAGCGATTCCAAAATTCTATACTTCTCCTTTTTACCTTTTAGGTTGCTTTATATATATATATATATATATATATATATATAAACTTGTCTGTCTTGTTTTCAATCTTTGGTTGTAGGTTAAAGATCTTTGTTTTCTCTGATTAATTCAGCCTGTTGTCTTCTACACGGTAGTGGATGTAATAGTGTTTACACTTGTTAGGGTTGTGTCTTCTCAGAGAGAAAGATGAGAGAGAGAAAGAAACATTATATATTTTTTATATAAATATGTTCAGTCACATCATGCTACAACAATTTTTTTTTTTTAAATTAAAATTAAAAATACGTAAAGAGGAATTCAATTTCAAGTCTAAAGAACCTGCTACACGCAAATAATGATGTGATTCGTTTTTTTTTTTTTAATATAAGGCCAAGAAACTTCAATGTGTCTGCGATGGGATCCCCTTTTGCCAAGTGGCACCAACATTCCTTTAACAAAAGTTTTCATTTCTCAATAGAGCAAGGAGATACCCGTGGCAGGAGGAATTATCATTCAAACAGTGAGTAGGCCCCTTTCCAATGCACCGCTCATATTGGCTGATTTGGGCTTTCTAGCAACACTAGCGTGGACCGACTGACTAGTTGACTACCAGACTACCATTCTTCTTATGCTTCATCTTATTATTGACCTGTTTTTTTTTTTTTCGTTTTTTTTTTCCTTCATTTGTAACCTCCTCCTCCTCCTCCCTTTTTTCATCTCCCTTCAAACCTCCTATATTTATGACCACCTTACCTCCCCCTCCTTTCATTTTTTCTTCTCCTTTTTTCTTCCATTGGCTTTTTTTAGCCATTTGAAAAGCTCAACAAATTTGACTTTTTAAAAAAAAAATTTTTTTACCTTGGTTTTAATTTCTAAATATTTCATCTCCATTATAAGCAATTTGCTGTCTTGTTAATTTATCTCGTTTCAATCATTCATCATCATTATCATTTATATCATCATCATGCAATTAATCTTTTTGTGTTCATTTTTGGAAAGAAGAGTAAGCATCATTATTTGCATTGTTTTTCTTAGAAGTATTTTTCTCATCAATATTAATCTTTCAACTATGTTTCAATGTTTCAGCCAATGTGCTCTCCATCATCGTTCTTCAGGTCTCTTGTTCATTTGCATTAAAAAAAAAAAAAATCTCCATATTCAGTCATATTCAATGGAGATGAACAATACACACGAAGAAGGCCAGAGAACACATCCTCTAAAACAAAATAAAAAATTAATTTAAAAAAAAAAGAGACATACCAGTGACCCATTGAGTCACTACCACTATTTATCCTACCTTGATTTCATTCGAAAATTCATAACCTGTGACATATGTTAAGAAATTCTTCTTGCATAACTACAAATAATAAGTCTCTTTATATCTACATTATTATTATTATTATTATTATTATTATTATTAAGTAAAAAGACTTGTTTTGCCATCTAACTTTCATATGTGTTTATGGTGTGTAGTCACATATCTGTAAATTAGATGGCGGCACTTAAAAAGAGTCACTCTTTCTCTAAATACCTGCAGAAACAGAACTATTCGAGAGCAGCTAAACCAACATAGAATGAGAGGAGTGAGAAAAATACATAGATAGTTGAGAGATGGATGAATTGTTCAGTTAATTATAAATTACAGCTAATTGAAACAATTTAAAATAGTTGTATTTTTTTTTTTCTTTTCAAATATCACTCGGTCCAAGAACAATTAAGCAAGATTCCTTAAATTTCACTTTCTAAAGACCGCCTTAAATTTTAGACATTTTCTAGAATCAAAATCATGTAATGGATTTTGATCAAAATTAGAATAAGGATTCTAAACATAGTTTTAGTAGCATTATGTCTTCATTTTAATCTTCATAAGGAGACATAAAAGTGGTGCAAAACTGTTCTACTTATGGAAATTAATTTTACCCATACTGGGATAGGTATATTTCTAGTTTAGTATAATGATAGACGTGTGTGCGCGTGTGTTTGAATAAAACAATGCAAATAATTTTGTTTCCTTCCTCTCTGTTACCTTTTTGATATTTCATCTTTATCACAATAAAATCATTTTCACACTTGTTGTATATCAAAGCAACTTCCATTCTCACTCTTTCTCTTATAACTAAATTTCTTACTTTCTCTCCTCTTCCAAATGTTCCTCTTCTAAGCAAGAGATGAGAAATTATTTGTCAATTCAGCAGTTCTTTTTGCAACATGTTTTTTCTTTTTCTTTTTCTGTCATTTATGAAGGATTTTGTCTTGACCTGTTTGACTCTTCCCCACCTTGATTATATCCAGCTGTTTTCTAACTCTTTCTTCCCAACAACTTTTTTTTTCTCCAAAAATTGTTTTAAATGACTTTTTCCTCCAAATTCTTCCCTTATAGGGTAATGATACAAAATGTGAAATTTTCATTTTTGTATTTAATGCTGCTTTTCTACGATAATTCTTGACCTTTCAAGCCCAATCTTGTGTGAGAGGGGGGGGGGTAGTTTAAAGTGGCTAACTACTTACAGTGAGATCGGTTTGGACCATGGTCATCCCTGTAACAGATCTAACATTTGGAGTCTTTGACTGAAGGCAAGTTTTACAATCAGTCAGCAGAAATCCTTTTAGCTGTTAACACTTCACTGTCATTGCTCCTAGAAAATTTCACTCTGCAAAGATTGTAACCATGGTCATGATTAAGTAAAAATTATCTATAAAAAAAACTCCCACATTGAAATAAAAATCACTCATCGAAATATGCATTTACCTTTGTTTATTCAAAGTTACCTGTCTCTTCATTTATAGGAATTTGTCAGGAGTTGTCAAATTTATCAATTATCTCATTGTGGTTCTTATTATGTGGTATGTGAAACACATAAAAACATCAAACTAATCTTACAGGAGAATTTTCTCTCTGCTTTAAACTGCTATATCAATTATCTAAAAATTCACATTACCTCCATTAAAAGACCTCAGTTGCATGATTGCCTGGCCTGTTATAGGGATGGCCATGGTTTTAGTATTATTTTCAAACGATTTATTTTCTACTAAAATCATGATTTGTCATTTTCTTGAGCAAAAACTACTTAACACATATTAGCTGTTTACTGTATTCACGATAATATTAAAACTAAAATTCAACATAGTACATTGTTTTGCCAACAAAATTATATAGGGGCAGATAACTCTAGTTTCCTTTGGCTTGGAAATATTAAAATAACATTTTATTGAAAGTAATTATTTATTCCAGCTCCCTTAAGCACTTATGAAAAAGTTTATATCTGAGCTATAATGCGGAGTTCTTTCCCTTGGTAATAGAAAACTCGTACGAAATTTACTATTGTTCTTAATAGGATTTATTTCTAATTTCATATGGCTGCCATGATGGCCACATCGATTGGAGTGGGGAGGGGGTCGAATTAAAAAAGGGAAAGATGAAAGAAAAGGAAAAGAAAAACAATTATATTTTTTTTATATATATATATACCGTGGAGATTTAAACTATTTTGAAACGCAAATTCTGATTTTTAAAAGTTTTGGCATAAAGAGAGAGGTGGGGGGGGGGGGTGCACGTCGGATCATTTTATCCCCGTTTATATTCATATATATATATATATATATATATATATATATATATATATAATATATGTATATATAAATGAAAATTATCAAAATAATATTCAAACATAATGGAAAATGTAAAACCAAAATTATTTATATATTCATCAACGTTTCATTTTTATTTCAAGGCTTTCTCAAGATGATTGATTTTAAAAAATAACATAACATTGTGTATTCAAATATTGTACTTATGTTATTTCTTCAAATCAATCATTTTGAGAAAGTCTTGAAATAAAGACGAAACGTTGATTAATATATAAATAATTTTGGTTTTTCATTTTATATATATAATAATTATAGAGACTAGCTGCACCTATCTAGCGTTGCTTGGGATGCAGTTAATGTCATAATTTTATTTGTTTGCACATTTTGAAACTTACGGTAGACAACTCTTATATTCTTCAATTTAAAATTAGCTATCCCCCTTGCTGATTTTTATTTTTATGGTGATCATTTAAAAATATTTCTTGGCCAGACTAAGTAATTTTTTTTTTTTAATAAATTGTAGCTAAGTATGTTATAGAAATGACAATTGGCGAGTCAGAAGCAAAGTCTGATTTGTCAGCTTAAATGCTATTTGGGTCTGACTTTAAAAATTCAACAAGATAACTTTATATGTTAGATAACAAATCCGGAATTGACAGTAAACTAGGAAATCGCCCCCCCCCCCCCCCCAATCTATTATATATTTCTAAACCTGAACTAACTAGAGTTATCCGCCCTACTTTAATTGTAGTATCTGTTCTGGTACTACACTTCATCTTTTCTGTCCTCAGTCACTGAAGGAGAAATCCTTCTTGGCTGAGGCAATTTTTATTTTTATCCCAATCCAGAGTACTTCTTTTTGGGGAACTGGATTTTCCCACATTAAAAACCGACCTTGTATCTAATTCTATCCTTGTGTAGAGGCAAATGAATAGGGACAGGTTGCCATGTTTAATTTTATTTTTGTATTACCATAAATACGGTTAACAGCTAATGTGATAAATATTGTTTTTATTCAAGAAAACAACAAATCATGATATCAGTACAAAATAATTTGTTTCATGTTAAATAATTAACACCCTTAGACTAGTAAATTACTGAAAATTGGTAAAGTACTTTATTCAATAAATGGTGTGTGTGTGTGAAACATGTTTTCTCCCTTGATTAGATATTATGATTTTATACCTGTTATGGTGCAATACCGAAAGCTATTTCATTGTAAATAACTAACGACCGTAAACTGAAGTTTCTTGTTACCCTCCCCCCTCACCTCATGTTTCTGGTTTGCTGAAAAGGATTAGTTTCTCATCAAAACCACAAATCCTGTTATGCGAGACAAGAACAGGAATCCAATGATTGTCTGTATATTGACAATGGATCTGGATCAAGTTGCATCTCAACGTTTATTTATTTATTTATTTTTTCTTCTGCTGGATACTGTTATAATTGACCAGCACCCACATAGTTACTCCCGTGTGTGCGAACTTTGAAAAGCTGCAATAAATACAAAAACTTTTTTCTTTCCTATCCTTTTTTACCTTCCCTTCTTTACCACAATTGGGTTTGTTTGTTTTTAATTTAAATTTTTTTTAAATAAATAATTTAAATTAAATGTTTATTTCTTTGTCTATTCCTCCAAACTAGTTTTGGGATCCAATATCCACTATTTTGTTATCTCTTCACATTCGTTCTGTTCCGTCCATTGATTTCTTTCTCTTATGGGATCCCCCCCCCCCCCCCGCTCTCCGACCACCTCCACCCTACCTGATCCCTCTGTTCTTCTCCCCAAGTTACCCTTTCTAAAGTTCCGTCTTCTCCTCAACCAACTTTCTGGTTTGCTGCATGTGTGGTTCTCCAATGAAAACCAAAGACAAAAAAAGGGGTGAAAAAAAACAAAAAAAAAACGAACCGTATTATGTCGTGTATTTGATGTGAGCCGTCTAACATTACCTAAGCCTTTGTATTAACTTTTATTCTCTCTCTCTCAACCTCAGTCTGAGTCGTGTTGCTTTTCAGAAAAAAAAAAAACAAATTATAGCTTCAATTTTACCCCAACTCCTCCAGTGTTTTTTTTTTATATATATAATTATTATTACCTCCCTCCAGCCTAACTTTTCTTAACCCATTTTGATGAGTCTATTGTTTGCATGATGACTACCTACGTGTGGCCGTGTGCGTAGTGGAGAAAGGGAGCAAGTGCAGGTGTATGTGATGGTTATGATTCAGATATATCTTATCAGATGTCGGCAGCAATCAATGGAATACACATACTCGTCAGCAGGTCAGTTGGTATCGATTGTGTGTCCAGCATTCTCTTATCTGCATGTTACTTACAAGTAATTATACTAATGCCTCAAAATGTTGGATGGTGAACACTGCAACTAAAGGTCAAATTAAATAACCTTTTTTTTTCTACAGGATGACTTTAACTTTTTTTTTTTTTCAACAAAAGCCACCACTTTTTTCTTTCTAGCGATCTTTTAGTGTGTGTGTGTGTGTGTGTGTGTGTCTATATGTATTAAAAAGTTATGGTGTTTTTGGAGTTTGTCTGTTCGTACGCAAATAAAAACGTGATTGGTCGACAAAGAAAGAAATAAGCACAATACACATTACTAAGGCAATAGTTTATACAATCTTAATACCAGAGTTTGAATTTCACCTAAGTCTAAATGATTTTTTTTTTTTACTGGAAACGTGTTTTATAAATTTAAAGAAATTAAGATAACATAATCACATGAAATATTTTACATATATATATATATATATATATAAATTGTAGATAAAGTAAACATAAAAGGTATTTGACATAAGTTCAATAGAAATTATGTTTTTGAACATAATTTCTGATGTGTTTTTCCAGTAAAAACAATACAAAAATGCATTCATTGTAGTTACTTACTCTCATGCAAATACTAAGTAGCATATTTTTTTCCACAAAATTTCACAAGTATTTTCTTCGTACTAGTTATAAAGCAGTAGAAGCTAGGTAAAGATGGAAATCGACATACCCAGGTTTTTTACCAACACCGCTCAAGGAGCGGGTATAAACTAGTAATTTAATTAAGTAAATTACAAAATTTATGACATAATTCATTCAATTTTATAATCCAGCTCTGAAAATCAACACTTAACAATGTTTATCCATATATACGTGCGTTTCAGAAAATAATTTTCTTATCAGAGTAAAACTTGAAAAAACTTTTATTGTTTCCCTCATCAGTATATAGACTTTATCAATTTCAGTTCAGATAATTTCCAGTGGATATATTCAGTCACCTCAAGAACAAAACAATGTTCAGATGTAGGAACCAAATAAAACATTTTTTCAATAATGAGGATAGGCTTCAGAACACATGGGGGGGGGGGGGGGGGCATATAAAGAAGAGCAACGATTACCTTCAAATCAGTTTATAATCAATTTTTTTTAGCTCAGAAAAAAAAAACTAATATTTTAAAAATATACAATGTTCATATCTGAAATCCCTATATATACAGGGTGTCTCAAAAAAATATTCCTAATGACATGTTTCGCGACGTTTGCGAATCCCTTGGTGCGCGTTATCAGCTTTGTTTGAACAATAATGGTCATCAGTTTGAACATTTGCGAACATGATTCTTCAATTACATCTGTCTCATGTATTCGATGCTATTTCATTTCACTCTATGTTCATAAATAAAAGTTTTCTCGTCATTCTACGAGTGAGTACATTTTTTTGAGACACCCTGTATATATATATATATAAAAAAATAAAATAGCTATCTGCTGACATGTGTTTTGTCGTACTGCGACTCTTCAGAGTGACCCGACTATGACAGGTCTCAAAACCTGACCATTTAAGGCCTGTTTGAAATACGTGATTATTATTTTCTGTTTTATAAGTATGATTTAATATTTGTTGTTGACGATAACTAGCTGTATTGCAGCTACTGGTACATTTGGCTTTCCTAAGCTGTATAGAGTTTATTGTCCGTTTACATAATTTCGCCCAATTGTTATATATATCAGAAGCCCCCCCCCCCCCCCCCCCCCGAAAAGTTTCATCACATAATCCTGATTATTTATCTTTGATATTTTAATTCTAACGTTTCAAATTAACTTCAGACACAATTGTTCACTTTTACTTATATTGATATTTAAATTATAAATAATTTAATTCAAATTTATTTAAGAAGCCTCATATAGAGCTGTGTATATGAATCTTCTATTTCGATCTGTAGTGTAACAAAACTCGATATCTTAATTGTTTGATAAGTTAGTTTATATGTTAGTTTTTATTGATTTAAAAGTACACTTAAATCAGATTACAGAAATCAAATGTTCTTTTAATTGTCCTGTAGCATATTGTACATGTGTAAAAGATTATTAAAAGAACCTTTGTGAAACTTGATGTAGATATACTTTTAAATCTATGAACACTAATATATATATATATATATACTGGGTACTTTAGAAAATACTGTTCTGAAAATTAATGTTTTGAAAAAAAATAATTTCCGTCGTATGACTTAAAATAAATATTGCATTCAAACAGCTATAAACAACTTTAATACCTTTGGAACATGATTTAAATCATCATATATATATATATATATATATAAATTACCTCTACCTGCTCAGTGTTGCTCAGGATGAAGTTAAGTTATTTTAGTTAACTTTTATTTGTTTGCACATTAAAGTAGACAACTTCTATTATATGCTTCAATTTAAAATGAGGTATTCTCCACTTGCTGATTTTTATTATTAAATGATTATTTAAGTGTTTCATATTAGGAATCATCTGAGTCATTTTTTAAAGAAATTGTAGTTAAGTATGTTACCATATTGCCAATAACACGGTATTACAATTAACAAATGAAAATTGGCTAGTCAGAGGAAAAGTTGAATTTGTCAGCTTAAATGCTATTTGGGTCTGACTTTGAAAATCTGACAAAATAACTTATATATATATATATATATATATATATATATATATATATATATATATTATAATATAAAATGAAGTAATAAAATAAGGTGTCAATCAAATTTTATTAGAATTCAAAGTTCATGCAAAGCATCCTTTTTTTTTTGCATGAACTTTGAATTCTAATAAAATTTGATTGACACCTTATTTTATTACTTCATTTTATATTATAATATTAATGCTCTATCCAGTATATTGAGCTTCAGTTTTTTATACGGATGTTTCACTAATTATAAGATATTAGTTGACGCTTATATCTTTTGTTGGATTGCTTCATATATATATATATATATATATATATGTAACTACATCAACATCAGTGTTGAAGAAAATTTGTAACCTATTTAACCATGATTTTTACAATGGAAGTGTAAAGGACTAAGATAAAATTATGAAGAGATGATACTAGTCATAAAGAATCACAATCCTGCTTTAAAAAATAAAATACCCCCTCCCCTGACTTGCAAAAAATTTGAATTACCTTATTACCAAGCAGACAACATAAATCACTGAGATAATATCTTAAACATCCTAAAAGAAACGAAAATTGTTTCCAAAAATCAAACGAAATCACTCGCACATTGTGAATAATATCACAAAATTCCACACTTCAAAAACACCTTTGCAAAAAGAAGTATCGTAAATATAACCCTCTTGGCTCGAAATGACCCATGAGCCGTAAAGCAAAAACAAAAAGATCAATTAATTCATGTAAACATTTATTTTGTTGCGATCCTATTTCAACTAACAAATTTTAAAACAAGATTTTGTGGATATATGTGGAACATCAGGAAGTTTAACAGATATCCCGTTGGCTTGGCAGGCCGAGAGCAGGTTCGAAGTGTTCCGTCAAATAATGACGATGGAGAGGCGCTCATAGAACCAGGTGAACTCGCGATTCTCCCTGGTGTGGCATGTCATTGATAGGCCCAGGAGGTCGAAGAAGTTCTGCATGCTAGAACCAATCACTCTACTCGTCTCCATAACAATCGATTAGAATATGAATGTCGAGAAAACTGGCATATTTTGATCGCTTGCGGTTCTCTTCTGATGCTGAATTAAATATATTCATATATATATATATATATATATATATAATGGTTTATCGGAATACTACTGTATAGTATCCTATATAATAAAAATATTATGGTCTCACAATAATATTTTTTTATGTACGGTACTATACAATACTAATCTGATTAGTGATTGATATTTGTGAGAAGGCAAGTAAATAGGCATCTTTTCATTTTGTGCCTTCTTCTGAATATGGGCAAAATAATAAGAAATAGTAGCATGTATGAATACTTGGTCAAAAACCTCAAACAACACTTGCTTTGATTAATCGGTTATTGGCAATGGAACCTTTACTTCCCCTCCCACTCACTTGACTTCTTTTATAGCATTTTTTTTTTAATGTATTACAGGTAAGATTTTCTTCAATTCTTAAAATCTTCAATGAATTGATTTTTTTTTTTTTTAAACATCTTTAGAAAAGAATTGATGTTTAACTTCCAAAATGAAAAAAAACTGAAGAAAATTTGTTAGAATAAATAGATTTTGGATTATTCGGGCTACTATTCTTATCTTGGATGTTATATTCACAATGTTTCGACCGATGTAACTTCCAACCTTCTTCAGGTGCATTTCTTCAAACTTGGGAATTTTTATGTCTAACTTTGAAACATATTCATAATTTCAAACTGAATCCTTGATTTAATCCATGGTGGTAGATTGTTCTTATTCCGTCAGCCATCACTGGGAAGAAGTGTTGATTAAAAACAGAGCAACGATGTCATGCACGATTCCATAAAGGTTCCTGAATTCGGCATAAACATTCCAAAGTTTGAAAAGATTCACCAGAAGAAGGTTGAAGATTAAATTTGACGAAAATAATAATCAAGATAAGAATAGCCGTCTGAATAATCCAAATTATCAATCCTAAATTCAAAAACTTCGACACATAAATAGATTTTCTTTAAAAAAAAATTTTACATTCTTAATAAATTCAATTTCATATTGAATAATGAGAATCATGTTTATTTCTATAAATGAAATAGAATAAAATATTTGTGAAAACTGTCAAGAAATGTGTTCATCTTTGAACATTTCTACGAAAAAGAGAAACACTTTTTTTAATTTGCTTTTGCTCTTTTATTGTTTTCCACTGGTGGCTTCCGGTGGATCAGTCTTTGCGCATCTCCCCTTTTTTTATACTCAGTTTTAAGGGGAAAATATTATTTTTATTTTTTTACCATGTGGGAGTCGCATTAAATGTTGGCTGCGTGGATGAGTGACCTTGCAAAGTTTTATTTGCAACTAGTTTATAAAAACTGATCGATTTTTTTATTATTTCAGGCAAGTCTATTAAAACATGTTAGATTCGAGTAATTTGTACTATATATATATATATATATATATATATATATATATATATATATATAAATATAAATAAATTAGATTTAAATTATTTTCAAATCATGATTTTAAAATAAATTTTTTAAATACCTATATACTCAGCTCTATCTCGCTATACGATGGAATATTGAGCTGTTATAGTTTTTGCAAGTTGATGATGGATCTTTAGTTAACTCAAAAAGAGTTTTCTAATTGATTTGAATGTGGGTGTATATATATATATATATATATATATATATATATATATATATATATATACACACACACACACATAATTTAATAATTATAAATATATATATTTATAATATATATACACATATTATAATTCAATAATTATATATATATATATATATATATACACACACACACACACACACAAGGGTCATTCAATAAATGAATTTACTTTTGCAGCAAAACAATTCACATTCAACCGAGGAAAAAAATGTTTGCTTTATCTTTCAAAATCATCTTGATTCTGTAAAATACTTTTTATTTGCCAACCTTCAGCATCAGAATCTTTTGACTGAGTTTTTAGCCATTTTCTTCACTGTGCTCTTCACTTCATCATCAGAACCCAACGACAACTGACCCTAAAAACAGTGCACGATCATCATGCACAATTTTGTGTGCTATACCTTCAGAAATGTTTTTGGGGGTGACACTTCAACGGAAAAAAAAAAACAAGAAAAAAAACGAGTGCAGCATTAACTGAATCCACCATGATCTGTCTTCATCTTGAATATTTTACTTTTTTTAAAAGATTTAGCCCATTCGTAAACATTGACTTTTTCGTACACATCACACGTTCTTCTTGAAATTTCTCAGCCATTAAGAAGAAGCACTGTTTGATTTGGCATCAAGAAATGAAAAACACTTCGGCAAGATTAGAATAGTTTGTTTTTTTTAATCTTTTATCATAAACCAGTTTAAAAAAAAAAAAATGCAGTTTAAACTATGGAAAAGAAATTTTTTTTAATTATTTAATGACCCTTGCTTGTGGTGAGAACAAAATACACAATATATCATAAAATGAAATGCCATGGAGACAGGATGTTGAAAAAAGACAAAAGGAAAAACAAATTAAATACAAAAATCAATCATCACAAACGAGAGATTGACTGGTTTCGTTAGGAAAAAATTTTTTTTTCCTTTTTGTCTTTTTTCACACACACACACACACATATTAAACTATACAATTATAATTGTATAGTTTATTAATTAATATATATTACTATATTATGCTCTTACATAAATAATTGAGCGCTCCGGTTTATTGTCTTACCGATAAACGAAATTCACGTACACACACACACACACACACACACACACACACATATATATATATATATATATATATATATATATATATATATATATATATATATATATACACACACATATATCAAAAACATGTTTTTTTATACCTGATTGGATTAAGTCCTTTTTTTGCTTGGTGGTGAGCATAAGTTGGTACAAAGTAAAAATGCCAGGTGAGGCGAATTGTCCGAGGGCACCTGAAAAATGTAGTTTTACACATTAGAGACAAACAAGGAGTTGAAATTTTTAACGAAAAAAAAAAAAGAGCCATAAAAGTGTTAGCAGACTACTATGTAATTCCAGGTGGTCTTGCTCTGATCTTATATATTCTCTGTTGTAACATTCTGCTGCTTCAGTGAGAGTTTGTCATTTTTAAGCCGAGCACTGCTTTATTGTATCACTTGTGTTTTGCCTGGCAAATGTGAGCGCGCAGGCAAATTTTTGTTTTTAATTGCCCCCTTTTTTTTTTTTTATCTTTCTTACTCATACAGTGAATTAAACATTAGGATGTATAAAGAAAAAACGACAACTGTAAAATTCATTTCCAAAGCTAAAAAGAAACCAAATCTATTTAGCATTACAAAGTTATGGCATTTTTAGAGGTTTTTTTTGGTCGTCGCAAATAGAAACATCTGATTGGTTGACAAAAAAGGAATAGGCAGAATACACTTCACTAAGGTAGTAGTTTTTACGATGTCAATGCACGAATTCGAATCTCGAGTAAGTCTTAAAGAATTTTTTTTTTTTCAACTGGATACGCGTTTTATAAATTTAACGAAAATTACCATAATAATATTTAAAAAAAAAAAACATTACATTAATATTTTTTAAACCAAGTGACCTTTTTTGATAATCTGCAAAAAAGAAGACAAAGCGTATTCGGCATTAGTTCATGCAAATACTAAGTAGCATATTTTTTTTACACAAAATTTCACGAATATTTTTCTACGTACTAACTATGAAGCGGTAGAAGCTAGGTAAAGATGGAAATTGACATACCCAGGTACGAACATCCTCAAGGAGTGGGTATAAACTAGTTGTGTATATTACAATAACTGCCTCCACCGCATCTTGCATTGCCGGCGAGCTGACTATGCGCCAACTGCTGTTCTCCGCTAACACCTCAATCTTAAATCCCTGCCATCTGTCATGTTTCAGCGACGTCTTTGATGGTTTAGACATACGGCTCGTCGCTCTGAAGGAGAGCTAATTCATGATGTAATCCTCCCCTACCTCTCTGTCGTGGTGGCACAAGCGTGTCGGTGGACAGCTGAGGACCTGGACAACAACCATAAAGGAGGACTTGGCTGAACTCTCAGGTCCACAGGTGGTCAGACTTTGACGGTGGAATCGTGATTGGCTAGCCATTTCGTGTGACCTTGTTCAAAACCACCGTGCATGGGCCGCCATGATTCAAGATGTAGTGCGGACTAGGGAAGAAGCCGGCTCAACACGACCAGGGTGAACGCCATTGCAACAACAACAACAGTATATTACATTTAAGGATGTGTGCATGTACTTTGAATAAAATACATAGTGCCCCCCCTCCCCCCCCCCCCCCATCTCTCCTCTCGCAAAATTTCACCCATGGAATCGTTAATAAAATTCATAATCTTTTCTGCAATACAACAATGTTTGGTACAAATAAACTTCAATCTATTCCTGACTTTTCCACCCCGGTTCAGTCGTGAATGTCCAACAGTCTTTTATCGATGTTCAATACTAAGCACATCTGGACACGATGTGCAAAATTATATTTTAAATGAACCCATTTTTAACGTGGATACTCCAATAAGCATAAACTCTTCAAAACTCTGTGCATTTCAATAACAACAAGTAGATTTTATTTCACTTTTTAATAACTATTCAAAATAACGTTACAGGTGTCTACGATTTGATAAACTACAGCCGCACAAAACCCCATGGCCACTTATTAGTTCGGTAGGTGCTCCGTGAATTGCAAAGTTTTCTATAATTTTGGGAAATGTTTAGTTTGGACCTTTTTTGGAAATTAAAAATTGACTGTAAATCTGAAAGGCAAGATTACGATGATCTATGACCGCCTACTGTTCTGGTTCCGACGTCAGAAGAAAAAAAATACAGAAGGGCAGAAAGAAAACACCTCTAGTATCGGAAATCAATAATGGGTGGCAATAGTTTAAGCCTATGATAAACCATGGAAAAATTTTTTTTATCTATGTCATTGCATTCTTTCCCACTAACCTTACAAAGAAATATATATGTATGTATGTATATATACATATGTATATATGTATATGTGTGTGTATATTTCGACAGCAAGTCATTTATTATACACACGTCGTTGAAGACCAGAGAGTTTTCTTTCTTCGCTATCTTTCTTGTAAATTTCTCGACGCGGCGAACGATTCGCCTGTTTTCTGGTGTTAATTGGTGGAGTATGGCACCTAACGTTGTATCATGGGCCATTCCTCAAGCGCTTTCGGTCTCGCGACCGTCTTCAGGAGGCTGTGTCTTATTGGTAGTAAGAGCCGTATTCATAATTTTATTATTAAAAAAAAAAAAAAAAATAATAAACGAATAAAGATATATATATATATATATATATGTAAATTAATAGATATATAACTAATAATAAAACTATAAATACGGCTCTTACTAATAATAAGGCACAGCCTCCACCAATCAACACCAGAAAACAGACGAATCGCTCGCCGCGTCGAGAAATTAACAAGAAAGATAGCAAAAAAAGAAAACTCTGTGGTCTTCAACGACGCGTGTATAATATATATATATATATATATATATATATATATATATTCCCCATGTCTAGGTTATTTCAAAGAAGCATCAATATTTTACAAAGAAATATGCATTTTTTTGTTTTGTATTTTTAATTGATCATAAGTAACTTAACAAAAGTTTGTTGAACACTTTTTCTGTTAAGATGTAAAATCTCTCAAATTTAGGATTATCTCAGCTAAAAATCACTGTAATTGTGACTGTTATACGATTAAAAATTAATTTGTGGGTAAAATGTATTCGCCATTTTCTGCAAGTATCATTTTGCATTTTTTTAAGAGACGAATATTGCAAAATATGGGATTACGATTTCTTATTTTTATTTTATGTAATTTGTCTAAAAATGAAAGAATCTTAAATTTTTATTAAAGACAAATGTTTGTAAAAATCCATTTAATTTTCTTTTTATTTATTTACACGTATTGCTGTGTTTTTTGAATATATATTTATTTATTTAAAAAAAAAATTTAATTCCTGACCACAAAATCACCAGTTTATTATTTTCTGCAAAGTTATTTTCTCATGCATGTGCTTTGGGGTTGATTTATGATTTCACTTGTGTGTGTGTGTGTATATGCATATATTTGTGTGCGTGTGTTTCTTGGGTTATGTAATTTTAGACCAGGGTTGTTGCTTTTTTTTTTCTTTTTTTTTTTTCGGTTTTTATTTATTTTTTATTTTATTTTGCCCCTCTTGTATTTGCTTTTGCTTTTTTTTTTATCTTTCCAATCCCCCGTATTTGCTTTGGCTTAAGTTTTTTTCTTTTTTTTTCTCTCTCAATTTCTGCAAATAGTTGTTTGAAAGATTAGATTGTTTTTAGACTTTAGTTTCATTTTGTTTTCAGTTACCAAATATTTTTATTGTTGAACTAATTTTTTTTGTTTGTTTTTTTTTATTATTTTTTACATTTTTTTAATCTGTATATACAGATAAATTTGTAAATTTTATAAAATTGAAAGCTAAAAGGAAAAAAACTGGATAAAAAGAAATATCAAGTTTATAAATTAATCTTTTTAAAGAAAAAATCATTACTGAATTTATTTTCATATTTTTCAATTTTAAATTGTCTAATTTTCCCTTTTTAAACTTTAAAATAGTTCTAAATTTTGTGAATATGTTGCATTTAATAATAATCTATCCGCACTTTTAGAAAATTATGGACACCATCAATTTTACTTGGATATTTTTTATGGAATTTATTTTACATTTAACAGTTATAAATAATATTTTCGACTCTACAACTGATATCTTAGCTCTAATAAACAATTTAGTCCATCTTTATACGATAACTCGGAATCATCTATTTAAATTAAAAGTATCTACAACAATCTACATGTGGCTCATCAGATGAAAAAATCTATTTTTATCAACCAAACCGATTAGGTGACTTCATTATCACCAGAAAATGTTTGAAATTTTAATTCTTTTTATATTTTTTATATAATTATCACTTTATTTCATTTTCAAAGTTTCACTTCAACAAATTTCTTTTAACAATAATATTATTTTTCTTTTTAAGATTTTTAGTACAATTCTGCTGTTAGCATATTTTTTGTTATTAAGTTATGATAATAATTACATCTACATGTCAAATATTGTGCCTTTGATATTCTAACCGTTTTTTTTTTTCAGCTGAAGTTCTACTTTTATACATATATATATATATATATATATATATATATATATAATTTTATTTACCTCTTCTTCAGGAGGTTAGACATAAGGTCAGGTGTGAGTTTTGTTGAAAGTGTCTCTGTGGAACGAACTGGATTTGAACCTGGCACACTTAGGTTTTCAGTCTGCGTCGTTAACCACACACACACACGCACACATATATATATTTATACAGGTTAATACAACAAAAGATATAAGAGGCAACTAACATCTTTAAAAAGTGAACATCCCGATAAAAATGAAGCTCAATATACTGGATAGAGCATTAATAGCATTAAATAAAATGAAAGAATAAAATAAGGTGCAAATCAAATTTTATTACAGTTCAAAGTTCAAGCAAAATAATTAAAAGTCCTTAACCCATGGGTTTTCAAAGAAAATTCTTCTCGTCAGAGGATCATTACCGCAGTGGAATTACAGCGAGTAAATAAAACTTTACTTTGAAAACATAAAGATAAAAATATGATAATAAAAAAAAAATATTAAAAAAATATATGCAACACAAATTGTATCGGCCTTTCAATTACTTTGCTTGAACTTTGAATTGTAATAAAATTTGATTCGCACCTTATTTTATTCTTTCATTTGATCTAATGCTATATATATATATATATATATATATATATATATTAGAGAAAAACTGACCTGTTAGGCTTCCGTTAGCAAAAAAAGGGAGTTTGCAAAGCCAGCTAAATATTTTAAGAAATAAAACAAAATTACAAAATTAGTCTTTCTATTTGCTATATTCACCCCGTCTCTCTCTCTCTCTCTCTCTCTCTCTCTCTCTCTCTCTCTCTCTCTCTCTCTCTCTCTCTCTGGGTTAAATAATATTACTTGTCGTGATATTCCCTTTTGTTTATAATGGACTATTTCAATATTTTTATTCTTTCTTTTTTTTTATTAACTTTGACTGTTAATAAAGAGAGAGAGAGAGAGAGAAAGCCGGAAGTAAGCATAATAAATACCATATAAAATAAACGTGGGGAGGGGTCAAATAACATAGGTGAGAGAAGGGGATGTCAAATAACATAAAATAGGAGAAGGGGGTGTCAAATAACATAAAATAGGAGAAGGGGGTGTCAAATAACATAAAATGAGAGAAGGGGGTGTCAAATAACATAAAATGAGAGAAGGGGAGTGTCAAATAACATAAAATGAGAGAAGGGGAGTGTCAAATAACATAAAATGAGAGAAGGGGAGTGTCAAATAACATAAAATGAGAGAAGGGGGTGTCAAATAACATAAAATGAGAGAAGGGGGTGTCAAATAGCATAGAATGAGAGAAGGGGGGTGTCAAATAACATAAAATGAGAGAAGGGGGGGGTGTCAAATAACATAAAATAATAGAGAGTGATGGTGATAGAAACTTAGAGATGGATTACTTGGTGAGTTAAGTAGAACAATTAAAATGGAAGTTCTTTTTTGTTTGTTTTTTTCAAACATAACTCAAATCTCAAAACTAACTTTAATTTTATTTTATTATTTTGTGTGATTTTTGAATAAGAAAAAAACATATTTTGTATATTTATATTGCTCTGTTTTCCTGTCAGACCATTTAGTTTTCACTATTTGTGGTGCATAGCACAATGTCGCACTCGAGGAGAAGGATGAGGCATTTTTCTTTTTAGAAAGGCTTGGATTGTTGGTGGAGTAGGTTTGATGATTTAAACCCCAAAACCTGCAATGACACCAGTCCATCGCTGACGACCAACCTCGGAGCATCTGCGAAATATATTTTACGATTGATAGATATATTGTGCATGCATGTTTCTATAAAATATTCTCTTTACAAAATTTGACTATTTTTCATTTTTATTAATTAAAAAAAAAAAATCACAGGATTTCAACTTGTTCCCTTTTTTTTTTTTTTTTTCTCCTTGATCAGAAGTTTCATTCCCCATATCTGTTAATGAAGGTTGGTGTTAGTAGCTGTTTTCTTTATGAAATGAATAATTCCTCATGTTCAAATAATATTCAATTAACTGGCTTTCATTATTTTCTTTCTAAACCCTAACACCAAAATAAGACTCACTCAGCGTCATGGAATCTAACGTATTTTACTTTCTCATACCTTTTTTTTTTTTTTTTCATGACAAAATTAACAGCAAATTTTTTCTACTTGAAAATTTAAACTATTGATGCTATGTTTTTATGTAATATTTTTAATGTATCTATTTATATATTTTTTAAGAGCTTAACCTATGCCTCAAATAGCAGAGCATTTTGTTTTTATTTAGCTTGATCGCAATTGAAGATAGCTTCGAAAGAGTATCACCTTTCTGCTATTGCCGCCGCCGCTGCTGCTGCTTATTGACAATTGTAATCATCCAAGTTATAGACTATAAATTGTAAACACCAATTTTTGCCCGCTGAAGGGTAGAGTTTCCTCCCCTTTGAGATTCCGTTTCTCTTCGTGCTTGAGGAGCAATGGTTTGAAATACAAATTTATTGCACGTCATGAAAGATGCTTCGGAATGTACCAACAAAATATCGTCGTTGGTGTTATTTCAGAGTTTTCCATCTGCTTGATTAATTGCCCTTACTAAGTTCCTACTTTTAGACGACTAATTATTCCAGAGTTGGTACACTGCCATTTTCCTTGGAAATTTCTTTTTCCAATAAGGAAATGGTGCAAATCCACTCATTTAAAGAACACTGTACTCTCTTGCATACATGTTTTCGGTTTAAAGCATAACCAGAGTTTTACAACTTTTTTTTTATTTTTATATTTTTAAAGAACCTATACATTGTAGCGGCAGCCCTTTCTTTGAAAGGGAAGCAATTCTATAAAGTCTATTTCGATATAGAACTTGTCTGATGGAATAATGTTTATAGTTGAAATGCTAACATCTTTACTGCGAACATTTGACAATTCAAACACTAAGTTTTGGCCCAATCCCTCCATACTCATACGCTTTTTAAAAAAATGTTACCTTTGTGATCAAGTATGTATTCACATCAGATTATGATAATTGCTTTATCTCTGGCTGTTTTTTTTTATATCATTATTTTTTATTTTTTAGGCATCAGGGTATAATATAGTGTGAGGAGTGTATATAATTATTCTCGCAATCAGACAGAGCGCCACAAGCTCAGACATACCATGCCAGTCAAAGACAAGAAGTCCTAGAATCAAGTTTCACCCTCCTTATGGTTCATCAGTAAGAAACATCCAAACCAAGGATTCAAAAGCAGATTCACTTGTATGCAGGTCGCTGCACACTATAATCATTAAAGAACCTGCAAATTACTGTTAATAGCCGACCGGGATAAACCCAGAAGATAGATTCATCACACAGTTGGCTGTTAACAGTGATTTGCATTTTCTGTGTTGGTTGTTGCATGTGGCTCAGTAACAGTCGGTAATCCGTCCACATGTGACTGATTTTGAATCCTGTGTCCTACTGATGAGTTTTAAAGAGGGCGAAACTCTGTTCTAGAACTTCCTGTCTTTGACTGGCATGGTGTGTGTAACCTTGCAGCGTTATGTCTGATTGTGGGAATAATTATATATATATATATATAATATATATCCTCCATTCTCTGAGTGCATGTGTGCATGTTTCTTAATTTTCTATTGAATCTTCCGCAAATTCATTTTTTTTTTCTTCTCTCTTTTTTTTTCTAGGCGCCCAATACGATGATGACCGTCCCAGACGTTCTCATACTCGAGTTGTGAACCCACCAGGTGGCAAATCTGGCATTTTTCTGGGCTAAGGAAATGAAAGAAACATCTTAACATAAAAAAAAAAAAATTTCAACAACAAAAATACAAACCCATGACTAATGTAGATTTTTTTTTTCCCCGTCTCTTTTTAAAAACTTTTTTAAAATTATTTTTGTCAACTTGAATTTCCCTAAATTTTTTTTTTTACATATTGATAAGATATATATATATATAAAGATTCCTGTCCTGTAATTTGTGATATTTAGGTCTGCTAATATAATTTATCCTTTTCCAAAAAAGTTCTAGCTGCAATGCAACCTGCTGCTTGAAAGGATATTAACATTAAACTAAAAAAAAAAATTAGGATTATTAATTGTTCTTCTAAGGTAAAACAAAGCAAAAACACTGCTGTTTCAATCACACACACACACACACACGTGCACACGTGCACCTTTGGCATATGCATTAAATGAAAAAGTAATAAATTTAGTATCAAAATTTTGAAATTAAATAAAATTACGAAAATAATCACTTTTTTTCTCTCTTTTTAAAAGAAGTAAAAAGAATGAAAAAAAAAAGAATGTAGACAAGATATGACCAAAGATCAAATAATAAATAAAATTTTTAAAAATAATAAACTGCTTTCTCTTTCCCCCACTCCCCTCCCTTCTAATGTAAATGTACTTATTCTTTTAAAAACAAACAAAAAAATTATTTTATTTTATTTTTATTTTTTTTTTATATATAAAGAAACCCAAATGTATTTTATTTTGAATGCTTGGAGGCTAAGCCTGCGTGCTTATTATTATGTGTGTGCACGTGAGCAACTATGTATCTGTGTAACGCATCTTTTTTTTTTTCTCCCCCCTCCCCCTACCCACTCTTTCTTCCTCAACCGACATCTTCATGTTTTCTCATGCAAGTAAATTCTTATATCTTTTACAAGAGAAAGGAAATATTTCTATGGAAATCCTAATAAAGCAACAAAAAAAAAAAAAGAAGAAAGGATATTATTAATAATTAATTCTGTTTTCATTTTCTATTCATTGCGGTTTGTCATTCTAAGTTTTCCTCCTCCTCCTCTTCCTCGCTATTATTTTGAACACTGCTCACTGTACGCCACATGGTCTATATTGTAGAGTCAAAAGTTGCCTAATTATTGAAATAAACTCCTCATCTGTGGACTATGCGTCTCTGTTTTGTTTCAATCTTTTTATTTTTTCAGTTTTTTTTTTTAACCTATTTGTTATTTTTATGAAGTGAAATATGTGTTGTTGTTTTTTTTTCTCTCTCTCTCTCTCTCTCCCCCCCCCCTATTTACTGTCAAATAATCACTTAAAATCAGGATTAAAACTGCTTTGTAAAATGACTGTCCCCTTCTACATCTGGGATAAGTTGTATAACAGTTGTGTCTGGAGCGGCATGCTGAACCCTCACTCAATCCTCTCTCATCTGAATGCAGTGCAATGACGAATCCATGTGAAGTCTGACCAAACCCATGATATAGAACTTGTTCGATGGAATAATGTTTAAAGTTAAAATGCGAACATTTGACAATTCAAACACTAAGTTTTGGCCCAATCCCTCCAAACTCACACGCTTTTTAAAAAATGTTACCTTTGTGATCAAGTATGTATTCACATCAGATTATGATAATTGCTTTATCTCTGGCTGTTTGTATTTTTTTATTATTATTTATTGATATTTTTTTTTAGGCATTAGGTTGGAAGATTTTCCCAGCATTGAGTTTATCATAGGGATGAATCGTTTACACTAGTACGGTCATGTGGAGCGTTCATCCTCCTGGATAAACTACTGCAGAAGCATGGATGTCTTGAATCGCAGGAAGATTGGTCGGCCAAGGAAAACTTGGAAGCAAGTGATTTAAAGAAGACCATACAGAGTGGAATTTGTAGACAGTTGACCCGCTGAACTTGAGGACTGTAGAGTGCTTACAAAATATAAAAAACGTCTGACCCCTGAACAAGTGTTAAATGAAGAGAGAGAGACTTGTCTAAATTTCACGACGCTTTTTATGTAAATTCATCGTGATTGCTCATCAGTAACAACATTTTAAAATACTTCATATTTATGTAATTATTAGATGTACCAGTGACCCGTAGCATCACAACCACTACCATTATTTGTTCCACCCCAAAATTCATAAACTTTTAAATGTAGATATAATCTTGTTTTTATTTTGACAAATTTAATGTTTTCCCTTTATGTATTGAATCCAAAATTTTGATAAACTTATTGTGAGATTTTCATCCATATTTTTGACGTGTGGCATTTTTTTACTATTTATCCACTCGTGCCATTTTTGCCTGGGCTATTTTTTTTCTTGTGCCATTTTTACCTTAATTTTAGTTTTTCTGGTTTTTAAAATCACTAAATATTTATCGTGAGTATCAACAATAAAAAAATTAAAAAGAAAAAATTAAAAGAAATTAGGCTCAAATTTTTTCAATACCCCAAAAAGTTCTGATTTTCCTGATTCCGACTAATCATCCCAACACTAATAGTAATAGATGAATAAGAAACCCACCCATTGCTTTTTTGCAACTTATTTTGAACATTTTTACAGTGGGTGTCTGTCTGTATTTCTCACGTAAACATAACTTTGATAATTACACATCGATTTTTTTTTTTTTTTTTTTTTTTTTTAATTAATAAAATATTTATTGAAAGCAAAAATGCAATAGCATAAAATAAAAAATTTTAAATCGTATTTAAAAAAAAAAAATTAATTACGAATAATAAAATCCACTAGAATGCATTTCGTTTTATTCGTAAACAGGTCAGCCATCTTAATCTTTTAATAATTGAAAAAAAGATAATTACCTTAAGCATTTAAACTGTCGAATAGAAAGTCATTTCTTGCTTTAAAATTCTTAGCAAATCCTCATGTATTAAAAGATTCAAAGTTTTGGCAGCTACTTACATGCAATAATTTTACAAATACAGATTAAAACAACATTATCTCAAGAAAATTAGTTATTTTATAACAATTTAGTTAAAGCAATAATTTGATGACCAAACAATATTGTAATTAAATTTAACCTTCAAAATCCTATTCACTAAGAAAACAAAAATTTAAGTAAAAAGACTCCTTTGTAGGTACAGTTAAGATCAAAGTGTAGTATCTGTTCCGATGGATACTGCACCCCATACTGGTATTGTCTTGTCCTTCGGGGCTTGACTTACGCCGGTCAATGGGTCTGTCCTGTGCAGTTCTAGGAGGTCCACCCTCCCAGGCTTTGCCTCCCCTCTTTGGGGAGGAGTAAGTTTATTGCTTACTGTCCCTACCGGAGAATGCCGACGGGGCTGCCCAGGCAATTTTTAAATGGCCAGAGTGCTCACGTCTCGGGCGCTGGCTTTTCAAACCCCACTTTCCCGACCCGACCTTGGGTCACATCTTACTTGTGGGAGTAGGATAAAAACTGGCCTTGTGCCTAATTTCTGGAGAGGAGTAAATCAATACAACGAATTTACAGGAATAAGTGTTGAGAAATTTATTTGAAATAATTTTGGTCTCAACTAAATTTATGAGGTTTTGTTCTTAAAATGGATCCGACTGTGGATCTGCGTTTGTGTGAATTCACTGCACGGGTTGTGATAGTCTGCTCGTTGGCTTCGTCCAAATTAAATTCTGTGCTTGATTCCAACACCGATCGCAGTGTCAATCATGTGGTCTCTGTCACTGCTATAAAAACAAAAAGGATTCTCCCTCCAAACAAAACCACAACTCCAGTTTAAAACAAGTAAAAATGTTTCTATTTACTTCCCGCCCCACAAGGGCAGAGTTAGACACAAGGTCAGGTTTTTAATGTGGAGAAACCCAGTTCCTCCAAAAGGGGCACTCTGGATTGGAACAAAAATTAAAATTGATTAAGTCTAGAAGGATTTCTCCTTCACTGACGGAGGACAGAAAAGATGGGGTAGTATCAGAACAGATACTAGACTTTGCTCCTAACCAAAAGGGCAAGTTTATTTTGAGAAGTTAGAATGATATTTGTTTTTTTACCGCAGGCCAGACCTGCAAATAAAGGCAAACATATCTTCCAACTGAACACAAACCATCCATCGGCTGAAGGCCCATTTGTCTTTGAGACACACATAAACCCAACTGATCCCCTCTGCCCGTCTTGCTGCAATATATATATATATATATATATATATATATATATATTGGTTTGACCACACGCAAGACCATTCGAAATTTATCAGTTGTTAATCTATGGACATGAAAACTAACTGCCCAAAGTGTCTTGTATCGTGGACATTAATTTTTCTAACTTGTATCGTGGACATTAATTTTTCTAGGATTACAAATTGTTTGATTTCTCTGCATGAACTGTCGTTTAAAGAGGCAATAACTTTTCCACATGAGAAAATCAAATTTTGGGTGGTAAGATCCCGAGCGAGACATTTCCTATTGCAGTCCCGTTGTCCGCATGCATTGCAACTATGCACGCCACTAAACATGCAGCATTGCACATGTTTACATGACTTTGTTTTTCAGTTTTCTATTTAAGAGAAAATTATTTTTTAAATTTGCAACATATGTCTTCATCCGTGGATCAAATTAACTCAAATAGAACATGCAAAAATATATGGGTTGCGAGTTTCTACTACCGATGGGAGATGTGTTGAAGACGTCCCTTTAAACCTGCGTTTATCAGAAAATACTTGTATTTCAATTTCTACGTCTTGGTGATTATGATGACATAAATGCTGAAAAATAATCGTAGGTTCCTGAATTTTACCGTTAGAATATTCAACAGAAAAGTCAATAAAAGTGTTTAAGCAATTAAAAGGATATTGGGTGTTGGTATAATTACGTTGACACACCGGTTCTCATTAGATCACCTCTCTGCCAAAGAAAAAAAAAAAAAAATGAAAAAACTAAGGTTGCCATCTGCTCGGAGCGTGATAGACATGCGACTGGGGATCACTTATGAATTTAATATTCTCTAGAAACCGCCTCCTACGAAGGAATCTGGCTCAACTCGTGCACGGTGAATTTTGCACCAGGTACTGGGTTGTTTGCATGTTTTCCCAATTTATTTTAAAATCAAATACTCATAGGAGGGACAACATGAAGGTTGCCAACATCCATAGTGAAAGTGGTGCCATAGAACCGAAAGGATTGGAACTTGGCACAACCAGATTGTCAGTATCCACCTTGCTTCGCCACCTCTCATAGAATTAGGCAGTGTCTCTTTGATTTATGAATGTACAGTGCGAACGCAGACCCCACGTTATTACTGTAAAAACTCCTAATACAAAATTAATACCACCCGAATGGATTCCTGTTAAAAAATTTTTACTCTTAAAGTTTTTTTGATCTTTGTATATGGCTTTGTTTTATTTTTCAATAGCATCGCTGGTTAGTAATAATTGGAATCATTGATTGGATGCTAGTGACGTCACATGGAATCAAAGTAAAATTTAATGATGTCATGAAATTCCATAAAAGATTTTGCTCCTATTTAAACTAATTTGATTTTTTTTAACTTTATAATGTATCTATTTCTAGAACAGACAAACAAAGTCACTTTTTTTTTTTTGTAAATATCTTCTATATATTTTTATGGATCAGATATAACGTGTTATCGACGGTTGTTAAAAAAAAATGAAACAAATTTAAATGGGAATGAAAGAAAAAAGAAATTGGTTATCCGTTCCTGAACTCCACTTTGGGTTTCAGAGAAGATGTCAATAAATACAACATGGTGAAGGAACAACAGTGACACAAGTGATTGTATAAAAATAAGTAGTTCATTAAGATGGGGATGAGAGTAAGGTGAGCAGAATAGGGGACAAACACGATAATGTTGAGAGGGATGAATAACATTGGTTTGGGATAAATATAGTTTCTTTGGGATGACGAAGATACAAAATATGTGTCTGAAAGATACAATTTTCTTGTTTTGGGGAACAAGACAAGGTCATAAACATAGCATGTGTATGGGAGATAAAAATGTCTTGAAATGGATGAAACATGTTTTTTGGGAGTGAAACAACTCAAAGATTACTTAGCTTTAAGGAAGATATGTTGGCGGTTGATTCAGAAATTTATGTTCCTTGTATGAGGGAGAAAAAGGTTGTCAGCAGAATTCAAGAATTAAGGAGAGGCTGATATCTTGAGTGCTTTAGTAATCCCTTTCTTTTATTTTAAGTAATTTGATAAAGAGGAAATAGATGTATATTTCTTAAATGAAAAGACTTAACCAAAGAAATTCTATTTCTTTGAAATTCTCTATGTGACAATATATAAAAGTTAATGCTTGTTTGTGTTAAGTTTTATGAAAGGTTAAATTTTTCAAGGAATCTAAAGACACCATTGAAATTTTCCTTTCATTCCATCTGGGGTCACTAGAGGCAATTATTGGTTAGGTCCATAAAATAACTGAACTATATTAGAATGTAAAGAAACGAAGTTCATTTTTTGTTTGTTTCATAAAACAAAAATTAAACAGTGAATATCTCTGTAAAGAATTTATTTAAAAAAAGAAAGATTTAGCTTTTAAATAATTATTTTTATTTGTATTTTTTAGATTAAACATAATTAAATGATAACGAATTTGTAGAAGGCGTTTATAGAAATTCGGCGTCAACAAATGTTTTCAGCGCCACACATTCTATTTTCAAAAGACGGTCATTCTATACGATTTTATGAGTTGTAGTTTTGTCATTTAATATGTATTAACAAAGGGAAGATTTAATATCGATTCTTTTTAAAAAGAACTTAGTATTTTGTTTTGCTAACTTGAATATTAGAAAAAATATAATAAAGGACGATAAATTCAAATTTAAAACTTATTAAGTAAACATATACAAAAGTATGTTCTTTAAAAAAAATTTTAAAAATCGATATTTTCTTCTTTTTTTTTTTTACAATACAGTCACCAGTTATCAAGGCCCACAGGCCACTCGAGGATAAAGGTTATTGAGTTTGACAGATAGACGGTGAAACACTGAGGAGATTAGTAACGATGGTTGTAACTGGTCACAAAGTGACTACTTAAGAGGAATACTCAACAAGAACTTATTAACGTTGGACTTGAAGACAGCAATGTTATAGTTAGCCGGGAAGCAGCCTCGTGGTAGCAGTTCTAGGAAACAAACTCTGCTCGTGAAAGTTCCGCTTAGTTTTAGGTACACAGAGGGAGAAAGGGAAGTTATTGGCAGTAGTTGTAGGTAGACGAGTTTTTGTTGTGAATGTTTAACAGGGGGGAGGGGCATAGAATGAAGCTCAGTCGAGCACCTGCCATGAATGTAACGATAGAGTAGAGAAAGACTAGCAACGTCTCTTCTGTGAGAAAGGCTGTAGAGTGGAAAAAAGGACATCGCCCACTCGATTTCGAAGTCGGGTTTGTACTGTGTCAAGGAAAGGGTGCTATGAGCGGCATTTCCCCAGATGTGGCAACAATGCTCCATCTTAGGACATATTTGACTCTTATACACGTAGAGGATTGCGTCAGGAGTGAAATACTTTTTAGAGCGGTAGAATGATCCAACCATTTCTCCAGCACCCTTGACAACGGATTTTATATAAGTCTACCGTTTTAGGTCTGGAGTGAAGGTCAGTCCCAGAAGCTTATCAAAGCAGGGGGCTTCCTCAAAGTGGGAGCCATTCATTACAATTGGGGCAAAGTGAGGATCAGAACGTTGGTGGTGAAAGGAGAGAAGCTTGGTTTTAGAAGTATTAAAAATACCCAGCCACTTTTTTCCCACCATTGGATGATGTGCTCCAGGTCGGAAGAGAGAGAATCAGAAAGAGCTTGATCATTGCTGCTCTTCAGAGTGTTGCCATAGATGGTTGTGTCATCTGCATAAATGTCGACGAATGATCTTAGAATGTGATTTGGGAGATCATTGATGTAGATCAGAAAGAGAATTGGGCTATGAACTTCAGACTTCTGTCCGTCAACAATTACTTTTATGAACCGATCAGAGAGAAAGGATCTGATGGTTGAGAAGACATTCTCAGATATTCCATATCTAGAAATCTTGTGAAGTAAACCTTTATGCCAAATCCTATCAAAGGCTATTCCTCTAGAAACTATGCCCCCGTCAATAGAATCACTGATCCTGTGTGATATTACAGTCAGAACATCAGTTGTTGATCTTGCAGGACAAAATCCATATTGCTTGTCACTGAATAAGCTGTTTTTGCTGAGGTGATTGACAACTTGATTTATCACAGATTCAAGCAACTTACTCATAACACACAGGAGATGATCTTTAGTATTTTTAAATACTGGGCAGACTGACAAAGTGTTGGGAAGCATTTCTCCTTTAAGCAACGATTGAACAGCTTTGTTAGAATAGGAGCTAATTTTGATTGCAGCTTTGTAAGCACTATGAATTGGAATGTTGTCAGGGCTAGTTGCTTTGCTGACATCAAAGTTCTTGATAAGTTTGGCAACATCCCGGATAGATATATGGATGTCACTCAGAGTATTTTCAGTTATAGGGGGAAATTCAGGAGGTAGGTGGCCCTGATCGCAATTTGATGCAAAGTTCTTTGCACAAAGTTTGGCTTTATCGGATGCCACCAAAATCACCTGTGGTTTATTGATGATGCTTGGCTATGCATCGGTTCAGGACGCTGTTTGTTATTTGCCAAAACTCGTGGGAACCAAGCCTCTGCTCAGCTACTCTAAACTTAACGGATTGGGCATATGACTCTGTCGCATTTTCTATAACCTTTTTTTCAGTGGTTGCTGGCAGTCCTAAAGGCGGCTTTGGTTTCAGAATATCTATTTCGTTGAAAGCAATTGAAATACTGGTTTCTATGAGCAATGGTAGCTGAACATTCTCAGGTGTACCATGGCTGCCAATTTGGTTTCTGTTGGAATTTCTTGGAGAGTATGAAACTTTCTATACCAACGATTAGATAATTAGTTAGATCAGATGCGATACAGGGCACATTCTTTTCAAACATGGAATGCAGAGGAATTTCTGATATGAATGATCTGAGACTGTCCCAGTCATCCATTGAGTGTCGATATACTGTGCGATGGAGAGGGACATCAGAGGTCTTGATGCACTTTGATTTGATCTTAATTGAGACAATTGAGTGATCGGAAGATCCAGCGGAGACAGAACAGTGGATGAGCACAGTTCAGGGAAAGTTGTCAGAAAGAGATCCAGAAGACTTGCAAAATTTCCGTCAGCATCGGGTACGCGACCCGCGACTAGGTTTGTCAACAATCTGTATTAGATCATAAGCCAGGGAGAAATTGTGACAAATCCTCCCTTCATTATCCGTCTTGTGTGAGTGGACTAACCATTCAACATTGTGAACATTAAAATCTCCACAGACAAGAATGTTGGCAGAGAGATGAGCAGACAGGATATGGTCAATTTTCTCAGAGATACTCTCAAAAATAGAAACCTCATCATTTTAGGGAGGATAGAGGACAAATATTAAATCGGGTTCTGTAAGTGCTACTCGGAAACACATATAGGGCAATTAAATTAAGGGTCTTCCTTGGAGATGTCCGTGTCACATGTAAAGCTGTGCCTCATGTAGGCACAAATTCCATGTCCATGACGACTTTGAGGTTCAGGTTTTGATGTCAAGTTAGAGTAACCTTTAATGGTGAAATCATCTACAGAAATAGACGGGCCAATGCCAGTTTTGCAGAAGAACAACAGATCTTGTTTGGTCTCCTGTAAATGGATTTCAACCTCTGGAAGGTTGGAACATAAACCCCCTGATATTGGAAAGGGGGACCTGGTAATGGGGGTCTATGTTGGAAGTTGGGGTTCTGGGTTTACGCTTATAAATGTTGATAGATATATTTTACTTTGTTACTTCCAATGTAATTTTTAAACCATGAATCGAATAATTATATAGAATGATGTCTTTTAAAAAGAGAATTTGTGCCGCTACTGACAGGTGCTTTTTTTTATTACTTGACCTCATATTTCAAATGTTATTTTTTTAACTTTTCATTCAAGGCCAAAAATGTAAACATGACTATATTTGAAATTATTTCCGATCAGAAATATATCTCCACATTGTCACCGCCAGGTGAATACCGCTTGTAGTATATTAGCAGAAAAGACATTAAAACAAAGAAATGTCCATTGACAACGCTAAACAGATCCAATAAATAAATTTGCTGTTGTGATCAATGTTGATTATTGTAAAAATTCAATATTGACCAGTTTTTAAAAAAAAATAGCAATCAATAAAAAAAGAAAAAAAAATTTTAAATAAAAAAAAAAGAGAAAGTGACAAAAGTTTTCCATATTAAAACAATTGTTTTTTGTTTTGTTTTTTTAATTTAATTTTCTCAAAAGAATCATGTGTAACGATAAAGAGTTATTAAGGGGAGGTAATTAACGAAGTACAAACTGTTGGGAACAAAATGAAGAAGAAAAATTACTCGTTGGTTTTCCAGCCGACTCGAATCTATGACAAACTATGGCTACACATTACACAAAATGATAATGATAGAAGAGAACCTGAATTACAAATTTAAAATAAGAATAATTTTAACAAAATTTAATCACACAAGGAAGCAAACTATTTAATACGAGTGTACAACCCTTCATCAAACATGACGAGAAAAAATTATACTTCGCCAGTGTTCGCACTAATATTCATATGAAATAACGTATCAATCGCTGAAGTTAAAATAATAAGAAAGAAACGTCTCAAACTGGAAAGTTTTAAAAAAGAAAGGGGCGGGGGAAAGAAAACGTCTCATTATGGAAATAGAGTGGAGGATTCGTTTCCGAATTCATTTCAGACGGCCTGGAGATGATCTTGCTATTTGCTTGATTTTTTTTACTTGCATGATAGGAGAGAAGTACATTTATTTTTATACAAATAAATACTCATTGCTCTTTATTATATATTAGAGAAAAACAGGAACAGATGAATTCAAAGTTTGACAATTTTATGCAAACGATTAAGGAATGCAAACGATGGTCAGGAATTAAAAAAGTACCCATTTCAAATTCAATAGTATATATATATCAAGTGAATTATTTCTAAATAATCATTTTCTTTGTACGTCTTAAATTCTTAATTTATCAGACCTTTAATGTGGGAGTAACGCTCTTCCCTGGTACTAGGACCAAATACTATAAGTTTGCGGATTACAACATCTTCAATTCATGACAATATGTAGTTACATCGCACTTGGAAAATCTGTAAAATATTAAAAAAACTTGAGAGCATATGAATATACTATTAATGCCTTTTACCGTGTCGTAATATTTAGAATTAAACAAAACACAATATAAACAATTTGGTGTTACATCGCATTTATTAACTGAGAGAGAGAGAGAGAGAGAGAAAGAGAGAAAATAGTGTATAAATGCCTTGCGTGTATTTTTTGTCATAATTTTCTTCAAAATTAAATGAAATGCAAAAGTACATAATTGTAAACTTGTGTCCGTGTACATTTACTGCACAGGTCGTCATCGTCCGCTTGTTGTCTTCCTCCAAATTCAGTGCTTGATGTCGACACTGGCCTTAGTGTCAATCGTGTGGTCTTGGTCACTCCTGTAACAAAAGGATTTTCTTTCCAAACAAAATCACAATTCAAGTTTAAAACAGCGAAAATCAACAAAATCAGCGAAAATGTCGCACTGTTTCTCTGTTTTAATTGATATATGTATAAATAAATACATGATTTACACATTAATTTCTTTTATTTATCGATTATTTATTGAAATTTTTTATTTTTATTTTGTACTCTATCATGGCAAGAAAGAGCGCTCTGAGCGGCACTCCCCAGATGTGACAGCACTATTCTTCCATCTTAATCTGTGATGAGAATGAAGTCGACCCTTTTAGTATTACAGTACTAAAAGGGTCGACTTCATTCTCGATTTTGAATCTGTATCATAATATGCATAGATCGTCATTTGTATGAACGTTTTCATCTTCACACCCATTAAAAAAAAAAAATATTGTCTAATCATCAAATATGAAATGCAATAAAGCTATTGAGAAACATCTAGTGTTGCTGGTTGCAAAAAAATTAGATTTTAACTATTTCCAAATGAATTGTGCCAAAATCGAATAAGACGTCATGAATAGAATTCTGTCGGTGACTTAAAAACTGAAATTCGTTTTGTGCATTCAAAGGATATTTAGCTGCCAATTATTTTTGTAGAGTTTGTTGATTCAGAGATCTAGATGATTTGAATGGTGATTCAGAGATCTAGATGATTTGAATGTTGATTCAAAGATCTAGATGAGTTGAATGTTGATTCAAAGATCTAGATGAGTTGAATGTTGATTCAAAGATCTAGATGAGTTGAATGTTGATTCAGAGATCTAGATGAGTTGAATGTTGATTCAAAGATCTAGATGATTTGAATGTTGATTCAAAGATCTAGATGAGTTGAATGTTGATTCAGAGATCTAGATGAGTTGAATGTTGATTCAAAGATCTAGATGATTTGAATGTTGATTCAGAGATCTAGATGAGTTGAATGTTGATTCAAAGATCTAGATGATTTGAATGTTGATTCAAAGATCTAGATGATTTGAATGTTGATTCAAAGATCTAGATGAGTTGAATGTTGATTCAAAGATCTAGATGATTTGAATGTTGATTCAAAGATCTAGATGATTTGAATGTTGATTCAAAGATCTAGATGAGTTGAATGTTGATTCAAAGATCTAGATGAGTTGAATGTTGATTCAAAGGTCTAGATGATTTGAATGTTGATTCAGAGATCGAGGTGATTTGAATGTTGATTTTTGAATCTAGATGATTTGAATGTTGATTCAAAGATCTAGATGAGTTGAATGTTGATTCAGAGATCTAGATGATTTGAATGGTGATTCAGAGATCTAGATGAGTTGAATGTTGATTCAGAGATCTAGATGAGTTGAATATTGATTCAGAGATCTAGATGATTTGAATGTTGATTCAGAGATTTAGATGAGTTGAATGTTGATTCAGAGGATATGAGGAAGGCCCAAATCATGTCCACAATGATTCTCCACTATATTCTAGAAAAGCTGCTCATCTAAAATTTTCCTTGGCTTCCTCAAACCCGTGTACATGCCACACTGTATACTAGGGACCTCCAAAGTGTACCATAAAATGGTGTCATCAATAATATTAAATATGTATGGATGAGCAAAAGGGAAACAAATTACTTAATTTTAATACTACGCTTATAATTACTAAAATATAACTGAAGTGAACACTTTTAAAGGAAAATAAAATTGAATTTCATCGAAATAAATATAAAAAATAGTTAGTGTTTGGCTTGAATTTTATATATAATAAAATTCAAATTAAAAATGAAAATTTTAAAAGTATTGTGGTTTGTTAATGATTTAACAATATTATTTGTCAATTAAAAATAAATTAGACCATTTCAAAGTGAAAATAAGTTTTAAGTCACGTCGCATTTTTGCCGAATAAAATTAAAATTCGAAAGAAAATTTTGAATGGATAAGCCTTTAAATTTGAAAAAAAAACTTGTAAAGAGAATAAGATTATTAACGCACGTTTGCTAAAGCGATATCTTTCTCCTTACAAGTTGACGGTAATAAAGTCTATAATAATCTTCCATAGTTTGACAATGTCAGGAATTCAAGAGACTCTTGCTTACCGCGATAAAATAAACATTCTATAAAAAAGTACAAATTAATCGGTCGAAGTAGATGTCAGTCTTTTACGATTAATAATAGTTAGGTTTATTAATATAAATCTAACTATTATTCAAATATTTTGAAAAATTGAGAAAAACATATTTTCAAAATAGATGGTTAAACTTAAAATGTTAATTAATTAAGCCAATTAAATGAATTAAAATCTCTGAAAAATTAATTATTGTTTAGAACATTTTTTCTTTGCAATTCACCAGATCAGAGTGTATATTAATGAGAAAATGAAGTAAAAAAATTTTTTTAAATAACAATATTGTATTTATTTCCACTTTTTATTTATGAATTAACGGATACTTTACCCAAAAGTGTTTACTAATAAACAAAATTTAAAAAAATGGAAAATGTGATGTTCTTTTTAAGACTCTTTCGCTTTATATAACATTAAAATTTCGATCGATCAGAATATATTATTTTCAGATTTCATAAAATGAAATATAGAGGGGAGAGGAGACACGTAGAAGAAATATTTTCCCCTAATATATTTTACGAAAAGCACATTTCAAGTATGAATTCATCGAATATTGAATAAGTATCGAAAATTTCGTGAAAATCTGACCATTAGTTGATTTTTGCTAGATTTATTAAACACGGGTGTTAGCGCGTGAAAATTGGTCACTTCATAGAACCGTTGTTGTAATAAACTACACACGTTTTTAGTTTCTCATTTTCATTATTTTCGTACGCTGAAAATTTTTTTAAAAAATCATCAGCAGTTTATTTATGTTTCTTCTTTTGAATGGTAAAAAAGTTATGATGATAATATAAACCTATATTAAAGTTACATCATGTTATATATAGGGGGGGGGTAAATTCTATGTTTAGCTTTGGAGGTCCCTACTGCATACATACAAGTTGCATGTTTACAGTGTTAGTTTAGAATAGTCAGGAGTTATCTCTCTTGGAGCAGATCCAAGTTATCTCCCCTGAATATCCAAAAGCTTTTAAGGTTCTATCAAATATTAGCAAAACACGCTTTAATCGTTTGACGATTGGAATTAAAGCAAATGAATGTTTTTATAAAGAAAGAGTTACATCCCTTGATTTCAAAAACAGTTACTTCCCTTGTATTTTTTCACTTTTAGAAAAAGTTGATTCTTTTTAACTTTTCAGTAATGCTTTTGAATTTTTCTAGAGGGTTACTTTCCCATGTGACATTTTACTACCTTTAAGGCATAGTGGGTATGTTCATTTATCTCCACTTTGAAAAACTAGCGCACTAGGATAAGCGCACTCTGGACTAAGAAAATGCCTGAGCAGCCCCGTCGGCATTCCCCGGTAGAGACGCCTCAAGCGATTAACAATAAATTAATCTCTTCTCAGAGAGAAGATAATACCTGGTAAGGTGGATCTCTTAGGACTGAACAAAACCATACCTCAGCCTGATTGTCGAGGACGTATCCCCAATTGGTACAAACACCTACTCAAGCTGTGCCAGGTAAGTGGGTATTTATCTGTCCAGGAGACTAGACACAAGGTCAGGTAAGGTTTTGAAAAGCCAGCGCACTAGGGGAAGTACACTCTCTCCTACAAAAAATGCCTGAGCAGCCCTGTCGGCATTCCCTGATAAAGATGCCTCAGGCGATTAGCAATAAATAAACTCCTTTTCAAAGAGAGAAGGTAAAGCCTGGGAGGATGGACCTTTTAGAACTACACAGAACCATACCTCAGCCCGACAGATGCAAGGTCATCACTTACTCAAAAATGACCCAGACTCTGTCCGACTGATTGCCGAGGACGTATCCTTGACTGGCATGATGCCAGGTAAATATAGTGGATCATCGTCATCATGCAGTCGTGTTAGTGTAACAATTACCGGCGCGATAAAATGTATAAATAACGTTAAATAGTGAATACATGAGATGAATTTTTAAAAAGTTGATTCAAAATTATTCACGAATCAGTTCGTAACATGAAATCCTTTTAATGACATGATATTAAAAATCCAACAAGACATCCGATGAAAATTCCTGATGTTCCGGATATGTTCACAAAGCCTTTTCTTAAATTTGTCTGTTAAAAATTTAGAACTTGTTGCAGGGGCCGACGCTGGTTGATCAGTCTTAGAGCTAAGAAAAGAAGACACGGACATAAATACGGCAATGGCAAAGAAGGAAAAGCAGCCAGATATAAAGGTGGCATTTATTTTGAAGAAATAAATATGTGGCCGTTAGGAAAAAAGTTCATGATTCAATCAACATGAAAGGAAGGATCGTTACATGGAAGGAGGAGAGGAGGAGGAGGAGGAGGAGGAGGAGGAGGAGGAGGAGGACGAGGATCGTTATCCTGGCCGTAGAGTCTTTTGGGTGATGATGTTGGTGCATGAATCCATTGAGGGCTAGTGTGATGATGAATCCTGGACGGAGTGTCCTTTGGTCGTTTCGTTGAGAGCTGTTTCTTGTGATGTAGTTGCTGTAGAACTTTGGCTGGCTGGCTGGCAGAAGAAACAAGCTGCAAATGATATTATTGTTGTTGTTGTTGTTGTTGTTGGTGGTGGTGGTGGTGGAAAAGTCTTTTCACTAGGAGCTGTTGCTATTGACGTAGCTGCTGGAGAATTATGACTGGCCGAAGAACAAGCTGCAGTTGTTGACGATGATGATGCATGAATCAGTTGATAACCGCTGTAGTTGCTGTGACGATAGTGATGATGATGGCAGTCAGTATTGACGTGCTGTAAGAGGAGAGGGGAAAGACTGCTGCTGTCATCATGCTCGTAAATATACTGTTTCTGTCCAGCAGGGATTCGAGGGGAAAAGGCTGCTGCTGCTGCTGTTGGATGTTGTCGTCACAGTGGTGAAATGGCACCGTAATGTCTAACAAAGATTTGTGGAAAAAAGTGCAGTCAGTGGAGACAGAACAGAGGGTATCTCATTGGGTGTTGAGGCCAAGGAGCAAGAACCCCGAATAAGCGGCTGAGTGAAGAATCACACCTTTTTTATACTACCTTTCAAGTTGCTGCTAATGCAATAATTTGATGGGATCTGATTGGTTGAATCGAGTGACGATATGTAAAGAAAGAAAGAAACTGCGTTAGTTTCTGTCACACGAACTAAGGTGTTCAAGGATTAAACATCCAGTTTTGTTAGGAGTGCGGAATCATAAACAGGGTCGGTACGACAAACTTGTGTACAGCCTTCTTCGCCATTATTTGAGGGGTGCTTTGAATCTGCTCTCGGCCTGCCAAGCCAGCAGGACATCTGATGAGACTTCCTGATGTTCTGAATATATTCACAAAAGCTTTCTTTTAAATTTGGCCGTTGAAACAAATTATTTAGAATAGGACGGAAACAAAGTAAATGTTTACATTACCATTTAAAACTACATTACATTTGGTAAATTAAATTCATATGTAAGTTTTAATTAAATGAAGTAATTTAAATGCTTGATACTGTGAAAACTTTCTTTTTGTTATAAATTAGAGTAGAAAGTGGACCTTCGGTTTACTTTCGGCAGCCTCGTAACTCACTTCCCTTATTTTGTCCTTTAGTCCTCACATTCCATGAGCGATGTTTCTGACAAAGTGGGAAGAATTGCTATTTTCTGAGTCGGAATCTATCTAGCACTTATTGTTGGATATTTTTTACCTTGAAATAGTAGGGGTTTTTTTGGGGGGGGGGGGCTTACATCTAGTGGCTTCATGTCTTGTCTGAAGCAATTTCCATTAAAAAAATAAAATTAAAATAAAAAAATTTGTAAATAAATGGAATTTTTTTCGGTTGTTTTATTGCAAATTTAACAAAAAAAACATTTTTTTGTTTTAAACATCGAAAAGAAAAATAATTTCTTGTAAATAAGAATAACTCTTTTCGCCGTCTCCCTTTCCCCACAAGCTATATCTTTCATGTTTGCGTGGATAATGCCATTGTTAAATAAACAGTTTTTTATTCCATTGGGCAGGGAATATAGAAAATGGACAAATCAAATCACAATTCACGATCTACTATTCACAACGTTTCGGACGATGTAACCTCCGACCTTTTTCTTCTTTTTTTCTTATACTAATGGGTCATCCTTACTAAGGCCAAAAACCACTCAGGGATAAGGATTAATTAGATTGTCAGTTGGATGATGACCAGTATTATGAGAGGATTGGAAAGGATGGGTGGAATGGACAAAATTTGGTGACTTAAGTGGACGGCTCGACAAGTATTTGTTAACATTGGGCTTTAAAACGACCATGTTGTTTTCCCATTGTTGTATTATTTCGGGTCCGTATTGATTTAATATCAAGTTTCATCATACGTAACTGAGAATCTGAAGCCTTCTCTCTTTTAGCAAGACTGAGACAGGAAGGCGTCTGTATAGGCGTTTCTCCGTAATAAGAAAACCTGTGAATTATTCTTGGTCTACTATTGCGTTGCTTTGCCCTATCGTTTTTATTATCTGTTGGTTATTGTTATCTGAGAATTAATGCTTGTTATTTTTACAGCATATCAACGCTTTTGGGGTTATTTAATGCTGAAGTGTTGCTGTTATGCAGTAATCAATTAATCAGGCTGGAAATTGGTCTTTGATTCTTCGGATTCAATCACTCCAACAAACTCTGTCAGACATCGCTGTCGGCAGGCCCTTCAGAAGACATCCAAAGTGTTTTACAAGTTGGTCAATGTAGGTTTGATGATGAAGTCTTCCAGCCGACTTCTACCACGTAATGGAGTCCATAGGAGCGTGTTACTCACAAGTTCTGACTTATTTATCCAGGCATGACGAGCAAGTCAAAACATTCTCTCTCTCTCTCTCTCTCTCTCTCTTTCTCTCTCTCTCTCTCTCTCTCTCTCTCTCTCTCTCTCTCTCTCTCTCTCTTAGCGGCACTGAGATAGAAAGGTGTCCATATAGGCGCTTCTTGGTTGAGTGTTTCCTCCAGCTGGTGTCCAATGCAACTCATAACATTCTTGTGTATGCATAAAGGCTGGTCCTTGCATAGACTGTTAAGACCAACTCTTATAATATTATTTATAACAGTAAAAACGTCACACGAAAGGAAAACAAAACCTTTTTATGAACAACAACGAACAAGTATTTATTCAAGTTACCTATACCGTTGGGGTTAGGACAGCATCCAAGTCAATAAAGTAAGAAAGTTGAGTTGACTGACGAAAGTCACCGAGCAGTTTATCTTCAGGCAAAGATAGGCGGTGCTCAGAGGTCCAGTAGACAGAGGCAGGAGAGAGAAAGGGGGAATCTTTATTTGTTGTTTCCAGGAAACTCTCTGCTAACTGATGCGATTCCCAAAAGGGTCTGAAGTAGTCCTCTAGGGAACGGATGAAATTAATATGCCCTGAAAGCTGATTGGTCAGTGTGTGACCAAATCGCTTGATAGGGACAGTTCTCCGAGAGAGAAAATAAATGTAATTATTTATGTTCCATCAAGTGATGTTTATTACTGTTTCGTCAGTGTTCAAGCTGTTAAGCAAGAGAACAAGACAGATTTCACCATGGCCTTAAAAAATTCACTCTTAAGATTGTCAGAAAGGAGGGACTTTCAGATGATGCGCAGTTCACTAAGGACACCCCAGGCTTTACCTTTGTTGATTTTGATGTCTCTTTCTGCTGACTGAATGTTGTTGTTGAAGTTACACAAATTTAAGGACAGACTTGATGTTGTTTTCGGTCTTTTTTTTTTTTTTCAGCTTAATTTCTTCTCCTTGGTTGCAGCTGATAAATTCTCTTTTGCCAGCATTGATGTATTATGTATAAGTATATCTAAATATTTTACAAAAATATTCCCCTACAAGCTAATATGCCAGTCTTTTCTCCTCGGATTCATTCAGAAGAGAAGAATATGCTGCACGTCCCCGCCAAAAACTAGTGGTGTACAAAATCAGAATTTAATTCTGGCATTTTCATCAAGACAAAAAAAGTTATGTCCAAATTTTGCAAACGTCACCATTACTCTGAACTTATCTCTCATTTATTTGTGATTGTCATCTGTTGTGATACTATAGAGTGCTCTCACCTCCACAATCAGGACCACCGGGAGAGATTAATTAGAAAATGAATTACTGTAAAAAGACATTAAAGAAAGACATTCAAACCGACTGATCCATTAAACTTCACAGACAAAGCGATGCCATGGGCATTTAGTCAAAGAGTGTAAAGATCAAGAATTCGGAAGGATGAGAAAGAAAGCAGACATTTATTTTTACCAGTGGAAGTAAGCTGAGAAAAACCAGACTTCCCTGATTTCCGGTGGAAAGTAGATATATTCGGGAGACACTGACTGTTAAGGGAGAATGACGACAGAGCCTAGCGGAGAAGGATTGCGGCAATAGACGTCAGAGTAAGTCTTAGCTGAGATCCTGAACTTGAGAGATGAGATGGGAAGTTTAGTTCAGATGTAGAGACTAGAGACAAACCCTAACGACACACACACACACACACACACACACTTGTGTCCAACAGTCGCTTATATACAATGTCTATATCCGTGTTTTTTTTATTATGCATTTAAATTGTGAACTATGGCTTTGCGGCCAACGACCGCCGACACTAGAAATTTAAGCGCATGGCTCATAAGAAGATGAAGAAGAAGAAGAAGCACAGCACATGAGTTTGGGGTGAGGCGGTCAGTCGGGAGATCGGGCGTGTCTCCACACTGTTCTGAACTCATATTGCATTGCATTCGCATGGACTCTTAATTCCGTCCATTAAAAGTTGCTACTTTCTGTATTAATAAAATTGTTGTTCATAGTTTAAACAACTCCGCTGTCCTCCTTTATTTCTTGCCAGCTATACTTACCCGGCGTTGCCCGGTCGTGTATTTACTTGCAATCTGTTTTGCTTTGCTTTTCTTAAACTCATGCAAAATGAGGAAGTCAAAGTCACAAACACCGAACAGCCCTTAGGAATGACCTTCACTCCAAACTTGAAATGGAAGACTTACATCAAATCTGTTGCTAAGGTCGCTGGAAAAATGGTTGGATCATTCTACCGTTTCAGAAAGTATCTCACCCCTGATGCAATCTTCTGCCTGTATAAGAGTCAAATACATCCTAAGATGGAGTACTGTTGCCACATCTGGG
The DNA here is from genome assembly GCA_963556195.1 of Sepiola atlantica. Classification (NCBI taxonomy): domain Eukaryota; kingdom Metazoa; phylum Mollusca; class Cephalopoda; order Sepiida; family Sepiolidae; genus Sepiola; species Sepiola atlantica. The sequence goes on from OY744529.1 coordinate 71,642,706, forward strand.
GAGGTGCCACTTAGAGGATTCTTTCCTACCTTGACATAATACATCATCGACTTCGAAATCTAGTAGGGGATATCCTCTTCTCTTCACTACAGCCTCTTTCTCACAAAAGAGAGGTTGCTGGTCTTTCTCTACTCCGCTGTAGACTATGTCCTGGCTATCATAAAAAACTTGACACCTCCAGAGCATGTAGACCAGATCGTATCTATCCTATGATAATAAAGACATTCTTTGCTGCACTGTTCCCGGTCCTCTCCAAACTCTATAACAGAATCTTGCTTCCCTGATAGCTGGAAAATTGCCTCTGTGATACCAATCTTCAAGAACTCTGGTGAAAGAACTGACCCCTAAAAATTATCGCCATATAAGTCTCTTTCTTCTCTTCGCTAAAATCTTTGAATCATTAATCAATCAAGTGATAATTTGCCACCTTAAAAATGTTAGACTTCTCTCTGACCATCCCGCTCTACTGCTGATAGCTTAACAGTCATCTCTGAACAGTCGTTATTTTCATGGTAAGTGCTCGACTGAGCTCCAATCTATGGTCCACCCATTATAAAATATTCACAACAAGAACTCGTCTAGCTAAAACCACTGTAAATAATTTTCCATTCTTCCTCTGTGTACCTAAAACTAAATATAACTTCCAGAAGCAAAGTTTCTGTCTAAGAACTGTCCGTCTGTGAAACACAATACCACAGGGCTGCTTCCCTGAATAGTTCATTTCCCCCTCTCGTAAGATATGTATTAAATATGTTGTCGCTCTCTCTATATGTGTATTGAATAGTGAGTGTAAGTTTCTCTTTTTTCATTTTCAAAAATGTAATCGCCTCTCTTGGATGCTTGAAAAGGCTGTAGGGTCGAAATAAATTATTGCATCGGTGATTATGTGATTCTGTGTTACATTACATATATATATATATATATATATATATATATATATATATATATATATATATAAAATACACACACAGTGTAACGTAGGAAGACAACGAGACAATCAGTGACAATACTATATCTAAATACTAGACAGAATGAATAGACAACGTTATTATTTATATATTAACATTTTTATGGTTATTTTTATATTTTGCGGATAGCAATCGATTCAAACATAGCGTGGCGTAGAATGACGTAGAATGATAATACTTCATTAAAGTCATACTTGTTAATCATGTTGTGGCCAATAACTGGCAAGATCCAAAAGTAATTCACTTCCTCGCCCAGATAAAAAGGAGGTAAAGTATCAGCGTATTCGTTCTTATTTGGTGATCAAAAGTTCCAGGGAGGATCGGCTTAAACCAAACTAAATCAACCGCAAATTGACCAACAGATTCCAAGTCCAACAAAGGTAGACACGAATATTACCAACGTGCTGATTAGGAAGCCTTCAGAGATTTCATCAAAGATGCATTCTGGAGTAAAACTTTTTTTTCCATGCTGAACAGTGTGCAAAGGAAGGTAACTGAATGGATCAAAGCAGGTATAGAAACATTTATCTCGACGTGAAAATTCCATAGCAAGTCCAATGGTTCCCTTTTACATATGCAGCTGGTATTGTGCATAATCGGCAAGCATTCCATCGTTTTAACCGTCATAAATCAGCTGAAAATAGGCAAACATTTGTAGCATCAAAAAAACTACTGTAATAGTAAAACAGCCGCTAACAGTAGGAACACTGAGATGACTAGAAATCGCATTGCATCAAAAAAATTAGGAATTCACGATTTCTGGAAAATCTATAATAGTGTGGTGAATAATGGGCAATCAACAATTCCCCAACTATCTAACCACCTTAAAGTCGCTTTCATGGCAACGGACAAAGCTGAATTGCTTGCTCGGTGGTTTGCTCTAAACTCCACCTTGGACTCTGCAAACTACTCCCTCCCTAATTTTCTACTACAAACAGAAACTGCACTAGATGATCTGACAATCACCCCCTCTCCCATGTCCTGGCTATCATAAAAAAACTTGACACCTCCAGAGCATGTAGACCAGATCTTATCTATCCTATAATAATAAAGACATTCTTTGCTGCACTGTTCCCGGTCCTCTCCAAACTCTATAACAGAATCTTGCTTCCCTGATAGCTGGAAAATTGCCCCTGCGATACCAATCTTCAAGAACTCTGGTGAAAGAACTGACCCCTAAAAATTATCGCCATATTAGTCTCTTTCTTCTCTTCGCTAAAATCTTTGAATCATTAATCAATCAAGTGATAGTTTGCCACCTTAAAAATGTTAGACTTCTCTCTGACCATCCCGCTCTACTGCTGATAGCTTAACAGTCATCTCTGAACTTATATACCGCACACTGGACAAGTTAGGTGAAGCTAGGACATAGTGCTAGATATCTCTAAGGCCTTTGACAAGGTCTGGCATGAAGGTCTTCTCAGGAAAATCAACTCGTACGGTATTATTGGACGAATATTTAATATAATCAGATCTTTTTTAATTAAAAGAAAGATTATGGTCGTACTCGATGGTCGTATATCTAAACAACACCACATCAATGCAGGTGTTCCCCAGGGGTCGATACTTGGACTTATATTATTCCTGATCTTCGTAAACGATGTTATCGATCAACAGCTATTATAAACTGAGATCTCATCAGGCAGAGTTACATACATACATACATACATACATACATACATACATACATATGGATGATGGATCCTGACGGATCAGAAAATACTCGGGTAAATAGCGATTATGACGGATACATCGGCTAGTTCCCGCCAGAAACAAAAAAATCATTAGAAAATTGGAAAGGATCAGGACAAAAGTATGTAGACAGAATTTGTTTATAGTATTTGATGAAATATATTTAAAGGAAGGAATGCTGCCCAAATATATATATATATATATATATATATATATATATATATATAGTCATCCACATACAGACTGTTTCGCTGTTTCACAGCTCATCAGTGCGGCTAGACCAGTTAGTGCCTCAAGCTGGGATTGAAACTCGACCGTCGAGCTGACGGTCGGCGCATCTAACTCCTACGCTATCATGCGACACTGACTGAATGTAAGATATATCTCAATGTAAACATTGCAATTGCCGTGGCTCGAATTAGTTTTACCTAATGAGCTATGCCTTAAAGCTAATGGCAGTTGGCGATATCCTTACAAATTAAGCTCTACCCCGGGAGAGAGCTTTATATAGTCATCCACATACAGACTGTTTCGCTGTTTCACAGCTCATCAATGCGGCTAGCCCAGTTAGTGTCTCAATATATATATATATATATATATATATATATATATAGAGAGAGAGAGAGAGAGAGAGAGAGAGAGAGTTTGTGAACAATCAAACAAATAAACAAACAGACAGAGGCTACAACTTTATATATAGATATAGATAATTGTTGGTGATGGTCAGCTACTCCAGGTTGACCTCCTTCGGTCGGCCTAGTTGTGATTGCTGGTCATGTATCAGGCGATATATAACTTGCTACTCAAAATGTTTGTTGAATTACTCCGAGTGACTTTTATATGAAAACAAGAAATTTAATCTTTCTTCTGTTGTCTTCCTTAAAGAAAGAAGAAATCATGAAAGAGGAAGAAAGTAGAAGCAGCTGTGACAAACGGTATTTTTAATGTTTGTTTATTGTTTGTCTACAAATATCCGGTTCGGTGCATCAATCGATACGGGTGGACACGTCGGACGATCGACCTGCATATAACAAAACAAACATAATTGAAAAAATAAAAAAAGTAAATATATAAATAGATGGAAACCAAAAGAAATCTTACTGGATAAAAATACCAGATGCCAACACAAAAGAAAAGAAAACAAAAATTTTAAAATCTAAATGCTGGTCTCTGACTTTATTAACAATCAAGTAAGGGGGCTAATTCTCTCTTTGAAACTACAGGATGACTCGTAATAAAAAAAAACAGCAATTAATTTACATGTACATATGTAATTTTTGAAAATAAAAACAGTCGTTTATAAGGGAAACATTGTTAAAACAGGAGCAAAACCCGGATGTTAGATGAGATGTTCAATGTTCTTTCCGTGATCAGCTGCACAACGACGTGGACGGTCTAACCAACTTTCAGTAAAACATTGGATGGCTTAAAGTGGAATGAATATTGTTCCAAGCTTCATCAACAAGTTTTAAGTATTTTATGTATGTGAACCTACCTACCTACCTCCTACTCATACCTCTCCCTCTGTACATCTCTCCCTCTACCACTCTACATCTACCTCTCTACCTATATTTCTACCTCTCCACTCTTGCTACCTCTCTACCTTTATCTCACTCTCTACCCCTACCTCTCTACTTCAACCCTTTTACCTCTATTTCTCTACCCCTTTGTAGTAGTAGAGATACCTCTATCTCTCTGCTCTACCTCTACACCTATACCTCTCTATTTCAAAACTCTCTCTGTCTCTCTCTCTTTCTCTCTCTCCCTCTCTTTCTCTCTCTGTCTCTCTCTCTCTCTCTCTCTCTTCAGAATTATCCAAGAACTTAAGAAGCAATCATAAAATGTAGAAGATATTAAACCAAATTAACGTTTTTGCTAATAGTTTATTTTCCTAACAGAACAAACTATTTATATTTTTCAAACATAAAGCAGAGAAGAAAAAAAGTGAACAGACGATCAAAAAATTTTTTTTTTAAATATATAAAAATCATAAATAAATTGGATTATATAAATAAATTTGACCATATAAATAAATTGGATCATATAAATAAATTGGACCATATAAATAAATTGGATCATATAAATAAATTGGATCATATAAAAAAATTGAACCCTATAAATAAATTGGATCATATAAATAAATTGGACCACATAAATAAATTGGACCATATAAATAAATTGGATCATATAAATAAATTGGACCATATAAATAAATTGGACCATATAAATAAATTGAACCACATAAATAAATTGGACCACATAAATAAATTGGACCATATAAATAAATTGGATCATATAAATAAATTGGACCATATAAATAAATTGGATCATATAAATAAATTGGACCATATAAATAAATTGAACCATATAAATAAATTGGACCACATATATTAATTGGACCATATATATAAATTGGACCATATCAATAAATTCGATCATATAAATAAATTGGATCATATAAATAAATTGGACCATATAAATAAATTGGACCATATAAATAACACAAATTAAAGTTTCATTAGTTATTTTGCTCATAAAATCTTTTATTGCCCCAAATAAAAATGTTAGCGCTAATGATTCAGTGAGTGATTACACTTCAACACTAATTAAAAGAAAATTAAAATGAAAAAAAAAAAATAATAGAAATAAATAAAGTTTGTATTAATTTGGCAACAGAAATTGTTTCCCCCTTTAGGATTGATGAAATAGTACATTGAAATAAATATTAATATATTAAAAAAAATCAAGTTGGAAAAATTAGTAAAATTCAAAACCTTGTTTTCAAACGGGTCGATTATTATATTTTCTGAAGGAAAGGAGCGTTGGCTTAGCAGTGATTTAGATAAGCCATAACACAACGAAGCTGATGATTTTTGTTTTATAGAACTCATGAGCAACAGCAGCAGCAGCAGCAGCAGTTTAACGTCTGGCATGCGTTGGACGGCTTTAAGAAATTGACTTCCAAAGTAACTTATCTCTAGCCAGGTCTTTATTTATCCCTCTTTCCCTCGGGTCCATTTTGATCACTTCCTCACATGTTTAGCTTGGCTTTCTACTGTGAATTGAACCTGCTACTCCAACTGTTCTACATTTACTAACCCAAGAACTCTCATTCATTCTTTCAACGTGGCCATACCATCGAAGTCTTCTGTTTTGCACACATCTCCCTATACTGTCCAGATTTAATCTTCCTCTGAGGTCATCAGAACTAAGCCTGTTTTTAAGACCCACATTACACATTCATCGTATCATTCTCATACGGTGGATGTGCAATGTGAGTCTTAAAGACAGGCTTAGTTCTGATTAAAAAAAAGCAAGCGAATATTGTTTTAAAATATCGACTCTTTATTAGTATCTAAGTATAAAAATCTTATTTCAACCAATCATCATACATCAGAAGTCATACATCTCTGCAATATTAAAAAGAAAAGAGACGTTTCAATTTATCTATGCTTATTGTTGGGAACCGGTAAAATTCATATTTAAACACAATGTCCAAGCTCCAAAACTCAGTCTCTCCCAGTTCAGTCAGACAGATCTGTCTAAAGGGAAGCATGCAACTACACTCTCCCTCACGACTTGCCAAAGAGAAGAAATTTTTTTGTCTACAAACTTATTGACACACATAGTCACATTGACTTTTACAAATACAGAACAACAATTTATGAGTCTCGCTAAAACATTCTATTTAACACTCAGCTCATTGCTAATGGCAACCGACTTGAAATTGCACGAGACTACCAAATATTAAAACAAAAGAAAAGGGCACATGAGCGCAACCTGACTTTGTTTTGTTTTTTTTTCAAAATTCACACGAGACTTCAAATTACTCGTTTTCTCACCACTGAACTTTACTTTGCTTTTTTTTAGTCAGTTGCTGTAAAAATTGTTAATAAAAGCAGTTAAAATCCTGAGTTGAGACGTTTCAAAAAGTTTATGCTGGTTTAAAAAAAATCTTTTCTAATAAGTCTTAAGAAAACGCTATCCTTTTTTTTTTTTTTTTTAAATAAATCTGTTTTTATTTGAGGGGGTGGGGGGGGGTTAATACTCGTCACCAGTGTTAAAATGGGTTTAGTTTTGCTTGTTATCCCATTTCCTCGTCTTTATTGAAATAAATTGTTTTTTTTTGTGAGTGGTAAGACACACATATGAAAAAAATTGGATGAAAACGTTTCTGTGTTGACCAACGATAATAATCATTTCATTATATAAATACAACTGAAAATGAATTACTTTAAAATGAGGACGTATTATATTGTATGTCACTGAGCGAGCAGACATTGAATATTGTTTTCCCAATCTCGTCTAGCCAATGCAGGGGACATAACTCTGCTTTCCAAAAATGCTGTTTTGATCAAAGGAGATAACTTATGGGCAAAGAGTTACTTAAAATAAATAAAAGTATTATTATTTCGTAGATGGCATCTGTTCCATCTCACACTGATTTTGTTTTTTATTTCCGATTTCACACGAGACTCCAAAATACTCGTTTCTCATCACTGAACTTTATTGCACTTATTTTTAAAAGTTTTCAATAAAACTGAATATATTTTCCTATGGATTGCGTTTTCATTCGTTTGATAATTATGCAATCCTGCTATACGTTCCTGATTAATTAAACACATACAAAGTTTTTTGGGGTTTTCTTCTTTTTTTTCGGAGTAAAATCGATATTTCCAAAATTTTTATTGCCAAATAAAGTAAAAAAGAGTTTAAAAGTTCTTATACCTTTTTTTAAAAGGAGGTTAATGGAACCGTTAGCCTAAGTCCGAGGATGGTTGCCAATCGGATTAGAGTAAGTATTTTTATTATTATCTTTAAAAAAAAAATCTTTTAAGCCTGAAATTCGTGACCAAGTCCCGACAAAATTGAAAAGCATGCTCGCTTAGCCAAGTAAAAGTGATGCTAACAAATGCATAGATAATAACTTTTAAAATCAGCAATGTGAAAAGTATATAAATAAGTAGAAAAGTAAATTCTCTTGCGTTTGGTAATTTGTTGTCTATTTGTTTTGTTTTTTTACCCCTTTTTTTGTTAACTATACTGCACAATCGTCAAAAAGTGTTTATATTTGAATTTGGAAAGAGGTTTATAATTAAGTAACTAGCAGACCCCTTTGGCCTTTTGGCTAAGATCAAAGTGTAGTATCTGTTCCGATGGATACTGCACGCCTGTCCTGTGCAGTTCTAGGAGGTCCACCCTCCCAGGCTTTGCCTCCCCCTCTTTGGGGAGGAGTAAGTTTATCGCTTACTGTCTGAGGCGCCCCTACCGGGGAATGCCGACGGGGCTGCCCAGGCAATTTTTAAATGGCCAGAGTGCTCACTTCTCGAGCGCTGGCTTTTCAAACCCCACTTTCTCGACCCGATCTTGGGTCACATCTTACTTGTGGGAGTAAGATAAAACTGGCCTTGTGCCTAACTCCTGGGGAGGAGTAAATAAAACTAGCAGTTTAAATGGCGAGGGTTTCAATAACCATTGCTTTCAACGTTTCAGCCCAGATTGAGGAAAAAAATCGATTGTACCATTTTGTGACACCTGGTACAACAGAAGAGATTTTTTTTTTTTTCAGACAAGAAGACAAAGTGTAATGACGAATAACCACATGAAGAAAAAAAAGGAAATTGTAGTATAAAAGAAGAAGAAGAAAAAAAGGGGTCTTTACTTACCGGAAAAAAACTGATATTAGGTGAGTTTATTGTTTAATGAACCTCACCAAACGGTGCCTTTGGGTTTATGAACCTCAATTTTGTGCATATATTTCTTCTTGCTTACATAAGAAGACATTAGATATTTATATACTTATCTGGCACAGCTTGAGTAGGTGTTGTTCGTCCCAGTCAGAAATACGTCCTTGACAATCAGTCCAAAAGTGGATTTTTGTTGGCGGGTTGAGGTATGGTTATATTCAGTTCTAGGAAGTCAACCCTCCCGGGCTTTACCTTCTCTTTGAGAAGGAGGTAGTTTATTGCTGATCGCCTGAGGCGCCCCTACCTAGGAATACCAACAGGGATGCTTAGGAATTTTTTTATACCAGAGTGTGCTTCACCCTGTGTGCTGGTTTTTCAAAACTCACCTGGCTTTGTGCCTAACTTCCCACAGAGGAGATAAGTAAACATAACAATATTTTAGGAAAATAAAAAAAATAAAAAACAGAGAATAAAATTAAGATCTTTACAACGAAAAAAAAAAACGACGTTTTACTTTACTGGACAATATTAATAATTTTATTTTTTAAAGTTTTTATTATTTCAAAATCTGATTGAAGTCGCTTGTTATTCTTTGGTAATTTATTTTAATTTTCTAAGGTATTTTTTCATGTTTTTAAATCAAAAAAGGCAAATAGTTGATGTTAATAATCTCATACACATGCATCCAGATAAACACGAATTAAAAGTAAATAATAAAATCAATACTTTATTTCTGGCTTGTTCCTATAAATTAGTGTCTTTCGTGATTGAACTGGTGGGCTGACCGAGAGAGGAGGCGTCGCATAGACTGAATTATATTGTCAACATCAGCTTGTTTGTATTTAGTAATTAATAAGGGGGGGGGGGGAATCACTACTTTTTAGTCGATATCTGAACTGATTTTCCTTGTTTTGTAAATATTACATTTTTGTCAACTTTTTTGAATTACTAAAAGGAAAATTCAACTTTTAAAAATGTATTTAAAAAAAAGGCTTACAGCAAAGAAAAGAATAGACCGTTTTAAAAATACAAGTATTTTTTTATTTGTTTCACTTTGATTTTATATTTTAAACAATATCAATAAACATAGACTTTTATTTATTTATTTATTTATTTATTATCACTGCGACCCGAGTAAGCTATAGGTTTATGGGTTCCTTTCCTAGTTGGGGCTCGTCGCCCGGGTCACTTTAAAACCCCACTCCCACTTAAAGATCAATCTGCTTGTTTCCGTCACTATAAACCGGAAAACAGTGGAAGGTCTACAATTATCAAGGGTTGGGAGGGCCTTACTAACCTATTCTTTTTCTCATTTTATTTGTTTGTTTTATTTACCTTTCTTTTGAGGTGTTTTTAGTCGTCCCACTCCCCATGATTAACACATCTGTACATATTCTTCTTGTAAATAAAATCCATCAAATGCTGGGGCAAATGCGGCCATTATGATGAAAGTGTCTTGTTTAAGAGAAGATTATAGACCAGCATGCCCCCTTTCCCTCGAAATTTATTGGCCTTGTGCCTAATTTGTTATGAAAATTTCTTATGTAAACTTTATAGCAAAAAATATTCACTTTAATTTGTTGTTTCAATTGTCTCGCCTAAAATGTTCAGAATTTTAATAAAAGAAAGTGGTACTTCCACACAATACATACCAAACTGTTTTTTTACCCTAACCTAACCCTAACCCTTACCTTAACTTAACCATAACCTAATCCTAACCTAACTTTAACCCAAGTCTAAGGTTTAGTTTGATTCGTATTGTGTAGAAACACCAAAAACGTTATACAAAACTTGAGAATAAGTTCAAAAAATCTGCATAGAGTTCAAGTACGAGCAAAATATTAGTGTTTTTTAAATTTTTTTTTATTCTGTCGTTTTTTTGGGGAGAGGGGGGGAACTTTATATCTGGAGCAATTTCGTTTCGGTTATTCTCAGTTTTGTATTGTCTCCTCTTACCGATGTTAAGTCAATTTTATACCCGATATTAACTTGTTCTGTGTCGACAAAATCATAAAAAAGAACACTTTTGATCAAATTTGCAGTAATATAGCTATATTTCGCCCTCCTCATTAATATTTTTTTCAAAACATTCTTTCTCCTCAATAAATTGTTTTTCAACACATTCTTTATCCAATAAATTATTTTTACACCCCCACTGCTAACATGACCCTAAAACTAATCCTAACTGGCAGCCATTCGGACTTTTGGTTAATGATAAAAAAAATGGTTAACTGCCGTAAAAAGCTACAATAAACCTGAAATGAGGGATCATTTTACATTAAATTTAAATACGAAACTGATCCCTCACTCTAAATTCTAAAATAGTTTTTAAAAAAATTTGTATTTCTTCTTATTTCCACCAAGCTTTTCGGAGTGTTCACACGGGGAAAAAAGTAAAATCTCATTTTGAGGAAGGAGAATTCAGCAGAGGGTGTAAATCTATAAATTTATCCCCCCCCCACACACACACAAAAAAATCTTTCTCGTTACGGTCTTATTTTTTTTAAGATAAAGAAAATAACACAACACCGTAGTAATAGCAAATACGAATAGTAATACGAAAATCGAAAATAACCAAAACGAAATTTCTTCAATCAGGAAAGTTCAAAAGACCCTTTTTTTGTTGTGCTTCTACCTTACGAAAGAATTTATTAATTAATTAAAATTTTGCCGAAACTTAAAAAAAATCTTTGTTGGCAATTTTTTTTCAAAATATTTCCTCAGTTTACTACTACTAGGAATTTAGAAAAGATGCACCGGAAGAAGGTCAAACATTACATCGACGGAAACGTAGTAAGAATCACATCCAAGATGCGAATAGTAGTCCGAATAATCCAAATAATACAATTTTCGACTATATTTTTGGTCACCTTAGAATAATGCTTGGATTAGTAGAGATGTAGAACAGTTGAGATAGTAGGGTCAGTTAGCAGGAGAATGGCAAGAAAAAACAAGGGAGGAAGTGATGAGGATAGATTTGAGAGAAAGAAGGAAAAATAAAGGCCTGGGCAGACATAGTTTAGTTGACAACCGCATCGTTTCTGACACATGTAATTATATCAGAAAGACGATATGCGGTAGCTCAAAAATTGTATTTTTTTACAAAGATTATGACATGCTGAATGTATTGGTGTTAAAATCAATTTAGTATTATGTATGAAATAGGGAAAAAACAAACACTTTTTAAATTAGTAAATTAGTCGACATACTGGCATAGATCCAACATGGCCGATCTGTAAAAGTAGTCGATATAAAAGTGGGAACGGAAAATATGTCAAAAGTCTTTTAGTGAGTTATATAAAAATAATTTATTTTTAAACAATTAAAATATTTATAAAAAAATTTTTTTCACAACATAATTAACTCCTTTGGCATCTTCTCTTATATTATTGTCTACCATCTTGTAGTTCCTTCAACAATTTTGTTTTTTAGTAAATGGGTGGCGCTTGGGGATTATCTCCCCTGGTTACATATTATGAATTTAGAGTTAACTCCCTTGGCATCTTCAGTAATATTATTGTCTACCATCTTGTATTTTTTTTAATATGACTACATATCATTCATCGGTCTGCGCGTACCATTCAACTTGCTATAACTAACTTATTTTTTTCCTAAAACATGATTTTAAGTAAAAATAATCAATCTAAATAAATTGACGTAAATTACTTGAGTTTGTGGCACATGGAATTAAGATGTTCTGCTAAATATATATATTTTTCTCATGTTAAAATAATGTTGCTAAATTTTAAAAATATTAACGATATAACTTCTTAATACATAAATATTGAAAAAACTATTATACTATTAGCCACAATTTTAAGTATTAGTGGAAAATAATTTGAAGCGCAAGAACGATTCTTTTTTCATCACGTGTGAATATGCAAATTAATTTACCTTTTGGGATGGAATGCACAATAACTTATTTTTACTCAAAAACGTATTTCTTTGATAAATAATTGGTTGGAATGTAGGAAAAGAACAACAAAAGAACAGAACGATTCAGCAGAAAATAGAACATTATTTTCTCATTTTCTTATCCTAAATGCTTTTCTGAGGGTGACGAGAATAACTGCGTCTTTCATCTTGTGAGAAAATGTCTAAATTTATTTACTTACTGTAAATACGCAGTTGTGTCTATGTAATTGTCATGTTGTAGCGTGGATCCTGGCTTGGATAGGATATAGACGAGAGTCGCGTCTTAGAAATGTGTCAAAACCTACACTGACCGTTTGAATAAAATGTTGGCAATGGATGTTGAAAAACATTAACGAACACAACATATTTAAATATGTACGAATTTACAAATAAATGAAATTTATTTTATGTGAAACTAGCAAAAAAAAAAAATACCCACCTTTAGGGCATCAATTAATCTAGCATATTTAGCCTTATTTACAAAAAAAAACAAAAAACAAAGAAACAATTTTTATTTTGGATGAAAAACAACAAAAACATGATTGTCATGTTATTATTTGATATATTCCAATGTTGAGGAAATTTACTGTGTATGGACATAGTCATATTTTCATAATTAGGAGAAAACCAAAACGTTTATTTGACATAGTTTTTTTAATATTCAAAGTCAAGGGATTTGATTTTGTATAAGCATAAAAATGAAAATGAATTCCCCATTAAAAACTGGTTATATAATGAAAGAAATAAACGAAAAAGTGGAACGTCAGTTGGTCAAATTAAATAATTATATATTCTTAAGTAATTTAAGATGGTTACTTTGTATTTTATGCCTTTATTATTGAAGACAAAAAAACAACTTTATGAAGATTTTTTTTTATATGAATCGATTTTATTTATATTTTTATTTTTCTAATTAAAAACCTAAGAGGGGGCTTTTCTTTTTTTTCCTTTTTATTGAAAATGTAATAGGTGTTTCATCATCATCATCATCATCATCATGATCATCATCATTGGTCCAGAACACACAAAGGAATGGCGCAGAAGCAGCGTTGCCATTTTCACTCGATTGATTTGCAGTTCTGCACCTGACACATTTTACCACATGTGGAGGGAGAGACGACCAGAGTACAACGGACTCTGATGCAAACTCCTCCTTGATTTTCACCAGAACCCTGTCAGCTGCTGCTGCTTGCGATGTCTGATTGCTTAATGGAAAGTAGATGCGTCAAGACAGACGAAATTGTGTCTATGTCTGTCACATGTGCCGAATCTGTTGAAGAGTTAACTTCTACATAATCATTACAACTCACTACTCCTTAGTCATACGCTAAGGAGTAGTGAGTTGTAATTTTTATTTTTTAAGCGATTAATTTTATAAGAAACTCAAACGTTTCAGGCTAAGATCAAAGTGTAGTATCTGATCTGTCCTCGGACAGAGGAAAAGAAATCCTTCTCGACTTGGGCAATTTTAATTTTTATCTCAATCCAGAGTGACCCTTTTTGGTGGAATCTGGATTCTCCCCACATTAAAAGCGATCATATGTCTAAATTTGCCCTCATGGGAGGCAAGTATGCAGAGATTCTAACGTCTAGAAATGATTAAAAGAACTAAAAGGTTCAAGCTAAACGATATTTTACTTTATATTTCAGTTTTTAATCATTCAGTTCAGCACCCATAAAAATGGTCAAAATATATCGTCCAAATAATTTTCTTAATAGAATCTATTACTTTATACATTAATCTTAAAGTGATATAAATCTCAGTTTTTTTTTTTAATTTAAAAACTATAGAGGGATAGGTAAATAATGTAATGATAAATGTATTTATATGATTTTTTTTAATGAGAATTATTATTATTTTTTAAATTTATTTCTTTTCTTAATAAGTGCTAAGATTTTTATTAAAATTAAACGAATGGTGGGCCAGAGTTATATCCCTTAGATTTATATCTGAGTTATCTCCCTTGGATCTATTCTGGACAACATTACAGAACAAACTCTTCTAATGCAAGAGTTTGTAATCTCGTTCCACCACGTGCAGAATTCAGGACAAGATCTTAGCCTCTTTCTAGTGCATCTTTCAAAGTGGATGGATGTTTTGTCCAGCTCATTCTAGGCACGTGTCTTCGAAAACCCTAGCAGGTCTTGTCTCTAGGTTGTACCTTCTGATAGCAGTCGCACAGACTCTCAGAAATACACAACACAAAGTAAATAACATTTACTTATTCATTGCTCACACATAGTTCTCTGTCTCCGACCCTGACAATAGGTGTTCTTTCTTATTGCATTTGGGACCTGAATGTATTCCTTCGGTAGTACTTATGTCTGTTGTTCTTTCACTTGTATATCATATGTTCCATAACATACACTTGATGTGTATGTATGTAAATCTGTTTCTTTATTCTTATACTTTTCTCTTTCTTCAGACACACGTGAGTGTTATCTATGATAACACAGCACTTAAAATGGCAACCTCATGTGTGGGAGAGATATCCCCAAATATGTGAGCATTAAAAACGTAAAAATTAGAATGTAGAATATTTGTAGCTTTTCACAAATAACTGATTTTGAGCAAAATTTCAAAGTAAAGTTGGCTTGTTTCACACAAAATTGACGCTAAATAATAAAAGTCGGCCATAATATATAACGTTAAAATTTAACAATGATTTTCAGAAAAATTTATTTTGTTAATAAAAAAAATTGTCAGTTTTCTTTAAGAATTACGTAATAATAGGCACATCATCATTCCACCGACCAATCAGATCTCATCAAAGCATTTCAATCAGCCGCAGTCGATCAGGCTCCATAAAAACAGGTGCATCTCTTCACTCACCCCACACTCGGAGCCTCACCTCTGGCCACGTCACTCGATAATATGCCGTTCCGACTAACAACTCTTGCTACAGGAATCCTTGCAAGATTACTCAGCACTATTTCACCACTATGACGATGACAGTCACCAGCAGCAGCGGCAGCAGCTCCAAGCCTTCCTTCTACAACTCTCTCCAGCCATGGCAACAATAACTGTCGTTGTCATCATCATCATCATCATCATCATCATCATCATCATCATCATCATCATCATCATCATCATCATCAAAACTATGTCTCTTTCTCTACAACCAACTCACAGCAGTAACCGATTTACTGATCAACATCAGCATCTATAGCTTGTCTCCTGCCAGCCGTAACCACCACAGCGCTGACTCAAACAACAGCAGCAGCTACATGAACAGGCAATAATTCTCAGTGATAGACTAGAGGACCTTTCGATTGGGATCATCATCATCATCATCATCATCATCATCCTATTAACGTAACATCCTATCCTTCCCTGTCAATCACTAAATCATGAACTCTTACGTAAAAATTAAAAAAAATAAACTACTAAAAATATTTTAGCATGTTGTTTTAGCCATTTCTTCATATCAATTTCCTTGGATGTTCCTGGTTAATTAATTGACAATTTCACAAAAATCCATAAAAAATGATTTAATCAATTTTATATACAGGGTGATTGAAAAGTAACTGCTTGTTATTCGGTGTTTGTAATTTATTTATTTATAATTCTTTAAAAGAAATGAATATGATACGAAAGTGTATAGTATGGAGTTTTATTTAGAATTTAATACGGGGGGGGGGCAGGATTCTCCACCAGCTTCTCAAGCCACCTAGGAACCTGCAGTGGGTATGGCGGCACGGATGGATAGTGGCCCAATCGTCCAGTGTAAAACAGGAGAGAAAAAAAGAAATGAAACAGATGTGTGATGAACGTGACAGCAACAAATGGGAAGAAAAAAAGACAACGCGTGTGTGCAACAAAATATAAAAGTGGTATTTATTTCAACGAAATAAATATGTCTGTTAGTAAAGTGTTCATGATTCAGTGAGGGACAGGAAAGGATGAGTCGTTATGGTAGGATCATGATGATGATTATCCTAATCGAAAGGTCCTCTTGTCTATCACTGAGAATTGTTGTCTTTTCATGTAGCTGCTGCTGTTGTCTCGGTGTCAACGCTGTGGTGGACACAGCTGGTAGGAGACAAGCCATAGATGATGATGCTGATGAATGGATCGGTTTATGGCTACTAACAGAGCTGTTGTGAGTTGTTTGTAGAGAAAGAATTGCTGTAGTTGCTGTGATGATGATGATGATGATGATGATGATGATGATGATGATGATGATGATGATGATGATGATTAGAGTCATTGTTGACAGGATTGAAGAAAGCTTCAGAAGGAAGGTTTGGAGTCGCTGATGGTGATTGTCATCGTCGTAGTAGTGAAATGGTACCAAGTCGTCTGGCAAAGATTTATCATCGAGTGACATGTCCAGTGATCGACTGCTGCTGATGGAAACGTTTTGATGAGATTTGATTGGTTGTCGGAATGACAAGGTGCTCACAAAGAATGAAACTGTGCTGATTTCTGCCACACGGGCCAGTTGTTCAAAGATCAAACATCCGATTTTGTTAGGAGTGCCGAGTTATAAACTCGGAGGGTGGGATATGACAAACCGCATCAACTGATTTCACAAGGAATTCTTTTTAATTCTTTTATTTTTTTACGAATGATTCACTATTTATCAAGGCTAAGGAACCACTCGGGATGAGTGTTAATGAGATGGATGGATGAGCAGTTGAATGATGATGAATACTATGAGAGGATTGAAAATCTTCGCATACCACCCACTCAAAACAACCGCCGACTCAGAAAACAGCAATTCTTCCCCCTTTGTCAAAAATATCGCTCATGGAATGTGAGGACTAAAGGACAAAATAAGAGGGAAGAGAAAGTTACAAGGCTTCCCTCCCACTCCTGGTGATTTTAAAAAGCAATTCGGTTCTTTTATAGGAGGGAACCCATATCGACCTGAATGTTTCTGATTGTGATTTATGAAACAGACCGGAAATAATCGAGCCGTCACCAAAGTCAATTAGTACCGACATTAAATGAAACAACTTTTTCATTTCCCCCCCTGACTTAAGATCAGGATCCATTAATTTTTCTGATTTTTGCGAAATTCTATTTAAAAAAAAAATTATTTTGCAAATATCCTGAATTATGATTATTTTTTTTTAGCAACTTAATAAAAAAATTTCTTTAACCCTACCACTAACCCTAAGTTAGGGTGGAAACGCACCTTAAAAAAAAACTTCTTCAGCAACATAAAAAAAACTCTCTTAAACCTAAGTCCGAGTGGCAACGCCCCAACCCGCTGAACGAATGGAGAAAGAAAGAGAGTAGCTTATACAAGATAGTATCTTTTTTCACGTTCGCTCGTCTCGCGTGTCCTGCCTGAGACGGCAACATAAGTTTGTGTGATTAAATGTAGACGTCAACGTAGCCATTTCGTTAAAAGTTTGCCTTACTCGAATATATTTGCTGCAGCTTTTATAAAAATGAAATGGATAGTGAGGGGAGTCAATAAAAATGCACTGTTATTATGTTACATTCTTTTCTGAAGCCGAAATATATGAGATAATTCAACAGTCCCTATGATACAATTGAGCTTACATCATTCTCGCTTACTTTTTCTTGTTTACAACGAATGAGTGACGCGTTTTTCCCGCCTCATCTGTTATTTTCTCTCTAAAAACGGTGAAGCTAAGAAATGTAGGAGGAGCAATAGTCGACGATGACACCGTGAACCCTTTTTTTTACTCCTCGCCTAAAATAGACCAAACCATGATGCAAGATAACAATAAGCTATTTAACCCCTAAAACTACAGTAAATACACTTAATTAATGGAAAGGACTAAAAAACATACGGCCTTTTTTTTTTCAACCCTTTGTTGTCGATTTAAAATTTTATTATTTATTTTGTGTAGTTAAGTAAGTAAAACAAAGTAGTGTTACGAATTTAACCTAAAAACTTTATACAGGAAAACGCTGATATCGTGCTTTTTGTTGTTGCTAACCTTGAGATGATATGATTGTTTTTAATCGATAAAAACTTTCGTCAAACTCGCTACAATATATATATATATATATATATATATATATATATATATATATATATATATATATATATAATGTTTTATCTCTAACAGACAACTGCCGCATGAAAAAGTGATTCATTTGTTACGGCATTTTACGGTGTCGTTGAACTTCTTCATGAAAGTAAACTTTTAGCATTTAAATTTTCTCTTAACTGCTTGATCAGTTTCATTATTCTGTAGATTTAACAAGAAAAATTAATCTAAAAAAATTCCGAAACATAAGGGACCGCACAAACACTTGATGTCATTCTAACAGTTTCATTCATTTTCCGTAAATCTTTCTTACAACCAATATCTCCCCCCCCTCTCTCTTTTACAAATAAGAAATGAATTTATTTCTCAAAAAAGTAAAAGTTGAAATAGAATACTCACTTGTTACCGAACATTAGAAACGGACACGACACAAGAAGCGGCACTTTCTACAAAAAAAAAAAAAAACGTTTTGTAGGGGAAAGAAAACAATATCACTAAGATAAAACACTATAAAAAAACAAAAACAATTTTAATAATAAAAATATGCGGAAAAAAAGGAAAATGAAACGCTTTAATCTCTTTCTTAAAAAGGTAAGTTTGTTTTTTTCTTCATCGATGTTTGTTCATCATGTAAGCTATATAACAAACTTTTCAGACAAGTTTGTATTATTTGCATTAATTCGGACGGTGTAGGAACAAAACCATCCCCTCCTCATGTTTAGAAGTTTTCTAAATAATAACGTAATTATTTAGAAACCCATTCTTAACATGAAGAGGGCAGGGGATCTTTGTTAACTATTCTGTACTTTCACCTATTCAGATTACTATTCTCATCTTGAGGAAGCACTTTTTATGCCCGCCATTGCCCGCCACCAATCACAACCAGGGTTTGTCTCACGTGACTCAAATGATAACCCGAAAAGCAATAATCATTTGAAATTGGAAAAGAACGTCTACTGAGAATATTTTTAAAATTAAAACCGGTGTGTTTGTGTTTTGAATTTAAATTTTTTTTCCGCTTTAAATATTTGCCGATTTTACATTTTTTTCATCTCCATAAAAGCCTACTTTTTTCAAAATAGAATTAAAGTTATTTTTGTTTTCTTATTTTGTTAAGAGTTTTGTGATATTTAAAATAAAGACGAACATGAATGTTTCCTGATTATTTTCTATCTGGTCAAAACGACTAATTATTTAAAACGTGGTGTTGTTGCTGAATAGGCATCAATATATTTGCATGCGTGACGTAAGCAGTTCCGACTATGAACGGAGAAAGCCGAATAAAATATACGAAGACGCTTACTTTTTTCGGTACTGATATCGATCCTGAACCAGTTTTCGTGAGGTTCGACTCGGAAGCGTTCGGCTGTCCTATGCAAACGCCCGAGTGTCGACGAGCCGAATGGTACCAGACGACAATTTTGATACGGTGCTGCGTCCTGTGATTTTATGTTATATTTTCAAGAAATTTTCTAAAAGAAACAACAAAAAAAAGCAAAACATAGCGAAGTTACTGTTATCAAATAAATATTATTTTGATACGTTGCTGCGTCCTATAATGTTTAGTTATAGTTGCAAGATTTTTTTTAAACAACAAAACAAATAAAACAAGCAAAACAGCGAAATTACTGTTATCAAATAAATATTTTAAACCCTAAACCCTAACCCTAAACCTAACAACAAAAAACAAAACAAGCAAAACATTATTATCATAGGACGCAGCACCGTATAAAAATTGTCGTCTGGAACAAATCGGCTCGTCAACTCTCGGGCGTTTGCGCAGGACAGCCGAACGCTTCCGAGTCGAACCTCACGAAAACTGGTTCAGGATCGATATCAGTACCCTTCTTTTTTTTTATACCAGACGATTTTTTTCCCGTTTTTAAAAAAATAAAATGATCAATTTCCAACTGTAATTCTTCTAACACTTTTTATTTTGAATTTGCGTATACCAGACACATTTTCATTCAATTAGAAAAATCAATTTTTAATACCTTTTTCGTGTAATTTTTGGTATACTTTTGCTTTTATTCTTTTTTTTAATACTTTTGTTAGTATTCTTCTTCTTTTTTTTATACTTTTGCCATTGACTTTTTGTAATTTATTGCTTTGAAAATGAACCTTTCATTTTTGCAGTCAACAATTTCGCATTCAGGTTAGGGTTAGTTAGGATGGTTTAGGGTAGGAGTTAGGGTTAAGAAAAGTACAAATTTAGCCTCATCTGCGCACTTATGAAACTAATACAGACTAAAATACTGTCATAGCAAAGATGAAAACAATTGGCATGAAAGTTTGCGTAAAAAAATAACTAAAAAAGAACATGCACAAAAAACAAACGTTTGTAGACCAGTTTGTGTTAAATACATTGGAAAAAAATACATAAACTAATTCTTTTTACTTAAAAACAATTTCAGAAAACAGTTATTAATATAAGCTAAACACAACATTTTCTTTCATTACGTTTCTTCTTGCAAAAAAATAAAAACAGAAAATCAATAATTTTGATTATTCTGACTATTGTTCTCACCTTGAGTGTTATTCTCACAACGTTTCGGTCGCTGTAACCTCCCGCCTTCTTCAGGTGTATCTTTTCGAACTCGGGATTATTTCTGTCAAACTTGGAAATAGATAGATAAGGTTATAATATAAATTCCCGAAACAGTTTTTCATGGTAAACAACTGATGATCCCTTAAAATAGTGTTAGAAACTAACTAATATAATAACTGTAAAAAATAAATTGACTTACATGAGTGATTTTCCACTGGAAGACTTGAGACTATAAGTTTTTTTGTTTTTTTTATATAATTAAAAAAATTTTTTTTTTATATAGTTTTAATGGTTGAGAAACTTCCGAGACTATATATATATATATATATATATATATATATATATATATATATATATATATATATATATAGTCTAAAGAAGCTTTGAGTCATTTTAAACAAAGAAAGAAAATGCAGTTTAAATTCCCAGGGATACTAACTAAATCCAAAATATCGCAGACTTAGCACTCGCATAAGCTGACACCAATGAAAAATTCACAAATAAAAAAGGGGATTCAAGTATTTAACAGTGAAACAAAAACAGGGGACCTTAACTAAAGCGTGAAATATTAAATGGGGATAATCAGCTGTTTACCATGTAACTGTTTCAAAGATTTAAAAACAGGACAGTTATAATATTCATGGCTCTCCAGTAGTACTGATAAAACGACCACTTCCCCAATAATCAAATGTAGAAATAATTCAGAATTAATTTCACTAATATATATATATATATATATATATATATAAAAGGATTCAATGAATTAGAACATTACAATTGTTTCATGAATTAAAACATTAAGTCTAGTATGGCATACGATCGTTTCCAAAACATTTTGGAAATACTTTATTTTATTTTATAAATTAATAAAGCTAATCCAAAACGTCTCTTCATCAGCGCCTTAAGCACCACGTCTTACAGAAAATCAAAGAAAAATAACAAGTTCGTCATAGAGGAACATCTATTGACAGAAAGAGCCACAGAGACAAATATTAGAAAAAGAATAAGTTACAAATATAAAATAAAAATAGAAAAATAAAATGATGATGATGATGATGATGATAATAATAATAATAATAATAATAATAATAATAATAATAAAGCATTATAAAAATAAAATATAAATAAAATATAAAAAATAAAAAGATAAAAATATAAAAAAATAAAGAATAAAATAGTAAACTAATAAAATACAGAATAAAACTAAAAACTAAAAATAAAAATAAGAAAATGATAATAAAAATTAAAAATACAAAATTAAAATATAAGATAAATATAAAAGAAATAATTGAAATTAAAATAAATAAAAATAATAGTAGGAATTAAAAACAAAATAGAAATAAAATAGAAACAAAAATAAGTTTAGAAAACAATGGTTGAATATTATCAAGGCTCCTTTTATAAAGGTTTATATATATATATATATATATATATATATATATATATATATATATATATATATATATATACACAGGGTGGGCCAAAATAAGGGTCCTATCTTTAAATTTGAATAACTTGAATTTGAATAACTTTCACAAAATAAAAGTTAAACTCACCAAACTTTATGTGTGTGTAGACTGACCCTTCCGAGATTTTTTGAAATAAACAAAACAAATTTTAGCCGAAAAACACTTCTTAAAACTTACAAAAACTAAAGTATTGTTTTTTACACTGTTTTGAGTTTTTTAAGCAAAAATAATGTTTTCTAAATGAGGGTACGTTCCTTAGGACTAATACGGCTCATGCTTGCTTCGGAAGGGGTCCTTTACTTATTCTAAAAAAAAAAAAAAAAAATCAATAAATAAAAAAGTTATGAATTTTTAAAAATAGGACCCTTATTTTTGCCCACCCTGTATATATACACACACACACACACACACGCACCAACACACAGTGATATGTAGTAATAAAAGTACTGATAGTGCACATTAAAAAAACAAGAATAGGTTTAAGACTCCCAAAATGCATAGTAGTATTGTCCGCAAGGACTCGTGGCATAGGTGATAACAGTCGTCCGAACAATCAAAATTATACAAATTATCATCTCAAAAATTCATAAACATAAAAACAATAATCACTGAGTACATTCGGCAAATTTCGTTACCATTCACCAGTTTCGGAAGTGTTTGGTGAAACTCGTTGCTGTACCAGTAAGGGAAATATTCACATTTGTTTTTATTTTATTAAAAAAAACTTTAATATCACAAAACTCTGAAAAAAATAACAAGACAAAAATAATTTTAATTCTATTGTATTTAAATTTATTGTATAATCTACAAATATTTAAAGCATTAAAAAGGGTTTTAAATTAAAAAAAAAAAAAGTCACACCGGTTTTCTCGGCAGACGTTCTTTTTCATCATTTGACTGGTTGATTTGAGTCGTGTGAGACAAAGCCCTGATTGTGATTGGTGGCGGGCATAAAAAATGCTGCCACTCATCTTACTTGTTATTTTTTTACAGCATTTCGATCGATGTAACCTCTGACCTTCTTCGGGTGAATCTTTTTAAACTCGGGAACTTATACAGAATTTTGAACTGAAACTGTGGCGCAATGGATAAAGGCGTTGTGTAACAATCACTTCTAAGTTCTGGAGGTTGAAGGTTCAATCCTTGTTACAGGTGATAATAACTAAAATTAAAGTTAACACTTCTACCTGGTCATGGCTGACGGAACAAGAACAATCTACCACCATGGATTAAATAAAGGGTTTTGCTGCAAAGAAGGTGGGCTCTCTCTACCGTGCCAGTAAACTTCTCACACCTGACATTATCCTTTATCTCTAAAAAGCCACCATCCACTCATGCATGGAGTATTGTTGCCACATCTGGGCTGGTGCATCATCCACTAGTCTCTCCCTCTTAGACAAGGTCCAAAAAAGAGTTGCTAACTTGATAGGTCCTTCACTATCCACCAAGCTCCAGCCTCTGTCCCATCGCCGCAATGTTGCATCCTTGTGCCTGTTTTACAAGTACTTCAATGGATTGTGCTCTGATGAACATGCTGCTCTGGTACCCCCACAACGTAAATTCACTAGACCAACCTGACAATCTGCCAAATCCCATCCATACACTGTGGAGGTCCCCAGATGTCGAAGAGCTTTCTACTCCAAAAGCTTCTTTCCTCGTGCTGCTGGACTCTGGAACTCCCTCCCTGCTTCCTGCTTTCCTGACGTTACTGACAGGCAGAAATTTAAAACTAATGTAAACAGATATCTCGCTGCGCAGCTCCTAATTTAGGTTGACCCCCCCCCCCCCTTTTTTTCTCAGTAGCCCCTTATATCTACAGTGGCGGCCTGCCTTGTTTGGGGTGAACTATGATAAAATAATTTTTTTTTAAAGATCCCGAATTCAACATCAAGATTCCGGAGTTTGAAAAGGCGAGATATGCAAATATGTACACACACACACATATATATATATAAAAGAATTTTATATATATATATATATATATACATATATATATATATATATATATATATATATATATATATAATAATGATAATAATCCAGGCAAGGTAAACATCCACGGAATAGTAATCCAAAGAATTTCAACCGGGCTTATAAAAAGTGCTCAATATTAAATAGAGCTTTTATATATGATTATTTTTATTTACACACACATGTACAAAATCTGCGACACTGGCATGTCGATGTTATCGATCAACAGCTGTTATAAACTGAGATCTCTGATGAGATCTGCCTGATGAGATCTCAGTTTATAACAGCTGTTGATCGATAACATCGACATGCCAGTGTCGCAGATTTTGTACATGTCTGTGTAAATAAAAATAATCATATATATATATATATATATATATATATATATATATATATATATATATATAGTACATGTATTGTATTAGTTTCTGTAGATGTAAATCCGTTGAAACTCCAGTGTTTATAAAAAGTGCTCAATAACAAGTAGAGCTTTTCTTTAGTATAAATTTTTATTTATACAAGTATTATTGGTTACATATGTGTATACATATTTCGGTTGTACTTTTGACAGAGAGTCCACCTCTTCAGACCAAAGAAGACAAGGAAGTGAGATGAATTTGGAAAACTTTCCTATTAAGTAAATCTTTTTGGGGATTGGATATGTTTATAATTTTCACCGGTCAAGCTTAGCATTGGATTACATTCTTTACTTGTTAACTCTTTCAATTAGTTTCTATCTTTTTTATTTTTATTACCTTCATCATTCGTTCTTTAACTACCGTTTCTTTCCATTTCTTTCTTTTTTTATTACCCACTTAGCTTGGATTCCTTTCGTCTCCATTTAACACTTCAAAGTTTTAATCTACATACATACATTTTAACGCATAAATATCTTATCATATATATACACAAATATATACCTAGACAAAAATACAGACATATCAATATCAACATACCCTGATCTCCATATAAAGTACACACGTGCGCACAATCTTTAAATACACAAGTACACACATAGACATACATACATATACATATATAAGATAAAACAAACACAAATATATATGCATATATCCATACACATATATACACATATATATATATATATATATAAACACATATACACACATGTACATACATACATAGATAGACACATGCATACATATAGATTCAAAAATACACATCTACTCACACATATACATACATACACACATTGCCAATAAATACATCTCCTTTAACACTGATTATTTCAGCGTAATATATTACAATATATATAAATATATGTACTTCTTTTTGTCATTATTCTAACGGTTTTTGAATTAACTCGTTACGCATACATCGGAACCAATTATACCTTATTTGCCTACATTTATTCACCATAATACACATACACGCATGCATATATATATATATATATATATATATATATATACAGTTATACATATACACATACATATACCCATACATACACACATACATACATACACATATATACATACATATACACCATTACATATATATATACATACCGTTATGTATACATATATACAAGTACACATACAGACACATACATACATGTATATACATATACTCCATTACAGATACATATATATATACATACCGTTATATATACATATATACAAATACACATACAGACACATACATACATGTATATACATATACTCCATTACAGATACATGCCCATATGCATACACACATAACATAAATATACACAAAATCAGCATATATGCATGCAGACACATACACATGTGTATACAGACATGTGTATGCATGCACACAGACACACACACATATGTACACAAATATCCATATTTCTATAATTAAAACTAAAGTGCTTATATCATTCAGTATTGCTCCTATCTATCTCTGTTCAATTTGCTTACATTTATACCTGCTGTAGTATTAATACAAGGAACTAGCAAGATAAGTACCATAAAGGCCAGCAAACCAATTAAGTACAGCGTATGTAATTACAATAGTTAATTCTATATATAAACAAGTGATAACTATGAGGAAGTACCAAAATCATATCATTATGTAGTGATTTTGGATAAGTGCAAACATATAAAAAACATCATCACACACAAAAAAGATGAAAATAAAACAATACTAAAAACAAAAATAGAAATAAATACAAAATTTAGTAGACCTTATATGAACAATGAAGTAAATGTCAATAAAGTCAAAAATAATTACAATGTGACTTAATAGTAGTTATTCGACATCATTATTTGTAATCTAAAGTCTGCTTAGTGTGTGTTCCTTGAAATGTTTGCAGTTTAAACTCGTTTCTGGTCTTACGTTGAGTAATTTTTCCCTATCTTTAAATTTTACAATGTCAAGTTTCTCACCTAGGCATAAGAAACAGGGTGAGTTGAGTGATCTACATCTTTTAGCTTTTCTTCTTATGCTTCATCTAATTATTGTTTTTTTCTCATCTATCAATTTCCAGAAATGTTACTGTATTTTTTATTTCTAAAATATAATTTGTGCATGTAATACCTATCCTTAAAACTCCTTGACGTGCTTCCTATATAGAACTAATTATCATTTGGATTTTCAGCAGTGTAGGTTTTAGCACAATATATTACTGATGCGGTGACCCAATTTTTTTGTAGGGGACATTCCTCTTGTCTCTGACAATTACAATTGTTAGTGGTTGAATTACTGTCAATGTCATTATTTGTATCATTCGTTTTAAGTATTTATTCTGTTTTTTAATTATTCTTTCTAGGTTATCTGTGCAACTATAACTTATTTTTAATGTATTCTCATTAAATAGCTAATGCAGTGTGTTACCAGGTGGGAAGTGTTTGTTTATAAGTTGTAGGAATTTGTTACCAAGTTTTGTTTTTAACATCATATTAAAGGGGGGGGGGGTGTAAACCAGATTATTTCCCTGCCTCGATTTCTAGAGTTGTTCACTTTTGTTGTTATATTCTAATATTTTATATCAGCATTTACGTACCCGCTATTCTTTAAGGCAGTGTTGTAAATATTCTTATAGTTGTTAAACGTTGTCTCGTCTGATGAGTTATTACTAATTCTACGTTCTATTGACTTGGGTATGTGTTTAATTATTGAAGGAGGGTGGTTTGATTGTGGATGTACGTATATAGGGCAGGAGTTTTCTTTCATGAAAAGTTTATATTTGTTATCAATTAGGTTAAATGTAACATCAAGGAAGTTAACTTGTTTGATATTGCCGGTAATTTCAACCTTAAGCTGTAGTTTATTCATTTCCTTATGAATTATCTTTCTGACTTTGTCGCATTTCGCGCTATATAAACCCATGTCTTTTACATCTATGTTATTATTCATGGTAATAATTCTTAATATATATAGACTTACTAGATCCCATAGAAAGATCCGTTTTCTCTGTTTTTAGTCCATTGCTCACCGTCGCTAATGAGAACTGTTGTATGGCAGCTTTGTATAATATTGATATATTTTTCTGAGATATCTGTGGAATCCTTCGCAAACTCAATTGCATGTGCGAAGAGGATTTTAGTAATGGACGGGTAATATTCCATGATGTCGAATTGGATAAAGGTACATCTACTCTTGCCGTTAATTCCTGAAAACTAATCTATATTATCCATGGTGTTAATCCATTGGTTTAGTTTGTATTTATGTTTGATTTTCAGATTGATCCTTTCTAGAATTCTTTTACTAATCCTTCCAATTTCTGGTCGGGTTGGGTTGATCAGTCTAGTTGATGGTTTCGTGTTAAAATCTGGTTTGTAATCCTTAAGTAAAATGTATGCTTCGTTTTCTTTTAATTTTCCTACTCTCTCGCTAATTCTGAACACCTCGGTAATCCTTTTACTTTCTGTATTGATGATTTCTACTAGGTTGGTATTGTTTGCCTTCCGGTAGTTCTTGGTTAGGTTCTTGTTTATTAGGCTTCTGTATTCCTGTTTCTTGCATTTATAGAAGTTCCTTGTTTTATATATAAGGAAATTGACAACATCTTTGAAGCACCCATGAATATATATTTAAGTGAATAAATGTAAATAAATGATTTTTTCAGTAAAATTGCACCATTTGTTGATTTTCAAAAATATTTCACTCAAATATATATATATATATATATATACACATATAAAATAATAAAAATAACAAATATAAAAAATATAAAATCCATATGCATATATATGTGCCTGAAATATACAAATTGTACATAGATGTAATATTGGCAAAAGGAAAGGAAAAAAATAAAGAGCAAAAAAATGTTAAGAGGTTCAATTTTCAATTTAAAATCCCTTCTCCCCCCATTTTTTTTTTTTACCTTACCTGTCTTTAACAAAAAAAAATTCTGCTTAATGCCTTTTGGAAATTTCACAATAAATGAAATTGTAAGTTTTTCAAAAACTGTTTGTATAATCTGTGAATTTAGTGTTAAATCCAATCAAGATAGTAATCCGCTAATTTAAAAAGTTGGTGAAGAAGAGTATAAAAAAGGTTACATTCCTTTGTTTTCTAAAATAAATTATCTCCCTTTGTCTATTGCGTTTATGTTGTATTTTAAAATAGCCCCATCTGACTGGGCAAGACTATTCTCTTTGACCAATCACGAGGCACTTGATTCTGGCAGTTTGAAGGCAAAAATCTGTCTTTCTCCATCTTTTGAATCTGGTCTGTGTCCAGTTCAAATGTTAAATGAACCTTTTTGCTTTTTGAATTAGGCTTCACTTGAATAGGGCGCATTCAGGGAACCATCCAGTCAAGACGTTAAAGGAACCTTTTTTCACAATAGTTTGAAATTTTAATTAAGCCGCAAGCACACTTAGTTTTGCAAAGACATTTCTTGTATCATTATTTTCAATACATATATTATCATTTACCCCTATTTGGTATGATTTTTTCTGTACTATTGATTTCAGCTTATCTTTCCAATGTTCTGCTATCAACAACCAAACAGTTCTTTTCCCAACAAATCATTTCAAGAGTAGTCTTCCATTTTGGTAATTAAAATACTTAAGAAGTAAATAAAAAGTTGGCCATTAGTTCAAAACAACTTATTTTTGCTTAAACTCATTATCTGTGGTGATTTTCTAACTTTTTGTTAAAAACCGTGTATAACATTAAATAGACAGAATGTTTTGGATAAAATGTTTGTACCTTGTTGATTTTTCAAGTACCCCCTCAACCTAAATATCCTCGATCAACCAGATTAGCAGCAAAATCCCACCCCTTCACTGTAGAGGTCCCCAGATGCTGGAAAAATTTCTACTAGCTTCTTTCCTCAGACCACTTGCCTTTGGAATTCCCTCCCTGCTTCCTGTTTCTCCGACTGTACCAACATGCAGCAATTTAAATGTAGTGTGAACACTACTACATAACTCCCCACCTAGGATGCTTCCTATAAATCTGGCCCCTAATCAAAGTAGCCCCTTAAGTCTCAGTGGCAACATGCCCCCTTGTTTGAGGTGAACAAAGGTAAACAAAAATAAGTTTTTAATTGAAAAAGAAAAAAAAAAAAGCTCTTGATGGAAGCTTGGAACACTATCTCGCTTGATGTCATACAAATCATTGAACTAAACAATCGGGCATGTGTTTTCGTACAGGGAGGACGATTTTTTTTACGAACGTATAAAAGTTTGACAATCATGCTTAGTGCATTGTTCTCCATTCCAGAATGTACACTAGACAGAAATATGTTAACCTGTCAGTCTTAGTGATAATTTCCCTCATTAGTTGCTTTGACGAACCAACATTTAAATTAGTGACGATTACTGTTCTGCAAATTTCAACACAATGAGCCTTGTATACAGCATAATCATGTTGACTGAAGTTAAGTGGCATTGAGTCTGGTCAGTACCAGATGAGTGACCATTAGTGACCAGGTGCTGTATATGGGAGGACAGCGACGCCTCCCTGGGCGGGAGTTCTATTCTCAATCATATAGCTCTCTGAAATATGCAGGTAGTTTTTTTCTTTTTTTTCTCTTTTAGTTTTGTTCGAACTAGGATCAAAATGTATCTATTCAGTTTAAGGAGGATGTCCTCCCTGGCATTACCACTTCCTTTCGGACGGAGAGTGGATGCATTTATTGCTTGTTACCAAAGGCACAAGAAAGTATCAATGAGACTATACAGGTATTTTCTTTCTCATCCAGAGTGCCCCTTTTGGGGGGGGGGGGCATTTGGATATTCACATTAAAGACCAACTGCATATCTAACTTTGCCATCATGGGGATGTAAGAACAGGGTGACCCACCAAAAATGCCACCCATGGAATCGTTAATAAAATTTACGATCCTTTCTGTAACCGAACCATATTTGATACAAATAAACTTCAGTCTATTCTTGACCTATCCACCAAGTTTCAGTCATGAATTTCCAACAGTCTTTATTTTATCGCTGTTCAATAATAAGCACACCTGGATACGATGTGCAAAATTGTCAATAATTCTGACACATAATTTTGACTGTGAAGACATTCTTCATTTCAGGAATAGTCTGGGGATTGTTGTGATAGAAATTATCTTTGAGATTAACCCGCAGATAAAAATCGGGGGCAGAGGTTTAAAGTCCGGTGAGTGTGAAGTCCATTTAGGATCACACTTTCTACTGATGAGACAATCACCAAAATTTCCCTGCTTTTCACATAAAACAAAAACTGTTGAAAATTCATGGCTGAAACTTGGTGAACAAGTTAGGAATAGATTGAAGTTTATCTGTACCAAATATGGTTGGATTGCAAAAAGAATTGTGAATTTTATTAACGATTGTATGGGTGGCATTTCTTTTTTTTTTTTGGAGGGGGCATCCTGTAAATAGGGACTCTTCTTGAACTCTCGTCTCTCGTATCTTCTACATTAATTCTACCTTGAATATCTTCTTTCTTCTCTCAGCCTTTCTTCTTTATTTACTGGCATTTTCTGACATTTTTCTACATTATACATTTTACTACCAACATGCTCAACCTAATGAGTACCCCCCCCCTCCCAAAAACTTATCACCGCTTCCACACTCTGATTTCACCCCGACCCCCCATCTCCCCACTTTTACTCCCTTGTCTATTCTCTGTATAAAATTGACTTCAACTTAATAAATTTTCATTCAATGTGTAAGAAAACTTGGGTTGAAATATCGGAATCAATAAATATTTTTAGTATGTTTCCATGTTAATATTTTTAAGTAGTTTGTTTATTGCTTATCACCTCATTCCATACACATGCCATTTCATTACTGTCTTTGCTTGCTCTGATGATCTCGAGAGGGGCGGCATTAGTGGGATAATATATGGACTATGGAATTGGTTAGCAGAGTCGCATCCATTTCATTCACTTAGGCCATAATACCACTGAGGAAGGGTAAGAACACTTTTAAGCCTTTTTTATACTGTTTAGTCGCCATTTATCAAGGCTGAAAAGCCACTCGAGGATAAGTGTTAATTAGATGGATAGATTGACAGTTGAATGATGATGAATATTATGAGAAGATTGAAAATCTCCACATACCACTCACTCAAAACAACTACCGACCCAGAAAACAGCAATTTTCCACGTTTGTCAGAAACATCGGGAATCTGTAGGGAATTTCGAACTGAACCCGTTTGTTCAAGCCACAGGGCTAGATTGTTCTTGTTTCGTCAGCCAGGGTAGAAGTCTTAAATAATTCTTAATCATATTCTAAGTATCGCCACTACAGAGGTTTGAACCTTCAACCTCCAGAAGACTGTCACTTAGAACTGATTATCACATAGCACTTTATCCGTTGTGGCATGTGGAAAATTAATTTGGGGAAACGTTGTGAGAATAACATCCCAGATGAGAACAATACTTTGGTGAATTCAGATAATCCAAATTATGAATCCTTATCTAAAACATTATGTAATATAATTAATTTTTGCGTAAAAAACAAACCTGTCTTCGTTTTTTGTATAATATTCGTTATAAAATATCTTAAGATAAAATTCTTTCTTTTTTGAATTACATAAACGAAGGGAAACAACTCTGGTAGTTTTGGAGAGAATAATTCGGGTTTTATATAAACACTTTGATAAATTGCGAGTAAAATTTGTCATTTTTTTATATATAAAAAAAACAAAACAAAAAAAAACATGTCTATCCTTTTATGCGAGTCTGTCTGTTCTAGATTATTTAAAGTAAATCTCGGTAAAAGTGCAGAATACTTAATAGTTAAGAAATCGCAAACAAAAAATAAAAACAATAATGCCCTTTTTTGTTTTGTTGGCTCTTCTTAAAAATGCCTTAAATAAAATTAATTTACTAATCGGAGCCCACGAACTCCGAACAACAAGCCAGCATGGTGTCTTCATATTAGAAGAAGGGAGATAAACTTCTACCACACAAGCTTGGCTTGACGCGAATGTCGTTCGGAGTTCATGGACTTCGAATAGTAAATTAATTTTATTTTTTATTAAAATTTTACTCGATAATTTTCCGTAATTTTTTGTTGACACTAATATTTTTCAATGATAAGTAAGTATATTCAGAAGTTTTCCTGTTATTTTATTTTAAACTGCCATATTTCACTTGAATGGCAATATAAATAAGCACCAAATTATCTTCTCTACCGACTCATACATTTTTAAAATATGGAAACTGATTCTAAAATTTATTATATCTTAATTTTTTTTTAGTTAAGTTTACATATCAACACACAAAATAAAATGGCCGTTGATTTTTTGGAGGTGGTCGCTTAAGTTCGGTTAACTTCATGCTGAAAAGATAGTAAAAAATGACTTACTCTACACTAACCTTAAGTCTGAGTGGCAATCTCCCGGACTTAAGGTTATAAGTATTTTTTTAAAAACTATTTTTCAACATGAATTTATCAGAGTTAAACGACCATCTCCAAAAAATAGACTGCCATTTTTTTGTGTGTGTCGATAAATCAACTTTATAAAAACAAATTCAGATATAATAAATCTTACAATCAGTTTTCACACTTGAAAAGTATACGGGTCAGTAGATAATTAAATTCTACTGCGTTTGGTATAAGTTATTTGTTTTTTGTTTTGTTTTTAGGATTTCTCGACTGTTAACTATGTGACAAGATTAAGAGTTACTTTCCTTGAACTCTTAGTTCAAACCAATATGGCGAATAAACAAACAGAATCTTAATGTGTGGTCGTATTAATTCTTATCTGATCAAGTATCAACTATTACATGGTGGCAGCGTTTAGTCTTAAAATCTTGCAGGGTATATATACCAGCAAAAACTGAACCAAATCCTGGAAGATTGTGAAGGAGCCATTGGAATATCTGACGATATCTGCATATACAGCAGAGCAGTTGAATAGCATGACAGAAGGTTGAGTAGGACAATCGGCACAGCTCAAATGTGCGGTCTTGTTTTTGATAAAAAATGTGCGGTCTTGTTTTTGATGTAAAATATGACAAAAACAGATAAAACTTTGTGGTCTTATTTGGGATGAAAATGGTACCCATCCTGATCCAGAAAAATGCAACAAGATAAGAACAAAGCCGACACCTACAAACCGAGAAGAACTCCAGCAATCCATAGGTATGATTCAATACCTAAGTCCTTTCATACCAGAACTCAGTTCCAAAACAGCCCGACTGAGATCACTACTCAAGAATGATGCTGAATATAAATGGGATGAAACATGTGATGAGGCTTTTTAAAAATTGAAAGACCATATACATGAAAATCTCTGTCTAGCTTATTTCAAATCAAATGCAAAAACACTGATACAAGTAGATGCAAACATATTTGGGCTAAGTGCAACACAAATAAACAATAATGAAGACTGACTGATGCCGAATCACAATATGCTAACATTGAAAGAGAATTACTTGCAGTGGTATTTTCTTGTGAAAGGTTTACATATATGTATACAGAAAAGAATTCCAAATCGAATCGGATCACAAGCCGTGGGAAAGTATACAAAACAAAAACATCACGCAAGCACCTCCAAGATTGCAAAGAATGTTGTTAAGGCTTCAACCATACGATGCTCAGATCAGCTACAAGCCAGGTATGAGAATCCCAGATTACGTATCAAGAATACAGCCAACACAAGGCGAAGTAATTACACTTGACCTAACAGTACATACTATCGATATGACAGCACAGAAACAAATAGATCTACAAGAAGTTACAGAAGATGAAGAATTGAAAATGCTAATGCATGTCATAATAAATGGCCATCCAACTTATAAGGAACTAATGGGCATTGAAAGAATGGCTATCAGTATAAAACAGATTAGTCACTAAAGGTGAATGCATAGTTATACCAAAAAGTATGCAAAACACAGTCCTTTAAAGAATCCATGATGCACATCAAGGAATATAAGAATGTCAGCTAAAAGCAAGAAATAATGTTCATTGGAGAAGAATAAACAAAGACAGAAATGATAGTAAGGTCATGTGAGATATGCAGCAAACAGCAGAGAAAGAATACCAAAGACACAATGATTATCAAAGAACACTCAACCAGACCATTCCAAAACATTGCAGCTGACTTCTTTGAGTTTAATGGTCAACAAATTTTACTCGTCACTGATCAATACAGTAAAATGCCATTCATTAAGTCGATGAACTTCACGAGCAGAAATTGCATCAAATACTTCAAAGCAATCTTTGCTGTTCACAATACACCAGGATGCCAGGTATGTTGCATCAAATGAATTCCACAATTTCACTATGGAATGGGAATTCACGCATATTACATCCAGCTCGAGATACTCACAGTCAAAATGATTCATTGAACGAATGGTTCAAATAGTAAAAAAAAAATGAAAAGGCAAAACAATCAAAGATTGACGACCAAATGGCTCTTCTATGCCTAAGAGCAATTCCACTTGATAGTCATTTGCCATCACTGGCAGAAATCCTATACAATAGAAAAATAAGAACAAGGATCCCAACCTTTTTAAACACCAACACATCGAAAGATAACCAAATCGGGAAACATATGAGCGTCAAAAGCAGGAAGCAACAACTGTATTTCAACAGAAATGCGAAAGACCTTCCCAAATTAATTATAGGTGTGCTGTATGTCTGAAAGGAACTGGCAGCAACTCAATCATCTGCACTCATTGTTCAGGTTGGGTCCACAAAAGGTGCAGTGGCATAAAGGGCTCTCTCAAAGCAGATCCTCACTTTATGTGCTTTCGTTGCACCGGCACGGCAAGACCAATAGATGGCAGACCACTTACGGAGATGGATACTGGTGACAACAAGCTGGAAGTAGTGACAGACTTTTGTTATCTTGTAGATGTGCTGTCATCAGGTGGAGGCTGTGAACTCGCGGCAGCTACACGTTGCAAGTGTGCCTGGAAAAAATTTAGAGAGCTGCTACCAATCCTGACAAACAAACACCTGCCAACAACTACGAGAGGGCGTGTATACTCCTCATGTGTCAGAAGTGTGCTGTTGTATGGCTCAGAAACTTGGGCTGTCTCTGCTGGTATACTAAAGAAGCTGCACCGTAATGACAGGGCAATGGTCAGATGGATCTGTTTGGTGAGGCCTGAACAGTACGTTTCTTTTGAATCCCTGCTCTCACAGGTCGACTTGAAAAGCCTTACGGACATCATGCGGAAGAACAGACTGCGTTGGTTGGGTCACATTGAGCGTAGCGATGGCTGGATTGCTAAAGTCCGAAAGTTGAATGTGCCAGCAGAGAACATCACCACTGGCAGACCCAAGTTGACTTGGGAGGACGTAGTCAAACGTGATAGGAAGGCCATGGGTATGGATTCCATCAAACCTTGCCAAAGACAGGAGTGGAGAGGAAGACTTAGATTTCGAGACTAGACAATCAGGCCCCACCCTCATCAGAGGATTAATTGTGGCCTGATTCAACAAATAAACCGGTTGATGATGATGATGATGATGAAAGTGTCTGTTCTTCAGGAAAATGACAAATTGTAGTCAGCGACAGTGATAAACAAATGCACTGAGCCGCGTAGCTACATCGTCAAAATGCACAGCAATGGAAAGCTATTAAGATGCAACAGAAGACACATGCAGGAATTATACAGACCACAGAGAAGGGTCACTTTCCAAATACCAGCTCAAGGGATCAGACAAGATGATCCAACATCACCATCACAACAGAGCAGTGACCTCACAGAAAGTGTAGACACAACCCATACAACTGTAGACACAACCCAATCAAAAACAAGAACTACCATCACTATCAAACCGGCCTAGAAAAAACAAGAAAGACTCCAAAATTGAAAGACTTCATTATATAACAATAGCTTGTTAACAGGAGGGATGTGACAAGATTAAGAGTTACTTCCCTTGAACTCTCAGTTAGTTCAAACCAATATATTTTTTTTTAACTTAGTTCACCTCCAAAAAGGCAAGTTATCACTGTAGACGTAAGGGGCTACTGAGAATAAGGGTGAAAGTTTTGGTGGTCATCCTAAATTGGGAGCTGTGCAGCGAGATGCTTGTTCACATTAGTTTTAAATTTCTGCATGTCGGTACTGTCAGGGAAACAGGGAGCGGGAGCAAGAGTTCCAAAGGCCGACAGCTCAAGGAAAGAAGCTATTGGAGTAGAAGGCTCTCTAGCATCTGGGGACCTCCACATTGAATGGATGGGATTTAGCTGATTGTCAGGGTGGTCGAGAGTATTTACATCAAGGGGGCACCAAAGCAGCAAGTTCATCGGAGCACATTCCATTGAAGTACTTGCAAAAGAAGCACAAGGGTGCAACGATAGGACAGGGGCTGGAGCTTGGTGGATAGTGAGGGACCTATTAGTTTAGATACTCTTTTTTGGACCTTGTCTAAGAGAGAGAGAGAGAAACTAGTGGATAGTGCCCCAGCCCAGATCTGGCAACAATACTCCATGCATGGGAAAATGATGGATTTGTAGAGATATAGGATACTGTCAGGTGTGAGAAGTTTTCTAGCACGGTAAAGAGAGCCCATTTTTTTTGCAGCAGCCCTGGCAATGTCTTCTATGTATTTGTTCGAATTCATGTTACTTGTGAATGTTAGGCCGAGGAGTTTGAACGTTGAACTCTCAGATAGGGTGTTATTTGCCATAGTAATCGGTGGTTGAAGAGGTTTCTTGTAGTTTTTGAAGGAAAGGAGCTTTGTCTTAGCAGCATTAAATGTTACCATCCATTTATGACTCCATTCTACTACAGACTGGAGGTCACTTTCTAAGGATTCAGCCATTGCCTCGGATATCTGCACATCCGTTTTACCCACATGACGGGAGTAAAGCGTGATGTCCTCAGCAAATATTCCTATTTCAGACACAATGTGACCAGGGAGATCGTTTATGAAAATCAGGAACAATAAAGGTCCAAGGATCGATTCTTGGGGTACACCTGCATTTATGTTATGTTGTTTGAATGAAGAGTCATCAAGGACAACCTAGATCTTTCTTTTCGATAGGAAGAACCTAATTATATTAAATATTCGTTCAGTAATACCATATGAATTCATTTTTATGAGAAGACCGTTATGCCAGACCTTGTCAAAGGTCTTGTGATATATCAAGCGCTACCGCCCTAGCTTCACCTGCCTTGTCCAGTTTATGGTATATATGCTATCGGAGATGACCGTTAGGATATCGGCAGTAGACCTTGCTTGCCTAAATCAATACTGACGGCCAGAAAGAAGTTTAGCATTAACGATGTGCCGGACTATTGCTAGATTGATTAAGGATTCAAAGATTTTAGCGAAGATGAGAGTAGACTGGTGGGGTGAATAAACAAACATAGAATCTTAACGCGTGTTCGTATAAATTCTTATATGACCAATTATAAACTATTACAAACTATTCTACAGTTTTACCATAAATCTCTTCTTTCAAAATATCTATTCTGACAAATTATTTTAAAAAAAGAAGCTAATTATTAAATTAAATTAAATTTGATAATTAAACCATAATCTTACAAAATCTCCTTTTAGAATTCAATATAAAAACGTCAGAAACTAATTCTTTTGAAGCAACATTTATTTACCAAAATAACTATGCTTGTTATCGCTTTGTATGACATGTTCCCAAATTTCTAAGTCACTGTTGTAGAAATAAAGATTTGAAAAATGAATCGACAGTAGGCGAGCATTTTTTGTTATTGAATGAGTTACTTCCCCTTCGCTAGTTCTGATATGAATTACTAACGGTATTCAATTTTTGCTTTGAAAGAAAATTAAAAAATAACACTTCCAGTATGAGGTCAAGTAATAAAAAAACAAACTAAGCGCGGTGGTGTTCTTAAAAAAAAACCTACTTATTTTAAATCTGAAAAAATACCAATAAAACAATTATTTAAATGTTTAAAACCTTTTTTTTTTAAATACATTCTTCCCTGAGATATTCTTTATTTAATTGTATTTTTGTTTTATGAAACGAAGAAAATTTATTTACAAAAAAAATGAATTTCGTTTCAGTTATTTTATGGACTGAACCCATAATTGCCTTTAGTGACCTCAGATGGGATCGAAGCAAAATTTCAATGGTGTCTTTAGATTCCTTGAAAAATTTAACTTTTATTGAAACTTATTTGAATGTTCTGTTAACATATCGATTTCTATAACACACAAACAAACATTGACTTTTATATAGATTAATGACGTAAGAGATTTAATTGGTTTGCACTATTTCTTGAATTAACAAAAGTTCATAGAACCAATTCCAGAATTTAAAAAAAATCATGGACTAATGGTTGAAATTTGTACATTTTCATTTTAATTAATTTGCAATAAAAATCTCAATTTTACACAAGTTTCAGATCCTAAAATGATATAAAAAATGGTATTAAAAAATTGTAATACTGAAAATATATTACAGATGTGCTAAGATCACCACTGGAAAAGAAAAATCAATTAATATCTATTATTATACTAAAGCTGAGTTAATCAACGTTTGGTTCCCTAGGGCGTTTTCCTATATATTTTCAATCATACAAAATACATGTTAAAATATTCCTTGGTTTTCGGATTGCATTATGCTTTAAAAGTAAATCCATTTTAATTGTTCTAATTAGCTGTAATTTGCAATTTACTCACCAAGGCGCTCATCTCTTTCTAAGTTTCTATGTTGTTTCACCGCCCCATCACCCGCCCCCCCCTCTTATTTTATACCGTGTCTATCCACTCTTGATTCCATCACTCTCTCTCTCCCTCTCTCTGTTTATTAACAGTCAAGGGTAATAAAACTAACTATATAAAAGAGAATATCGGAATAGTCCATTATAAACTAAAAGGGAATATCACCACAGGCATTAATAATATTTAACCCATAGCTGGAGAGAAAACAGAGATAGAGAGAGAGAGAGGATAGGGAGATATAGCGATCAGAAAGAATAAGTTTGGATTTTCTCTTTTTAGTTTTTAAAAAGATTGAATCTTAAGTCATTATCTGTTATTAGACTAAAGCAAAGTTAATCAACGTTTGTTTTTCTAAGGCTTTTTTTCTATATATGTTAATCACACAAAATACATGTTAAAATATTTCTCGGTTTTGGGATTGTCATGTTAAAATAAAATCCATTTTAATTGTTCTAATTAGCTGTAATTTGCAATTTACTTACAAAGTCATCCATCTTTTTACTAAGTTTCTGTCTATTACTCTCCTCCTCTCTCACTGTATGTTATCTGACCCCTCACTTTTATTTTATACGGTGTCTATCCCTCTCCCCCTCTCTCTGTTTACCAACAGTCAAGGGTAATAAAACCAATTATAAAACAGAATATTGCTATAGTTCATTATAAACAATAGGGAATATCACCACAAGTGTTAGTACTATTTAACCCATAGCTGGAGAGAGAGAGAGAGAGAGAGAGAGAGAGAGAGAGAGAGAGAGAGAGAGAGAGAGAGATAACGAACAGAAAGTAACCTTAGCTCAATGGGTGACCTAACGGGTCACATTTTATTTTAATAAGAAATATATTCAATGTTTTACCTTTATTATAATCAAAAGTATCCTCAGTTATATGGGTTGAAAATAATGAGATGGATAGATTGTCAGTTGAATGATGAAGAATATTATGAGACGATTGATAACGCTGAATGGAATGAACAAACTTTGATTACTTATGAGAACGGTTTATGACAAGTATTTTTTTACATTAGATTTGAAGAAGACCATATTGTAGCCTGCGGGGAAGCAGTCATGTGGT
Organism: Sepiola atlantica; assembly: GCA_963556195.1. Classification (NCBI taxonomy): domain Eukaryota; kingdom Metazoa; phylum Mollusca; class Cephalopoda; order Sepiida; family Sepiolidae; genus Sepiola; species Sepiola atlantica. The sequence goes on from OY744529.1 coordinate 71,683,047, forward strand.
AATGTCTTCCACAGATAGGGAGTTGATGGAAAGGAACTCTGTTCATGGAAATTCTGTTTGATGTTAGGTACACGGAGAAAGTTCTTTGCAGTTGTAGTCGGAAGACGAGTTCTTGCTGTGAATCTCTTACGAGGAGAAACCAGAGATTGAAGCTCAGTCGAGCACCTTTTATGGAAATAAGGATAGAGTAGAGAAAGACTAGCAACATCTCTTCTACGAGAAAGGGCCCGTAGAGAACAGAAGAGACCATCCCCACTAGATTGCAAAATCGATTTTGTATTCTGTCAAAGCAAGAAAGAATACTGTGAACGGCACCTCCCCAGATGTGGCAGCCGTACTCCATATTAGGATGTATCTGGCTCTTTTACAGATAGAGGTTTGCATCAGAAGTGAGGTACTTCTGCAGCGGTAGAATGATCCAATCATTTTTCCAGCAACCTTAGCAACAGATTGGATATAATTTTTCATTTTAGATCTGGAGTGAAAATCCGTCCTAGGAGCTTATTGAAACAAGGGGTTTTCTTAAAGAGAGAGCTATTCATATAATATTCTTATAGCTATTGGATATAAGTCTTTCATTTTAGATTTGAAGTAAAAGAACTAATCAAAACAAACACCTTCCATGGAAATAATGATAGAGTAGAGAGAGACTAGCAATGTCTTTTCTGTGAGGAAGGGTGTGTAAAGAAGAGAAGATATCATCCGCCACTAGATTTCGAAGTCGATTTTGTACTCAGTCTAGGCAACAGAGAATGCTCAGAGCAGCATCTTCTCAGATGCGACAGCAGTACTCCATCTTATCTCACTTTTATATAGGTAGAGGGTTACATCTAGAATGAAGTACTTTCTGGAGCGATAGAATGATCCAACGATTTTTCCAGCAACCTTAGCAACAGATTGGATATAAGTCTTCCATTTTAGATCTGGAGTGAAAGTCAGTACTAGGAGCTTATTAAAACAAGGGGATTTCTCAAGGAGAGAGCTATTCATTTTAACTGGGGCAAAAACAAGCTCAGAGGTTCTTCATGTTAAATCTGGTTAAATTTTACCCAGTAGCTTTGTAACCTATGAGTATTTATTGTTTTTAGTAACAGTAGCTGTAGTTGTAATTATATGTTTACCCCCTATGACGCATCCAGCATTTCAAGGATGCTTCATGTGAAATTTAGGGCAATTCTGTTCAGTAGGTTTGGAGCTTGTAAGTGACCATCATATGCAATTATTAAATACTCAATCTCTATAGTGTAAAGTTAGGTATGTGTCTATGTTTATATATTTGTATGTAGAGGATTCACTCCTAAACTAATTAGTCGATCATTATGAATTGTGGAATGAAGCTCTTAGGTGTAAGGGTGGTTAATGTGTGCTATATTTAGTTTAATTTAGTTTTATGCAAAGGGGATAAAATTCAGATACCTCTGAATTTTGTGAAATTTTAATAGTGGGTACTAAACATAAATTCATAAATATTCTCCAAATTTCAGTTTCTTTGGGGTATTTTAAAAGGTTTTTAAGATGCGTAATGTGGGAACAACCTCCCATTTGATAATTCATATATTTCAGATTTGCATTAAATTTGATCCATAGTCATTCGACACCAATTAAGCAAGATTCCCTGAATTTCAATTCCTTAAGACCCTTTAAGCTTAAGCCTTAAATTTGAGACATTTTCTACAATCAAAATCATGTAATGGATTTTAATCAAATTTAGAGTAAAGATTCTAGACATAAAGTTTAGTAGCATTATATATAAACTTTTAATCTTTGTAAAGGGACATAAAAGTGGTGCAAAACTGTTCTGTTTGGAGAATTAATTTTACCTACCCTGGGATGGGTATTCTTGCTCTCATTCTCTTCATAAGGTAGATAGTCATACCAATAATACAAACCCATAATGACACACCCCTAATAAATTTATAAATGGTTTCTTTCGCATAACTGATGAGTCACAGTGTATGTATATGTATATATATATACATATATATATATATATATATATATATATATATATATATATATAAGTACCTTTTTCCTGTTTTTTGTCTTTTTCTGAACTTTGAAGAAATATACAAAAAAAATTTAAGTAGACATTTTTTTTTTGTTATCTGATGTTTTATTTATGTAATTTTTAACTCGAGATGTAAAGTTATTCCTTTCTATTTTTTTATTTCTACTTTTTAAAACCAATGTTAACTTTTTGCTGATCATGATGTTGGCCCTTCTTTTCAGGTACAAGCCGATCATCCCCACTCTATCCTCCTTTATTGGTGTACCTCCCCATTATCGGGCATCATGGACTATTATGAAATACCAATTATGATGGAAACTTCTCATGGTTTGTTATTCATTGTTATTAATTTATTCATAAGAACATTATATGGTTTTGCATATGTAATGAAATCGACTTGAATGAACAAATGACCTCGAACCACACAATAAATATATATCTATTTATATAAAGTTAGATAGTGTATATGTTTAAATATTTGTATGTACAGGATTCACTCCTAAACCAATTAACCGATCATTATGAATTTTGGAACACAGCTGCTAGACATAAGGGTGGGTAATGTGGGCTATATTTAGTTTTATGCAAAGGGAGAAAAGAAGAGGGTGGAAATTCTTTGTGAAAATTCAGATATCTCTGAGTTTTTGTGAAATTTTAACAATAAGGTATGAGACATCAATTAATAAATATTCCCCAGATTTCAGTGACTTTTAAGTATTTTCAAGGATTTTTACTCAGAATAATATGGACACAACCTCTCGACCTGGGACGGATATTCTTCTAGTATATATATATGTTCTGACAACGTTCGTTGAACATTCTCCAGACAGTCTTTCTATATGTGCCTCCATTCACATAAATAGAACTTAAATTCCCGTTCCTGACGTGGTAATGTCTGGTGGCCATTTGGTTATGACACTTGCATGCAGAATCAAGGGTGATTCTGTAACCGGGTTCGAACCTTATGACCGTCTGAGATTATCATTCCTACACTGATGAGATCGAAAGCTTGAAACGCTGGTATATGTAAGTAAAAATAATTTAATATTATTTACTTAAGATTAATATTATATACATATATATATAAAGCAACATTGTATATGTGTGTCATGGCATTACGGTTGATCTAAGAACCAAACTAACTACAGATTTAGAATCAGCACCTTATAGCTGATGTCTTTATCGATGTCAGACGTTGTTGAACATTTTTAAAACTCAATATTCAAAATTAAAATTATGTACAAATAACATTAGAAAAATAAACGTTCTGACAATGTTAGCGTTCCCTTTCGAAGCTGACCGAACAACGACTTAGCCTGATGATTATATACGCTACACATATAAAGAAAAAATTTTTTTTGACCCACCCCAATTTTTTTAAAACCCTCCTCCATAAATAGAAATATTTTTAGTTACAAAAAAAAAAAAAAAATTTACCCATACATAAGAATAGTTTTAGTTTAAAAAAAAAAAAATTTGACCCCCAACCCGATTTTTGTATTACCCTTCCCCATAAATAGAAATATTTTTAGTTTAAAAAAAAAAGAAAAAAAATTTTTGGACCCCCCCCTCAAATTTTTTATTTATCCTCCCCCATACATAGGAATATTTTTTATGAAAAAGGAAAAAAACAAAAGAAAAATAGTAAAAAAATCAAATACAGCGAACACGATTAGTTAGTTAAATGCTCTCGAGGAGAAGTTTTCCTAAATTAAATTCATTGCAATGTGTGTGTTTTTCAAGTAGTCATTTTTAAATCAATTTTTATTTTAATTAAACAATTTGATTCAATAAAATTGTTAAAATCAACAATTTAAAAAACTAAATACAGCGAACAGTATTTTTCGAATCGGAAGAAAGGTATACCTGAAATAAAACAATAAAAAAATCTGTACTCTTTTACTGTAGGACCCGTGCTAACTTTGACCATGACTCAAACCCTAACCCTAACCCCACTTTAACCCTGACCCTAACCCTAACGACGGGGTCAAAGTTAGCGCGGGTCCTATAGTGTAAAAGCACCAAAAAATCAAATACAGTGAACACGATTAGTTATGTAAATGGTCTCGGAAAGAAAGTTTACCTAAATTAAATTCGTTAGAATGTGTGTGTATGTGTGTGTGTTTGTTTAATGACCTTTTTTTAATTAAACAATTTGATTCTAAAATCAGTTATATTGTTTTCCAGTACAATGTGTTAGTTTCTTTGTTGACAGAAAAAAAATCACATCTTTTATTTTAATAAATAAAACATGGAATAATAAAAACAGTTTGTAAATAAAAGCTTAACAGCATCAGTTAAAGTAACACGATAAATGCCAGCGTTTTGTTTACATTTTAAATTATGCGCTTGTCTTGCGATTTGACGGAGGGAGGTAACTGTATCAATGGATTAACGCTCGCTGTTCAATCAGTTGGACGTAGATAGAATAACTACGTAACTCATTTCATATATATATATATATGTATATAAATAATAAAAGAAATAATTATAATTTATAAGTAAGATTATTACCGAGCAAAATAGTGTAAATACATGTGGAAATCTGAAGAAACCAATCATGAGTGTATATTTGTGAATACTAATTTATTAGAAGTTGAAAAGCAATTGATTATGTAAATTGAGAAATGCGCATGGTGTTTACGGCAGTTTTTGTAGTAGTATATAATGAAGCTAGTGGTGTTAGTAAATAGTCATACTACTCTGATGGAGTTTCGGCTTCAGACAGACAGACCGATACATAAACTCCATTATTAATAGATATATTATATATATATATAATATTTATCGTAATATTATATATATATATATATATATAATATTTATCTCTCTCTCTCTATATATATATACAATATTTATCATGATATTATATATATATATATCTATTAATAATGGAGTTTACGTATCTGTCTGTCTGTCTGAAGCCAAAACTATACTATTTAAGACTATTGTACTATCTTTAACTGCTCAATTCAGGAGCATAGTGTAGTGTAGTATATAGTCTGTTGTCATGATACCATCCTCCCAGGCATTTTCTCCTCCTTTTTTGAGAGGTGTGGAGGTAGTGTAGTATCTGTTCTGTTTTCATGATACCATCCTCCCAGGCATTTCCTCCTCCTTTTTTGAGAGGTGTGGAGGTAGTGTAGTATATGTTCTGTTGTCATGATACCATCCTCCCAGGCATGTCCTCCTCCTTTTTTGAGAGGTGTGGAGGTAGTGTAGTATCTGTTGTGTTGTTTCATATTATCATTCTTTATTTTCATTACGTTGTTAAGACAAGTTGTTTTGTTGTAGATTGAAGTTAAGCGAGGCATATCCCAGCCATTAGTAAATGGGTGACCATTTTGGAAAAATAAATTGCTCACTCATCTTTCCGGTCCTTCCGGAAGTGACGTCATTGTGAGAGGATTTTTTCACATTATCATTCTTTATTTTCATTACGTTGTTAAGACAAGGTGTTTTGTTGTAAATTGAAGTTAAGCAACAAATATCTCGGCCATTACTAAATGGGTAACCATTTTGGAAGAATAACAAAACTGGTTCATTGATATGACGTAGGCGCCTTCAATAGCATATTTAAACATGAGTTCTTTGATATGACCGAGGCGCCTCCTCAAGTTTTTTTTCTTTTCTTAACTATGTATGGGGGAGGGTAAAAAAAAAATTGGGAGGGGGGGATAAATTTTTTTTTTCTTTTCTTTTTCTAACTGAAAATATTACTATGTATGGGGGAGGGTAAAAAAAATTGGGGGAGGTCAAAAAATTTTTTTCTTTTTTTTTTCTTTTTAATTACAAATATTTATATGTATGGGGGAGGATAAAAAATAATTGGGGAGGGGTCAAAAAAAAATTTTTTTTTTTTAACTAAAAATATTTCTATTTATGGAGGAGGGTAAAAAAAATTGAGGTGGGGTCGAAATATTTTTTTCTTTATTTTTAACTAAAAATATTCTTGGACGGAAACAAAGAAAATCATTGTCTAACCACCCAAGAAATATGACTGGGGCTCCATCGGTTTACAGGTGAACGTTCATTTCAGACGCGGCAGCCTAGCAAAAATATGCGACCGGAGGGAGCATATATTTGCTAGTATATATAATATTACAATAAATATGATATATATATATATATATATATAATATTACAATAAATATTATATATATATATATATATATAATATTACAATAAATATTATATATATATATATATATATATATATATATATAATATTATGATAAATATCATATATATATATATATATATAATATTATGATAAATATCATATATATAAAATATTACAATAAATATCATATATATATAATATATCATATTATTACGATATATATACGATAAATATCATATGTATATATATATAATATTATGATAAATATCATATATATAAAATATTACAATAAATATCATATATATATAATATATGACGATAAATATCATATATATATATATATATATATATATATATAATATGATAAATATCATATATATAATATTATGATAAATATATATATATATATATATAATATTACGATAAATATTATATATATATATACATAATATTACGATAAATATTCTTAAATTCTTATCTACAGACACATGTGTTTCATACTTTTTACCGGGAATCATCAGTGTGGAGGGTGATTGCTCTGCCGGTAACACGATTCAAAGCTCTCAGACCCAAGTCAATATTTTAACTTTTGTCTGAACGCCTAGGAAGAGAATTAATATCTATTTATGCCTAAATAAGGAGACATGCATAGAAGGCTGTCAGCAACAGTGTTCAACGACTCGTTGGCCGGTACTTAGCATTACACATTTAAATTTGATAGCCCAGGTTTATAATTCTCTTTAAGCGCCCATCTTAGTATTAAAGCGGTTAAACAATATTATTATAAATATTATTAAATTCTTATCCACAGACACATGTGTTTCATTCTTTTTACCGGGGATCATCAGTGTAAAGGGTGATTGCTCTGCCGGTCACACGATTCAAAACTCTAACGAAATGATAGTGATTTCTTTTGTGCTCAAGAGAAGATTATTAAAATTTCTGAAACATATATACACATAAATATTTGTTGATGTTAATTTTTGAGAGCATGATTACATAATATAATCTATGCCATAAGTGTTGTATTCGACTGAGTTATAATATATATATATATATATATATATATATATATATATATCGTACATGTATTGTATTAGTTTCTGTAAATGTAAATCCGTAGAAACTCAAGTGTTTATAAAAAGTGCTCAATAACAAGTAGAGCTGTTTATAAGTATAAATTTTTATTTATACAAACATTATTGGTTACATATGTGCATACATGTTTCGGTTGCACTTTTCCCAGAAAGTCAACCTCATCAGACCAAGAATTTTCGAGAAATGGATGGATTTGAAGAATTTTCTCTCCTAAATAACTTTTTTGGGGATTTAGTATTTTCTATTTCTTATGAATTAGTATCGGATTAGCTATTCCACTTGCTGACCTTTTCTGCTAGTGGTTGTCCCTTTTATTACCCTTTATGGTGTCTCCATCGCCTGTCCTTATTTTATTGCTCTCTACTTTATATATATATATATATATATATATATATATATATATATATATATATATATATATATATATATATATATATATATATATATTAGTAGAGAATCGTAGTTTGCTTGAAGCATTGCTGGGTATAGTAGTAGTAAGTTTTTGAAAGGCTGTGGGCAATGCAAATTCCGGAATTTGCATTGCCCACAGCCTTTCAAAAACTTACTACTAATATATATATATATGTAAAAATAAAAATGGAATAAAGGATAAGCAATTCAACAACTAACAAAAATAAACTCAAAAACTCATGTTGCATAGTTTTTGAGTTTATTTTTGTTAGTTGTTGAATTGCTTATCCTTTATTCCATTTTTATTTTTACATATTGTCTGAAACATTGTTTCTTTTATCTCATATATATATATATATATATATATATATATGTACATTGTATATTATATGTGTATATATGTTTCAGAAATTTTAATAATCACCTTTTCAGCACAAAAGAAATCGCTTTATCATTTCGTTACATGTCCAGGTAACAATGGAATTGTTAATTGATTACAAACATAAAAAAGAAACCCATCAACATCCAGAAACAATATTTTCTTATTTTCTTTTTTTTCTCTTTTTTATGGCTGCCGATAATGATTGGATTTCAGAGTCAAATATTTATATTTTTTACAAAACGGTGGATTCGCTCTTCACTGTATGTATATAGTTCCTGTTTTTATTAAGTTCTATCAAATTTTATATTTTAAATAAATGATGCTTAATTTTTTTCTGAAAAAAATTAGTAATCTAAACAGTAAGTAATTTTCAACTTTCAAATACTTATGGGTGAAGAAATTACGAAGAAAACATCTTTCCATATTGCAGGAAAATTCCTAATCATCCGATGATTTCCAAAATATAACCGTCTATTAATGTAGATTTAACTAGAACAATAACAGTGGAACTCTCTTAAAATCAAGGGGAATAAATACTCGATCACATACTAATATTTACTGGTCTGATTCCATTTAGATGTAAAATGATTCTTACATGTAAGGGGGAATAACTCTAATTAAACTTATAATTTTATGCTCCAATAAATAAAATCACTTCGTCACTTTAAAAAACATTTACGAACCAAAAATCAACTATGTTTAGCGACTTGATATGTCATAGGTGAAACATTTATTTTATATCTCAGGCCAAAAGGTTTGAAAGATACCACCTCAGAAATAAATTATGTTATTATTCAGGATAAAATCTGAAAAAGAATTTCCCACAAATTTAGTAATTCCTAATTTTTCAGGTTATGCTTACCTCGGATCTTTTTAAGAAGCTCCCCGCCACTAGTGCTAAAGTTAGTCGGCCGCTAAGAATAACCCCGCTGTCAAGGGAGACAACTTTTCGGCTTGCTAAATTCTTTACGCGTTAACCCTTTTCGCACGTGTTTGAGTGTACCTTTCATTGGGGAACTGACCTATTCGCGCAAATTCTAACTGATTTAACGCAATTTTATCCCCCTCAATAAAAAAAAAACATGCCTTTTTTTTTTAATTCCCTTTGTTTTGTTTTTTTTGAAAACTGAAAAATTTAATTACAAAAAAAATAAAATCCATTAATACTAAAAAAAATCGTATATAATAAGTTATACATTCTTATTTTGTTAATTTTTTTAAGCAAAAGTGGCTGAAAAGTTGTCTCCCTTGAATAGCGGGGCTTTATTTTTTGGCGGGGAGCTTCTTAAAAAGATCCCTTAAGTCTATATAATTCTATAGTATTACGAACCTAATAGTGCCAAATAAGGGGATATTTTTTCTATAAGTTCTGACCATGGCTTTAAAGATCAGTAAATTTTATAGAGTAAAATTCCAATTTTAAATTACTCCCAACTATTGGAAGTAGATCCTAAATGATCCCCCCATACTATAACTTCCAAATCATTCACAAGTTCAAAAGTCAGATATCATATAATCATATATTTAAAAAGCATACACAAACACATATTCACCCTTCCCAAAATCTATATAAAAATATAAATCGAAGGTACATGTGTCCACATATACACATACATGATATATATACACATACTTTCAAACACACAAACACATACATAATAGCTACAAGTTACATACTGATATACATCCACATATAAATAAATACACATTCACACATATATACGGCATGTAGACTTACATACACACACACACACACACACACGATATATATATATATATATACCACCATACATATAATTATATACTGGTACCCAATTTAGTGTCCTTATCTTAATATTCAGATTATTTTCCAATAGCATTGATTGCGATGGAAATTACTATAATTCTAACTGCTTACATGTGGAATATATACAAAAAAAATTCTATAGTTAAAGGTATGGTTAGATTTCAGATAATAAATTACTATTCATTCCTTAGAGTGAATAATTTTTAATATAGTATTAGGGAAATAAAAAAATATGAGACTATAGGATCTTATAATGGCTATATTTTAACCATTTCCTATACATACAAATAGAAAGAACCTCATCCTTTTTGTTTAATAGGTTACCAGATGTTTAATGATGGATATAATTCATTCAAGCACAACCTACAAAATCTATCTAAAGGTATTTTTTTAACTATTGGCCATCTTATGTTATATGGAATATTGTTATTTTTAAGATCCCATATATAACTACACAAAGAAGTAAAATTTGAAAGATCCAGATTATTGAATGTATGCTTATGTTTCGAAATTCTTGGCTTTATAAGACCTGACGTGGCACTGATGTAAGTGGTTTTAATATTATATAAGTTTGCATCGCTGCCCCTGTCAGTATTATTTGTTACATTGTTATTAATGTTATTATTGTTGGGGATATTGTTATTCCTATTGTTTTAGTTAATACTTTGCTCAATTATGCATTTATATACAACGTTATCCTGCATGCAGAAATTTTCAAATGGACAGGAGTTTCTATCTAAACAATTGCATCTTGTGCCGATGGTATTTGTGTTATTAATTTTCTGGCCTTTATTAATTTCTTTTTTTTTTAGTTTTTTATAAATTAATATTCTGTAATATACATTTGTAATTTGCATTGTCATATTTTCTTATATATACGCAATAGTTTCATCAATAGTAAAACCTCTGAGGTCCCCGGATGCTGAGCACAGATGATATCCTTTGTCTTAGCCAAAAAGCCAAGGAACAAAAAAATAAATAATATTTTTATGACTGGGCATTTTTAAATGAATGAAAAAAAGCCTGATTTAATATATTATTGTATTATCTTTTAATGGGAGTAGATAGTGTAATATCGGTTTTGTTGCCATAAGACTGTACTCTAAGTAATTACCTCCTCCTTTTTAAGGGGGGTGGGGGTAATCCTCCTAAGTATTACAACCTCCTTTGGGGGAGGGGGTAATGTAATAACTGTTCTGTTGTCATGAGATCATCTTCTCCTTTTTTTGGTGGTGGTGGTGGGGGGTTGTGTAGTATCTTTTCTGTTGTTATTGTACCATACTTGCAAGAATTACCTTCTCCTTCTATGAAGGGTCCTCCCAGGTATTACTTTCTTTTATTGTGGAGATGTAGTGTAGTATCTGTTATGTTGTCATGGTATCATCATACCAGGCATTACCTCTTCCTTTCGGGGATAGTGTAGTCATTTTTATATCGTATACATGCACACATATATAGACACAGAATTACCTACAAGATACCATACTCAAGTGTCTTCGGTCTCTTAGTAAACGGCTTGCCATGAAAACCTGACATGAGGATTCTTCACCCTACAAGTAAACCCTGACCAAATATTCAAAATAACATAGTGTTCAAAGCTCAAATAAGATCTCGTTGGTTTGGCTACACGCCTATACGAGGAACGGTGCACCTTTTCCTAGTGATGTTACCTCAAGTAACAGAACTCAGCTGGATACTCCCCCAGACCAGATGAATTCTTGTCCTGGAATCCGGTAAGACCAAGAGACCAAAAGAAATATATACTATAACATAATCAACCGGTCAATTTTGGAGAGGAAATTTAATGTTCTTAACTTCTTTGCAAACTCAACGTTTTAAATAAGAACTTTAATCGAATACAGATCAAGTGTTAGCCCCAGGAAGGAGCCCCTTGATTTCTGAGAACTTTGACTGAAGTAAAATGAAACAGAAGATAGAATATATACATATATATACACACACATTATATATATACATATAAAAATTCTTGAAAATTCAGATACCTCACGATACTAGACATCAATTAATAAGTATTCCATAAATTTCAGTTTCTTTGGAGTATTTAAAAAGGGTGTTTAGGGGACATAATATGAGCACAACGTCCCATGTGAAAATTCGAATATTTAAGATTTGCATTCAATTCGATCCAAAGTCATTAGACACCAATTAAGCAATATCCCCTGAATTTCAATTTCTTAAGATCCCTTAAACTTCAGACATTTTCTAGGATCAAAATCATGTAATGGATTTTAATTAAAATTAAAATAAGTATTCTAGTCATAAGGCTTAGTATCATTATATCTTGATTTTAATCTTCGTAAGGGGACAAAAAGTGGTACAAAATTGTTCTGTTTGGGAAATTAATTTGACCCATATTGAGATCGGTATTCTTCTAGTATATATATATATATATATATATATATATATATATATATATATATATATATATATATATATAAATGACTAGAACATACCTTTCTGTTTAAAAGTCTTTATTCATTCCATATGACGCTTCAATATATTATATACCTCTTCAAATATACAAAAGACAAAGTGAAAAAAGATGTCTTCACATTGGAGAAAGCGTCACAAACCTTTGAATATCTGAAGAAGGTATATGACATACCAAAATATTTGGAATGAATAAATCCTTTCACACGTAAACCGATTTTATAATCATCTTTATACAATACTCTCGGATATTTTTCCCTGCAGCGCCTACTGTATAACTGCATCAAAAATATAAAATTACATCCAATTAACTTTATTTGAGTTGCATTGCTTCGTATTTTTCACATTCTTTCGATGATTTAGGCTAATAAAACAATGACTTAATTATTTGTCAATTCCGTCATTATATACTGCGTTGTACCAAATACTAAATTGATAGCACCATTAAATTGTTTGTAAAAAAAAAACTGTTTGCTATAAAATTATTTTTAGAGTTAGATAATTTGTTCTTCATATAGATTGAATTCCCACGCCCTCCCTACTCCTCCCCAGAGGGTCGGAAAGATCCGGAGTAAAAAAAATGGGGCGATAGAAGAAGGCAGCATGAAATGAAATTATAATTCTGGGCAGATGCGAAGTACATGGATGGCCGCTGGCTTCCGGTGGAAAAAGCTTGAAGAAAGTGTGTACGGATGCCTGAAAGTGATACAACAATTTAAAAAAAAATTTTGATTCATATTAATTTCAGACTTTTCTTTCATCATATTCTAATAATTAACATAATACAGACTATTTGAAAAATAATTTATTTGATTGTTTTCAAAACTTAAAAAAAATTTTCATTGAAGAAAATAAACAAAATAGAATAATCTTTTTTTTTTCAAGAAATAATGTTTTTGAGCAACGGAATGTGTTTTTTTTTTTTAAATTTAATGTTTTTTTGGAAATATTTAGTGAAAATAATAATTTTGGGAGGTTTAGGGTTAGTGTTTAAGGTTTAGGGTTAGGGTTCGGGCATTTCCATTTTTAAGAAAAAAGTTTGATTCTGGAAGTTACTCCATTTCCAAGAAAAAAGGTTTTCACTATTATTAAAAAAAATGTTTTGAAAACAATCAAATAAAAACAAATAAATTATTTTTCAAATAGTCTGTATTATGTTAATTATTAGATTATGATGAAAGAAAAGTCTGAAATTAATATGACAAAAAGGAAAGTCTGAAATTAATATGAATATAAAAAATTGTTGTATCACTTTCAGGCATCCGTACACACTTTCTTCAAGCTTTTTTTTCATGTGACAAAATCTATTTGCTTACATTTAAAAGAAACTGTATACTTTACAAGAAAAAAGATTAACAAAGGTCATACTGAAAAGTTTTCTTACGCTTTATGGTTCAAAGTTAACTGTGTGAATGGTTTCTGTTTGTATCATGCTGACTTGGTTTTGAGAGGAGGCCGCACACGCCATCCAGCCCAAACAGCACATGAACAAGGTAATGCCTGGGAGGATGGTATCACAAGGAATGAACATATACTACACTACCCCTCACCACAAAAAAAGGAGGTAATGCTTGAGGGAATGGTATCATGACTACAGAACAGCTACTATACTACCCTCCCCTTCCTCCAACAGAGGTAATGCCTTAAAGCAGGGGTTCTCAACCTTTTTTCCCCCATTAAGTATCCTCTGAGTTATAAAACCATCTTCTTGAACCCCCAATAATGTGGCAATGAACATAATGGTAATTTATTGACTAATACTACAATAATTCTGCAAAGGATATCATAAAATTATTCAAATTTTGATGACCTTATTCAGAAAAAAACATCAGTATTACAAATATTTTACAATGATGCTACACAAGCAGGAGTGAAACAATATTTTTTTAAGTATCAATCAATCATGAACTTCAGTTTGAGGGCTGTGCCTGTTTGTTATAAGCAAGTTCCTCAATTCGAGGAGCAGTTTTAGACAGGCACACTCGTAGGTCATGCTTGACATTCAGTCGTGATCGATGTTTAGTTTTTATATTCGACAGCGTTGAAAATCTTGGCTCGCACAGGTAAGTACTAAGGAACATCAGTAAAGAGTTCAAAACTCTTTCAGATACAACATGGTAAATTTTATTCATTTTAGACCAGAACTTGGTGAGGGAAAGAGTTTCAAATGCATCTTTTGCAACAGAGTCGTTCCTTCTTGCATACTATCTGGAAGAAGGTGCACATTCACAATGAATGGCTTTCTAATCAATTTTGATTCGATTTCACTCGATTCGAGAAAGTAAGACTGCAACTCCATCAGTAAAGAAGCAAGATGTGATTTCACAAGCTGCACCACATCTAGTTCTATATTTACTTTTCTTCTTTTTGAATTATTACTTATATATGTTTTTTTCTAAACCAATAATGAAAGCAACTTTATGAAGGAACACGCAACTTTATGAAGGAACCACAACTATTACTATTTAAAATACCTCTTTCATCAGCCATCTAAGTAACTCGAGAATCTTGTTGTGAACCACTGGGGGTTCGCGAACCCCATGTTGAGAACCCCTGCTTTAAAAGATGGTCTCATGACTACAGAATAGCTGCTACACCCCCCCCCCCAACAAAAAACAAAAAACAAAAACAAAGGAGGATGTTATGTCTGAGAGAATGACCACAGTACAGATACTACACTACTCCCCACCTACCACCCCCCACCACCCAAGGATGAGGTAATTCCTGGGAGGATAGTATCATGATAACAGAACAGATATTATACTAACCTCCCCACCCCGTGAATTGAGCATTAAAAGATAGCACTAGTATAGTTTCAGCTTGAGACTGACGGATGCCAAATCTTTATTAGTAATAGACAAAGAAGAAACACGACATTGCTTGGGCTAAATTTTATCACATTTTTTCCATACTTTTTTGGAAATAAAATGTTTTATTTTTATTTTTGCTTTTAGAGATTTATTATGAAGAGATTTACAAATCTTTGACTTAAATCATTTGTTTTTCTGTAACAAATAAATGAACAAACTTACTTTTACAAGTCTTTTATGTTGTCTCTGTTGAATTACAACATTCGATGCAAACTCAGACCCCTCCCCCCCACTATTATCATAAAACTGAAGTCGATTCTGATCCAATCCGGTCCTTAATTTTATGGAGTCGTCTATAATTTTTTAATTTTATGAAACTTTTTGATTGGGAAACAAAATGAAATGAAACGAAGCGGCATTTACCCAAGGCGGGTTAAGCCGGCTTCCTCCAAAGGAGGAAGTTTCTAGGGAATATCAAATTTACAAGCGGTCCCCAGTCGCATGTATATCCCGGTCAGGGGAGATTACCACGTTAAGTTTTGCAGTTTTGCAGGGAGATGTCGACATCCTCCCACATACAGTGCCTGGTATTCACAAATGGTCACCCATCTGGTTTTGACCAGGCGCAACGTTGCTTAACTTTGGTTATTTAATGTGATTATGCAATACTTTGATTGGGAGGCCAACTTTGAAATCGCATCTTTGACCTTTATTTTTTATCCTTTTATGACTTTTAGAGTTTACTTAGGTGAAATTTACATAACCTATGAGACTCCCCGTGTCGTGTGGTATCTACATGCCACATTTAGTTGAAATCGATTCAGTACTCTCTAAGTAGGTTAGAGTAACTCTGACTTAAACGATTCATGATGGGGTAAGGGGAGTTAGATAACTTTTGTTTCATCAAAGAATGACTTCCTGTTTCTCGTCGCCCCCCCCCTCCCTCACATGCACACTGCGTGTCTTTCTCTTAATTTTGACTTTCTTTAGTTGAAACTTAGATAAACTGGGCAAAGGGATCACAATTAGGCAGGGATGTGAGTTCTCCGCTTTTTAACAAATTCTCTTTTGTTTTTTTTGTTTTTTATCTAGAAAAGGCGGATCTTCATTTAAATCACTAGAGCCTCATATGGATCTGAATTCTTCGCTTTTAGGTCAACATCATGGTATGTGGTCAACTGAGCTCCAATCTCTGGTTCTCCCTGTAAAGCAGTCACAGTAAAAACTCATCTAGCTACAACCACTGTAAAAAATTCCCTTTCTTCCTCTGTGTACCTGGAGCTAAACAGTACTTCCATAAGCAGGGTTTCTTTCCAAAAAGAACGCAATACCATGGGGCTGCTTTCCATCTGACTACAACATGGTCGTTTTCAAGTCTAATGTTAACAAATTCTTGCTAAACCATCCTTTTGAATAATCAAATTCTGCCCAGTTTCAACCATCGTCTGCAATCTTCAAGATGTTTGTCTCACCATCCACCTGACACAAACGCATTAACCCTTGTCCCCGAGTGGCCTTTGGGCTTTGATGAGCAGTGACTAAAAAAAAAATCCTGATTTCTGCCAAATCGCTAGACCCTTACCTCCTTATTTTCTTGTTGCTATTTGACTGGATTTTCTTTTTTCTCTATTTCTCTCTCTCTCTTGCTTTATCTTTCTTCCTCTTTTTCCTGTTTTCTCTTTCCTCTCCTCGTCTTGCCTTTCTTTCCCCCTCTTATGACAGTTCTCTCTGAAAACTGAAAATGTTAATTTTGCCATGAAGTTAAGACTTCAAACGATTCATGAAGGGGTTAGGAAATTAAATGACTTTTGTTTCATCAAAGAATGACTTCCTGTCTCTTTCCCACATGAGCACTCGCATTAATTTTGATTTTCTTAGTTGAAACTGATTAGAGTTGTTTCGGAAAATAGTTATTCTTTTTTTTGGGTGCTGCACCCCACAGTGCCCACCCACGTTGGGAAATTCATCTCGATTTCAGCTTTTTTACCATTGGCTATTCACATTCCTGATTAGGCTCCTGCTATTGTTTTATTTCCATAGTGAGGTATACAAAGTAGACTTACCCCATTTTGCGTAACAATAAAGTCAACCGACTTAAATTAAGACGGAAGTCATCAGTCGGGTGGGAAAGACGTTTACTGCTATGTCACAGACAGGAACAGTATAAAACAATTTCATTTCAAAGCAATGATTAAATTAATCCAGACAGATGAGATAATCTTGTGGATTATAATCACTCATAATCATTCACGGATTATATTTCCGGTAAAATTGTATTAAAAAAATGTTACCTTTTCTAATCCAGATTTGGCTGTTTTTGGTCTAGAAATGTTTGTGTCTTGACTCGTGCAATTCCTCTACACTTCGGTTTACTTTTGTTCAATTATTTGTGCAGTTTTCTTTTTTTTAAGGTTAGTTTGAGACTAATGTGACATGAACGTAATTGACATTGCCATAATGTGACATTTACATTAACATAATGTAACATTAACATGTGGTATTAACATAATGTGATATGAATATAGTGTCACATTGGCATGTGACATTACCATTATGTGACATTACCATAATGTGACATGAACATAATCTGACATTAGCATAATGTCACATTAACATTATGTAACATTAATATAATGTGACAATAATATAATTGACATAGACATGAACATCATGTGACATGAACATCATGTGACATGAACATCATGTGACATGAACAACATGTGACATTAACATAATTTCATAGTAACATATTGTAATATTAACATGTGGTATAACTATAATTTGACATTATCATAATGTGATATTAACAATCTGAATAAATCTGATGTAAGATTAACACATGTTTCAGTCCTGTTGAATCCATAGAACGACTTTCACAAGGGAAGTTAACAACCTTCACGTGGTCCCTCCTGTGAGTATTTGGTTCTTTCTGAGAAACCAATACCAACAAATATTTCACGTAAAACAGATTAAATACCGGAACAGTAAATAAAATGAGGTTACTGTCAGGCAACTTTTATTTGCCTGACAGTAACCTCATTTTATTTCCTGTTTATTTATTCTGTTTTATTAATAAATTGATTTGAGATTCCATTCTTGTTTTCTCTTCTCGTTTGTTTTTGTTCACCTTCTCCACCTTCCGATACCTATATCACATTGCTCTAGCCTCGGATTACAAACCTACATTTATATATATATATATATATATATATATATATATATATATATATATATATATATATATATATATAAGAAGAAGAATACCCAAACCAGAATGGATAAAATTAATTCCCCCGACGGAACAGTTTTACATCATTTTATTTCCCCTTATGAAGATTAAAATCAAGATATAATGATACTAAACCTTATGTCTAGAATCCTTATTCCAATTTTTTCAAAATCGATTACATGATTTTGATCCTAGAAAAGGTTTAAAATTTAAGGAGTCTTAAGAAGAAATTAAAATTTAGGAAATCTTGCTTAATTGGTGTCTAATAGCTATGGATCAAATATTTGGGTTGGCATTTGAGTTCCCACCGTTTTTTTTAAATTTATATTTAAATTTAAAAGGTTTAATAAAAAAAATGACAACCAAATAATCAAAAATGTATTCTCCTTTATTGTTTACAACTTTTTCCCAATGTTCAACAAGATTTTCAATATCTCGCTGGTAGAAATCACCCTGTTTCGACTTGAAAATTTCATCCAATCAAGCTCTTCTTAATCTTGAACAAAACTCTGTTCATATCATTTGAAAGAGAGGTGGAAATCTGTTGGTGCCAAATCAGGAGGTTTTGGCGGGTGTGTGGCAGCACTTCCCAATCATGCATTTGAATGGCTTCCGTGGTCATTTTGGCAATATGAGGTCGGTTGTTGTCATGCAGCAAAAGAACTCCATGCTGCCGATTAGGTCTTTTCCTTTGAATAGCCATGTTGAGCTGATCCAACTGTTGAACATAGACTTTTTAGTTCTGTTCAAACAATTCATAATGGATAATCCATTCCCAGTCCCACCATATGCACAACATCGTTTTACGTAGATGAAGAGCTTGTTTCAAGGGGCTAAGCCATTATTTGCACTCTTCATATTGATGTACAGGTACCATTTTTCGTCACTAGTAATGATTCAGTAAAAAAATCATTGTGTGTATCCATGAGTTAAGTAGTGACGTGCAAGCAAACCAGTGAAGATAGTGCCTCTTTGATTTTTGTTGTTGTCACTTGAAGCCTGCTGAACCCATGCTCCACACTACTGAACCTTTCCCATCGAGTAAAAATTTCCAGTTTCTTTGTCAGTTTTTTTGTCGTTTGATGAGAATTTTCATGCAAAAGTTGCTTTAATCGCTCTCTATTGAACCAACAGAAGAGCTCGAACGAGGTGCATCTTTGAGGTCAAAATTTAAATTCTTGAACTGGGCATATCAATCACAACTGGTTCTTTCAGCTATGGCATCCTCTCCATACACAGCACAAATGTCGTAAGCAGCTTTTGCGGCCTTAGAATTAAAAGCAAAAAGGTGTCAAAAAATGTTCATTTTTCTTAACTTGACATTCCATTTTAATGGTCTGAAAGAAATTAACTTAGATTAACTTGAAATAAAAAAGATCACAAAATGATCCAAAAAATAGAATTATCGAAAAAAAAATAGATTACAAAATGATCCCAAAAATAGAATTATCGAAAAAAAAAGATTACAAAATGATCCCCAAAATAGAATTATCAAAAAAAAAAGATTACAAAATGGTCCCAAAAATAGAATTATCGAAAAAAAAAAGATTACAAAATGATCCCAAAAATAGAATTATCGAAAAAAAGATTACAAAATTATCCTAAAATAGAATTATCGAAAAAAAAATTACAAAATTATCCCAAAATAGAATTATCGAAAAAAATAGATTACAAAATTTGAAAACACAATACATTCCAAACGTAATAAGAAAACGGCCGGAGTTTTGTTGCCAAACCAATATTTGAATGCTCAAATGGGAGGTTGCGCCCATATTAGGCTCCTTAAAACCCCTTAAAATATACTCCAAAGAAAGTGAAATTTGGGGAATATTTATTAATTGAAGTCTAATTCCTATCGTTAAAATTTCACAAAATCGAAAGTATCTGAATTTTCATGAAGGGCTTCCACCCTCTTTTTACCCCCTTTGCATAAAACTAAATTAAACTAAATATAGCTCACATTACAACCCCTCATTTCTAGCAGCTGTGTTCTAAAATTCATAATGATCTATAAATTAGTTTAGGAGTAAATCCTGTACATACAAATATGCCTAACTTTATATAGATAGATATATAGATTGATTAATTCCAAATGTTAGAGACCAGTCAGATGCACTTCTGATGATCGGTAATGCCATGAAACTGCAGTAAAATGTTATATATAGTCATCCACAAACAGACTATTTCGTTTTATCCCAGTTCTTCAGTGTGGCTAGACATGCAAGTCCTATTCGGATCGAGGGTCGTGTTCCCCCGATTATAAACGTGTTCAGTAAATCAAGCAATGTTGCATGCAAAGACAGAGTAATAATTAATAAACAAAAATGAAGTAGTTCAAATAACGTTTATTGAACGTGTGTGTACGTGGAATGGTGAAATGTGTGATGTATGCATGTGTGTCGATGGAAAAACAGTTCTTGAAAAAGGTATGAGAAGAAATGAAATCGGCGTAGGAAAAGTCTTTGAAAGCCGTACGCAAAGAAAATGAGTTGAGAACTCTTACCGTTGTTTGCCCACGTGTGTTGGTAGTTGTTATGCCAATGCAATTTGAAGAGAAAAGCGTTAGACGAAGCGCTAGTGTATTAGCGTCGTTCTGTCGACCAGAGAAGAGAGAGAGAGAGACGGAGCGCTGGTGCCAGCGTTAGGCTGTCGAGGCTGGTCGGTGAACAAGAGACGGATTTTCCGTTTTGCACCGGCTCTTATAGTCCGAAGGGCAGATAACTCTGGTGTCGCTTTACAGCGCCACCTGTCGGTGAAAAAGCGACACCTACCGGCAAACCGGTGTAGTTACGTTTTGAAAGGAGGAGGTAACTGCTACAAGGACTCCCCCCCAGATTGAAAAATATTGAAAATATTATTCAATATGGACAGTTGTAGATGAGAAGCATTCTTTGTGGGTATGTCTGTTTTGCTGTTGAAGATTAGAAAAAGTAGTGTGCACGCTACTTATTTCTGTTTCTGCATCTGTATTGAATGATTGATCGCAAGTGCGTCTGCGGAATTGAGTGTTTGTAACGCATGTGGATCTGCGTGTTGTTTGGGTCTGCATCAAGTTTGAGCGCAAGTGAGTCTGCGGTCGAAAAATGCTGAGTGCAAGCGAATTTGCACTTGTTGGTGGCGTTGTTCATGTTGATTAGTCTGCGCGATGCAGAGCTGATGAACAAACGTAGTTGTTGAGATTGGTGGTACACTATGGTCAAAATCAGATGCACAAATGTCTGCAAGTGAGGTAGCAGGTCCAGGTACAAGTGGGTCTGTACTGGTGTTGGTGCGCGTCGTTCGAGTTGATGTGTCCCCCAGTTGATCAACGAACGTCCAGTTGTTGAGTATTTAGTGGTGCTTGTGCAGTTGTACTCATTTTAAACTGGTGTGATTTCTTCCATAGTGTCGTCAGTGATGTCCGGAAATGTTTGATGAATGTCCGGGAAGAGTTGGTTGTTCAAGTTGATGTGTCCTCCTGTTGATCAATGAACTTCCAGTTGTTGAAGAGGGTTGGTAGCCCTTGAAGGGTGATGTTGGTGCTTGCTGAGCCTGACTTTTTACAACCAGTATTAAGTCTTTGGGCTTGGTGATGTTGTTCGTGTTTGACATCGTGTTGTCTGTTTTTGTAGTTTTCTTTTCTTTTATATATATATTTCCAACAACGTGGGTAGAAGGGAAAAGGAAGAAAAAATGGAGTCGTAATTTGTTTCACACGAGGAATGACGTTTTTGTTTTCGTTTTAGTTTGTTTGAATGTTAGTTTCCATGTAGAGAAAGAATGGTGGCTTCTCTTTCCTTTGTTGTTGAAAAGAAAGAAAAAAAAATTCGTATTTTCTTCCTTTTTTTTTTGTTTGAATTTTCATTTCCACGTGGTCCGAGAGATAAAAAATGGCGTTATTTTAAAAAAATTTTTATCAACACGTTGTCCGGAAAAAGATGGCGGCATTTTTGAATTTATTTTATCAACACGTGGTCCGGAAAAAGATGGCGGCATTTTTGAAGTTTTTTATCAACACGTGGTCCGGAAAAAGATGACGGCATTTTTGAATTTTTTTTATCAACACGTGGTAACGAAAAAGATGGGCAGCGTGAGCGTTTGTTTTCTTTTTATCTCCACGTGTCCAAAACAAAGGAAGTGGCGTCTTGTAAGGTCCTTTTGTTCGTCAAAAAAGGAAAAAAAAAAAGGATTGGCAAAAGTTTGTCTTTTTCTTTGTATATAATTTTCCGACACGTGGGTAGAGAAGAAGAAAAAAAAATGAAATTGTAATTTGTTTTATACTCGGAGAAGTCGAGAAATGTTTTTGTTTTTCTTGTTTGGGTATTTCCGCGTGGCCAGGAAAAATGGAGACGGTGGCTTCTTTTCTTTTGTTTGTTTGTATATTTCTACCTCGTGGGTAGAAAAAAAAAGGGAAAAAGATGGGTGCGTAATTCGTTTCACCACGAAAGAAAAAACGAGAAATGATTTTTTTTTTTTGTTCTAGTACGAAATTAATTACTCCGCCACATACAACAAAGCTTGCACGTCGGGTCACCAATGTTCGGATCGAGGGTCGTGTTCCCCCGATTATAAGCGTGTTCAGTAAATCAAGCAATGTTGCATGCAAAGACAGAGTAATAATTAATAAACAAAAATGAAGTAGTTCAAATAACGTTTATTGAACGTGTGTGTACGTGGAATGGTGAAATGTGTGATGTATGCATGTGTGTCGATGGAAAAACAGTTCTTGAAAAAGGTATGAGAAGAAATGAAATCGGCGTAGGAAAAGTCTTTGAAAGCCGTACGCAAAGAAAATGAGTTGAGAACTCTTACCGTTGTTTGCCCACGTGTGTTGGTAGTTGTTATGCCAATGCAATTTGAAGAGAAAAGCGTTAGACGAAGCGCTAGTGTATTAGCGTCGTTCTGTCGACCAGAGAAGAGAGAGAGAGAGACGGAGCGCTGGTGCCAGCGTTAGGCTGTCGAGGCTGGTCGGTGAACAAGAGACGGATTTTCCGTTTTGCACCGGCTCTTATAGTCCGAAGGGCAGATAACTCTGGTGTCGCTTTACAGCGCCACCTGTCGGTGAAAAAGCGACACCTACCGGCAAACCGGTGTAGTTACGTTTTGAAAGGAGGAGGTAACTGCTACAGTCCTTTCAAGTTCAGATTGAAACTCTATAATTTTTTTCCATGGTCAGAGTTTCTATTCACTGTACGATCTCTACAAGCCGTAAGGAAGGGGAATCTTACTGTTTATATAAACGATACCAGCTGTCGAGGAGAGCTCTATTCGTTTTTACGTAACTAGAAAACAATCAAAGGGCATCTCTCTCAGCCAACAAAAAAGAGGACAATATCTCAAAGCCTGTGTTTTTGTTTTTCTTCTGGTTACTGCACCTTTCTTGCAGCTGCTGTAAAAAGAAGAAAATCTTACTTTGATTGTGCATTAGTCCCACCAGCCATGTTTCTGCAACAGCTGTGGAATCTTCTCTCCTTGAAGCCAAGCCAAACCATGATGATGAGGATGCTGACGATGAGCATGATTCTATACACTATACATTCTGATTCACAGTCTGTGGGAGGAAGTGGACATTTATTGCAGCAGCAGCAGCAGCAGCAGCAGCAGCAGCAGCAGCAGCATCATCATCATCATCATCATCATCATCATCATCATCAGTAGTTTAATGTCCGTTTCACATGCTGGCATGTATTGCTTTCTGATATCCATTAAGGTTGTAAGTTGGCGACTGTTACGGTACGAATCCATCTCTCTTTTCATCAGCTATGACTGAACTATTGTTCAACCATAGCTAGACTAGAATCTCAAGCCTTGGTAAAGCAACTAGTTCAGGAGAAGGAATAATCCAAAATAAAACCGGCTTAGTTTGTGGAAAGGGAGTCGGGTGCAACTCAATTTCTTTTTGTACTTGTAAGTATTGGGCATGCAAGAAGTGCAGTGGAATTACTGGTAGGTTGAGAGAGGATAACCAGTTTATATGTAAGAAGTGTAAGACAATGGAGACAGATGAGAAATCAGATGTGGAGAAAGTATATTTGAATGTTGAGGCTATTGAGGTTGTTCAGAAGGTCTGCTACCTTGGTGATATTATTGGAAGACAGGGACGAGTTAGTGCTAGTTTAATTGCAAGAGTTAAGAGTGGATGGAATAAGTTCAGGGAACTTCTACCATTACTAACCAGAAGAGCGTTACCACTATCGACCAAGGGAAGAGTCTATCAAGCATGTGTATGCAGTGTGATGATGTATGGAAGTGAAACCTGCCCAGTGAGAATGAAGGACATGCGTTGCATGGAGAGAAATTATATGAAAATGAAACGATTGGTTTCATCATGTGAGTCTTAAAGACATGCTTAGATCTGATGACCACAGAGAAAGATTAATTCTAGACAGTATAGGGAGATGTGTGCAAAACAATAGACTGTTGAAAGTATGGATAATTAGGTTAGTAGATGTAGAACAGTTGAGGTAGCAGGGTCAGCTGGCAGAGGTAGGCCAAGGAAAACATGGGAAGAAGAGATAAAAATGGACTTGAGACAGTGGCAGACCAGGGGGGACAGAGGGCCCTGGGCACCAATAATAGGGGCGGCAAAATGCCCTCCGGTCGTGACCAAGCCTCCAAGGCACACACATTTGAAATGTTCAAAACCTTTTTCGTACCTATTTGCTAAATGTTTATATGGGGACAATTTTTTTTATTGCTGCCGCCTTGACCTTGTCCATTCAGGTCTCCCAGTCACTGGTATATCCCATCAGAAATAATTAATATTTATATTTTTTCGGTTTGAACTTCTTTAAACCTAGTGTTTTAAAATTAATTGAATCAATTTTCAATTTTTGGAAAATTTGAAAACATGACTTCTAAACTATCTCTCAAATAGCTATTTTCACGAGGCGTGCTGGTTTGATGAGATAGAATTACCCAGTTGTATTTGGAAATATATGTTTAAAAATAAAAATGTTCTTTTTCCTGAATAAGTCCCTAATGTTTCATTAAAATTTGATAATTATATCTGATATTTTTAAAAGATTTTCCAAATATCTCCGGTTAATAGAAACATTTGTCTTAAAAATGACACAAAGATTGTTATCGGTCTTTGTAGCTGAAATCAAAGTGTAGGTTTAGAATTATGAATAAAATAAAATTAATCAACATTTTAGGGATATTTTAAGTAGTATGAGCCCCCCTTGAAGTAAATGTGGTATGGTGGTGACTGCAACAATTCTTCTCTAAGAGTAGGATGGACAAATAGAGTAGACAAAGGGATGACTAACGACACCCATACAACCCCACACTTTTGATGGCCTTGTTCCTAATTTGTCAAAATGTATATTTTATATTTTTTCGCAAAATAATCCAAAATGTAGTATTCGAATGAAATTGCTAAAATTATATATATATATATATATATATATATATATATATACAATATTAATTTTAAGTAAATAATATTAAATTATTTTTACCTACATACACCAGCGTTTCAAGCTTTCGCTCTCATCAGTGTAGAGAATGATAATCTCAGATACACACACACACACACACACACACATATATATATATATATATATATATATATATATATATATATATATATATATATATATATATATATATAGGTAGAAGGATGAAAGGAATTAGAAAAGCGACGGAGGCAGATCTTTTTTCAATTCAGTTATTCAATGCAAAGTATATTCCGCAAAAAAGCAATTTATTCAATTAATTTTTTCCTTAAGCCAGGCTTTTCAAAGATCAAAATCTTATCATCAGAGGAAATTGCTGGCATAGATAAGTTGGCAAAGGCCAAGATTTAAAATTTGAAAAAGTAAAATAAAGATTGTTCTAATTCCTTTTCATCCTTCTACCTATATATCTGCTCAATCCAGTATATTGAGCTGTATACTTTTCACAATAGGTTCTACTTTTCCTAAAAGTTCGCTTTTAGTTCTCCACTTTATATATATATATATATATATATATATATATATATATATATATATGAATTTAGGTAAAAGTGGCACAAGTGGATAAATAGAAAAAATGGCACAAGGAAAAAATATAGATGAAAATCTCACAATGACTTTATTAAAATCTTGGATACAATACATAAAGAGAAACCATAAGGTTGTCAAATTAAAAAGAAAATTATATCTACATTTAAAAATAAATGAGGACTCTTAGCTACCCCCTCCCTCAAGGGGGAGGCGAATTTTATGAATAAAAAGGGGGGAGGCGAATTTTATGAATAAAAAGGGGGGAGGCGAATTTTATGAATAAAAAGGGGGGAGGCGAATTTTATGAATAGGGTTCTGAGTGGAACTTTTCCTCAGTATGCAACTGACTTGAGAGAAAGAGAGATAAATAAAGACATGGCCAGAGATAGGTTAGTTTGGAAGTCAATTTTTAAAAGCTGCCCAACACATGCCAGCATGTAAAACAGACGCTTAACCGAATATGATGATGATATACAACAGAAATGTACCTAAAAATACAATTATAATTATTTTAAAAAGTCTGTTTTCAATGAAAAGATTTAGCACTTACCATGTTCACACAAGGTACTGACTCTACCACATTACTACAGATACCAGCGAAAGGAGGAGCGGCTCGAGTGATGTAATAGATACAACTCGGACTATGTAATTGATTAAGGCGAGTTTAAATCCAATCAGATTGTTACATCGTCATTTGGTATTAATTATTTATCAAATTATAACCATACCTTATTTAGGCCATCGGCACCATGTGTACATCTGTCCATTTGCTTCTATCCTCCTGACTGAGGATATTCTTGTCTCTTCATCTGTTGCTTGTTTTTGTAGCTGAAACAAAAGGTTGTTAACATGCTTTCTTAATATATTTATTCAATTAATAACATAAACCACTTTTGACAGAACAGAGAATTTAGTCAACTAAGTGATCGTTCATGCTGCAAGACAAACGGGGGGAGGGAGAGAAAGAGAGAGTTAATTACGTTTTAAGCATGTTGATTAATTATATTACCATTTCATAGAGCATGATTTTTACATGTTGTCTCATTGACACTTCCATCGAGACTCACGATATTGCGACTACCACTCTTTTTGTGATTCATGTCTGATGACATTTCCACCTAACTATCGACCCTAGCATATTATGGGTAGGGTCAAACGTTTGAACTCTGCCGACCTTTCTGTTTTCAGTACATTCTGCCTAATCACTAATATGTATTAGCCAACATATCTACTAGTCAACCTACCCACATCAATATTAAACATTATATTTGGTATCAGAAAGAGAGAGTTAATTACATGTTAAGCGCATTGCTTAATTATATTATCGTTTCGTTAGACCATTTTTATATGTCTGATCGCTCGGTCCCTTCCATCAAGATTGCCTGAGAGCTTCTCCTACCACTCTCTCTGTCGCCCATGTCTGACGCCATATCTGACTTACTTTTCTCATGATCTTAGCTTATACAGGCAAGAGCAATCGTTTGATCTCTGTTGACCTTTCTGTCTGCAGCGAATTTTGCCTCATCGCTAATATGTACTAGCCAACATAATTACTAGCACACCTCCCTACATCAATATTTAATAAGATCTATTTCATTCAATTACATTTTAATACCGCTGGGAAAGGTATAACAACTTCTCCCACCTATGGTTAAAATAGCAAGTTGTGTTCAGTGAATTGTTTACAGTCAATTGTTTTTGCAATCAACAGAAAAGATCAAATGTGTCGATTACAGTGGCAATATGTAAGTTGCCTTTGCAATGATTCTGTCCATATGCAGAGAAGCCTGCCTGCCTTTCTAGTACAGCATTCACCTGGGTGGGTAGAGCCGGCTTCCTTTGAAGGAAGAAGTTCTTATGAATTTAATATTCTCTAAGTGGTCATCAGTCGCATGTATATCCCAGTAAGGGGTGATGATTTTAACGATATTAGTATAGGGAAATAAATCACCGGTGCCATGGCACTGGTAAATTATTTCCCTTTGTTAACCCTAAAGGGATTAGAGAGTAAAGTCGGTAAGTTGGTAATGTCGGACGTCTCTAATTTCATGTCCAGCAGGATGAAGAATATCTGGGTTATCCATATTCTACCTTAAAGGGGAGAGAACTGGCACTATGCATGAGTAAAAACGAATATCATTAAGGTTTTGTATACTGTTACGTTTATGGTTTTTTATGTTGTCAACTAAATAAATATGTATTTGTACTTCGCATTAATTTCCCTTATTATTCATTCTTATAATATGTATGGTTAGAACCTCTACTAAATACAGAGCTGTGAGTCAAAATAACCTCTCATTCCAACATTAGCTTTTGCATTTTGGTTTCTTTGGAGGTGTTGCTGTCCTTCTGCATAAAGTACCCAAATGGTCACGCATTGGGTATTGACCACGCTTAACATCGCTTAATTTCAGTGATCTAATGGACCAATATGTCAACGTGATTATGCTATATATATATGTGTGTGTGTGTGTGTGTGTGTGTGTGTGAAAAAGATGAACGGAAAAAAAATTTAAATACAGGAAAAATGCAAAAAATCGTTTCTGGATGATTTTTTTCCTGTATTTAAATTTTTTTTTTTTTCATTTGTATTGTTTCACACATCTTGTTTTTTTATGACATTTCATTTTTATGATATATCGTGCATTTTATCCTCATATATATAGTCTCGGAAGTTTCTCAACAATTAAAACTATAAAAAAAAAAAACCCCAAAAAACCTTAAGTCCCAAGTCGTTCAGTGGAAAATCACTCATGTAAGTTAATTTAATTTTTACAGTTATTATATTAGTTTGCTTCTAACATTATTTAAGGGATCATCAGTTGTTTACTATGAAAAACTGTTTTGGGAATTTGAAAACAAGACAGTATTTAATTTCATGGCTTCCCAGCAGAGTTGATCAGACCCCACTTCCCTTAAAAGACAAAAACATAAACGTTCCGTATACAAAACCTAAGTTTTGTTCCGTATAAATGTTTTGCTAACTTATTTTAGTTATTAAAAAAAAAGAAGAAAAAAAGTCTTCCTTACCTGTGTTGTTCGTTTGTCTAATAAAATTTATCCGTTACTTACAAAACTGTTGCTGCATTTTAAAGTGTGTAGACGAATCCATTACACTACTTTTTAGGTGATTAATGTATTTTTAGTTTTAGTTTTATATTAAAAATATAAAAAATATCAACATATCCAAATATTAAAAAAAAAAAAATTTTTTTTTAATTATATATATATACATATATATATTTTTAGTCCTTTTTTCTCCCCCTCCTCCTTCTCCGCCCCCTCTTCCTCCTTTGTTGTTTAATTCCTTGTCATCAATTTTAAATAAATATTAATCTTCCTTGCCAACTCACAACGTTCATAAGCTTAACTGCCGATTTTTTCTATTTCTTCTTCTTTTTTAACTCATAGCGTTTCTAACCGGCGTTCATAAGCTAACTGTCGATTTTTTCTCTTTCTTCTTTTTTAACTTTTTTAACATTTCTTTCTTTCTTTATCCTTTCTACTGTTTATTATAAGTAACTATTTTTTATATAATTAGTATATGTGTTATATATACGATTATACATATTCTACATTATTTTTATTTATAGTTAGATAGCTCTATCAATTTATTTTGATTAATTTGATAAGACTTAAAAGCATCAGGATGGCGAGTAATTGCCTTATTTAATTGTCTAAATATTTTATTCTGATCGCCACCTTGTTTAATCATTCTTATTATTAGGTCAGAAATTGGGGGCATAAAATCTACCAATTTTAAGGTAACACGAGCAATCCTCAGAAATTCGGACATTATACTCCCGTAAAATATATACACAGTGCAGGTACTATTTTTATGTGGCATTCGCACGATACAAAAAGGAAATGAATTTCTTTTATCAAACAGTTTATGGATAAATATTTTATCTTCAATTTTTATATCCAAATCAAGAAAAGTAGCTTGTGTTTCCTTATGTTCACAGTTTAATTTTAACTCTTTAGGATATATTAAATGTTTAGTATTTGCAAACTCATCGCTATCATTAATGCAAACAAGGTCGTCAATACATCGCCTACATCCATAATAACTATACCCTCTAAATATATCGTTTTTTATTAATGATGCTATATATATATATTCAAGTCTATGTAATATATATATATATATATATATATATATATATATATATATATATATAGTTTTGGAAGGTTCATACTTTTTTTAAGCATCTGAATGAAATTTAGTAAAAAAGAAATGTGTTAAATGAACTACCATCAAAGCTTGTAATAGATGCAATATTTATTTAATTTAAAAGAAAAGACAAAATCGAAACCGATTTTTTTCTTTTATTTTCTATAAACTGTCATTTTTTTTTATAGTTTATAGTTATACATATATTTCGCTAATAATATTAGCCTCATCAGTGTGTTTTAAACCAGCTTCAGTTGGTGTGAGCCGGCGAGTGAGATGTCGTTTGTTTTTGTTTTTTTCCACTCTCGTATGAAAGCACGCCAAGCACGTGGACTGTTATAGTTTTGGAAGGTTCATACTTTTTTTAAGCATCTGAATGAAATTTAGTAAAAAAGAAATGTGGTAAATGAACTACCATCAAAGCTTGTAATAGATGCAATATTTATTTTATTTAAAAGAAAAGACAAAATCGAAACCGATTTTTTCTATTTTTTTCTATAAACTGTCATTTATATATATATATATATATATATATATATATATATATATATATATATATATATAATTATTTAATAATAAATATTTAATTATTATCTACACACGTATACGTTTTATCTTTGTGGAATCGTCAGCGTAGAAATAACAATTCCAGCCAGTTTCACGATTCGAACCCTGGAACAGGAGTTGTTTATTTATAACTCCAAATCCGACGTTTTAACCGATGCGGCCAGCACGAATAGTCATACGAAAGCCATGCAAAATAAACTTATTTATGTCAGTAAGCGATTATTTTTATAAGCAGCAGTCAGGGAGAGTTCTACAGTTCTGAAGCTGGTTTAAAACACACTGATGAGGCTAATATTATTAGCGAAATATATGTATAACTATAAACGTTGCATTATAGCTAAAGTTGACGGATGTTTTATGTCGCATTAAAGAGCCCAGCCAGACGGGGGCAACAAATTATTATTTAATAATTATCTACATACGTATACGTTTTATCCTTGCGGAATCGTCAGTGTAGAGATAACCATTCAAGGCGGTCGCACGATTCGAACCCCGGAACGAGAGTTGTTTGTTTATAACTCCATATCCAACGTTTTAACCAATGAGGCCAGCATGAATAGTCATACAAAATCATGCGAAATTAACTCATTTATGTCAGTAAGCGGACATTTTTATAAGCAGCAGTCAGAGAGTGTTTTACACAAAGGAACGTTGCATTATATATATATATATATATATATATATATATATATATATATATATATATATAATATTTAAATGTTGAATTAAATTAAAGATAATTGTATTATCGTTTAATAATAATCCATCGTGATAATATAAAGCTCAATATATTGAATAGAGAAATCAATTCTAGAGATGAAAGATGAGAATAAAAAATTGTAAAGATACATTATTTATTAGAACATCAAGAGTTCAAAGCAAGGAGCTTCATATCCTTAATCCATGGATTTTCAAAGATAAACTCTTTTCATCAGAGGATAGAGAAACACCGACAATGTAATTGTAAATATTATCGGCAGCATTTAACTTTGAAAATTTTTTTTTACATAAAATAAAAACCAAAAGATAAAGAGTCTTTTGTTGAGATGATAGCATAGAGTTAGGGTGGATGCTGTCAAAAAACACGTCAAAAATAAAACAGCTGTTATATTGGAAATTAATGTTTGAAAAAGAATAATACTCAAATTGTTTAGGAATCCAGATTTTGTTGTCAAGAAGCTGATTTTTAGACGGCATTTGGTTAAGTCCAGTTTATCTTGTCTGTGCAGTAGTCCGGTATTGGAATTATCCGTTTCATAGGATTCAGAATGAAGTTTGTCAGTTAGAGTTCGGTGTATATCAAAGTGTGCATTACGAAAACCTACAGCTCCCTGCTTGATTAAGGATATGAAGCTCCTTGCTTTGAACTTTTGGTGTTATATATATATATATATATATATATATATATATATATATATATATGCAGGTAAGAGAGTGTGAAGAAATGATTTTGCCTGCAGACATGTTAGTAGTGAGATCATGTGACCGCTATTTTTGCAATTTTGTCTGGAGCCTCTTTTTGTATGAAAAATGTGATTGCTTTTTTTAGATATTGTTTTTGGGCATGGCTAGTGTTTTGCCGCTCACACATACATGCATTCTACTATTGCAGGTACACCATTGCTAAAACACCGACTTCATTTCAATCCTTGCCCTTAGAATTTATATTATCAGTCTGGAACGCCCATCTTGCTTGGAACATTGATTGGCTGGAAACTGTTGAGAGACATGCAACCAAGCAAATATCTTCCATCTGCTTTACTCTTAATGCTTCCTTGTTAATTCCATGGGTTTGGATTCATTGACAACTGACTTGGTAAACTCCCACAAAATTATTAACCATCTCATCAACAGCCACATTTTGGATGTCCATGTGTCTAACACACGTGAACATGCCTACAAATTCGGAAAACAGCACAGCTCCCATAACTTTCAAAAACATTTTTTTCATTTTTTCATGCTCAGAAGTGCTGAAGCATGGAACAAACTGCCTGCATCAGTTGTTGGCTGCTGAGACACTGCATCCTTAAAAACCGTCATGCTTCCTGAAATTCACTACAACTACACCTGGTATCCACCCTCCATAAACATATACACATGTATATCATGAGTTATACACTGTTCATTTCCCATACGATTCTACATTATCCTTCATTTATGCTTCCCGAAATTACCCAAAACTACACCTGATGTTCCACACTCATCCTGAGAAATTCTTTGAAAAATAAAGACGAAATCTCTTTTTCATACACTCATGTATATCATAACTCATACACTGGCTATTGTACATTATCATGTGGACTATCCATGTATTTTGATGAGTTTTAATACACCTAAACACTGTATGATTTCATCATTATTATTATTATCATTATCTATATAATAAAAGTAAACGTATGTGTTACCATCTTGCTTCAATAATCACGTCTGAAAATTTATTATTATGAGCAAAGAAGGTAGGCTTGATCTTAATAATAACTGATAATAATAAAGAGAGTAAAGAATAATGACGTATGCAAATTTAATTTTTATGAGCAAAGAAAAGGAGACTTAATCCTAATAACTGATAATCTATTATATAAAGGGCGGTTGTCTATGTGTATGTGTGTATATCCAGCTAAAACTCTAAAACTACAAAACAAACACCCACAAAGTTGGTATTTTATTGATCGGCTTTGCCCCGGTTTTAAAATGTAGAAAAGAATTATTCATTCTTTGACCCTAAACTGGTGTAGATTTCGTCAGAGGAGAATCTATTTTCCAGCCACTAACTAAAGAGAAGTAACTGATTTTTTTTTTCAAGGAATTAATTCCCTTATGCCGACTAATACTTTACGAATCTACATAAGGGAGAGTTGTCTGTATGTATGTGTGTGTATATGTCCAGTGAGAAGAATGGGCTGGGCGGAGAATAAGGAGAAGTGAGGAGAGGGACGGGGGAGAGAGAGATAGAAGTTTTAATAGAAATATATTACACTTTTATCTCGGGCAACACTGGGTAGCCCTGCTAGTAAAAAATGAATAGAAGAATTTCTTTCACTTTTAATAGACACTTTTAATAGGGGGTATTTGCTAAGTGAGTTGCAAGATGGTTAATAATTTTGTAGGTGTTTACCAGGCAGAGATAGGCCGTTTTATGGCATTGATAAGGTAACTCAAGACTATTCCACCACTTGATTTAGGTTTTGACTCATCATGTCCGCCACAGGAATTCACCATTCAACATAGTAGGATGCTAATGTAGCTTATTGAACAGAGCGCAGCATGCTATCTTTTGGAGCATCCAAAGGCTGTTTTTTGACCTGTTCTGCTTTTCTTTGCAATCTTTACCACAGAAAGTGAAGGTTTCATGTTTTGTTTCAAAAGCTCTGTCCTTAGCCCTACTTTTCATCATATTCCTTGAAACGCTGTCAAGAGAGTTTCGGTTTCGTTGTCCACGAGTCCTTGGAGCAGCTAAAGGATAAACTGAAAATCTGAAAAAAAAAACAAACAGTCTAGAGGTTAAAGGTTTAAGGGTGAACTTACCTAAAACCAAAGTGATGTTGTGTGGTTATGGGCTACAATCCTTCAGGGACTCTGGTCAGTATTCTTGTTATGTATGCTGGAAGGGTGTTAGATGCAATGCGATACAGTGTAACTTGTGTCTATTATAGGTCTACAAAAAGTGTAGTGACTTGAAAGGTAAGTTAGCTCTGAATCACAACTTCAAGTGAAAAAAATGCCTTGAACAGATATGCCCTATTGATTGGCGTCCTCATAAAGGAGTGGTACTAGATGACAACACCTTGAAGGTAGTAGACTCTTTCTTCTCTCTAGGAGATACGTTGAGCAGAAGTGGTGGGTATAAACTCAGTACAACCACAAGGTTGAAGGCGGCATGGACGAAATTTCGTGAACTGCTAGCTCTGATAAAATCACAAGCTGTTTCTCTCTACATCCGCGGTAAGTTGTATAGCAGCTGCATCAGGAGTGTCATGTTATATGGCAGTGAGTTCTAGGTCTCTACCAGGTCCTCTTTTTTCTGACTGCAGCATAATGAGGGATCTATGATTAGATGGATCAGCAATATCAAGTTTGATCGAACCCAACCTATTAGATTGGAAGTTTTTCTGAAAGCACTACCCAGCATAGATGTTATCCTATAGACAAATCAGTTATGCTAGTATGGTCATTCTGTCCTCCTGGATAAACCGTTGCAGAAGCATGGATGTCTTGAATCGCAGGAAGATTATCCAGCCGAGGAAGACTTCGAAGCAAGTGATTGAACAAGACCGTACAAAGTGGAGTTTAGAGAGTGAGATTGTAGAATATAATAAAAACGTTTGACAACTGGACAAAGGCAAAGTGACGTTGAATGAAGAGAGAGAGAGAGAGAGAGAGAGAGAGAGAGAGAGAGAGAGAGGAATTAGACTCTGTGGTTTTTCAACTGAACTAATTCTAAAAATGTGTCTTTGTATGCACACTTTGCCATAATTAGGTGACCCTACTTTAACACTTATTCAATGAAATTCATGTTAATCAATTTGCACTGACTTTCCAACAGATTTATATAAAATAAATTTATAATGCTTTACGTATAAAATATTTTGTTTTAAAAATGAAACTAAATCAGAAGAAACCGCCTGCATCAGTTGTTGGCTGCCGAGACACTGCATCCTTTAAAACTCTCATGTTTCCCAAAATTCGCCAATACCACACCTGATACTCCCTCCCTCTATACACATGCACAGATGCATATCATAACTCGTGCACTGTTCATCTCCCTAATCTCATCCCCACTTATACATGTCCTCCCCCTACTTTCTTGGAGTTCAGTTTATTATTTGATGCAGTGTTATTGTTGCATATTCCTTGGTGGAAATGTGCTTTTGGTGTGCTTTTGGTGTGAGGTGTGGGAATAGTGTGGCAATACTGATTGTATTGTGTACACTGTTTCCCAGAGAGATGGCCAGTCATTAATTACTGGAATTTATATAACCTGCATATTTGGCAAGTGTGGTTGTGGTCGCGTTGTCCCCCTTAATAGTTGCGTGGGCGGGCCAAAAGGTAAACCAAATCCTTGCAAAGTCAGAAAACAGCACAGTTCCCATGACCTTCGGAAACATTTTTCCACGCTCAGAATTGCTGAAGCATGAAAAAAACTACTTGCATCAGTTATTTGAAACCGTCATGTTTCCCAAAATTACACCTGATGCCCCCCCTTCAAACACATGCACACATGCACTGTCCGTTTCCCTGACAATTGTGCATTATCCTATGTACTATATATGCACTTTTGATGAGTTCACCTGAGTCCTGTACACAATTATTTCATTTATTATAAATCATTTATCCGGTCATAGTTTTCGAATATAATTCTTATTTATGTTTTTAACTTGAAAAATAATGAAAAAATCGATTTTAAAACTAACTTATTTCGAGCTCATCTCCCATTATTGATTTTAGAACTCCATTCACAAACCGCGATTGACAACAACTTATCAACAAAACATTTGCAATTGGACAGACAGTGACATGTGACAAGGCTAACGATTGGACATTGAACTCACGACTCAGTGACTTCATCAGGTCCAGATGGACAGAAGCTCAAAGCAACAGTTTATAAATCTATGTAGACTAATTCATATTTTTAGAGTTTAAGCTAAAGGGTTTGCTTGAATAACCTGCTGATCCATTTATTGTAGAATGTTCTGGAAAATAAAATACAATCTTTAAATCAAGTGATGGAAAAATTTAAAACACGTGAAGTTCGCGAATTTATTTGCTGTAACTGAAAAAGAAAAAAAGAATATATATATATATATATATATATATATATATATATATATATATATATATATATATATATAAGTTAGGTATGTGTATATGTTTATATATTTGTATGTATTGGAATCTGATCAATTTTAGTATTTTCTGGTGCTGACACACCCAAAGTATATTAAATGAAAAAACAAAGAATTATGATTTCATGTATTACACTGTTGTCCAACTTTGCAGTTTGTTTATATATGCACACATACACACACACACCTATATATATATATATATATATATATATATATATATATATATATATATATATATATATATATATGAAGTAAATCCAACAAAAGATATGAGGCAACTAATATCTTTTAATTAGTAAAACATCCGGATAAAGACTGAAGCTCAATATACTGGATAGAGCATTAATAGCATAATATAAAATGAAATAATAAAATAAGGTGCAAATCAAATTTTATTATAATTCAAAATTCAGGCAAAGTAACTCAAAGTCCTTAACTCATGAGTTTTCAAAGATAATTCTTCTCCTCAGAGGACCATTACCGTAGTGACGTTACTGCAGGTGATAAAATTACACTTTGAAAATATATAAAAATATATACAAAAATTCATAAAAGTACATAACACATCAAATATATCAAGCCAAAAACATACTTATTTGTTAAAGTTATAAAATCCACCCACGTTATACAAATTAAAACATAGTCAATGAGTTAAGGACTTTGAGTTACTTTGCCTGAATTTTGAATTATAATAAAATTTGATTCGTACCGTATTTTATTATTTCATTTTATATATATATATATATATATATATATATATATATATATATATATATATATATATATATAACAGATTTTAAAAAACTTAGACATAAACAACAGTGTATCTGACAAATCGATATTTGATTCTGACTAATACTTTCTTCCTTTTTAGCCTTGCAGCATCTTCTTTGCACTATAACTTGCAATTCGCTTTATTTTCTTTCAGAAAATACTTATTCCGGCTAGAAAGTTGGTTAGATGTGGGGCTTTTTCGTTTATGACTTAAACATCACCTGCCACATGAAAAAATGATTAAAAAAACGTTTCTGCATTTCTCTGTGTCCGACTTCAGATAAACAATTATATTTTTTAAATAGATATTAACAGATTTATTTTTAAAACATTATTTTTATATCCTAATAGTAGGTAAACATCTGTCAAAATACAAACACAAAATATTTGTAGACACCAACAATTCAGACAGTTCCGAAACATTATATTATTTTTAAAACAAACATACTTACTTCGTAACCAACTGACATTTATGAACATTCTAAATCTGTGAAAAATCCTCATGTATCCAATACACTTTTTCTTTATTGTACAATACACATTTAATAATATGCTACGCTAATTTTAGGTTTGTACCTATATTATCACCCTCCACAAATTTTTGTTTTTAAATATGGGAGCGTCCGATTGCCAAAGATGCAATGCAAAAAAAGTAATTTTAAAAATTTCATCTGATGTCACTTTTGTGTAGAGCATGAAACTCAAACTAAAATACACTTTCTTGGCCTTCAGACTAGGATCAAAGTGTAGCATCTGTTCTATCCAAAGATCATACAATGATATTGTGGGGGTCTGCATTAGTGCCAGAAGTCCATAGAATGGAAATATGTCACAAACTCCTACAAGGGGTTTGGAGATAGACCCCCATAACCAGATGTATTCTGAAACTACATTAACCAAGGTACTTAGATAGATAAGTATGTTTCAGTTTGAACAAAGGTGGTACAATAATATTGTGAGGTCTGCGTTTTCTACGGACGGCTATAGAATGGAAATATGCCATAAACAATTACAAGGGTTTTGGAGATAGACCCCCATAACCAGATGTATTCTGAAACTACATTAACCAAGGTACTTACTTAGATAAGTATGTTTCAGTTTGAACAAAGGTGGTACAATAATATTGTGAGGTCTGCGTTTTCTACGGACGGCTATAGAATGGAAATATGCCATAAACAATTACAAGGGTTTTGGAGATAGACCCCCATAACCAGATGTATTCTGAAACTACATTAACCAAGGTACTTAGATAGATAAGTATGTTTCAGTTTGAACAAAGGTGGTACAATAATATTGTGAGGTCTGCGTTTTCTACGGACGGCTATAGAATGGAAATATGCCATAAACAATTACAAGGGTTTTGGAGATAGACCCCCATAACCAGATGTATTCTGAAACTACATTAACCAAGGTACTTACTTAGATAAGTATGTTTCAGTTTGAACAAAGGTGGTACAATAATATTGTGAGGTCTGCGTTTTCTACGGACGGCTATAGAATGGAAATATGCCATAAACAATTACAAGGGTTTTGGAGATAGACCCCCATAACCAGATGTATTCTGAAACTACATTAACCAAGGTACTTAGATAGATAAGTATGTTTCAGTTTGAACAAAGGTGGTACAATAATATTGTGAGGTCTGCGTTTTCTACGGACGGCTATAGAATGGAAATATGCCATAAACAATTACAAGGGTTTTGGAGATAGACCCCCATAACCAGATGTATTCTGAAACTACATTAACCAAGGTACTTACTTAGATAAGTATGTTTCAGTTTGAACAAAGGTGGTACAATAATATTGTGAGGTCTGCGTTTTCTACGGACGGCTATAGAATGGAAATATGCCATAAACAATTACAAGGGTTTTGGAGATAGACCCCCATAACCAGATGTATTCTGAAACTACATTAACCAAGGTACTTAGATAGATAAGTATGTTTCAGTTTGAACAAAGGTGGTACAATAATATTGTGAGGTCTGCGTTTTCTACGGACGGCTATAGAATGGAAATATGCCATAAACAATTACAAGGGTTTTGGAGATAGACCCCCATAACCAGATGTATTCTGAAACTACATTAACCAAGGTACTTACTTAGATAAGTATGTTTCAGTTTGAACAAAGGTGGTACAATAATATTGTGAGGTCTGCGTTTTCTACGGACGGCTATAGAATGGAAATATGCCATAAACAATTACAAGGGTTTTGGAGATAGACCCCCATAACCAGATGTATTCTGAAACTACATTAACCAAGGTACTTAGATAGATAAGTATGTTTCAGTTTGAACAAAGGTGGTACAATAATATTGTGAGGTCTGCGTTTTCTACGGACGGCTATAGAATGGAAATATGCCATAAACAATTACAAGGGTTTTGGAGATAGACCCCCATAACCAGATGTATTCTGAAACTACATTAACCAAGGTACTTAGATAGATAAGTATGTTTCAGTTTGAACAAAGGTGGTACAATAATATTGTGAGGTCTGCGTTTTCTACGGACGGCTATAGAATGGAAATATGCCATAAACAATTACAAGGGTTTTGGAGATAGACCCCCATAACCAGATGTATTCTGAAACTACATTAACCAAGGTACTTACTTAGATAAGTATGTTTCAGTTTGAACAAAGGTGGTACAATAATATTGTGAGGTCTGCGTTTTCTACGGACGGCTATAGAATGGAAATATGCCATAAACAATTACAAGGGTTTTGGAGATAGACCCCCATAACCAGATGTATTCTGAAACTACATTAACCAAGGTACTTAGATAGATAAGTATGTTTCAGTTTGAACAAAGGTGGTACAATAATATTGTGAGGTCTGCGTTTTCTACGGACGGCTATAGAATGGAAATATGCCATAAACAATTACAAGGGTTTTGGAGATAGACCCCCATAACCAGATGTATTCTGAAACTACATTAACCAAGGTACTTACTTAGATAAGTATGTTTCAGTTTGAACAAAGGTGGTACAATAATATTGTGAGGTCTGCGTTTTCTACGGACGGCTATAGAATGGAAATATGCCATAAACAATTACAAGGGTTTTGGAGATAGACCCCCATAACCAGATGTATTCTGAAACTACATTAACCAAGGTACTTACTTAGATAAGTATGTTTCAGTTTGAACAAAGGTGGTACAATAATATTGTGAGGTCTGCGTTTTCTACGGACGGCTATAGAATGGAAATATGCCATAAACAATTACAAGGGTTTTGGAGATAGACCCCCATAACCAGATGTATTCTGAAACTACATTAACCAAGGTACTTAGATAGATAAGTATGTTTCAGTTTGAACAAAGGTGGTACAATAATATTGTGAGGTCTGCGTTTTCTACGGACGGCTATAGAATGGAAATATGCCATAAACAATTACAAGGGTTTTGGAGATAGACCCCCATAACCAGATGTATTCTGAAACTACATTAACCAAGGTACTTACTTAGATAAGTATGTTTCAGTTTGAACAAAGGTGGTACAATAATATTGTGAGGTCTGCGTTTTCTACGGACGGCTATAGAATGGAAATATGCCATAAACAATTACAAGGGTTTTGGAGATAGACCCCCATAACCAGATGTATTCTGAAACTACATTAACCAAGGTACTTACTTAGATAAGTATGTTTCAGTTTGAACAAAGGTGGTACAATAATATTGTGAGGTCTGCGTTTTCTACGGACGGCTATAGAATGGAAATATGCCATAAACAATTACAAGGGTTTTGGAGATAGACCCCCATAACCAGATGTATTCTGAAACTACATTAACCAAGGTACTTAGATAGATAAGTATGTTTCAGTTTGAACAAAGGTGGTACAATAATATTGTGAGGTCTGCGTTTTCTACGGACGGCTATAGAATGGAAATATGCCATAAACAATTACAAGGGTTTTGGAGATAGACCCCCATAACCAGATGTATTCTGAAACTACATTAACCAAGGTACTTAGATAGATAAGTATGTTTCAGTTTGAACAAAGGTGGTACAATAATATTGTGAGGTCTGCGTTTTCTACGGACGGCTATAGAATGGAAATATGCCATAAACAATTACAAGGGTTTTGGAGATAGACCCCCATAACCAGATGTATTCTGAAACTACATTAACCAAGGTACTTAGATAGATAAGTATGTTTCAGTTTGAACAAAGGTGGTACAATAATATTGTGAGGTCTGCGTTTTCTACGGACGGCTATAGAATGGAAATATGCCATAAACAATTACAAGGGTTTTGGAGATAGACCCCCATAACCAGATGTATTCTGAAACTACATTAACCAAGGTACTTACTTAGATAAGTATGTTTCAGTTTGAACAAAGGTGGTACAATAATATTGTGAGGTCTGCGTTTTCTACGGACGGCTATAGAATGGAAATATGCCATAAACAATTACAAGGGTTTTGGAGATAGACCCCCATAACCAGATGTATTCTGAAACTACATTAACCAAGGTACTTAGATAGATAAGTATGTTTCAGTTTGAACAAAGGTGGTACAATAATATTGTGAGGTCTGCGTTTTCTACGGACGGCTATAGAATGGAAATATGCCATAAACAATTACAAGGGTTTTGGAGATAGACCCCCATAACCAGATGTATTCTGAAACTACATTAACCAAGGTACTTACTTAGATAAGTATGTTTCAGTTTGAACAAAGGTGGTACAATAATATTGTGAGGTCTGCGTTTTCTACGGACGGCTATAGAATGGAAATATGCCATAAACAATTACAAGGGTTTTGGAGATAGACCCCCATAACCAGATGTATTCTGAAACTACATTAACCAAGGTACTTAGATAGATAAGTATGTTTCAGTTTGAACAAAGGTGGTACAATAATATTGTGAGGTCTGCGTTTTCTACGGACGGCTATAGAATGGAAATATGCCATAAACAATTACAAGGGTTTTGGAGATAGACCCCCATAACCAGATGTATTCTGAAACTACATTAACCAAGGTACTTACTTAGATAAGTATGTTTCAGTTTGAACAAAGGTGGTACAATAATATTGTGAGGTCTGCGTTTTCTACGGACGGCTATAGAATGGAAATATGCCATAAACAATTACAAGGGTTTTGGAGATAGACCCCCATAACCAGATGTATTCTGAAACTACATTAACCAAGGTACTTACTTAGATAAGTATGTTTCAGTTTGAACAAAGGTGGTACAATAATATTGTGAGGTCTGCGTTTTCTACGGACGGCTATAGAATGGAAATATGCCATAAACAATTACAAGGGTTTTGGAGATAGACCCCCATAACCAGATGTATTCTGAAACTACATTAACCAAGGTACTTAGATAGATAAGTATGTTTCAGTTTGAACAAAGGTGGTACAATAATATTGTGAGGTCTGCGTTTTCTACGGACGGCTATAGAATGGAAATATGCCATAAACAATTACAAGGGTTTTGGAGATAGACCCCCATAACCAGATGTATTCTGAAACTACATTAACCAAGGTACTTAGATAGATAAGTATGTTTCAGTTTGAACAAAGGTGGTACAATAATATTGTGAGGTCTGCGTTTTCTACGGACGGCTATAGAATGGAAATATGCCATAAACAATTACAAGGGTTTTGGAGATAGACCCCCATAACCAGATGTATTCTGAAACTACATTAACCAAGGTACTTAGATAGATAAGTATGTTTCAGTTTGAACAAAGGTGGTACAATAATATTGTGAGGTCTGCGTTTTCTACGGACGGCTATAGAATGGAAATATGCCATAAACAATTACAAGGGTTTTGGAGATAGACCCCCATAACCAGATGTATTCTGAAACTACATTAACCAAGGTACTTACTTAGATAAGTATGTTTCAGTTTGAACAAAGGTGGTACAATAATATTGTGAGGTCTGCGTTTTCTACGGACGGCTATAGAATGGAAATATGCCATAAACAATTACAAGGGTTTTGGAGATAGACCCCCATAACCAGATGTATTCTGAAACTACATTAACCAAGGTACTTACTTAGATAAGTATGTTTCAGTTTGAACAAAGGTGGTACAATAATATTGTGAGGTCTGCGTTTTCTACGGACGGCTATAGAATGGAAATATGCCATAAACAATTACAAGGGTTTTGGAGATAGACCCCCATAACCAGATGTATTCTGAAACTACATTAACCAAGGTACTTACTTAGATAAGTATGTTTCAGTTTGAACAAAGGTGGTACAATAATATTGTGAGGTCTGCGTTTTCTACGGACGGCTATAGAATGGAAATATGCCATAAACAATTACAAGGGTTTTGGAGATAGACCCCCATAACCAGATGTATTCTGAAACTACATTAACCAAGGTACTTAGATAGATAAGTATGTTTCAGTTTGAACAAAGGTGGTACAATAATATTGTGAGGTCTGCGTTTTCTACGGACGGCTATAGAATGGAAATATGCCATAAACAATTACAAGGGTTTTGGAGATAGACCCCCATAACCAGATGTATTCTGAAACTACATTAACCAAGGTACTTACTTAGATAAGTATGTTTCAGCTTGAACAAAGGTGTTTAAATAATATTGTGGGGTTTTCGTTCGCGCTGGACGTCCATGGAATGTCGCAAACTTCTATAAGGATACAATTGTGTAATCTCCATGGGTCCTGTTAGTATATA
Source organism: Sepiola atlantica (assembly GCA_963556195.1). Classification (NCBI taxonomy): domain Eukaryota; kingdom Metazoa; phylum Mollusca; class Cephalopoda; order Sepiida; family Sepiolidae; genus Sepiola; species Sepiola atlantica. Next base: position 71,727,334 of record OY744529.1, read on the forward strand.
TTTTAATTTACCTAAAAAAATACTGTAAAATAAACATAAATAATTTGGTAATACAATTCAGTTTACAAATAAAATTGGTTGTTGGCTGCTTTTTCCTGTTTTTTTTTTAATAGGTGTTTGCAAAATTAATTAAACTAAATTTCTACATTTATCTACCTCTGTCCGATTCCAGATAAATAATTGTATTTTTTACAGTAAATATTAACCTATTTATTTCTTTAAATGATTTTTTACCATAATTTGTTATAAACTAAATTTCTACATTTATCTACCTCTGTCCGATTCCAGACAAACAATTATATTTTTTACAGTAAATATTAACCTATTTATTTCTTTAAATGATGTTTTATCATAATTTGTTATACACAGTTTAATTTTCTTGGCGATTTTTAAAGATAAATTACAGATTACTTTCTAATGGACAATTTAGATGATTCCAAATCAATATTGCTCATTGAGACTGATGCACGTAAGATTTCTCATGCCCTTTAATGATAATAATATGTAGATGACGACATTAAACATTTTTAATGCCATAGCAGTCGACATTCTTAGGTTATTTTCAGTTCAATATAATTAATAGATGTTGTGGACAAGTGTAAACATGCAAAATGCTGCATGTTTAGTGTGGGTGCATAAATGCATGCTACAAACGGCAGACCTGCAATGGAAAAATATTTATCTAAAAGAAGAGAGCATCCAAGAAATTGGCTAGCCCCTTTGAAAAAAATAAAAATGGCTTCTTGTAAACAAGAGTTCATGCTCAGAAAACAGACCAATTGAAATTCTACGACTACGCAGGTTCAACCGACTTCCACCAAAGGAGGAAGTTTCTATGGTATATATCAAATTCACAAGCGGTCCCCAGTCGCATGTAGATTCTGGTATGGGGAGATGACAACGTTAGGTTTTTGCAGTTCTTGCAGGGAGGTGTCGGCGTTCTCCTATGTACGGTGCCTGGTATTCCCAAATGGTCACCCATTTGCTAGTGACCAGGCTCAACGTTTCTTAACTTCGATGATCTGACAAGAACCTGCTTGTTAACGTAATTATGCCATATAATTCAAATTCTACAAAATTAATATTCACTTCAGATAATAGACAACGATATCAGTTGGTTTTTATGTCCATAGATTAAACAGCCGATAATTCTCAAGTAGTCTTGCTGTGTGGCCTACTCCAAATGACAGGATATGCATACATATATCCCAGCAAAACGGGCAGAGGACGTTCGTTTGGTCTCACAGGGGTGTTTGGAGCCTTAAGCAGAGAGGCTGTGTTCAGTTGGAAGAGATGTTTGTTCTTCTTTCGTGTGAATCAGATGATTCTGGTGTTGGCATTAGTTTCCCCGATGTTTTTCTAGTTACAAATCTTTCTGGAAACACATCAGGTACTTATGAGAAGGACCACAAGAAGGTTGCCAACATCCCTAAGTGAAAGTGGTACTGTGGAACCGACTGGATTCGAACTTGGAACACCCAGGTCTTCAGTCCGTGTTGATATCCACTTAACCACCGTCACCTTCCATGTTTGTTCTGATTGTGGTAGAATAACCAAGTGTCATTTTAAATCTCTCAAAATAAAACATTGTTACTCGTTTTAAACTGGAGTTCTGATTTTGTTTGGAAAGAAAATCCTTTTCTTACAGCAGTGACCAGGACCACATGATTGACATTATGGCCAGTGTTGAAATCAAGCACCAAATTTGGACAAAGACAACAAGTGGACGATCACGGCCTGTGTAGTGAACACACACAGCCACAATTGCTAAAGACGGTGTGCTAAAAATTTATTATGGTCTTCATCCATATATTCTGAATAAGATTTTACCCGTTTTTCTTTTTTTACAAATAAGGTCAGTTTTCTTGGCCTATTTCAAAATAAGAACAAACAGATACAAATATTTTTGTTTCCTTTTTTCTGTTCTTACTTACTCTAAATAATTTTGGGGACACATACTTTTTTTTTTTCATTTTCTGTAAGTTACATCAAATAATGTTGGTTCCTTTGTATGCTTGAAAACAAAGACAAAAAAACGCAACAAAAATTTTCTTTTTCTTTTTTTTTGGTTATTTCAAATTAAGTCAATTTAATTTTTCTTTTTTTCTTTAAAATTAGATCAATTTAATTTTTCTTTTTCTTGTTATTTCAAATTAGGTCAATTTCTCTTTTTGATTATTTCAAATTAGGTCAATTTAATTTTTCTTTTTTCTTTTATTGTTATTTTAAATTAGGTCAATCAAATTTTTCTTTTTTAATTTTAAATTAGGTCAATTTAATTTTTCTTTTTTCTTTTTTCTTTCAAATTAGATCAATTAAATTTTATTTTTTATTTCAAATTAGGTCAATTTAATTTTTCTGTTTGAAAACAAAATAAGGGAACGATAACTTTTGTGTTTTTGCCTTACAGATAGATTTATAATTAATATTATTTTGGTTCCAAAATAAAAATGAAATTACAAATACCCCTGGGCAACACTGGGCCGAAACAACCAGTATATACAGGGTGTTTGGAAAATCGATGGCATAATTTTGGGATTATGTTCTATATGTGTAAATAAAGAACAAAGTTCCCGTTAACATAGGTCCGGAAATGTTTGGTTTCTAAGTTATATGCCATTGAAGCAGATAGTCATCTGCACCCCCCCCCCCCCCCCCGCATATGGCGTCTGTGTAGGCTGCATTTTCTACTGACTAGTAACTGTTTCTTGTTGATTTATTGACTTCGAATGACTGGTGCAAGGTGACGTGTACACAAATCATGAAAGGGCAGATATAATAGTTTGGCGATTGATAATGTTGCAGAAGCTTTTCGTCTGTACAAAGAAAAGGTTTCCAAACTGTCGATGTCCAAAAGAAAAACATCCATGAACATACATCGCCTTCTGTATGAATATGGGACCTACAAACCTTGTGGTGACAACAGAGGACAACCACGATCAACAACGCCAGAACAAGAGCAAGAGAGACTCGATAGTCTAGAGGATACTCCTCACATCAATACATGACAAGTGGTAAGGCAATTCCTCTCATTCGATTGTTTAGAAAGTGGTACGAGAACAAGGTTTGTACCCTATCACCTACAACGTGTAAACAGCGTCTTTACAAACAGATTACCCTTCACAGGTTACCTTCTGAAATTGATTCTTAGAACAGTGCGTTGGAAATCCTGACTTTTCCAGGTGCATGTAAACAGGTTAATCACCAAACAAAATCACGTTGGAGTCACCAATTTTATAAACTGTAAGACTATCTTTTATAATAATCTCTAACATAAGGCTCACCAAAGAAATGAAAACATGACCCTTCTATAAACAACAAATTATATATATTTCTTTATGTGACCTACACCGTTTATATTGGATACAATTGTGGTAAGGAGATGCTTTGTTGGGGATAATACTTTCGTTGAACACTCTCGATTAGTCTTCTAGGTAGATATAGATCTTGTTTGACTCTAAGAGCTTACTTTACCTGCAATATTTATTTGTATCCCAAGCCTTTGTTGCATTAATTTTTTTATTATAAAGATTTGGTGTTTTATGATCTCATTGTGATATAACTAAGATTATAGTTATTCAACTAAACTAATATATATATATATATATATATATATATATATATATATATATATATATATATATATATATATATATATATATATGTATGGGAAATGAAAAAGGAAAAACCAAGAGATTTTTTTTTTATATATTCATCAACGTTTCGTCTTTATTTGTAAGACTTCCTCATGATGATAATTTTAAGAAAAATGTCATGCAAGTACATCGAAATATTGGGTAGACATGATGGGTCGATGAGAAAAAGTAGTAGCCGTGGCTGCTGACAGCACTGGAACAAGGTCCGGCTGAGAGAAGTCAGTGGCAGGGAGTGAAATGAATGTGGATGGCTGTGAGTGAAAAAGGGGGAGGGGTGGGAGTGTTAGTGAATTAAGGGTGGAACATATTTTTTCTTTTTAAACATCTTTTTAAGAATTTAATAATAAATGAGGCTAAAAGCCTTTAAAAACATGTTTAGATGCGATATTTATTAATAAAAATAAAATCAGAACAGATTTATTTTTCATATTTTACTTTGATCTTTTGACGAATCATTTCGCCAGACACCTAGCCTCGTCAGAGTATGAGGTTACAAATATTGCGTGCATGCGCGCCACTTCATATTTAAAAAATGAGTGAACCGTTAATAACATCACGTCCATTTTCCATTCTTATGGACTGCTACAAACATACAGAACTGTTACAACCTCATATACTGACGAAGCTAGGTGCCTGGCAAAATGATTAGTCAAAAGATCAAAGTAAAAATTAAAAAAAAAAAACCGTCTGATTTTATTTTTATTAATAAATATCGCATCTAAACATGCTTTTAAAGGGTTTTAGCCTCATTTATTATATATATATATATATATATATATATATATATATATATTATGATGTTGACTAGACCTTTTGGAAAAAGGTCGGGTAACATATAATAGAATATATGTAGAGTCGTACACAGTTCAAATGGTGACTTGGATAACCTCTCACTTCCTCGTGATAAGAGTTGCCTCTCTTTTATTCCCTTGGAGCATCTCATTCTCCAACCTCAGGAAGAGGTACTAGCTTACCCCACATCAATAAATATATATATATATATATATATATATATATATATATATATATATATTGTCGCAAGCATGAAGGGAAGACGAGTTTTCTTGTTCATGATTAAAAGTTTAACAAGAAAAAAAAAAGCCAGTCGACCGGTTTCGCCCTTTCTTAACAAAGGCTGTATCGAGGGATTTAAACGTCAACAGATGTTCAAAATAACACATACGCATTTTTAATTACAGACTATTTGATTAAAAACCCGCTCTGTGCTAGGAATTTCAGCATAGACTCTGTTATCATCCTCAGTCATGCTAACTGACTATATCATCTAAAAATCTTGGAGATGATCCATGTTTGTCCGAACCATCTCCCCCTTTGTAAACAAAGGAGTGTCTATTGGGACTAAATGTGATCAGTCTCTAAGATACATCCCCCATAGTACATATACCATAATGCTGTTTATTTATTTTTCTCCCTATTCCCTCTTCTCACCCGCTTTTTAAAATCCTTTGTTTCCTTTTAAATCGCTCAATACAGCCTTTGTTAAGAGAGGGCTAAACCGGTCGGCTGTTTTTTACTTTTTATCTTGTTTAACTTTTAATCATCAACGAGAAAACTCGTCTTCGGTTCATACTTGCGATAATGAAATTTGGTACTACCCCCCCCCCCCTAAATAATGAAATATATATATATATAAGTGTACCCTTATTTCAATTACTGTCTGTGTCGATTTCTTGCGGCCATGTGGTCCTGAGCGTTTGTCTTGTGATTCATGGCTGACAGAACGAGAGCATGCTATCCCTGTGGATTAAATAAAAGTTTCCGAGTTCGACAGAAATATTCCTGAGTTTGAAAAGATACACTTGAAGAAGGCTGGAGGTTACAGCGGCCGAAACGTTGTGATGATAACACTCAAGATGAGAACAGTAGTCTGAATAATCCAAATTATACAAATTATCAATCCTCATCTCAAAAATTCAGAAACATAATGTCATTGTAGTAAAAAATTCTTCGCCCACCAAATCAATGTGTAGTCCATACTTGAACCCCATTCCAAAAATTGAATGTTATAAAAATAAGAAAGAAAAATGACAATATGATTGTGTAGGCTGGTCACAAAGGGACACAGGGTTCCTCATTTAATCCAGGCCAACACCGGGTCATTCTGTTAGTATATATTATCCTGTTTATTATGTTGCTTATAGATTATTACTAGTATCCTAACTTTATTACTAAATTCAATTTGTTATGATACTATAATCCTTTATATATGATCACTATTATCGATTTTCTTCATCTTCAAATTATTTTGATATTTCCTTATTTTAACATGTACTTTATTTTATTTTATAGAGGAGTATTAGAAATATAATATATATATATATATTATATATATATTTATATATATAATATATATATATATATATATATATATATATATATATATATATATATATAATGCAAGAAATAGAAATATGGCAGTGTTGAGAAGGAGGACAAAAACAAGTGATTTTTTTATAGTAAATTATACTTGATTAGTCAAGACTTCTACACAGTGATCTAATGTGTGTGAACGTGTTCCATAAAATATTTCGAGGAAAGACCTCTTTATCAAATTGTAGGTGTTTCAAATTTCTTGAAATCCGTGTAATGTTGTTTTATGATTAATTTTATGTTTATTTTATTTGTTATTTATTATTATTCTGTATCCTTTAATTTTCTATTATTTATTTTTATTCTACTTTATTTATTCTGTATTTAAATAGTTAAATTACTATATGCTCTATTATTATTATTATTATTATTATTATTATTATTATTATTATTATCGATCTTATAGATAATGGCATAAAATTATATAATAAGAGGTTCGGTTTCCTGTAGTAACTGGATATATATCTTTCTTTTTTAAATAATACTAAAATTTTATGTTTTTCTTAACTTCTATATGTAATGTTATGAGGGGGGGGGGGGCTTATAGAGAGAACTTTTGTAATCACCTAAAGTATAATACAAAATAAAATATTCCAAATCGTTTTAGAAACAATTGTACGCCAAATATTTGTTGTGTTTGAATTCTTGGAACTGATATAAATAATGTAATAATTTTATTTATCTCAACTTATATATATATATATATATATATATATATATATATATATATGTTCCTCACTCTATAATAAAGACCAATGTGTATTTATTTGTACATAAATATACTTCCATCCCATCATGCAAAAGTTAGTGAGTAAAACTTATACCTTTTTTTTCTAGCCCTGGACGAAGCCATTTCAAGTGATTGGAAGAAGTGAGAAAGCAAATAATAAGTGAGCCCCCATCGCCTGAAATTACTTTGTACATAAATCCTTGACTCTATAATAAAAAAAACGTCAACGGTGGATTTTTTTTTCTTTAGGTCTTCAGAAATGATAATAATAATTTATCTATGAAAAATTAAATAACTGATGTAAATCTATGATTTAATATGGATATTTAAATTATATCTCTAGATAAATAGTAAGTGTGAACTCTGGCGAAGCATAATTTATGAAATAATCAATATTTTGTAATCATGCTCCAAAATTCAACATCAACAAATATTATTGAGCTCTGTTGGACTTAAAGTCCTAATCATTGAGCTAAATTTCACCTGTAGTATTCACTTGTATCATTGAGATTTGGAATGCTTCATTTTTTTTATTTATATAATTCAAGTGAGCTTTTTTGTTTCTTTATGATATATATATATAGAGAGAGAGGTTTTTTAATATATATATATATATACGTTTTTTAATATATATATATATATATATACATATATATATATATATATATATATATATATATATATATATATATATACGTTTTAATATACAGTATATATATTTATATATATATATATGTTTTTAATATACAGTATATATATTTATATATATATATACGATTTTAATATATATATTTATATATATATATATATGTTTTAAATATATATATTTATATATATATATACGTTTTTAATATATATATATACGTTTTATATATATATATATATATAAAATAAAGAGGTGTACTAAAAGCGAACTTTTAGGAAAGGTAAAACCCTATTGTGAAGAGTATACAGCTCAATATCCAGGATAGAGCAGGTAGAAATGAAGGAGAATGGAAAGGAATTAGAGAAAGCAAAAGCCAAATCAAAATTCAATTCAAAAGTTCAAAGCAAGGTATATTCCGCAAAAAGGCAATTTATTCAAGTTAAATTTTCCTTAAGCCTGGCTTAAGGAAAATTTAACTTGAATAAATTGCCTTTTTGCGGAATATACCTTGCTTTGAACTTTTGAATTGAATTTTGATTTGGCTTTTGCTTTCTCTAATTCCTTTCCATTCTCCTTCATTTCATATATATATATATATATATATATATATATATATATATATATATATATATATATATATATACGTTTTATATATATATATATATATATATATATATATATAGTTTTTTAATATATATATAGAGAGACGTTTTTTAATATATATATATATATATATATATATATATATATATATATATTTAGGTACAGAAAAATTAGTACCATATATATATATATATAGAGAGAGAGAGAGAGAGAGAGAGAGAGAGAGTAAGAGAGAGAGAGAGGATGTACACTAGTATATATATATATAATATGAGAGAGAGATGCATGGATCGATGTACTTGTTTTAAGGTTGTACTGCATGGAAATGAGTTATATTATCTAATTACGTATGTATGTACGGCGCTATTGCTACTGATCAGCAGCAGCGGCGGTAGCGGTGGGTGTGTTCGTTCTCGACCAATCAAATACGCGGTTTTCAACCAATAAACTCTACTAGTGTGTGTTCGCCTTGTCAGTCTGAGTTTCGAGTTTAGTACCTCCACAGCCGCCACACCTGGTAGACGGCCGTGTACTGTACCGAAACCCCAAGAAATCGCGGTCTAGCGGTTGGTACCTTGTTGTCTGCCGGGACTAGCCGGTGGTGGTGGTGGCGAGGAGGAGGAGGAGGTGGTGGTGGCGGCGAGGGATGATTTTGGGGTGTGATGGGCGAACACAAAACAACAACAAAAAGACGCGCTCCCCTTTATACACTGCTTCATGCCGTAAGCAAATAGAACCCCCCTTGTTTTTTGTCACTCAGCGTATCATCATACAAGTTACGCAACCTTGTACAATATACGTTATTTGTACTAATAACACTTAGTTTTGATTGGATATCTTCTACTTTTAAATAACACTAACAGTAATATACTCTTTCTCAAATTCAATATTATTTAATATCATTATTTTTTAATTGCCACTGCTTTTCTGCTGTTTTCCTACTGCAATACAACTGCTTGTGTTGTTACTACTGCTTTGGTCACTATTTGCGTAAAAAAGACAATTAAAAAAAAGGGCCTCGTTGTGACGACTATTACCAATAGTTGAAGTCGTGTACTTTACATGTGGTACTTCACACCATTAACCAAAAATTGGAACTGAAGACTTCTGTAATATCGACTTGTACAACTAAAATCAGGGAGTTTATTTTAAAAAGGAGGACAGATCTCCGGGTCCTACCGTAGAGCAGAGTTTTTTTTTAGGCTCCTAAAAATCATTTCGGGTAGCAAACATATACCATAAAGAGAGCCACAGGAGTTAAAATGGCCTGGCATACTTGGTCCGAGGAGATCACCCATCACGCCCAAAACCATCACCAATATCGCTGTGATAATAACAACAACGGACAATACCAAAAAGAGCAGTACTACCACCATCAAGATCAACACTATCACCAGCACCACTTCTCCCACCCCAGCCGGCCACCCTTAAAAGGGACCCTCGTTCTGTTCCCACCTTCATGGGACACCATATCGGAATTCTGGAAAGAAATTGCCGCGCTTGGTCCTAAAATACCTTGCAGGAAACGTCTAGTTCTTTATTTTGTATTTAGGGGAACTAGTTTAAGAGTCTGTTTAGGAGATGGTAAGTGTTTGTTTTTTATTATTATTGTTGATTTTTTTAATTGTTTATTATTATTATTATTATTATTATTATTATTATTATTATTATTATTATAAAGCTGGGGAAACTTGTTGTCACTCAGATTTCAGTAAAAACAACCTGTTGTTGCCAGTGAGCAATCACTGATAATGATTTGTGTGAGAATGACTAAAGAAAAAATAATACTAATATAAAATAAACAGCACAAACGGAACAATTCCAAGCAACTACAGACCAATAACCTGCCTACCAACTATGTGGAAAATGTTAACGGAACGCTGAGCGACACAGATTTACCACGTTCTTGATAACACTGGACTAATCCCGAGGAAATGAAAGGATGCCGGAAATCATTTTATTATAGGAGTTTTCACACAAGTCATTGTCAGCGATTGCTCACTAGCAATAACAAGTGGTGTTCCCTGGAGTCTGAGTGACAAGTCTCACCAGAATTTCCGGCACTCTTCGGCCCTTTCAGTAACCGTTGTAAGTCACTTTGCGTCACCGCAACAGCCGTTTACCATTAATTTATCGCCGATAACGACCTTTGGCTTTCTCTGGAATTTGAGTGGCAATAAGCATCTTCTCCCACCCTGGATTTCAACACTCCGTGACCTTCCAGTGGAAGTTTGGATGGTGCTCTCTCTCCTCGGTTTTTCCATCCTCTGTGACCTTTCACGGCCACTGTATGTGGTACCAGCAGAGTCTGGTGCCATCACCATCTAAAAAAATACTACTACTACTACTATTTTTAATCTTTTGGTAATTGACTAGTTTGCAGGTGTTACTGTTCCGATATGTTATTGTATTGACGACGTCAAAACAACTTTTATATATATATATATATATATATATATATATATATATATTGATTATGTTATTGTATTTATCAAAAAAATATTTTTAAAAAGTACTTAACATTAACCGATCAGTATTTTTCATGAAATATTTACCTTATACTTATTGTAGTAATAGTCATCGTTTTTGTTTAAAATTGTTTTTTTTTTTTTTTTAGACTTTCGTGGGGGTCACTTTACTATATATATATTTAACGTAAAATTCCTCCAGTTCTTAACCCTAACTATATGGTTAAGAACTGGAGTAGTAGTTTATAGGACAGAACGCGTAACCATCTTTCATTTCCAAAATAGCCGCCATTTTGAAAATACAAAAATGGTTACTCGTTCTGTTCTACGCTACGTAGTCAATAACTGGGTGATCAATAATGCTTTCTGGTCAGGAAGTAGATGGCCATTTTACGATATATTTGTATAGTAAACCCCAACTCTAATTTTTAAATAAAAAAAAAACGAAGTTTCCTATATATTTTTAGATTGTTGACATGTAATCGCACATAAAAAAGAAATTTAATTTCCGTTTACAGCGTGGGGGCAAAAGGTAAAATTTTACCTATTTTTTAATAAAAAAAATGTTATTAAATTAATAATTTAAAACAAATTTACGTAATCTAATAATAATAATACATAAATCAGAATTTTATTTAAAAATGTTGTTTTTAACTAATTCCCAACGCCGATAACAAATCCGGACACCTGTAAATAGGAAATTACCTTTCTTTTCATGTGATTAATTTGCACGCGCATAACAAAAAAAAAGCCGTTAGAAGAGCCGTCGAGGTAAACAAATAGAATAGCGTTTGTTCTTATATTAATAGCTGTATTTACCCGGCGTTGTCCATTTTTTTTTACTTTCATTTTTGGTTTGCTACTCCTCCACCCACCCTTTCTTCTTTTTTTAAAAAATTAATTGCTAGTAAGAAAATATGTACAATTTTTAAAAACAAATTAAAATTAATTATATTCGTGTCAATAACAAAGTAGGGGAAAACTAACAAAAAAAAATAGGCTAGCTAGAATCAAATAGACGGATTTCTATCTGGGTCTAACGTTGAAATCCGAATATATATATGGACACTATACATATTTATGATTACCCGTCCATTTGTGAGTCACACTATAATTACATCGGCTGATGAACCGGTCACATTTGGTATCTTTTACTCTGTGGGTTGCGTTTCCAGTATTTCCGTGAAACCGAAGGTACCGATGGATGGTGGTCGTAAATATGTATAGTGTCCATTAAAAAAAATGCTAATGCACAAATAATTGAACACTCTTATTATTTCTTATATAATACTGAATTACACACACCCACACACACACATACATATATACAATTTATCATTAAATAAACTGATTTTTTTTTTTTTAAAGTTATCTTTTTTTTTTAGCTGTGGGTTTATTTATTTTTATTTTATGAACTGGAGCAGTGGGACAATCGATGCATCGTTTTTTGTTTAATTTTATATAGATTTTTACTTTTTATTTATTCATCATTCTTCTTAGAAATAAAATTCTCTCACTATCACAGTGATAAGAATTTTACACTAAATCTTCTAGATTGCTTGACCAAATTCTGTAAAAAAAAAAAAAATTTCATTGTTATAAATTATAACAATGAAATTTATAACTTATAATTAATTACATGCATACGTTTCTCACAGCTCTGCCTGTAAAGAAAGAATAACCAGTCTCATTCAATAATGGTTGGTTGAACTAGAGACGTTATTATTTTTGCAACATTTTTATTGCATAACAATAAATAAATAAATAAATAAAATAAAACTGACCCCCACTCTCTTTTAGATGACCTTCAATTTCTTGCTATTCTTTTCGACTAAAAGAAATATTTTTAATTTATGTGTCCTAAGCTATAAAATTTCGGGAAACTTTGGGCGGGGAAAAATATCGTACCAGGTGTCAGTGGATTAAATTATTTCCCCATCGTTTATAAAATTGTAAAAAGAAAAGAAAAAAAACTTCTATCTGTATCATTTAATTTTTACATAAGTAAAAATTATTTTGTGTTTGTATATATATATATGTCTGTTTGTTGACCAACCTACGCAACAGATTTCTCTGTTCGCTTTCTTAATATATTTGGCCTTCCATTAAATGTTGAAGGGTTTAATAATTCGTGTTCTTAATATTACGTTGGGTGGGGGTGAGGTATCCCTATGTAAATCGACATGTCGTGTGTCATCTTTATTTTGTATGTTTTTTTTCATTGACAGTCCAGTCCTGTCTGATGTGTCACCTGCTTTCATTATCGGTATTGTTTAGCTACGTTACACAGCCAGTAATTGTGTGTGTGTGTGTGTGTGTGTGTGTGTGTGTGTGATGTTTCGGCTTTTTGGAGTTTGACGTTAAATAAAGAAAAATCGTTTGTATTTTCCACTGTAAAACAATTTCCTTTTCTTTTTTAAAGACACTCCTTGGCCTTTTGGCTAGGAGCAAATTGTAGTATCTGTTCTGATACTATACTTCATTTTTCTATCCTAGATCAGTGAATGAAAAATTCTTCTACACTGAAGCAATTTTTACGTTTTGTCCCATTCTAGAGTGACCCTTTTTCATGAGCTAACTTTCCCCACATTAAAAATCAACGGTCGTTGATTTTTAATGTGGGGAAAGTTAGCTCATGAAAAAGGGTCATCTAACCACGACCTACGTCGTGGTTTAACTTTCCTCTCGTGGGGAGGCAAGTAGTAAATAGGGACTTGTAAAATAATTTGAATTTTAGTCTCAATCTTGAGTGACCCCTGACATGAACACAATAAACTTCCATATGAAGTTGCATGGTATTACTATTATCAGCATGCGTTTTTTTGTTTTTTTTTTACATTTGAATTCACGTTGTCCGGAACGCAACTCGGAATCTGCTACACTATATCATTATCACTGTCAAGGAACTAATTATCACTGTCGTGATAATTAGTTCCTTGAAGCGTGTTATATCAAGTGTTAATAATCATTACTATTACCGACATAAATTATTTTAAAGGAAATTAGGCAAAAACAATTTATTTTGATTTACATACTCATTTGTGCCGTATTTGTGTTATTAAAAAAAAATATATAAGCCGTTTAAGTTACCGCAAATATTGGTTCTGAGCAAAGTAGCCATCTTTGTCTAGTCAGAAGAGGAAGTAAGATCCATAACGTAAACAAATACGGCTACTTTGCCCAGAACTGATATTTACGTTAACTTAAAATGCTTATAATCTATATAAATTTTTAACGCAAATAGGTCACAAATGTGTAGGTAAACCAAAATAAATTATTTTTGACTAATTTCCCAGCGGTATTTCCTTGAAAATAATTTATATCGGTAACAGTCATGATTACTAAAGTGTTGTTTATATTCTTACCACCCCCTTAGGTGGGAGCTAAATTTTCTACACCCACATTAAAAAACTGACCTTGCGTCTAACTTTGTCCTCGTGGGAGAGACAAGTAAATAGGGACTTTAATAAATCAATGAAACTAAAAGTAATAAAAACGCTTTTTTTTCTGTAAAATCTATTAATTTTGCAATTAGTTTTAAATTTCTTTTTCTTCTTTTGGTTAATACTCAAAGTGTAGTATCTGTTCTAGTCAGTCTCAGGGGGGGGGGCATCCTCCCAGGCATTACCTCATCCGCCAGGTTTGATTTTATTGGCGATTGTCAGAATGCCGACGGAACTGATCTAAACAAATTTTTCATCTGTCCAGAGTGTTTAACTTTTTTTTTAAGGGGGTAGGGAGCTGTATTCCATTATAAACTGACCTTATATTTAACTTTGCCGCCGTGTGAGAAGGGGGGGGGGGCGACAGGTAAATAATTAATTAACTTATCCTCGAGTGGCTCTTAGCTTTGATTAGTGGTGACTTCAAAAGAAAACTGTAAGAGCAACACTTCCAAACCAAACCATCTTTTCTTTTACTTTTTAATTCGCAATTTTGGAGAATCAAAATTTAATATTTGTTTTGTCACGTGACATTGTGTTGTCGTTCTTGGCTCTCTTCAAGTGTTTGGTATATTCTGGAACCCCGGAAAACAAGCCATTTTATTGTAGCGTGTTTTTCTTTTCATGTTAATGTCCATTATTGTGACCTGAAAAAACTAAAAGGTTGACACCACTTTCTACAGTGGTGTACTGACTGATATGTCAACAATTTTCAGTAGATTAAAAAAAACTCCATAAATTATGGGACAAAATTATAATGATAAAAGAACAACAAAAAAGTCATCTTTTTTGTTGTTTTTTCATAATTAATTTTTGTAGCTGGAATTTAAATTACTTTTATTACAGTTAATACATTCCCGATTTTATACGTAATAATCAGAAAACCAATTAGTATTAGCAAAATAATCCGCAAAAAAACAGGATATAAATTAATATTTGAAAAAAGAAAAAGAAAAAAAAGAAGTCCGTAAAAATCAGACAAATTAACACGGTGGATTAATTTGTCCTGTCACCACTGGGAAATTCAGAAAAATGAGTCGATAAAATTTTGCAACTGTTTTGAGAGCTAACCGCTTTAATATATATTAATTATTATATAACCTAAAAAACAGAAAATTAATTCCTGAACACTTGCGTAACTTGTCGACTCATTCATGGTAAAAAAAAAACTAGTGTATAATTTTTAATTTTACACAAGAAGCTTTGAAATGTTTACCTCCCCTCAAAGAGGCGACTCTGCCTACCGGTTAGAATCAAAGTGTTGTTTTTGGTTTGCCCTTGACCTCCTCCAATTGTATTTATCTGGGAAGAACACTATTCACTTCCAAAACTCGACCCCTATTTCATTTTGCTCTTATTTAAATCCCACTACCACTTAGAGATTGAACTACTTGTTTTCGGTGCTAAACAAACCGGAAATCAGTGTGCGGACTACTCTTAGAAAGGGTTGATAGGGTCTTACTGACCTGTCCCTGTTGTTGTTTCGTTTCTTTGTTTTCTGTTTCTTTTTGAAGTGTTTTTGTCGTCCCACTTTCTATCTTTTTCTAATGAAATTGCAAATATCTTTTGTAAATAAAATTGATTTTAAATAACTAGGGATATTTTAAGTAGGGGGTTGTCCGTAGAGTAAATGTTGTATTGTGGTGACTGCTGGGGTGAAAGTAATGGACGAAGAAAGTAAAAGAATGAAAGGAACAGGGCTCGGACGAAGGGGGCAAAATGCGTCTAGTTAAGAGTATTGATTTACTCATCTCCAGGAGTTAGGCACAAGGCCAGTTTTTATCTTACTCCCACAAGGTGTGACCCAAGGTCGGGTCGGGAAAGTGGGGTTTGAAAAGCCAGCGCCCGAGAGGTGAGCACTCTGGCCATTAAAAATTGCCTGGGCAGCCCTGTCGGCATTCCCCGGTAGGGGCGCCTCAGGCAGTAAGCAATAAACTTACTCCTCCCCAAAGAGGGGAGGCGAAGCCTGGGAGGGTGGACCTCATAGAACTGCACAGGACAGACCCATAGACCGGCGTAAATCAAGCCCCGAAGGCCAAGACAATACCAGTCTATGGGGTGCAGTATCCATCGGAACAGATATTACACTTTGATCTTAGCCAAACGGCCAAAAGAGTAGGATAGACGGAGAATGACCCATTCTCTACTCTTTTGATGGCCCATGCCTAATTTGTAAAAATCATACTAGTTTAATTTTTGCAAATAAATAATTCAAAGTGTAGTATCTGTTCTGTCCTGGGGCAGTTTTAACTCTTGTCTCAATCTAAAGTGCTCCCTTTTTGGATATCCCTCATATTAAAAACCGGCCTTGTGTCTAACTTTGTCCTCATGAGAGTGAATTAAATGTTCTTTTTGTTAATACTAAACATAGACTTGATTTACTCGGCATTCCCCGGTTAGACCGCCCCAGGCGATATGCAAGACCTATCCCTACTCCCCGGAAGGAGGAGGCAAAGCCTGAGAGGGTGACCTCCTGAGGGGGAAATAAACATTTTTTGATGGTTGAGCCCAGCTCGAGACACTGTTTTTATTTGTAAATGTGTTAATAAAAAATATTTACATTTGTTTAGTTATTTAAAAAAAAAATATAGAAATGTCATCGTGTATTATTGTATGATAATTTAATTAAAAACAAAGAAACGAAACAAAATCCGATACAGGTTAGTAAGACCCTATCAACCGTTTCCGGTTTGTTTACTTAAAAAAGAAAGATTAAAAATGTTAAAAATATTTAAGAGTTATTTAAAAAAAAACAATAAACAAAAATAACTAGTTTACTTATTTTATAAATATGAGCAATTGTGGTTATATTAAAGCAGTTGACTCCCCAAATAGCTGCCAAATTTTATCGACTAGTTTCGTCTGATTTCTCAAACGCCAAACAGTGATACTGACCGGGCAAATTAATCCACCGTATTAATTTGTTGGTGCAATTTTACTTATAGGAAATGGAAAAATCGTTCTAATTAAAGTTCTGCTTGATATTTTAAAATTCTTTTTCGGGGCGTGAGAGATAAAATATGACTGAGTAAGTACAAAATAATGCTTTTACATGAAAACAATTAACTTGATCGGCCTATAAGTAAAATTGCACCAATTTGTTTTCTGATTTTTGTGGATTAAATTGTATTTTTGCGAATTATTTTGCAAATAATAATTTGTTCTCTGACTTTTGCGGATTTATTTTTATTTTGCGAATATTAATCAATTAATAAACAAATAATAAAATACAACTTGTCGATAAAAACTTAGCTATTTTGGGAGTTAACCGCTTCAACATAACCATTTAAGTAGCTTTAATTTGTAGACACATTGGTCTTAATTACTCTCGACTCAGAAGGCATTTCTTTCTTTCTTGGGGCACGTGTCTACCTAAGCCATCGGAGGCTAAACATATCTGAAATTAATTAGTCGACGTTGTCGTTAACGTAGAATGTCCGGGTGGTTAGAAAGCCAATAAAACTTGAATTATGTGTATTTTTTTTTAATAGTCTGACTCTACTAATCTGCTATGATCTTTTTATTTTAGTTCAGTGATTTGTTATATAGAGACTTTGGCGAGACTTTATTTGACCCGTTTAGGTCGCGCCATCACAATAACAACCAGCATTAACACATCTGCTGACCGACATTAATAAATTAACTTTTTTTAAAAAGTAATTATTTTATGTCTTCCCCCAAATAAAATGACTGCGAGTCTTTCATTTTTAGATTTAACTTTCATATTTAAGCCCCCACCCCCCTCCTTTCTCCCAAGTAAATTTGAAATAATACATATTTTAAAACATTTTTCGTCTCTCAGGCTGCTCTTGAAAGATCACAAAGTCAAGGGTAACTTTTATGATGAAGAAACATTAATCATGTTGAATTCGATGTACTGGCCGGAAATCGTTTTACTTTCATTTTTGTTTCGCTTCTTTTTGAAAACTGTCGTTTTTTGTTGTTGTTTTTTTTTTACCAAGTGATTATTTTTAAAATAAGATTTTGAAAGTTAAATGTACTTATTACAATATCGTGTTATGCCCATGTACTTACCTCCCTACGAGGACTATTAGACCCAAGGTAGTTTTTTATGTGGGGTATATTACGTTCCCCAAAATGAGCAACTCTGGGTTGGGACAAAACATTTTTTTTTAAATGTCTCAGTATAGAAAGATTTGAGAGGACACAGAAACGATGAAGTGTAGCATCAGAACAGATACTACACTTTGTGATAAATGATGAGATCGTATGACTGAACAGAATACGATAATAATGTTCCTCAACATAGAGATTTAAAAAATTATGTATAGGCGATGAAAATGGTTTTATGTGTTCGTTTTTTAAAAAAAATAATATTAAATGAGGAACCAACCCATATACTCGGAAGAAAAACGTTTGAAATGTGTAAATATACTACAAGAATGAAGTCTGAACAGCTAGAAAATGAATGCGAAGAGACCGGAAGTAGGGCCTAACGAAAAATGGAATGGAAGTACGAAACGAAACCAGTACTTACTTTTATAATTCATTTTACAATGAAAAAAAAAAGGTGTATTTTATTGAGATACCCCCCCCCCCTCTTCGATTGTTTGATGTGACACAATGTCGATCTTAATATGGAGTAGGTCAAGACCAGTTCTAGTACCTATAAAAATTGCCTTGATCGGCCCGTCGGCATTTCCGGTTAGGGGCGCCTCATGCGATTGGCGATTTAAAAACAAAACAAGGAAAGAAAAATCCTTCTCCTAAACTCTTCATCGCTTCCAAAAGGAGGAGGTAATGCCTGAGTGGATGGCCTTTACTTTGAAATTTTAGGAACTCACACCACACTTTAAAAATTTGAAATTTTAGGAACTCACACCACACTTTAATCCTAAAAAGAAGGATTAGAACACTCAGATACCACACTTTTATATTTTCTTTGCCTTATTTAATTTATTTGTTCATATTCTGAACTCTTTAAAATGACGGATGGAAAAGAAGTAATGAATGAAATTGAATTGGAATAGTATTTACTTATTGTTATTTTTTCTTTTATATTTTTATTTACATCTTTAAAAGATCGTCGATTATATTTATAGTAGTAAACGTTGCTCAGTTTATTCATTCACAAATTTGAGAGAGAGAGAGAGAGAGAGAGAGAGAGAGAGAGAGAGAAAGAGAGATTTCGTCTGCTAAAAAGGGTGTCATCGGTTATCCAGTTTGATTAAAACTCTCAGGCTTTGCAATTCCAAAAAAGTGTCTTGTTGAATTTCAATTTTTTAGTTTATCTATAAAGAATAACTGTTAATAATTATTTTAAAGCGGGCATTTTACAAACATATATTTTCTTTTCGCGTTTCACTAGAAAATGATGAATATATTGAAAGTGAAATCCAATGTTGACATTGGAAAAGGTCAATGTTAGGATTTACAACCACTGAAGCCGACTTGTCTAAATTTACTTTGGAAATAAAACGATCGCTTAATAATAATGGTAATAAGGAGAAAGCAATAATATAATAACAACAATAGCTGCTGCTGCTGCTATTATTATTATTATTATTATTATTATTATTATTATTATTATAAAATTAATAAACGAAAATTAATAAAAATAAGAGAAAATAAAAATAAAATAACAAAAATAAAATAAATAAAATGATAAATAAAACGATAATAAATGAAATAATAATAATAGTCAATTACATTTTTTATTTTATTTTTATTTGTCTGAACTCTTACAATGATCATCTCTCTCTCTCTCTCTCTCTCTCTCTCTCTCTCTCTCTCTCTCTCTCTATATATATATATATATATATATATATATATATATATATATATATATATATATATATATGATCTTTCAGTTAGATGATATAGAAAACCTTCAATGAGTTAGCTATAAAGATAAATCAGCTTTGCAAAAAACCAGCAGTCTAATACTACTTATATATATATATATATATATATATATATATATATATATATATATATATATATATATATATATATATTAATAATGTTACAGAAGACTAGATCAAATCAACATGGTACCGTAGGTTTCAAGCTGAAGACGGACTCAGATTGAAAGATAGTGTTGTTTTTTTTTACTTTAGTTTATTTATATTATAAACGGTTTGAAACCTATTGTACCACGTTGATTTGATCTAGTCTTTTGTAACATTATCGATAAATGTTATGCTCTTATTAAATAATCGAGCACTGTTGGAGTTGTTTCTACCAAACAAAATCAAGAATGATATATATATATATATATATATATATATATGAATAGATGAAAGGATAAAATAATCCGACGGTATGAAATTAAAATGGAATAAGCGGAAGACCTAAAAAGCTCAACGTTTCGCCCAAATTTTATATGGGCTTTGTCAAGAGTGAACGAAAAAAATGCATGGTCATTTTTTGCATTTTTTTCGTTCTCTTGACAAAGCCCATATAACATTTGGGTGAAACGTTGAGCTTTTTAGGTCTTCCGCTTATTCCATTTTAATTTCATATATATATATATATATATATATATATGTGTGTGTGTGTGTGTGTGGATAAAATGTATGGTATATCATAAAATGAAATGCCGTGAAAGGCAAGATGTGTGAAAATGACATACAAGAATAAATCATCAAGAAACGAGAGATTTTACCGGTTTCGTTCTGATCAACAGACGTCTTCACTTTTTCTGTTTATATGTATATGTATTTTGACGATTTAAATCAAGTTTCAAAAAAGAGCATACACTAAGCTTGGTTACAGCTGTTTCAAGGCAGTGTTTATTTTAAGTCATACAATGAAACATAGCATTTTTTTAAAACAGAAGACCGTCGTCAAATCATGAAGAAATCGGATTTATCACGAAAGAAATATTCATTATACTGAAACAAAAAATACCACTATTAAAGGAATAAGACGACCTCCTCGTTCACTGGTTTAAACAAAAGTACCATTTTATTCCATCATGAATATTTATAATAATTTGCTATAAGTTTATATTCCTATTATCTAATTGCTGCATGTTTTAACCAACAAAATGAGTATTTTATTCATAATATATTTTTGTATTTTACTGATATTATTATTACAAGGATTTCTTTGTATTATGTTATAGCCTTAACGAATTATGAAAGTTCCCCATGTTGAAGTGCTTCCATTTACTTGCCTCCCCATGAGGGCAGAGTTAGACAACAGGTCTATTTTTTAATGTGGAGAAAATTCAGCTCCCCCAAAAGGTGCACTTTGGATCGGAACAAAAGTTTTAAAAAATGCCACAGTCAAGAAGGATTTCTCCTTCACTGACCTAGGACAGAACAGATTAAGTATAGTGTCAGAACAGATACTACAATTTGTTCTTAACCAAAAGGCCCGTTGAAATGTCTCCTAGCAACGAGAATGGAAGGCAAGGAGAAGTTCTTTTCAACGAATGAACGGATAACTACTTTAACTTTGGGGAAAAAAAAAAAAATGGACGCTCATGAATAAATATCTGAGAAATTTTCATGAATAAATTCCGCAACAAGCTATTATTGAGTTTCATTTTTATTTTATGACCACATAGAATTGTTTCTGTCAATAGTAAAGGAGAAATCATTATCTTATTTCTTTTTTGTTTTGTTTTTGGACTAAAAATAAAGTGCATACAGTGATCACTGTAGTGTGACATATGTCCAATCAATAAGTGTGTGTGAATGTGGGTGTGTGAATATCCATAAAGACATAGCTGATATCTTCCTGTCGTATTTCTTTGTTACTAGAAAGAAGAAAAAAAAAAAGTGACCCGTTGGGTCAGACGTTGAGCTCAGAGTAGATTGTTTGAGTGCGACAATGGTGAATTTGCAAAGCCAATTAAATTTAACAAAAATAAAGACAAAATGCAAAATGAGTCTCTTTCTGCTCGTTATGTCTCTACCTCTTCTCCTCTCCCTCTCTATTCTTTTCTCCCCCTTCCCTCTCCGGCTACAGATTAAATAATATTACTACTTGTGATATTTCCTTTCATTTATAATGGACTATTCCGATCTAATGTTTTCTAAGTTAGTTTTATTACTTTGGACTTTATAAACAGAGATGGAATGATGGAAGCAAAAGTGATAGACACTATATAAAATAAGAGTAGAGCAACACACATTGAGAGGGTGAAAGTGATAGAGAGCAACTTAGTAAGAGTTGGATAACTTGGTAGGTTAATTGCAAATTACAGCTAATTAGGAAAATTAAAATGGATGTTTTTTTTTCAAAAATAACTCAATCTCCTAACTTAAGAATATTTTAACATGCATTTGGTGTTATTAAAGTATATAGGAAAAGGCCATTAGGGAAACAAACGTTGATTGACTCACATTTAGTATAATAATAGCAGGGATAGGACCAAGTCACGACTAATGGACTGGTTGTGTGAGCTTATTGGCACCAAACAAGCACCCATGTTGCCCTCCCCACTCTATCTCAAAACAAATATGATATGACAAAGTAAAAAAATCAAACCTAAACCAGACACCTACCAAAAGACATCTTCGCCTCTGCCCTTGAGGCTAGCATTCACAAATGTCTGAACCAACATCAACGACTTAGAAACCTTTCTCCTAACAAACTTCCCGGATATCCTAGCACTAAGTGAAACCAACCTTCAATCCTCTATCTCCTCTCACCACTTTGACGTGAGTGATTACCTCCCACTCTACTGAAAAGACTCTGACAAACATATACATGGGTTAGGAGTTTATGTTTGGAACACCCTCCCCTTGACTAGAGAACATAGGTTAGAATCAGATGACCAAGCCTACATGTGCTTTAGATTGACCTTACAATAGTTACTTATATTTCTTATACCCTTCTCCTTCTACCCAGAACTGTACCCTGCTTAACTCTGTCTCTGAAAGCATAGATTCAGCACTCTCATTTAACTTGAATGCCCAAATACATGTGTTTGCTGATTTTAATGCATACCACCGTGACTAGCTTGAATTCTCCAGCTTTACTGACACTGCTGGTAACTCTACGTATAATTTCTCCTTAGCTCACTCCCTCTCACAAACTGTCACTTTCCCGACCCGCCTCCCTGATCGTGTGGACCAGCAAGCCTCACTTCTCGACCTATTCTTGACCTCACTATCCGAGGCTTGTGTGACGAATGCCCATAGCCCGATCGAGAATGCCGATCACATTGTGATAATGATTGGTACCACCCTAAAAACTTGCCCCAAAGCTGATGAGATGTTGCTCAAAACGACGAGATATTATAAGCAGGCTGATTTTGATTCCATCATAGATCACATCAGTGACTCCCCATGGAGTGAAACCTTCTCACTCCCTGCTGATCAGTGCACAAATGAATTAACCGAATGGGTCAAAGTAGGCATTGAAGCATATGTCACCATGCGAAAATTCTTCAGCAAATCTCACTCTCTTCAATGGTTCCCTTCGGAATGTGCAGCTGCTATTGCACTGAGGCAGCAAGCATTCTGACAATTCGGCCACCAGAAGTCAACTACAAATAGACAGAAATTTATAGAATCAAGAAATAATTGTAAAGTAGTGATAGGTGAAGCAAAGAGAAGGTATACAGAGATAACTAAAAACCCATTCAGTCACAGAAACTAGGTACTCGTGATTTCTGGAAAGTCTACAATAGTGTGATGAACAATGGACAATCAACAATTCCCCCGCTATCAAACCACAATGATGTTGTTTGCACGCCAACTGAAAAAGCTGAACTACTTGCCCAGCGTTTTGCCGTAAACTCCACTTTGGACTCAGCAAACCACTACCTCCCTAAATTCCCATTGCAGACCAAAGCCACACTTGAAAATCTTGTCATCACCCCATTTCAGGTCAGAGACATCATAAAAACCTTGACTCCTCCAAAGCGTGTGGGCCTGATCTTATACCAGTAATAGTAATAAAAAATGCTCTGCTGAACTGGCCCCTGTCCTCTTCAAACTCTACAACAAATGCCTCGCTGAATCTTGCTTTCCTGATAACTTGAAAATTGCCTCTGTAGTACCAGTCTTCAAGAATTCTGGAGACAGAACTGATCCTCAGAATTATCGCCCCATCACTCTACTCCCGATCTTTGCTAAAATCTTTGAGTCCTTAATCAATCTAGCGATAGTCTGGCACCTTGTTAATGCTAAACTTCTTTCTGACCGTCAGTATGGATTTCGGCAAGCACAATCTACTGCGGATATCCTAACAGTCATCTCTGAAAGCATATACCATACACTGTCAAGGCAGGTGAAGCTAGGGTGGTAGCGCTTGATATATCCAAGGCCTTTGACAAGGTCTGGCATGAAACGCTTCTAATAAAAATTCACTCATATGGTATTACTGGGCAAATATTTAATATAATAAAATCCTTCCTAACCAAAAGTAAGATCCAGGTTTTTCTCGATGGCTGTTCATCCAAACAACATGACATAAATGCAGGTTTCCCCAGGGATCGATCCTTGGACCTTTATTTTTCCTGATTTTCATAAACGATCTCCCTGATGACATTGAGTCTGAGATTGGTATATTTGCTGACGACACCACTCTCTACTCTTGTCATGTGGGCAAAATGGACGCACACATATCCGAGGCAATGGCTGAATCCTTAGAAAGTGACCTCCAGTCTGTAGTGGAATGGGGTCATAAATGGATAGTAACATTTAATGTTTCAAAGACAAAGGTCCTTTCCCTCAATAACTACAAGAAACCTCTTCAACCACCGATTGCCATGGCAAATAACACCCTACCTGAAGGTCCAACGTTCAAACTCTTCGGCCTAACATTCACAGGTAATATGAATTTGAACAAATTCATTGAATACATTGTTGAGGCTGCTGCAGGGAAGGTGGGATCCCTCTACCATGCTAGTAAACTTCTCACATCTGACATTATACTATATCTCTACAAAGCCACGATTCACCCATGCATGGAGTATTGTTGCCACATCTGGGCTGGTGCATCATCCACTAGTTTCTCCCTCTTAGATAAGGTCCAAAAAAAGTTGCTAACTTAATAGGTCCCTCACTATCCACCAAGCTCCAGCTTCTGTCCCATCGCCACAATGTTGCATCCTTGTGCTTGTTTTGCAAGTACTTCAATGAATTGTGCTCCGATGAACTTGCTGCTCTAGTGCCCCCTCGACGTAAATACACTCGACTAACCCGACAATCCGCTAAATCCCATCTATTCACTGTAGAGGTCCCCAGATACTGGAGAGCCTTCTACTCTAATAGCTTCTTTTCTTGTGTTGCTGGCCTCTGGAATTCCCTCTATGCTCCCTGTTTCCCATCTCGCTGCACAGCTCCCAACTTAGATGATCCCCAAAACTTACTCCCTAATTCTCAGTAGCCCCTTACGTTTACAGTGGCGGCCTGCCTTGTTTGGGGTGAACTATGATAAAAAAAATGAAAAGAAGTGTGAGTTCTCCGGGGTTTTTTTAATCCAGAAAAATCAGATTTCTGCTTAATTTGCTAGAGCCTCTAATGAATGTAAGTTCTCTGTAGGTAGAAATCCACTTTTTTTTTCCACAAAAAAAAGCTGATTTATGCCAAATCACTAGAACCTTACCTCCTTAATTTTTTGTCGCTATTTGATTGGATTTTTTTTTTCTTTCTCTCTTTCGCTTTTCCTATTTTTTCTCTCTTCATCTCTCTGTCTTGTCTTGACTTCATTTTCCTTATTTCAGTTCTCTCTGAAAACTGAAAATGTTAATTTTGCGGTGAAGGCTAAGACTTCAAGCAATTCATGAAGAGGGTAGGGGAGTTAGATGACTTTTGTTTCATCAAAGCATGACTTCCTGTCTCCTTCGCCCCCATATGCGCACTCAGTATCTTTCTCGTAATATTTTTTACTCTCTTAGTTGAAACTGACAGAAGTTGTTCAAGAAAAGTTTTTTTTGTGCTGCCCTCTCTCTCCACACACACACACACACACACACACACACACACAGGTTTGGAAATTCATCTTTCTCTCAGCTGTTTTTGTCATTGGCTAATCACATCCTGGTAATAGATTTACATTTGATTATCTGTTAGGTAATGCTATATTATAGGCATGATTTTGTGCGGTCTAAGTATTTATGTCTGTCTTTGCATCTGTCCATTCGTCTGTCTATCCATCTATTTATAAAACCTTGCACACTGTTGAGAAATGAAGGTTTTGTTAACTTTTTAAATCCATTACATATTCTGATATGTGTAGGTACTGTTTGGAATAAGGTAATAAGCAAAGAAAAAAACTAAATAGAGCAGGGAAAAGTGAATACAAAAATCATACTTCTTTTGATATTTCGTTTCAGTTATGAAACTTTGTCAAGAATAAGCATCTATTGAACAAAGTCAGATTAAATATACAAAAAGTTGGAAGTGGGAGAGAGGCAAGCCCATCTGCCTATATGCAGCCTCCCTTCCTCTACATACTAACTACTTGATATTTCACCAATCATCTTTCACACATGTAACGTCCTACCTACTACTAACCTCACTTCCCTCCCATTCTAGCACTTTAGCCACCCACCTCATTGAATTGTCTCGGTCAGATTTCACATAGCAGATCCACCGTGCTGTAGTTGTTCTATGCCAAGTTAAAATTCTACCTGATCTATTGCGATCAATATCATTGAAAAAGGTATTAACTCATCATTTTTACCCTTACCTATGGGCAAAATAACAATGAATCGTTTACAATAAGTATTAATCTTTGCCATTAAATAGCCTCTACCCACCCCAAAAATGGTTGATTTGCTATGAAACAAAATTAAACTAATACTAACAATTAGACCCCCAAATCGAAGTTATCATTTTCCATAATTTTATGATATTGAAAGATAAACTCCAATCTCTGGTTCAAATCCAGAGTGCCCCTTTTTTGGGAGTTGGATTTTCCCCACATGAAAAACCCGACTTTGTGTCTAACTCTGCCCTCATGAGGAGGCAAGTAAACAAGAACTCATATTGCACAGTAATGTTTTTTTTTAATATGTTATTACTGCTAAAAGTGAATATGTATATTTTTTTCTGTCAAATTTTAAGAGGAAAAAACTAAAACAAAAGAGGCCTCCAGAGCATTTTAAAAACTATATGTTCTGGTAGGGGAGGGGGGCAGCAGTCTTAGGCTCACTTTAGAGAGACGTCAACGCGACCATACGTCCTAGACACATCTGTCAACGAACTAAATTTTGTTCATTATATTCTGCTCACAACACTCAAATTCCGTCAGTGATTGGCTAATGAAACAATTTATTTGCATATTCAGTGGCACGGCGCGACTCATTTGCATTGCCGGCGACAAGGATTACCTGATTATCCTGACTATTTGTTTACATCCAAGTATTTGCTCGTTTTAGGAAAGCCACTATCCTGCTACCACCACAGACATAACACTCAAGAGACAGTGGGCAATTTATTTTTGCCTATCAGCTTCGCTACAAATTCTTTCAGTCATTAAGGGCCGGTTTTGAAAATTGTCAAGATAAATAACTTTTGTACATCGGTAACAAGTAGTACAGATTATTTAACTTTAGGTTTTTTGTGTTTTTTTAATTAGAATTTTTTCACTCATTTAAACCCTAAATTATTTTTACAAATTTGAATATAAAAAAAAAATCAACTGTTTCTTAAATTATTTCCTAATATAAATGTTATTTCGTGTATACAGTTTAAAAGAATTAATACACTTACTGTTGATTGATCCTACAGTCAGGATCTGTTTTTAGATTGAACATTTTCTAATTTTATTACATTAGATACAAGTAAAAATAAAAGGAGGTTCCCTGAGAGCGCTATCTTCAAACTTGAAAATTTGTGTCAATTTCTTATCGAATGTTTCTTAGTTTGTTTACTTTCAATTTTTCTTTTTTGGTTTTTGACATGTAGTAAATCGGTTTTTGACATAGGTTGGGCCCCTACTTCATCATACATAAATAACTGTCACTCAACTACTCTAGCCTTTTGGCTAAGATCAAAGTGTAGTATCTGTTCCGATGGATACTGCACCCCATACTGGTGTTGTCTTGGCCTTCGGGTCTTGATTTGCGCCGGTCAATGGGTCTGCGCAGTTCTGGGAGGTCCACCTTCCCAGGCTTTGCCTCCCCTCTTTGGGGAGGAGTAGGTTTATTGCTTACTGCCTGAGGCGCCCCTACCGGGGAATGCCGACGGGGCTGCCCAGGCAATTTTTAAACCCCACTTTCCCGACCCGACCTTGGGTCACATCTTACTTGTGGGAGTAAGATAAAAGCTGGCCTTGTGCCTAACTCCTGGAGAGGAGTAAATCAATACTCTATACATTATAAGTAATAGGTTATAATGAATATTTATATCTAATTTGACTATGATTCTAATTTCTCTTATTACTGTTCAAAACATACTGTATGAGTAATGGGTTGTAATGTACTGTACAATAGATACACTGAACAATAACAATAATGTATGAATAAAGAAAAAACAATTGAAAACAGTCCGGCATTCTACACCAAACTTCCGTGACGTGTGGTAACTAGTTCCAGTGCTACATTCAATTTTACATCATTAAAATGTTGCAAAAAACAACATGAAAGTAACTTACAAGTTCAAGATAGGATTTATGAGGAGTTGTCTATTTGTTTTTTTAAAATTATTATTGTAAACTAAATTGGGGTCATCATAACCTAGAGATATGCTATATATATATATATATATATATATATATATATATATATATTAGATTTCTTGAATGTGAGATGATATATATAATTATTTCCACAATCAGACAACGCCGCAGCCCACAACCTATGAAAGAAACAAACCGGAAGTCCTAGACTCGAGTTTCGCCCTCCTTTGGGCTCATCAGTAGAACACATCCGAACTCAGGATTCGAAACTCGAGTCTAGGACTTCCGGTTTGTTTCTATCATAGGTTGTGGGCTGCGGCGTTGTCTGATTGTGGAAATAATTATATATATATATATATATATATATATATATATATATATATATAATTATGCACAAATATGTAGCCTTTTAAATATAGCCTTTGCCGAGTTAGTGTTTGGTGCAAACACAGACCCCACATTATTATTATAAAATGGATTAATTCTGATCCCATTCTATCTTTAAGGTCTCTCTACATTATTTATTTTATAAAACTTTGATTAGAGGCCCACTTCCATGATAAATAGATTATTTGACTTTATTTTTTACCTTTCATAATCGTCAAGATTGATCTAGGTCAATTTTACATAGCTTATGACCAGAGTGTGTCATAAGCAATCTACAGGCCAAGTTAATCTGTAAGATTGCAACTTTTATCCCAGACACCGAGAAGAGCCGTGGGTTTTTACCCCACCCTATGGACCGGTATTGTCTGGGCCTTCGGGTCTTGATTTATGCCGGTCTATCGGTTGTCCGTCCTGTGCAGTTCTAGGGTGCACCCTCCCAGGCTTTGCCTTCTCACCCTTTGAGAGGGGGTTAGTTTATTGCTAATCGCCTAAGGCGCCCCTACCGGGGAATGCCGACGGGGCTGCCCAGGCAATTTTTAAATGGCCAGAGTGCTCAAATTCTCGAGCACTGGTTTTTTCCCACTTTCCCGACCTTGTGTCACATCTTACCTTGTGGGAGGAAGATAAATAGAAGCAAGCCTTAGCGGTTGCATGCAAAGTCGGGAAGGTTTGGTACAGAACACACAAAGGAATAGCGTAGAAGCAACGTCACTCTCACTCCATTGATTTGTGGTTCCGCGCCTGCAGAGGCAGACGACCAGATGGCGACAGATCCTGATGCCTACCCCTTCCTTGATTTCTACGAGACCCCTGTTAGTCGGGTAGCTCTGATACTACTATATTGCCACTCCCCTACCACGTGGAGGAAGGGTTGTACTTTAGGGATAGTGATTCTGTTGTTGGCATTGCTTTCCCAAATTCGTTTTAGAATCGGGTGTTCACCGGAGCGACCACGTGAAATTTGTCAATATCCATAGTGAAAGTTGGCTAGCTCAGTTTGTAGTCTATGCCAGTACCCTATTGCCCCTCCCCCACACACATTTACATTAAACAGATAAGTATAATTGAATTGAATAGAATTTAATATGTATTATTTGGATTATTCAAACTACTTTGAGGGTTCTTGATAAGGTGCAGAAACGTATCTGTAATTTGATTGGCCCCCACCCTTTCTTCTTCTCTGCACCCTTTCTCTCACAGACGTGATGTTGCTAGTCTCAGTCTTTTCTATAAATACTATTATGGCATGTGTTCTTCAGAATTATGCGATCTCTTCACCGCTTCTTTTGTTCCAGCTCGTTTGACTCGTTAGTCTAGTGGTCTCCATCAATTCGCTGTTTTGATACCTCATCGTAATACAACTTCCTATTCCAGTAGCTTCTTTCCAAGAACTGCAGGCATATGGAACTCTCTTTTTGCTGACTGTTTTCCTCCTACCTATAACCTTGGTCTTTTCAAGACTAAGGCCAATAGGCATCTCCTGTCTTTGCAATAACCATATTCGTTCTTGTTAGCTCCTTACATCAAGTGGCTTCATGCCTTGTCTGGAACGATTTCAATAAAAAAAAAAACTTTTCTAACCTTGGATATTATTATTATTCTCAGAACATTTCGATTGATATAACCTCTTACCTTCTTCAGGGGGAATCTTTGTCGAACTCTGAAAGTGATAAGGCAAATAGCAAGTCAGACAACAACCTCAGACTTACCGTCCCACCTAAAATGAATTTAGAAAGAAATCCTCCACTCTATAATCAAGTCAACGATGGGTATTTTTTTCTTTAGGTCATCAGTAATGATAATGATTTATATATGAAAAATAAAATTATAAAATTATTGGCGTATTTCTGATTTTATATGAGTATTTTAGTAATATATCTAGATAAATAGTGAGCGTGAACACTGGTGAAGCATAATTGTTGTTTTTTTTTCTCGTCATTTTTGCCGAAATGTGTACATTAATATATGTGTGTGTGTGTGTGTGTGTGTGTGTGTGTGTGTGTGTGTGTGTGTGTGTGTGTGTGTGTGTGTGTGTGTGTGTGTGTGTGTGTGTGTGTGTGTATTATTTACCTCCTTGCCAGGAGGTTAGACACAAGGTTAGGTGTGGTTTTGAGAAGCGGACGCACTAGGTTAAGCACTCTGGCCTAAAAAAAAAAAAAAGATCCTGAGCAGTCCCAACAGCATTTCCTGGTAGGGGCACCTCAGGCGATTAGCAATAAACTCAGAGAAGGTAAAGCCTAGGACGATAGACCTCTTAGAATTAAACAGAACCATACCTCAGCCCGACCGCAACAAAGCCACTGTCGGACTGATTTGTATCCTAATTCTATTATAAATGCTAATGTTTTTAATTTTTAGAAAATGCCATCTTTTCCTTCCTCTCTCCTCTTCTCATCTACACATTATCATAATTAATCATATTTTTAAGTAATTACCTGAACTAAGCCGATTGTGGGCTTGATCTTAACAGAACACTATTATAGTGATCTTGTGCCAGCTTTATTTACCCACTTCCCTACAAGGTCGATATAATATAGCGGCGTGGAGTGACCCAGCACGCGCTCTTATGCCAAAATATTAGCTAAACTTACTTACTACTAACTAAATAAATATCTACTTGTCCTAAATCTGCTTTGCAGTTTGGAGAAATAAAGTAAATATTAACATTGTCTGAACGATCATTAATATATAAATATATATATATATATATATATATATATATATATATATATATATATATATATATATGTTTCGCAATAATGTTCATATAAAATCTTGGAATTATGTAAGTTATTTAATTTTTCATATAAAAATTATCATTTCTGATGACCTAAAGAAATTTAAAAAAAAACACCTTTTTATTTAGAGTGGATTTTTCTCCCCCGCTCCTCACCACTTGAAATAGTTTCGTTCGGGAGCGGTGGGGGTGGGGGGGGGGCAGAAAAGTCGCGTTTTCTACTCGCTAACTTTTGTACGATGGGACAGATTTATATTTATTTATATACAAATAAATACATATTGGCCTTTGTTGGTAAACATGTAGTTTCCCGACCCATGTAATTTTATCGGAAAGACGATATGCAGTAGCTCAAAACATGTTTTTTTTTCCAAAGGATTATGACATGCTGAACGTATTGGCGTTAACATCAATTTGGTATTATGTATGCAATGAGGAGGGGGGGGGGACAACAAACACTTTTTAAATTAGTAAATTTGCCGACACACTGGCATATATCCAAGATGGGCGTCTGTAAGCTTATGTAAGCTAGTCACTTGGAACAGAGAATAGTTAAGACGAAAAGAAGTAAAGTCTTTTAGTGAGTCATATAAAAATAATTTGTTTAAAACAGTTAAAATATATATAAATATATTTCTTTCATAACATAATTTATTTGGTTTCGCAACATATCAAAATATTATTACTATTCTTCTTCTTCTTCTTCTTCTTCTTCTTATTATTATTATTATTATTATTATTATTATTATTATTATTATATATAACTTGAGTGTATTTACTTATTCAATTTTATATATTAACAAAAAACATCGGAAAATAAATAAATTTGAATAAAATTCTGTAAATATTCGCAACATAAAGAACGACGAAACGCGCACCACTTTAATACTAAAAATGAAGAAATCGTTTTTCCTGTTAAAGATCAAATGCATACTAAAGACATAGAAATACATTGTGCACAACAACAAACGAACTTGTGTTGCGATTATTTTTATCTTTTGTAAAAATTAAGGCTTATTTGAGTGGACTACACGGATATCGACTCATCATGTAAAACTAAATTTGACAATTATTATGTGGTGTGCCCCCCCCCCCCCCCCCCCACACACACACACTTTAAACATGGAAATACTGATGCTGTTCTCTTTCATGTATTCTAGTTCGGATGTTGGTAAAAATGAAAGAGAAGAAAAAGGAAGAGGAGGAAGGTAACCTTTGAAGGACATGACATTCACGGTGTTCGCCGTGAATGTTTGCTAGCTTGGTTGCCTAGCAGTGGCCTCTGAATCAGCATCGTTTGATTGATGAAATAGATGACACGGCTCATTTACTAAATTACGGATCTCTTTTTAATTAATTTTCATCAGATTTGGCTCGCAAATATATATTTATTTTCCGTGTCCTTTTAATAACATTCAGTAGCACGGTAAAAATCAGTTTATTATCTGTTACTTATTGTTTCCTCGTGAAATTATCTCTCCCTATTTACTTTCGGTAATTTTATAGAATCACTCCCGTCTCCAATCGGGTGTTTTTGTTTTTGTTTTGTATCTATTCTTGACCCTATCACTAAGCCTAAGTCGTGGTGGCAATAAGAAAAATAAATAAAAAACGAAATGAATAAAAAGCAAAAAACAAAACAAAACATGATCTTTCTTAAGTTAAGAAATCTTAACCCTATCACTAATCTTAAACTAATCTTGCAAACTAATAATTTTTGATAAATATATCTTACTCCCCTCCTCCTCCTCCTCCTCCAACAGACGACAAAGTTAGACACAAGGTCGGTTTTTAATGTGGGGGAAAATGGAGATATCTCAAAAGGGGCACTCAAAAGTATTTGTCTACGGCGAGTAAAAGTACAAATTCTAAAAGTAAACATTAAATTTAAAACATCGTTGAAGCTCTCAACAAAAGATTTCGTTTTAAATCTCTTTAAAAATTTAATTTTCTTTTTACGTTATTAAAATAGGTATTCATTAAAAAAATAAATAAATAGAAATAATAATAATAATAATAATAATAATAATAATAATAATAATAATAAATAATAATAAAGGTTAAGTAATTGATTCTGTGAACTAGTGTATTTCATTTAACTATTTTTAATATTTACATTTTGAAAGTGGTAGGCGGTTTTATAAAAAGGGACAGAAAGTTCACACCGGTATTCCTGCTCGGTTTTATTTTATTTTTATTTATATAAATAGATTGGATATGTTAATTATTTTCCTGAGTTACTCAGATTAAATATGCTTGCTATTTCCCTGAGTGAGTTGGGTTAGATCTGTTTTTCAAAGCTATTGTCTAGACTCGGTGTCTTTTGTGGATGGGTGGGGCTATGTGAAGTGATAGTTTTTACAAAAAAACATAGAATTGGAAATCTGTGGTTGTGTTCAAATTACATCAAAATCAAATTCTTACTTATACGATTGGCTAAAGGTATCAATCCAGTCCATCCATCCGTCCATATCCCATAACGTCAAGGGACGTCGTCGGGGAGTCATGCAGATACTCTGTCATAACTTTTCAGTGGGTATGATAGAACCTGGTGGAGCTCATGTCCTCTTCAGGCCACATACAACACCTGGTATTCCCAAATGGTTACTGGCCAGACTCAACGTAGCTTAACTTTGGTGATCTAACGGTGTCAACGTGATTATGCCGTATTAGGTACGTGCAAAATCAATAGCCGATTCCCAAAATGTAAAAACATTTTGACCCCCCCCCCCGCCTTCACTAAAAAATTCACTAAAATTCACGAAATCAACCAATTTTAATGAAATTTTCAATATTTATTAATCAACAATCAAGGAATATAATGAAACCATTATTTAAAAAAAAAAATCTCAGTGAAAATGTATTATTTTTTAAAAACCAAATACACCTTTACTAAAGTTATATTTTTATATATTAATAAAATTAAAACGTCGTATATCAATCCAGTCATAGGATTCAAATAGTTGCCTTGCTTTAAATTTTTTTTTTACATCCCTATTAAAAATCACATATTCGATAAAATCATCGTCAGCTCTTAATGAGGCTTGGGATTCAATCACCCTGAAGTCTGGCTTGCCTATGCCCACATGATGCATGTTGCAACACAAATTCTTTTTTTTTTGGGGGGGGGGGGGACTGAGGTTTTCTCTCGGTGTCAACTAATGCTTTCACTGCGCTGGTCGTTGTCTTCATCTATTTCGACTCTGGCCATAGTGTTGATTATATGGTCTCGATCAGTGCTGTAACCAAAGAATTTAAAGCAAGTAACAATATTTTATTTAGAGAAGTTAAAATGATACTTAGTTTCTCTACCAAACGACACACTTGTAATGAGACTCACAAAAACAACAACAACAACCCCCTTGTCAGCTCAAGCTTAAATTCCTAATCTATATAATACTAAAAGTCTATTGGTCTTGTATGTTTGCAATCAGCTTCCAGCTTTCCGGTTTTCAACATCCGCTTGCGCATGCGTAAATAGCATCGTCTTCAATCTGTTATTCCAATTCCGTTATTCTCTATTATGATTAACGAACGCATGAAATTTTTCATTCTGGAAATTTTTAAACAATTTCATTTAATTTCATCAAATAGTTTATTTGTTTTCTTCACGGTTAAAAACATTCAACGGGAGGACTTCGTAAAGTCTGTCGCAGTTTCAAAAAAACTCCTCACTTTTAAAAAACAAAAACAAACAAACAAAAAAACAACACTCATTATTAATATCAACCATACTAGCGGTCGGTGAACGAAACCACCTCCCACTTTCCCTCTCATAGATTTCACCACTCCTACTCCCTCTGTTTTCGTTACGTACGCGAGAAAGCTGAATCGGTAAATGCACACATTTCTATTACATTAAATAGTGTTTCCTTTTGTTGTTTTTTAAACAGCAAATACTTGAATCATATGTTTTACACATATTACATCCAAAAAAAAAACAATTATAATAAACAGAACGACTCATAGAAATCTATCTATATTCTTTTTTCATTTTAATATACTTTCATAGAAATGCTTCTGTTATGTAAAAAAAAACTATTTTCTTTATGCCACAAGTGTCACGCTCATACATGAATTCCATAGCTAATATAACAAACTGACCCAACGGGTCACGGGTGGTCTAGTTCTACTCTAAAAGTCGACAGAATCGAAATCTCCCCTCTGCCTGTTTTGCTACAAATATATATAACTGGGTTAAACAACAAAGGACAGTCAATGAAAATATATATTTTAATGCAGGAATATTTAGATTAATAATTATAGCGGATGATGAATGATTAGAAATACAAATAGATAAAAGGATAAGATTACATATATGTTACCACATGAATATAACGAGACCATAGTTCCATGTGAAAACTATATATATATATATATATAAGTTATGAAAATATATTTATGGCAATTAAGCTACGCAGAGGCTTCTGTGTTTCATCCCCAGAGGGAATCGTCAGGCTTAAATGCATGGAGTTAGTTTTGCCGGGTGTTTTTATATACACGTCTAGCTAGTTAACCAATCAGATTCTTTGTTGTTCTCTTAGCAAATCGTTGGGCTTCTCACAAACAAAGGTTCGATTGATTTTACTTCCTATTTCCTATTCTCTTGTTCAATATATATATATATATATATATATATATATATATATATATATATGTAATTACAGAAGATTAAAACAACATCGGTACCGTCGGTTTCAAATCCAAACAAAGGGGACCTATAGTTGGCCTCTTATGCCTGACTCTGTTTATGTTTGTCCCCTGACAAAAATTAAAATCAAGATATAATGCTACTAAACCTTATGTCTAGAATCCTTATTAGAATGTTGTTCAAATCCAAACAAAGGGGACCTATAGTTGGCCTCTTATGCCTGACTCTGTTTATGTTTGTCCCCTGACAAAAATTAAAATCAAGATATAATGCTACTAAACCTTATGTCTAGAATCCTTATTAGAATGTTGTTCAAAATCTATTACATAATTTTGATTCTAGAAAATGCCTAAAATTTAAGGGGTCTTAAGAATAAATTGAAATTCAGGGAATCTTGCTTAATTGGTGTCTAATGACTATGGATCAAATCCAATACACATCTGATATATTTGATTTTTTTAAATGGGAGGTTGTGCTAATATTATGTCCGCAAAAACCTTTTAAAGTACTCCAAAAAACCTGAAATTTGGGGAATATTTATTAATTGATTTCTTATACCGATTGCTGAATTTTGCACACCAGGCTTCAACACCCTTTCTACCCCCTTTGTATACAACTAAATTAAATCTAAGAAAATATTATTAAACAAAACAAATCTTCTGCTTGATTATACCATTTTTTATTAAAAAAAAACAAAACAAACACAAGATACAACTGCCTCCCGACCTGATTTTAGACAAATTTTGGTTAACAATACAAAAATATTACATTCTGAAGCTAATTAAAAAAAAAAATTAAATGCTTGAAACTATCTTTATTAAAACCCAGCAACCCACAATAAATAACATTACATACGAAACTAGTAACAAAATTTTTACATAAATTGTAAAGCTCTTTTCTGGAACTAACACTGGTCTCACATATGGTGTTCTCGGTTGTTTTAAAAAAAAATTCCTATTTCTCCAGCCTTTTCTTCTATTGTTTTGTTTTTGTCACCAAAAGATAATTCGATGAAGAATCGAAAGTACTCATAATATATATGGACCATTTGTTAATTTTTTTGATTTTGAAATTAAAAAATTATTAGGAAAATCGGAAAAATAAAAATAATATAATCAAGCATGGGAATTCTGTTGTGTTTAACAATGTTTGTTTAAATGAACAAATGCTGCCTAACTAAATTAAACTAAATATAATCCACATTTGAACCCTTTACGCCTAGTAGCTGTGTTCCAAAATTTATAATACTCGGTTAATTAGTTTCGGAATGAATCCTGTACAAGCAAATATATACACATACCTAACCCGAGATGGGACAAATGATACATTTTTCTTTTCTTTTTTTACAATATTGACGTTTTGGACTGTTGTCCATATCTTGGTTATTATATTTAGTGGTTTGGCCATTGCACCGTACCATTCGATAAAGTAAATTTGTATGCATCTGCATGGTACAAATTTTTTGACAGGCTCGATTCTGTTGTTGACCTTGGTTACCCTGATTGGTTTTATAGAATCAGGTACTTACAGAGGGGACCACATGAAGGTTGCCAACATCCATAAGTGAAAATGGTGCTATGAGACCATTTGGATTCGAACTTGGCACATTCAGGTCGTCATCCAGCGTTATTATCCACTTTACCATTGTCACCTCCCACCGTACGATTAATTAGAACTGTTGTTCGATTTGGGGTTGTAGCAGTTTACATGAATGAACTATTTTCTGTCGATCTACTTAAGTTGTGATTCGGCTTAGCGGTTATGTAATCATCGCTTCTTCACCAGGTCCCAAACAGACAAGATGTGATTCTGCAATTCTCTGCTGTCGGCTCGGCAGAGAATCAACGAACACTAGGAGAAAGATTATTTCGTCTTGTCTCCATTCACTCAACCCAATGTATTATCTTTCATTTTGTTCCCGTGTTTCTCCTACATGAAACAACTACCCGTCTGTGCACTGTGTCGTTCAATTGTATTATGTTGTGAAGAAAAGCTACCATCCGCCTATGCATGGAGTATTGTTGCCACATCTGGGCTGGTGCACCATCCACTAGTCTCTCCATCTTAGACAAGGTCCAAAAAGAGTTGCTAATCTAATAGGTCCATCACTATGCACTAAGCTCCAACCCCTGTCCCATCGCTGCAATGTTGCATCCATTCACTGTAGAGATCCCCAGATGCCAGAGAGCCTTCTACTCCAATAGCTTCTTTCCTCGTGCTGCCGGTCTTTGGAACTGCCTCCCTGCTCCATGTTCCCCAAACTGTACTGACATGCAGAAATTTAAAACTAATGTGAACAAGCATTTCGCTGCACAGCTCCCAATCTAGGATGACCCCCACAAAACTTTCACCCTGATTCTCAATAGACCCTTACGTCTACAGTGGCAGCTTGCCTTGTTTGGGGTGAACTATGTTAAAAAAAAAAGAAAAAAGTACACCCTTCTCTTTAATTTCTCCTTTTATTCTCTGAACGAAGACCAATAAAGTTGTTATAAATAATAGAAATGGACTATGTCTCATTTTCTATAGGGTAAAAACTGCTGAGTGTACTTTTAGATATTTGCAAAAAATTGCAATTTCTGCCCATTTTGAGGAGCATTTCTCGGTCCTCTTAGGAAGGGGGAGAAACCAAAGTTTTCCTGAGGGTCACCAATACTCGTTTCATATAAATAACCATTAATCTTAACTTTTTTTTTTTTTTTTACATCTGAAGGTGCTACGGCATCGCTCTGATCGAGGGCAAGATGAGGGAATAGCAGATAAGGTGGTTTGGACATGTGCTGAGGGCTGAAGACAACATTGTTGCAAAACTGGCTCTTAAATTAGAAGTCACCGGGAAGCGACCGAGAGAAAGGACGATAATGAGATGGGCAGACGCCCTACACAGTGATACTCTTAAACTGGCCTTCACCCAGACCAAACCTGTGATGGGGCCAAATGAATACAAAAATCCATTATTGCAAACCTCACCATAGCTCGAAACTAATGCAAAAGGAAAAAAGACAAATATTAAATTTTGGTGGATTTTCAGCCAAAACTAATGAAGGAAATTTGAGGTCGTCGCCATCCATTTTACATGCTTGTAGAAATTGACTTCCAAGCTGACACATCTCTGGCCAGATCTTTATTCATACTCTTTTCTCTCAAGTCCATACTTATCACTCCCTCCCATGTTTTCCTTGGCCTTCCCCTGTGTGATGCCCCTGCTATCTCAACTGTTACATCTACTAACTCAAGAACTCACTCATCCATTCTTTCAACGTTGCCATATCATCAAAGTCTCCAGTTTTGCACACATCTCCCTGTGCTGTCCAAATTTAATCTTCCTCTGAGGTCATCAGATCTAAGCCTGTCTTTAAAACTCACATTACACATCGATTGTATCATTCTTATATTATTTATCTTCATGCAATGCATTTCGTCAACCTTCACTGGCCAGGTTTCACTTCTATACATTATCACACTACGTATGCATGCCTGATAGACTCTTCCCTTGGTTGACAGTGGTAACACTCTGTTGGTTAGCAATGCCAGAAATTCCCTGAACTTACTCTATTCACTCTTAATTCACACTAGGACTTACTCCTCCCTGCATTGGTGATCAAACGATCTCATCTTTTAAAAAGGGGTAAAAGGTGATAATGTACATAAGAACATGAAATTGCCTTAAAGTATTATTATATAGATATCAAAAACTTTTCTTTTTTTTTTAATCCTATAAATGCTGGGTTTTATGTTGTAACAATCTTAGCATTTGACAACAACTTTAAAACAAAGTTTAAAGTTTTAATCGGCACACATCAACTTAAAAATATACTTGTCATATAAGTAGTAAATAAACGTATTGTCAGACTTTGGTTTCTTGTTCAATTTTTAGTGAGGGGTTCAGTTTGTCCTGTAACTTTAAAGTATAATTGTCCCTCTGGAGTTAATATTTACTGAGTAAATTGTTCATCACTCTCAGACATTTTTGTTTTGATTATTTTGTTTTTTTTTCTAATGGAATATCCTACACCCCCACTTTCCTATGTGGACTTACTAATACAGAGAACTACATATAGTGAACACTACATTCACTGCTATCTGGCTTCAGCGATTAGTAATGTCTTACTAATCTCTGTCTATTCATTCATTTTACTCTCTCTTGTAATAAACCTTTCTTTCTTCATTCTACTATCGTGTTGGTTGTTCTTTCCACTCGATTAACAACCTTGTCTATTGTAACCCTTTACAAGAATACAACAACTTTGAAAAAAAACAAAAAATCTTTGGATTACTATTAAACACCAAATTCTTAGTATTTTTTTCTGAATTTTGCTGAATTCCAGGACAAGAATTCATCTGGTCTAGTGGAGTATCCAGCTAAGTGCTGTTATTTTAGGTAACATAATTAGGAGAAGGTGCACCATTCCTCATATGAGCCAGTGTATAGCCGTGTTGAGGAGATCTTATTTCGGCTTTGAATACTATGTTATTTTGAATATTATGTCAGGGTTTACTTGTAGGGTGAAGTGTCCTCATGTCAGGTTGTTCTGACAAACCCTTGTACAGAGAGACCTCAGACACTCGCGGATCGTGTCTAGTAGGTAATCCAAACTCTTAATAGAAGAATACAGTGTGTAATGTAAATTTTAACATAGAATGACCCCCCCTTCCTGCTAAAAATTCCAAAAAATGTTTGTACTTTTGAACTAAAGTAACTGTAAGAAAACCAAAATTAGGTCACCATTTTACGTTTTAATTTCATAGAAAACTGAACCCTTCTGCTAAAAATTGAACAAATAACCTTTTCAAAAGTTTAGTTATGATCTGAAAATCCACTGTTTACTCTATAGTCCGCCTGCATTTAAAAATTTTTTTTTTTATCTCAATCTCAGTTTAGATAAAATCAATTACAATTTAGAAAAAAAAAATAGTTTGAAATCAATAACATCTGTTCTTAGATTAGCTTTTAGTGGTGCTGTAGTATGGTAAGCAAATCAGTATGAAATCTCTATGAAAATGGAACCAACAGAAACGGGCAGTTGATTCGTATCTAGAGATCAAGACATGTCTAGCACTAGATGACTATGGAATGCTTCATAACGATATGGCATCGCTGATAGGACCATGTAACATAACAGGATAAAGTTTAAACTGTATCCTGTTATTGTTATCCCAAATATTTTTAGTATAGACATGACACACACACACACACACATACACATACATACACATACACCCATATGTAGGAAAAAATATAATAAAAATAAGTTTATTTGTTTCATTTGTAATTATACCAAACACTATTTCCTTTACATTTCTCACAGCATTAGTTTTGTAAAGTGAAATTTTACTTTCAAATGAAATCATTTACATTTATCTTTTTCTCAGTATCCGTTTCAATTTGGAATTTTGAACACAATACAGAAATAAACTAGTGAGAAAGTATTTAAGGAGAGTAGAAAGTAGACCTTGGGTCTACTTTCAGCAGCCTCATAACTCTCATTTCCATTATTTTGTCCTTTGGTAACTCACATTCCATGAGCGATGTTCCTGACAAAGGGGGAACAATTGCTGTTTTCTGGGTCAGAATCCATCCATATAACACTTATCGTTGGTTAGTTTTTGACCTTGAAGTAGTATTTTTCTTTTAGCTCCTTACATCAAGTGGCTTCATGCCTTGTCTGGAGCGATTTCCATTTAAAAAATTTTTTTTTTTTTTAAATTAGTGACTTGTATTTAGAAATAAACATAAGAATTAATAGAGCGAGACTTATCACACTGCACAAAGAATCAGAAGTTCTTGAGACTCATAGAAAACGGGAAATTATCTGCGAACAAAGTGTCTCGGACGAGTAAATTTAGTTTCAGTGATAGAATTGCAAATAGTCAGGATTGTAAAAAGTGTTCAGAATGCCTATCCCATGAATATTTGGGATAATCAGGGGAGAGGTTAAAGATGGGCTTAAATCTAATGACCTCAGAGGAAGATAAAATCTGGACAGTATAGGGAGATAATTGCAGAACAGGAGACATCATCGGTTTGGTCACATTGAAAGAATGGATAATAGTTCTTCGGGTTTTTTTGAGTTTTTTTTTATGGAAATCGCTCCAGACAAGGCATGGAACCACTTGATGCAAGGAGCTAAGAAAAGAAAAATACTGCTTAAAGATAAAAAAACTAGCCAACGATAAGTGTTATATGGATATATTCCGACTCAGAAAACAGCAATTTTCCCCTCCTTTGTCAGAAACATCGCTCATGGAAGATGAAGACCAAAGGACAAAATAAGGGAAGCGAGAGTTAGTAGATGTAGAGCAGTTGAGCTAGCAGGGTAGGTTAGCAGGTTAAAGCCAAGGAAAACATGGGAGGAAGTAATAAGGATGGATTTGAGAGAAAGAGGAAAAATAAAGATTTACCCAGAGATAGGTTAGTTTCAAAGTCAATTTTTAAAAGCCATCCAACAGCATGTAAAACAGATGTAGAACCGAATATGATGATGACGATGATGAGAATCGGACCATTGAAAATTTCTGTGAGCCAGGGTCGAACATTTGAAAATTTCTGGGAGGCCGAGTCGGACCGTTGAACATTTCGAGGAGGCCGAGTCAAACGTTAGAACATTTTGGGGAGGCTGAGTCGGACGTTTGAACATTTCGGGGAGGCCGAGTCGAACCGTTGAACATTTCAGGAGGGGGGGGGGGGGCGAGTCAGACAGTTGAAAAATTTTGGGGAGGCCGAGTTAGACGGTTGAAAACTTTTGAGGAGCCCGAGTTTGACCTTTGATAAATTGGGGGGAGCCCAGGTCAGACCTTTGAAAAAGAAAATGGGGGGGGGGGGGCTGAGTCAGACCGTTGAAAATTGCAGCATGTGGGCTATTGACTTCATATCACTGGTTTGAATTAAAGTCATAATAGTATATATGTACTAGATAAATAATTGATTTTTATTTTAATGATGAAATACATGAACGGTATTATCGATCAATTGGTCTTTCTTTTTTATTTAATTAGAGATTTACATTATGATTACTTTATGTGTGATTATGCAACATGGTCATTTCTAGTGGAATTATAATATGTTTAGCTTTGCCTACTAATCTAATTGAAACTACGATTCACCAATAATTACCAATGATTAATCCTTCAATGAAAATCCCCACCCACATTGTATTTGCTCGAAAGGAAATTGTTTATTTAATTTTTTTATCTCTCTCTCACTCATTTTTTTGTTGTTATTGTCTTTTTTGTTTTTGTTTAATGTTCATTTTCTTTACTTATGTATTTACTGAGTGTAAAATCCCTATTTACTTGACTCCCCATGAGGATAACGTTAGACAAAAGGTCGATTTTTAATATGGAGTATATCTAACCCCCCCACCCCCATAAAGGACACTTTGGGTGGGACAAAAATTTAAATTGCCCCAGTCAAGAAGGATTTCTTCTCTTCTGATTGCAGAATAGATACTACACTTAGATCTTAGTTCAAAGGCAGGATTTATGAGCATTCGTTTTATGCACAATGTGACACAAGGTCGTTTTATGAGGATATAATCAGCTCCTGGCACAGAACAAACCTGTCGCTATTCCCTTGTTGGGGCACCTCAGACGATTGGCAATTACCCCCCCCCCCCTTCTGAAAGAGAACGTCATGCCTGGGTAGGTGGACATCCTAGGATTGAGCAAAAACCATACTTAAAAAATGAGAGACTGGAGCCACGCCAGCCAGATACCCAAATGCTAGAATGATGCCAAAACGAACCTTGACTGGTATGAACATCCAATAAAAGAACAGGTTCTACACTGTGATCAGAGCCCAAAAGGCCATACAAAATGTCTTTTAATGCTGGTATTAACAAATGAATGTAATAAAAAAACCCAAAAAGCTGATAATTCGGCTATTAACTTTACTTCAAACTTATGCATCTACAGCAGGGATTCCCAACCTTATTTTGCTTGAGCTATTTTGTCGACGCCATACATGCATATATAATTTTTTTTTAATCAAATATTTCTTTCTAGGTTAGTAAAAACTAATAATGAATCAAATCTCAATAAACACTTACATCACCTAGTAAACAATCTGTCATACGTTATGGATCTTCTATCATAGCCATTTATATTATTTTCAACAAAGTTTGATGAATTGACTATAATGATCAGTTGTGTATTTCATTAAGTTTCCAACCAAAACATCTATCTAAACAATTCTTGAAGGTATAATGGCCAAAGACATTGCATCTATTGCCACTGGGATAAAGGCACCAGTGAGTAAATAAAAGCTGCATGGATGTATCTATTCCATTTTAAGGTCTGAAAAGAATGGCAACACGCTAAAAGTCTAAGACGATCTTCTAATGGGGTACAGACATTCAGTTGACATTGCCTTTTCGAATATTTTCGAATATTTTCTATTCTTCACACGCAATTTCTCGTTCGTCATAGCTGCACTCCTTTAATTAGTATTTACTTTTTTCTTTTGTCGTTGACACTATGCGACTGGTTTGTGTAGTTGTAGCGGCAGTACGACATGCGACAACAACAACACGGCTACAACAAGCCGCCATTAACGATTTTGAATCTATTCTTAATTTCTAAGCTCGGCGCTGATTGGTGCAAGCATTTAACTTCCTTTCTGGCTTGCCCAATCAGAGGTCATCTCTCAGGCGAGCTGAGTACACAACCGGAGTTGATAAAAGAGAGCGCCCATTACTTTCTTTTTCTTTCTT
The DNA here is from genome assembly GCA_963556195.1 of Sepiola atlantica. NCBI lineage: Eukaryota > Metazoa > Mollusca > Cephalopoda > Sepiida > Sepiolidae > Sepiola > Sepiola atlantica. The sequence continues at coordinate 71,772,307 of OY744529.1, forward strand.
GGCTAGGACACAGCACTGACAACAACTCGTCATATTACTTGGACCAACCCCCAAACTTCACTCTTTGGATGCAACCCCCCCTCCCCCCTCTTGAGTCACTGGCCTTGGATTCGACTTCGACAAGAAGACCCAAGAATCTAACATGGCTACCGCCACATACACGTGGACTTAATAATGTAACACACACACATACATGCCTACATATACACATAGACACGACCGGACTACAACACCTGTGTATATACACACATTCTCATATATGAACTCTTTTCCTTTCCTTACAAACAGGACATTCAAACTTCCTCATTATATTAACTCTTCTCTCTTCCTTACTAATGGTACACTTACTCAACACCATGTGAACTCTCCAACCTTTTGGCTTCGTCCATACTCATGGACTTATTCATTTACTAACACCGTTCGCTTTCATTCCCTTTTGTTTACACCACAACGAAGATGACTTGATAAAGTTATTTTAAATGCTAGAACAAGACTTTGTCTTTCTATTCTACATAATCACCTGAAGTTGAGGATCCGGGCGTTTAATGCAATCGTACATGTGCAAATTGTATCACTCCCAACATGTCAAATCTTCTGCATGAAAATCTTGTATTGGGCGAAATTACGTCAGCCATTAATTCAGTGCTCGGGATCCAATCACATTAAATTCTTTTGGCAGGTGGCGACCAAGGTGTTCAGTCGGTACCTGTTTTTTCTTTTTTCATCCCAAACAAGGCATATTGTCACTGAATGGTAAGGAATTACTGTGATTAGGGGACAGATTTATAGGGAGGCAACCTGGGTGGGAAGTTGGGCAGCAAGGTGTTTGTTCACATTACATTTAAATTTCTGCATATTGGTACGATCAAGTTAAGCAGTCTGAGGAAAGAAGCTATTAGAGTAGAAAATCTTCCAGCATCTATGGACTTCTACAGTGAAGGGGTGGGATTTTGCTGTTTGTCAGGTGGGTTAGGGTTATTTTCTTTGCTAAATGATGTTTTTATTTTACTTTCCTTTTGTTAGCTTTCATATTAACGATATCATTAACCTTTTTTCGGTTTTAGTATTTACAGTTCTGCGAGTGTCCTGGACTCTTGAGTGTGCAATGTCTCATTCCTGCTCTCCATGCAGTCTGATCAAAAGGGTTGATATCAGTTGTGCTGCATGCAGTTATATCACTTTTTACGCACTGAAGCTAGGTCTTCCTTGGTCAACCATGCTCCCTAATGCCTGAGGTATTCAGGGGTGTTATTGAGTTGATGTAAGAGGTTGCAGGCTGCATAGCCAAATCATCTGAGATGTCAAACGTGTAAGGCAATCCGAATCCAACCAATACCAAGTTTCTGATGAAGCACAATTGAAGGGATCCTTTCTGCCAGTTTACAACTACACATTCACCTTATCATGGCACAGTCATTACGCAAATTCTATTGGTGATATAAATATAAACTAGTTCAACTCGTCTGAATCAGAATGCTTGAATCATACGACTCAATTCAAGCTCTGAGCTAAGAAAACAGATGTGCAAGGTCACCCGGATCGTAACTCATCCATTTCTATTGACCTAAAATATAGTCATTATCAAGTTAACGGTTTAACAATGTAGAACGAAAGCGTGTAAGTAGCGGACACTATTGCATTAAAAAAAACGCCTGATTTTTCAGTCAGTTATTTGTTAAAATGGTTTCTAATCCATAATTCATTCAGTCGACTTGTTCTCTCTGCTAGGACAACTGATCACACATTTACCTTGGTTGTAAAGTCTTTTGATTAACTAAAATAAGAAGGTCAAAAAAAAAATTTTTTCAATGGCCGCCGATGAAGCAATGATGAAAGTGCTATATTACATTATTTATTATTATTATTATTATTATCATTATTATTATTTTGATTAAAAACTTGAAGAAAACTTTTTTTTTTACTAATGTATCACCACTTATCGAAGCCAAAAGCTACTTAAGTATAAGAGTTAATGAGATGGAATGATTGTCAGTGGAGAGATGAAGAACCTTATGAGAGGATTGAGAATGGTTGCTGGGATGAACCAAGTACGAATACTTGTGGGGGACGGTTCATAACAGAAATTTCTTGACATTGAATTTGAAGACGACTATGTTGTAATCTGCGGGAAAGCAGTCCTGTAGTAATGTGTTCCACAGACGGGAAACCCTTGCAAAGAAGCTGTGTTTGTGAAAATCCTACCTGATGCAAGGCACATGGAGGAAGGAAGGAAAGTTTTTTTTCATTGTGGTAGAAAACGAGTTCTTGATGTGAATGCCTTGCAAAGAGGAACCAGAGATTGGAGCTCAGTCGAGCACTTACCATGGAAATAATGATAGAGTAGAGAGAGAGAAGAGCAACATCGCTTTTATGAGAAAGGACTGTAATGAGTAGAAGAGAACTTAATTCAGTTTAATGTTATCTTATATACATAGAGATTGTGTTCGTCAGTCACAACATTTTAAGAAATTTGTCTCATTTTGAAATATCAGAGATTTTAACTACTTTTAGAAATGGAGAATATTGCATTAATAGTAAATAATAAATTCCCAACAAATTAGGCAGATATCACAACCGGAAATTTAAACCGAAACCTTGAGATCTTCAGTCTGAGGTTCTACCAACTGACCTATTTGGACTTTTTTGTAAATAGAGCTTAAAACATTACCGTAACAAAATAATTATAGATCTGGCGTGATGTCATAGATTTATGATTTACGTCATGTTTCAAAACATGAATTAAATCATAAGTAATTATAAAAAAAAAACATCAATAGCGTTGGAAATTATTTTAATAGTCCAAAACAATTTATTTCTATGTATTGTATGTAGTTCTTTCACAATTATATACTCCTCCCAGCAAAAAATATGTGACTGGAGGGAGTATAATATATTTGCTAATTCTTTAAATATTGATTACTCTACGAGCATTTAATTAGTTACAGTGTCTCCTTAAAAAAATCGATTTTCAGGAGTGCAGTGGTGAAGTGGATATCAGAATAATACAGCGAGATAAGAATAAGCTAAAAACTATTATTTTTTGGCGCCAAAAAATCAAATAAACATATCAGGCGATAGACGCATTATATTTAATTAGCCACCCATCACTTGTCTTTTGAAACTGACACAACAAAATTAACACAAATCAACGAAGCACTTAGCATTTTCGCACTGAGAAAAATATACTTTTCAGAGTGAGGGTCAGATGAGACTTTTGGAAGGAGATCGCGGGCCGGAGTGAAAAACGAAATCTCAGAATTACTAAATTTTGTTTACATGAATAAATTGTACAAAAATTGCATTGAACACTCTACAAATCTGATATTTTTTCTCAAGAGACTTCTGTATGTGATGGTATAAAAGGTGCCGATGAAGAGCCATTTTGGAATAATAAAAAATAATGACGGGGGAAGCAGCAAGTTGATCCAGCATTCATTTTGACACACCTCACATAAGTTCTCTGTTTTAAGCCCTTGCCTCGTCTCTCGTTTCCTCTTTGCCTTTCTCTTTCTCTTTTTCTATTTTTATATCAGGCCAAAGATTTGAAATTAATAGTTAAAGAAAAATGAAATATACATGCATCATCGCTCGCTGATATTTATATATTTTTATCCCACTGTAAATCTTCATTGAAACCTACTTTTACGTCTATATCACAAAATGATATGAGTTTTACTGGGAGGTCCGTAGGCCAGATTGCAATAATAAAGCATAACAGGGTGGCGGGCCGGACGCTAAGCCTTCGCGGGCCGGAGGTTGCCCGCCCCTGACTTATAGAGTGACACAAAGTAAATACAACCCACACATGGAATCATTAATAAAATTCACGATCCGTTCTGTAATCCGACCATATTTGGTACAAATAAACTTTCGGTCTATGCTAGTTTCAGTCATGAATGTCGAACCATCTTTGTTTTATCGCTGTTCAATATGTTTCAAATGTGCACGTCTGCGTTGCAAGCACACCTCGATATGACTGATTTCGGATGTGATGACCATCTTCAGTTCAAGAATAGTCTGGAAATTGTTTTGATAGACGTTATTTTTTAGATAACCCTACAAATAAAAATCTGAGGGTTTATGATCCGTAAGTGTAAAGCTTATTCAGGATCATGCCTACTAATCAGACGATCATCAAAGTGTCCCTGCATATAATTGAATGATGATAAAACAAAGATTGTTGGACATTCATGACTGAAATTTGGTGGACAAGTCAGACATAGAGTGAAATTTATTTGTACTAAATATGGTTGGATTGCAGAAATGATTGTGAATTTTATTAACGAACAGTCTCTTCAGAGTGTCATTAATACCACTTTAAAAAAAATTAATCTGCTGTTTTTTTTGTTTTTTTGTTGTCTTTAGATAAAATCTTCAATTGATATTGTTTCTGACTTTGCCATCTGTTCCATCCTAGATGTCATTTATTTTATCCATGCTCTTTTGATCAACGGGTTTGGTTCATCTAGAATAAACCATCATAGGGGAGTTTTTATCCTAGAGCTGTGCATGTGCTGAACACTACTGTAGAATCAAATTGACACTTAGGGGCCATAAAGGGCTCCAAATAGTTGATAGGAAAATTCATGGTTGAATTCAATAATATTTATATAATAGATTATCCACTCAGAGAATGGACTTGCCCATCTAAGGAATGAAATGATGGAACATCCCAGCCTTTTTATAAACCAACTTTCTAGGCTTCTATTTCCATTTATTGGTCCCCCGATTTATAAAATCGGGGGACTTATGTTTTGAGGCATGTCCATCCGTCTGGATTTTTCTCCGCAACCATCCATTAAATTTCTCTGAAATTTTGTATGAAGTTGTAACTTTGGTCAGGTTAGAAAGTGACATTCTCCGATTTTTGAAAAAAAATCTGGTTAGCCCCCCAGGGGGTCAAAAGGCCCCGAAATGGCAAAAAATGACATTTTTTGCCCCATAACTTTTCATCCATCCATTCAATTTCTCTGAAACTTGACCAAAATGTGGAGGCAATTGTTCCTAATAGAGAATAAGTATCGTTGACCTTGGAAAAAATGCCCCAAATTGCCCAAATTTATTGCATTTTACACTCGCCACATCGAGTCACATACAGAGGGGGCCACGCACGCGCGGCTTGTTTAGTTTGAGCTCAACTGGTCAGACAGCTGAGCACTGATTAAATAAACTGAAATCGAAACTTAGAAATTTAGCTGAGCACTGACTACTAAATACAATAACTACCAAACGCTGATACATTATTTTTTTCTTTAATCATTTGTTATAATCATGACTGTTTTGATTCGTCATCGGTTAAATGTCGATTTTACATGATGGCATGTGTTGGATGGCTTAAACTTCGACTCTGGCTCCAACTTCAACCTGAGAAATTTGTTCTTCATCTCGTAAAAAAGTAAGTCAATTCATATGAATTAACAGCATATGACAGCTTGCTTCTATTGCTAGTTTCCCCGATTCTTTTCTAGAATCAGGTACTTACAGGAGGAATCATGTGAAGCTTACCAACATCCATAAGTGAAAGTGGTGATATGGATTTTAACTTAGCACACTCAGGTTGTCAGTCTGCGTCGTTATCCATTTCACCTCCCATAAATAATAAATTATACATAGTATATATTATATTATATAATAATAATAAATTATATATAATATATATTTGTGATTTTAAAGAGGATGGGCATGTTTTTTCAAAGATCTGTGCAATCAATGTTTTTTGTTTCAGAATTTTTGAGATGAGAATTCATAATTTGGATTATTTGGATTAGTATTCTCATCTTGGATATTATTCTCACAATGTTTCGGCCGATGTAACCTCCGACCTTCTTCAGGTGGATCTTGTAAAACTCGGGAATCTATACAGAATTTTTAACTGAACCCTTAATTTAATCTGAGAAGGTAGATTCTTCTAATTCCGTTAGCCATGACCGGGTAGAAGTCTTAAGTAATTTTTATTTAATTCTTAGTTATTATCGCCTTTAGTGAGGATTGAACCTTCAACCTCCAGAAGACTGTCACTTAGACCTAGTGTTTACTTAATACCATTATCCGTTGCGCTATGTATCCATATAGATTCCAGAGTTCAGCATAAAGATACCCGAATTTGACAAGTTGCATCTGAAGAAGGTTGGCGGTTATATCCGTTGAAACGTTGTGAGAATAACATCCAAGATGAGAATAGTAGTTCGAATTATCCAAATAATACAATGTTTTTTTGTTTTGTTAGTTTTTAATGAATTCAATCTAAAGAAGTCAATTAAAAAACAAAAAATAAAAACTAATCTATATAATACTAAAAGTCTATTGTTCTTGTATGTTTGCAATCAGCTTTCAGCTTTCCGGTTTTCAACATCCGGTTGCGCATGCGTAAATAGCATCGTCTTCAATCTGTTATTCCAATTCCGTTATTCTCTATTATGATTAACGAACGCATGAAATTTTTCATTCTGGAAATTTTTAAACAATTTCACTTAATTTCATCAAATAGTTTATTTGTTTTCTTCACGGCTAAAAACATTCAACGGGAGGACTTCGTAAAGTCTGTCGCAGTTTCAAAAAAACTCCTCCCTTTTAAAAAACAAAAACAAACAAACAAAAAAACAACACTCATTATTAATATCAGCCATACTAGCAGTCGGTGAACGAAACCACCTCCCACTTTCCCTCTCATAGATTTCACCACTCCTACTCCCTCTGTTTTCGTTATGTACGCGAGAAAGCCTGCTGTACCCCCTTCCTTTCTCAAATCGCCCTAACCAACCACTTATAATTCAGTAACTGTAATTTAAAAAAAAACAATTATAATAAACAGAACGACTCATAGAAATCTATCTATATTCTTTTTTCATTTTAATATACTTTCATAGAAATGCTTCTGTTATGTAAAAAAAACCTATTTTCTTTATGCCACAAGTGTCACGCTCATACATGAATTCCATAGCTAATATAACAAACTGACCCAACGGGTCACGGGTGGTCTAGTATCTGATGAAAACAGAACCGTGAAATCCTTAGCTCAAATGTTTGACTGATCAATTCTTAACAATGGCTTTGACACCGAAAACGATTAATTCGCTTTTACTCCTTTACCCTGACTCAAAATTATCTTGAACAAAAGCCCCACACAGGCATCTGCAGGCCACCAATGCTATTCACCAATTACTTAAATCAACTGTTCAATATTTCAAACACCTCTTTCTCTGCCGTTCCTATTCGACCAATCAGAGCCTTTTAGTATCTCACAGACCCCCCAATTTGTTATCTAACTAGCAGGGCTATCTGGGGTTTCCCGGGAGAAGTAGTAATTTATTTTTATCAATAACAATTGATTTCTTACTGTTATCACACTTGAGGGAAATCTTATTGTAAACAACTAATCAAGACAAAACTTACAAAAAATATATAGCAAATATGCGAGTTAAATCTTACTTAAAAAAACAATTATGTGAGTAAAGTTATACACAAAAAAATATTCGAGATAACTAAGTTTTACTTAAAAAAATAAACTAATCCCCTCTCTTTTTCCTGAATCTGCAAATAAAGCATCTGTTCGTCCATAGATTAATTCCTATTTTAGTCACAAAAATATTAAGGACAAGGGAATATTTTTTTGTGTCGATTAAAAGTGAAAGAAATTCTTTCTTTATTTTTTTATCAATTATTAGAATTAATCCTCCTCTCCTTTGCTCATAAAAATGAAATTTGCATACATGATTTTATTATTATCAGTTATTATTAAGATTAAGCCTCTCTTTCTTTGCTCATAAAAATAAATTTGCATATGTGATTTATTCACTTTTGTTATAGAGATAGACTAATTTATTTTAGAACATTACAGCGATGTAACCAAGTTATTTATATAATATAAGAATGCTTGCAAATAGCCAAATGGTTAACGATGTGTACTGTGGAATCGTCAGACCAAGTTCAAATCTAGTTGGGTCTATTATGTTCAATTCGGCACTAATATTCCTTTCAGTTCTGAGGAAATGGCAGTTTATTTCAATGAATTGGATTCAGTAGATATTGCGTTTCAGCACTAAATAAGTGAACGGGTTGATCTGTTGTACAGGGTGGGCAAAAATAAGGGTCCTATTTTTAAAAATTCATAACTTTTTTATTTATTGATTTTTTTTTTTTTTTTTTTTTTTTTTTTTAAATAAGTAAAGGACCCCTTCCGAAGCAAGCATGAGCCGTATTAGCCCTAAGGAACGTACCCTCATTTAGAAAACATTATTTTTGCTTAAAAACTCAAAACAGTGTAAAAAACAATACTTTAGTTTTTGTAAGTTTTAAGAAGTGTTTTTCGGCTAAAATTTGTTTTGTTTATTTCAAAAAATCTCGGAAGGGTCAGTCTACACACACATAAAGTTTGGTGAGTTTAACTTTTATTTTGTGGAAGTTATTCAAATTCAAGTTATTCAAATTTAAAGATAGGACCCTTATTTTGGCCCACCCTGTATAACAGACAAACCGAGGCGTTTATATATTTGTTGTGGGGAAGAGTTCCACCGTGATACTGTGGAAGCCCTGTTTGAGCAGTAATAACACCAGCGCCAGAGAAACGATCTTTGAGATAATCAATGTTTATTTAGTTGAAATACTTAATATTGATTGGTTAAAACCCAAACAGTCACCAGTGAGAGGCAGTGAGAGACTCAACTTGCTACAGGAACCTTTGTCAGTCATAACACTTCTACAGACTTCTTGTGGGCAAACTAACAGATGAATGTAAATAAAGTTGATATAAACATAAAGAGGCAAAATGCCTTCAAAGAACCATGTGTTAGATGCAGATATTTTTTTATTAAAATCAAAATCAAAAATCAACATTTTTTTTTCTTCTTCATCTTGACTTTTTTTATCTAATATTTCGCTCGATATAACAAGCCTCGAGAGAGAAAAATAAAAAAAATATTAACCTTTTTTTTTTTTTTTTTTCCGTAATAATCCTTCCTGGTTTTCTAGTAGTGACGTCCGATGTCATGTGGATTAACGGTGCAAATGTCTTTTAAATTGAACTTAAATTGCGCATGGTCGCTGGTAGGTATAAATTTGGGAAAGTAAAGATATTGTCATTACTTTTGATTTGCCAAATCCTTTACAGTACGCCCCATGCTATTCAAGTATTAGCCATATTGTACGCAGCTCTCTTTTATTAGTGTTTCTTCTTTCTGCTGATCATTGTGCATATGGCTCCTCTGATACTCATCATATTCGGTTTAATGTAAATTTTAAATGCTGGCATGCATTGGACGGCTTTAAGACATTGACTTCCAAAAGTCTCTGGCCATGTCTTATTTTATCTCTTTTTCCCCTCAGGTCCATTTTTATCATTTCCCCTATGAATTGAACCTGCTACCTCAACTGTTCTACATTTACTAACCAAAGAACTTTCATCCATTCTTTCAACATGGCCATACCATCGAAGTCTCCTCTTCTGCATACATCTCCCTCTACTGTCCAGAATTAGGTCAATACATCATCTCTCAAGAAACTCAACAATCTCACCAGAACTTCCACGCAAGCTTCTAACATTTAAACTACATAGTCTGAAATGCAACTGGTTTTCTTTTGAAGTCATTTCCTTATTTGAGGCAAAAATTTTATAGTCCGGATACCCTTCCAGTGTGGTGATGGGGACCAGTGCTTTTTATCAAGACACCATCTCTGAGAATTCAAATGCTTCGTTGGCCCATGTCATATTTAAAGGTGATATATATGATAGATATATTGATATCTAAAACACAACAAAAATGTCAATTAGTATGAGATATCGATGCTTCAAACTTTTACTACTGTTTTGTATGGCTCTAAGTGCTAGCCATCGACGAATAAAGCAAAAGGAGTTATTTTTTTTGTGTGGCGTATCTATTTACTTCTGTAATGTCTGTGTAATTGGCCATATTTGCAAGATACGGACAACTAGTTGTGCTTCGTTTTCAGAACTCTCCAGTCTTTGAAGATCGATAAGTTCAGCAATCAGTAGTAAAGCAGCTTATTTTTGTACTTTTCCCTGTTTCTGGCATAATTCTGGTTTGCATCTTTGTGTGCGCGCACACACACACACACACACATCTAAGATATATGATTATTTGGCTACCGTTTTTGGCAGAAACCGCTAAAACTCTGAATTAGAATAATTTAACAATGATGAAAGTTAGAGCGATGAACAATACCTTTTTCTTTCTTTTTTTCTTTCTTGTTTTTCTTCTTTTTTGTTTTCCAGTCAATAAAAATATTCCATTTTACCATCTCTATTCTAATGTCTCTGCGATGACCTAATAATCTACAGGCTGGTATGATTCCCTGATATGTCGTTGGCACGTGTCAGTACACGTGATAATGGCATCTCTCTGCCTAGAAATGCATCGATTTCGAAAATGAGGCTGATTTCGGAATGTGCACAAGCTCAGCTGATTGTGTGGGTGTCTGCATTTGCATAGAGCGGTTTAAACAAAGGATATTTCCAAACGATAATGCTTACTTGATTTTGTATTGATCATCAACTGGTAAACATTTCGAATCAGCCGATTTTGTGTTTCTATATTTAAGAGAGAGAGAGAGAGAGAGAGAGAGAGAGAGAAGAAAAAAGCATTGTCTCTATAGCTTTATAGTTACTATTTATTTGCCTCCCCACGAGGGTAAAGTTAGATACCAGGTCGGTTTTTAAAGTGGGGGAAAATCCAGCTTCCTAAATAGGGGCACTCTGGATTGGAACAAAAATTAAAATTGCCTCAGTCTAGAATGACTTCTCCTTCACTGATCGAGGACAGAATAGACTAAGTGGAGCATCAAAAGAGATACTACACTTTGTTCCGAGCCAAAATGCCAAGAGCTGTCTCATTTGATAGTTTGAACAGTTTCCTTAGAAAGGTCTCAAGTGTACTCACTTGGCCTTTTGGCTAAGATCAAAGTGTAGTATCTGTTCCGATGGATACTGCACGCCTGTCCTGTGCAGTTCTAGGAGGTCCACCCTCCCAGGCTTTGCCTCCCCTCTTTGGGGAGGAGTAAGTTTATTGCTTACTGTCTGAGGCGCCCCTACAGGGGAATGCCGACGGGGCTGCCCAGGCAATTTTTAAATGGCCAGAGTGCTCACCTCTCGAGCGCTGGCTTTTCAAACCCCACTTTCTCGACCCGATCTTGGGTCACATCTTACTTGTGGGAGTAAGATAAAACTGGCCTTGTGCCTAACTCCTGGGGAGGAGTAAATAAAACTCACTTGGCCTTTTGGCTAAGATCAAAGTGTAGTATCTGTTCCGATGGATACTGCACCCCATAGACTGGTATTGTCTTGGCCTTCGGGGCTTGATTTACGCCGGTCTATGGGATTGTCCTGTGCAGTTCTAGGAGGTCCACCCTCCCAGGCTTTGCCTCCCCTCTTTGGGGAGGAGTAAGTTTATTGCTTACTGCCTGAGGCGCCCCTACCGGGGAATGCCGACGGGGCTGCCCAGGCAATTTTTGATGGTCAGAGTGCTCACCTCTCGAGCGCTGGCTTTTCAACCCCCACTTTCCGACCCGACCTTGGGTCACATCTTACTTGTGAGAGTAGGATAAAACTGGCCTTGTGCCTAACTCCTGGATGGGAGTAAATAAAACTCACTTGGCCTTTTGGCTAAGATCAAAGTGTAGTATCTGTTCCGATGGATACTGCACCCCATAGACTGGTATTGTCTTGGCCTTTGGGGCTTGATTTATGCTGGTCTATGGGTCTGTCCTGTGCAGTTCTAGGAGGTCCACCCTCCCAGGCTTCGCCTCCCCTCTTTGGGGAGGAGTAAGTTTATTGCTTACTGCCTGAGGCGCCCCTACCGGGGAATGCCGACGGGGCTGCCCAGGCAATTTTTAATGATCAGAGTGCTCAACTTCTCAAGTGCTGGTTTTTCTAATCCCACTTTCCCGACCTTGTGTCACATCTTACCTTGTGGGAGGTAGATAAATAAAACTCACTTGGCCTTTTGGCTAAGATCAAAGTGTAGTATCTGTTCCGATGGATACTACACCCCATAGACTGGTATTGTCTTGCCCTTCCAGGCTTGATTTACGCCGGTCTATGGGTCTGTCCTGTGCAGTTCTAAGAGGTCCACCCTCCCAGGCTTCGCCTCCCCTCTTTGGAGAGGAGTAAGTTTATTGCTTACTGCCTGAGGCGCCCCTACCGGGGAATGCCGACGGGGCTGCCCAGGCAATTTTTAATGGTCAGAGTGCTCACCTCTCGGGCGCTGGCTTTTCAACCCCCACTTTCCGACCCAACCTTGGGTCACATCTTACTTGTGGGAGTAGGATAAAACTGGCCTTGTGCCAAACTCCTGGAGAAGAGTAAATAATACTCTAATATGTTCTTGGCCTTTTGGCTAAGATCAAAGTGTAGTATCTGTTCCAATGGATACTGCACGAGACTCGTCCTGTACAGTTCTAGGAGGTCCACTCTCCCAGTCTTTGCCTCTCCTCTTTGGGGAGGAGTAAGTTTATTGCTTACTGCCCGAGGCGCCCTACCGGGAATGCCGACGGGGCTGCCCAGGCAATTTTTAAATGACCAGAGTGCTCACCTTTCGAGCGCTGGCTTATCTAATCCCACTTTCCGGACCTTGTGTCACATCTTACCTTGTGGGAGGTAGATAAATATAACTCTAATATGTTCTTGGCCTTTTGGCTAAGATCAAAGTGTAGTATCTGTTCCGATGGATACTGCACTCTAGACTTGTATTGTCCTGGTCTTCGGGCCTGGTGATGCCGGTCTATGGGTCTGTCCTGTGCAGATCTGAGAAGTAACGCTCCCAGGCTTTGCCTCCCCTCTTTGGGGAGGATTAAGTTTAATACTTAATGTCTGAGGCACTCCTCCCAGGCAATTTTTTAAGACGCCGCTAGCACTCCTCCTCTGGAGTGCATACCCACTTTCCAACCTTGTGTCACATTCTACTGTGTGGGACGTAGATAAATAGCTGGCTAAGATCAAAGTGTAGTATCTGTTCCGATGGATACTGCACCCCATAGACTGGCATTATCTTGGCCTTTGGGGCTTGATTTACGCCAGTCTATGGGTCTGTCCTGTGCAGTTCTAGGAGGTACACCCTCCCAGGCTTCGCCTCCCCTCTTTGGGGGGGAGTAAGTTTATTGCTTACTATCTGAGGCGCCCCTACCAGGGAATGCCGACGGGCTGCCCAGGCAATTTTTAAACCCCACTTTCCCGACCCGACCTTGGGTCACATCTTACCTTGTGGGAGTAAGATAAAAACTGGCCTTGTGCCTAACTCCTGGAGAGGAGTAAATCAATACTCTCTTGGCCTTTTGGCTAAGATCAAAGTGTAGTATCTGTTCCGATGGATACTGCACCCCATAGACTGGTATTGTCTTGGCCTTCGGGGCTTGATTTACGCCGGTCTATGGGTCTAACCTGTGCAGTTCTAGGAGGTCCACCCTCCCAGGCTTTGCCTCCCCTCTTTGGGGAGGAGTAAGTTTATTGCTTACTGCCTGAGGCGCCCCTACCGGGGAATCCAGACGGGGCTGCCCAGGCAATTTTTAAACGGCCAGAGTGCTCACCTCTCGAGCGCTGGCTTATCTAATCCCACTTTCCCGACCTTGTGTCACATCTTACCTTGTGGGAGGTAGATAAATAACACTCTAATATGTTCTTGGCCTTTTGGCTAAGATCAAAGTGTAGTATCTGTTCCAATGGATACTACACTACAAAAAAACGTCTTAACGACCACTAAATAAAGCTCAGTATTGAACAACATAAACGTACACTTTGGAAGTATATTGTTGAACGTCGAAAACACAAAGACTGTTGGACATTCATGACTGAAACTTGGTGAACAAATCAGACATAGACTGATGTTTATTTGTACCAAATATGGTTGGAAAGGATTATGAATTTTATTAACGATTCTATGGGTGGCATTTCTGGTAGGTCACCCTGTATATAAAGTAACAGTGTTTCTGTATTATTGGGACAGATGAAATTTTCATCTCTAATTTAGAAGAGTCTGTTGAAAGGGGAGATAATTCATACTTTTGTTTTGTTGTAACCATAACCCATAAGGAAAATCTAGAGAATTATGAAGAAAATAAATTTAAAATGGGTACTTATGCCGCTTATGGACTGGACTGAAATAATAACGTTATAGTTTAGAAAGCCATTCTTAACATGGGGAGGTGGGGGTTTATTAACTATTCTGTTTATTAAATTGTTAGGTGAAAGTACAGAATAGTTAATTACCCCCACCCCCACCCCACCCCCACCTCCCCATATTAAAAATGGCCTTCTAAATTATAACGTTATTATTTCAGCACAGTCCGTAAACTGCATAGATACCCTTTTTTCAAATTTATTTTCTTACTAATTCTCTGGATTTTCCTTATGGGTTACGGTTACAACAATAACAAAAATAATAGTTTGAATTATCTCCCCTTTCAACTGACTCTTAAAATTAGAGATGAAAATTTAATCTGCCCCAATGATAGAGAAGCACCAAAGTAACTTTATGTGTTTAACAGTATCCACTATTGCGTTTTAAAACTCTATCTGCTGCCATTATTTTATTAATGTTTTGGTAATGTTGATTGGTTGTTGAGTCTTTTTATGCTGAAAACCTAAAGATGCTTGGTTTGTAGATTTATTTGTTTTGTAGGCGTATATTTTGTAATTAAGTAGTCTATAAACAAGAAATGCTGATTAACCTATAACAGAAATGGTGTCTCGATAAAAGCACTGGTCCCCATCACCTCACTGGGTTGACGTCAGGAAGGGCATCTGCCCTATAAAAATCTTACCTCAATTAAGGAAAAGACCTCCAAAGAAAATCTGTTGCATTTCAGGTTATGTAGTTTACATAATAATCTGGCCAGAGATAGGTTAGTTTGTAAGTCAATTTCTAAAAATCGTCCAACACATGCCAGCATGTAAAATGGATGTTAAACCGAATATGATGATGATGAGAATGAAAAGTGAATGGTGTCCTTTATCTATTGCAATTGAATTTGGCTGCGTTATAAAGTCCATCTGATTCTATAGCATAGATGAATAGACAATCTCTAAATGCTCATTGAGCTCCCGGGAAACCATGACAGAACGAGCCTTCTATTTGGTTTCCTATAAAACAACATTAGTGGGATTATGCTAATCAAGGGTCGAAGCTCGTCTTCAGAGTATGACAATATAATGTGTGAATGGTATCCGTTCTCCATTATAATAAAAGTTACCTGTGATAGAATGTCCATCCGACTCCATAGATGAATAAATAGATGACAATAGATGACATTGAAGGTTACATAGAAATACATTTTTTTTAATGGGAATCGCTCCAGACAAGGCATGAAGCTACTTGATGTAAGGAGCTAAAAAATAAAAATACTATTTCAAAGTCAAAAACTAGTCAACGGTAAGTGTTAGATGGATAGATTTCGACCCAGAAAACAGCAATTCTTTCCCCTTTTGTCAGAAACATCACTCATGGAATGTGAGGATTAAAGGACAAAATAAGGGAAGCGAGATTTACGACGCTGCCATTTGGGGCTATGATTCGAAAGGAATTATAAACAGTTAAGAGTCAATCTTTACAAAGGGCGCCATGTGCCTTGGTAGATTTATCATGTTGTTGTCGAGTTGGGAAAGCCAACGACATACGTCTTGCTGATGTGACGTCTTAACTCCAACTGGTAAGGCGGCGAAAACAGATTGCATAGGTGCTGTAAGAAATAGTCCAACAAATTCCTGTGTTCCTACGCCAATACCTATGATTGGCTGGTGGTAAACCTGTCTATTTACAGCAAAAGGAAATAGTATATAAAACTATGAGACTGCCACAAACTCATTATTAGAATTTATAAGACATTCATAGATTGGTCAGTGGTGTTGTTTCCTCGTGTCCGTTTAAAGATTGCGTCGATTGGCCAAAAAGTATACCCAATCACGGCTCCCTTAGAGATCACATGAGCTAACCTATACAAACTCAAACGCTTAATGTTTTCACCTGTTTTTGCCATTTTCACAACAATGGTCGACATCAGTAAACAGTTCACTGCACGATGATACAAGCCCTAGATGGTTGTCACATGCAAAGTCTTCCTTCTACTACTGAAAAAGCCAGCAACCATTGTGGTTGAAGCGTTCACACCTGTTACCAGAACACTTCACATAAGATGTTCTATGAATGCACGTATTTGCAAGCCCTCATTCTGCACATTTACCTTTTACTGCAAGAGCTTCTCACCTGTGGAACACATTGCCACGAAACTGCTTCCCTACAGATTATAACACCAAACTTAGTTCATTACATTAATCATCCTAAATCCTCTCATAAGGTTCTTCATCTGTCAACTATCATTCCATCTCATTAACCCTTATCCTCGAGCGGCTTTCAGCCTTGATAAGTGGTGGCCCTTCAGTAAAAAAAAGAAAAAGAAAAATCCTCTCATAATATTTTTCATCATTCAACTGACGATCTATCCATCTCATTCGACCTTATCCTCGAGTGGCTTTTGGCTTTGATAAGTGGTGATTCATCAATAAAAACAAAAGAAAAAGCTCCTACCACCGGATGTATTTAAGGTCATACCCAAAACTGTTCAGCTAATGAATGCTAGTGTTATTAAAAGGCCGAATAAACTTATTTAAAACAAAGATTATTTTTGTTTATTGGATTCTGAATACAAACTGTTGATGCTAGATTGATTGATAAAGTTATCTTTCTTCTCATGTGTCTACCTGTCGATTGCGAATCCAATTCTAATTAAAGCCTGGAAAGCTCACTTAGGAATGGCAGATGTCCAAACCGACTCACCCCCTTCTCTCTGGTAACGGTGACAGTCATAAAACAAGCAAACATTTCTATTTATATAAAGTTAGATATGTGTCGATGTTTGTATATTTGTATGTATAAGATTCACTCCTAGACTAATTAACCAATCATTATCAATTTTGAAACACGGCTGTTAGGTGTAAAGGTGGGTAATGTGGGCTATATTTAGTTTAATTTAGTTTTATGCATAGGTGATAAAAAGGGGGGGGGGGTAGAAGCCTTTTGTGAAAATTCAGATACTACTGATTTTTGTGAAATCTTAATATGTATTAGATTAGTGATGGGACGATTCTAATATTTTCCCAATTCCGATACAATTACCGATTCTGTTCTAAATTCCTGATTCCATAAATATACCAAAGTTATGTTAAAAATATCAGCTAACAATTTGTTTCCGTCAGTTTTTTTTAGTATAATATTACGCTGGAACTAAATCTATAAAAAACGGATATGTTTATTTTTTTGTATCTCACCAATAACAATTATCATTGGTAAACCTTTTTCTGGATTAAAAAAAAAATTAATTAATATTTAATGAATGTTTATTTGCATTTTAAGAAGCAAACATTTCTTAGTAAATGAATTTACTTAACTATTTTATAAGGGAAGAGAAACAAGAATATAATGCTTAAATTTTAAAATATTTGTTTGACAAGAAATACAAATTCTTTTCAGTTAACTAAACATTAAGAAAAACATGTTTGTTTTTGTTTACGATTTTGTTTTATGAACATAACTATATTGTACGTATTATTTTACAGATATCTCAATTATATAGAGACAAATCTAGAAAAAAGTAATGGCAACAAAATAAAAATGTACTTATCGGACACATTTCAGGTTTAATTATAACTGTTTAATTATATAATTGTTTAGGTGTAATTATAAATGTTTAATTATATAATTGTTTAGGTTTAATTATAAATGTTTAATTATATAATTGTTTAGGTTTAATTATAAATGTTTAATTATATAATTGTTTAGGTTTAATTATAAATGTTTAATTATATAATTGTTTACATTTAATTATAAATGTTTAATTATATAATTGTTTAGGTGTAATTATAAATGTTTAATTATATAATTGTTTAGGTTTAATTATAAATGTTTAATTATATAATTGTTTAGGTTTAATTATAAATGTTTAATTATATAATTGTTTAGGTTTAATTATAAATGTTTAATTATATAATTGTTTACATTTAATTATAAATGTTTAATTATATGATGGTTTAGGTTTAATTATAACTGTTTTATTATATAATTGTTTAGGTTTAATTATAAATGTTTAATTATATAATTGTTTAGGTTTAATTATAAATGTTTAATTATATAATTGTTTAGGTTTAATTATAAATGTTTAATTATATAATTGTTTACATTTAATTATAAATGTTTAATTATATAATTGTTTAGGTTTAATTATAAATGTTTAATTATATAATTGTTTAGGTTTAATTATAAATGTTTAATTATATAATTGTTTAGGTTTAATTATAAATGTTTAATTATATAATTGTTTACATTTAATTATAAATGTTTAATTATATAATTGTTTAGGTGTAATTATAAATGTTTAATTATATAATTGTTTAGGTTTAATTATAAATGTTTAATTATATAATTGTTTAGGTTTAATTATAAATGTTTAATTATATAATTGTTTAGGTTTAATTATAAATGTTTAATTATATAATTGTTTAGGTTTAATTATAAATGTTTAATTATATAATTGTTTACATTTAATTATAAATGTTTAATTATATGATGGTTTAGGTTTAATTATAACTGTTTTATTATATAATTGTTTAGGTTTAATTATAAATGTTTAATTATATAATTGTTTAGGTTTAATTATAAATGTTTAATTATATAATTGTTTAGGTTTAATTATAAATGTTTAATTATATGATGGTTTAGGTTTAATTATAACTGTTTTATTATATAATTGTTTAGATATAATTATGAATGTTTAATTATATAATTGTTTAGGTTTAATTATAAATGTTTAATTATATAATTGTTTAGGTTTAATTATAAATGTTTAATTATATAATGGTTTAGGTTTAATTATAAATGTTTAATTATATAATTGTTTAGGTTTAATTATAACTGTTTAATTATATAATTGTTTAGGTTTAATTATAAATGTTTAATTAAATAATTGTTTAGGTTTAATTATAAATGTTTAATTATATAATTGTTTAGGTTTAATTATAAATGTTTAATTATATAATTGTTTAGGTTTAATTTTAAATGTTTAATTATATAATTGTTTAGGTTTAATTATAAATGTTTAATTATATAATTGTTTAGGTTTAATTATAAATGTTTAATTATATAATGGTTTAGGTTTAATTATAAATGTTTAATTATATAATTGTTTAGGTTTAATTATAAATGTTCTCAATTAAATAATAAAACCTTTCCTTTCATTTCTGTTATTGGTAAGAATTTCCTTTGTACAAATGTTTTTCCCAAACAACATCCTTGTGCCTAATTATCAAAATATGTTATATTTTTTTTAACAAATAAACAATTTAAAGTGTAGTATCTGTTCTGATGCTACACTTTATATTTTCTGTCCTCGATCAGTAAAGGAGAAATCCTTCTAGACAGAGATGATTTTTATTTTTATTCCAATCCAGAGTACCCCATTTTGTAGAGCTGGATTCTCCACATTAAAAAAAAACGACATTATGTCTAACTCTGCCATCATGGAGAGACAAGTAAATAGGATTACAAATAATTAGTAACACCCTCAACTAAATCACTCCCATCCAAAATGAGATTCTACTTTTTTTTAGGCGATTATGTGTAAACACTATGAAAAACTTGGCAGAAAGAAGAAAAGAAACAAAAACAATTATTTTAAAATTTAGAGTAAGGGATCAATTTCGTATATAAATTTAACGTAAAATGATCCTCATTTCTGGGCCATTTAAAATTTTTAGGGCGGTTCATTAATTTTTTTTATCACTAATCCTAAGTCCAAATATGTAATCGCTTAGAAAAGTAGCCCCCCCCTCCAAAAAAAAACACATATAATTCATCTTTCATAGCAAATTTTTTTGTTAACTACCCTAAAACGCTAGAATGGCTCGGAAATGGGGGATCATTTTACATTAAATTTACATATGAAACACAATCCCCTCTAAATTCTAAAATAATTGATTTTTTTTCTTCCCGCCATGTTTTTCAGGGTATTCATACATAATCGCCTGCAAAAGTAGAATCTCATTTTTGTTTTGTGGGGTGGAGATTTAGCTGAGGGTGCTAATCCACAACAATAATAATAATTATAATATAAGTTTAAATATGAAACCAAAATTAATAAAACACATGTTAATAATTCATTTTTAATTCCTAAAATTCTTTAAAATAGTTTTAATTAAAATTTTTGTTGCCAAATTTTCAGTCTTTCACATAGTCTCAAAGGGGTGTACTTGTGTTTCGTCAATGAAGGGAAATGTAATAACTGAACTAACAGACAGTTTCAATAAAATTAATAACCAAGAATCATTTTATCATTAGTCTTTGATTTTATTGCCTTCTATCTCCACCCCAATCCACCTTTTATATCTTTCAAATTTAGTTTGACATGGAAACTCATAATCAAAGAACTGACATCGCACACAGCTGTGAGAATCTTTAAATTCACTAATTCATTTATATCTAATTCAACTCCACACCAAGCCTTTGATGTTCAAAGTCCAAAGTTTGTTTTTGCTTTTGCACTTTTTGGCCATCTCTTGTAAGGTTGTTTGCCAATGCTAATGAACCGGACAAAAGTCCACCATATATATATAAAAAAAAAAATTGTCAGTATTTTTCTTGACAAAAATGTTTTATTTAATTTTTAAACATTTTTCGGAACCTTGTAAATCAACTGCATTAATTTTAAGGTTACTAAGCGAATTTATACAATGTTTAATTTTTTTTTTTTTACACAAGTAAAATGAATCTACATCATATTTTGATGTTATTGTAATCTATAGATTTTAGTTTTACTGGTAGTTTAAAAACAATAAATATTTACTATTTTATTATTAGTACCAGAAATGGAAAATGAGTTTTAAAAACAAATTGAATGAATCGTTTTTAGAATCAGAAATTAGGCTAAAATCTTTCTAATACCCCAAAAAGTTCAGATTTCGATTAATCGTCGCAACACTATATTAAATATCAATTAATAAGCATCCCCCAGATTTCATTTTTATTTTAGTATTTTAAAGGGTTTTAGGAGACATATTATGGGAACAACCTCCCATTTGAAAATTCAAATATTTCAGATTTGCATTTATCCTTTTAGCACAGCTGTTGCAAAATTGCATAAAATCTACCACCTCTAATAGCAGACAATGCTACATGCGAAACTGCTTTTATTTGCAATACAACAGTACGAATATACACAATAAATTTAGCAATTGACTAATATGTGCATGAGAAAATGACAATTTTCCATGAGCGGAGAGTCAACCTCATTATAAATTCAAGATGGCCGCTATAAAAATATGCAAATTAGTCAAATTTTACAATTTATTTCAATAGTCCTACTTATATGTTACATATGTCATATGCATTGTTTGAGCATACAATGAAAGGTTAAGCTTACAGTAATTTTAAAAATAGGTGTAAAAAATCATTTTTCTACAAAAAAGAAAACTTCAGCGCTCAGAGGATTAAGTTTGATTCATAGTCATTCGACACCAATTAAAAAGATTCCCTTAATTTCAATTTCTTATGACCCCTTAAGTTTAAATTTTAGACATTTTCTAGAATCACAATAATGTAATGGATTTTGAACAAAATTATAATAAGGATTCTAGACATAAGGTTTAGTATCAATATATCTTGATTTTAATCTTTGTAAGGAGGCATAAAAGTTGTGCAAAACTCTTTTGTTCGAGGAATTAATTTTACCTATTCTGAGACGAGTATTCTTCTAATATATATATATATATATATATATAATACTTTGTTATTGTTGCAACTGGCTGGACAACTAATGTCCAGCCAGTTGCCAAGTTTTGTGCTCATTTGGTATACAAAAAATAAATACAAAATAATATTTCATTTTTTTTATATTTCTTTCGGTTCACAACAGACCCATATTTCTTTCATTTGGGTTTCTTTCTGTCATTGCAGCATAAAAACTTAAACAACAATACATCTCAACATTTCCTTTGTAATAACTATGTGCGGACAGCATAGAAAGGAAATTAAACTACCAGCAGAAAAGTTTATTATTGGAAAATAACACATAATACTTTTGATTCGTTTATCGTCAACTATGATGAGTTTTTTTTTTACTATTATTCCTTTCATTTCATGACAATATAATACCTTGCAATGAGACGAACACAAATCCAATCAAAACCATCAAATGCTGTGTCCCTTTATTGATTGATTATTATTATGTACTCACTAGGAATTCTCACACAGGTCATCATCAGTGATTGCTCACTGATAATAACCAGTCGTGTTCTCTGGAGTCTGAGTGACAAGTCTCCCTAGATTTTCAGTACTTTTCACCTCTTTCGATAACCATTGCAAATGACTTTGCATTATTACAACAGCTGCTTACCATTGATTTCTCGCTGGCAACAACCATTGGTCTTCTCTAGGATTTGGTTGGCAGTAAGTCTCTCCAAGGTCCCAGTACTCTCTCCACCCTTCCAGTGGAAGTCTGGTTAGTGCTCTCTCTTCTCGGTCTTTCCATCCTCCTTGATCCTTCACAACTATTTTGTGTGGTATCAACCGAAACTGGTGCTATCATATTGGGTTTTTTTGGGGGAGGGGGGGGGCAGTTTATGAAATTTTGTGCAGTTTCAGTTCCCTTGGTTTTATGTGGTGGTGTTCTTTCTATTTGTTTTATTTCTATTGCAACTTCCATGTGATTGGTTACCATTCGCAGTTTCTGTGGGTTGGTTTCCGCATTCGAGGATTTTTCTTAAGATTTCAGCAGTTTTGATCATTGCAGTTCATTGTATACTCTTCTCTTTTATTCCAATTTCTCAGAGTCTTTTTTCCAAGTTTTTCGGGACTGTTCCTAATTCTCCTACGATTATTGGTATTATACTGACTTTCTTCATGCTCCCTATTCCTTTCAGTTCTCTGCCAAGTTCTGTGTACTTGCTTTGTTTTTCTGTCTCCTTAATCTTCACTCTGTGGTCTGCTGGGACAGCAAAATCTACGATTTGGCAGTTTTTTCCTTCTTGTTAACGATTATGACATCTGGTCTCCTTGCTTGGATGAGTTTATCTGTTTGTAACTTTCATGTGTCAGAGGATTTTGTGATTTTCGTTTGCCAGTATTGTCTCTGGTTTGTGTCTGTACCATTTGTTTGTATGTTCAAAATACAGTCTTTTGCATCGTTTCCAGTATACTGCCTTCCCCACACAATCGTGTCTGTTTTTGTATTCTTTTTGAGCTAGTCTATTGCATTCACTTATGTGATTTTCAGTTCTGTCTCTTTGTCTACAGTCTGTATTTACTGTTTTCCTGTGTTTTATCTATTTTGCTTTGATATAGTTAGCTGCACACAACAATGTGATTAGAACTGTCAGTAGCGATTCTGTTCCAATCTCTTTTTCGTAGCCATGTTCAGGTGTTTACGGGAGTTTCTTCTCTTGTGATTCTTATGAATCGTCCATGTAGCTGTTTCTCTTCCCACTTGAATTGTCTTTTCCTTTCGTTGCTCCCTGTCATGTTAACAATGTTTCTTGCTGCAGTGATCAGCCTTTCTGTGTTCTGGTTTATGTATTTTTACAACTCGTTTTTTGTGTCATCCACTTACCAATCCTCTTCCCCTTCTCTTCTTTTCACATAGTCGGTCAATATCATCCTTTGGCTTTAGTGCATTGTGCATGGTCATTAGGTTCCTAGTCTTTTGTCCAGCCTATGAATGGTCCAGAATATCTTACTAGTGATACTGCCCAGGTGTTGATTCCTTTTACTCGATGTCTACTATATAATTTAGTTTCTAACAGTTTTGTTTTTCCCAGTTATTCTTTTCCAATCTTCTCTTTCATTTATGTTGATTTGATGGTGTCTGCTTCCAGAACTATCAAATATTTGTAGGTATCATATTTGCCAAGTGCTCTCATCTCCTCTTGGTTGAGCAGTTCCATGCGCTCCGCTGCGTCCAGTTTTCCCCTTTTCATTTCTAGCAGTGCACATTTTTCCCTTCTGAATTCCATTTGGATGTTTTGGCTAAAGATTCTGGTCGTGTTTATCAGCTTTTCCAGTTTCTTTTTGAAATGTGTCTGTAAACCTTATTATTAGTTTATATCCACTCCTTGATAGGTGTTGGTACAGTACCTGGGTATGTCGATTTCCATCTGTACCTAGCTTCTACTGCTTTGTGACTAGTTTGAAGATAAATATTTGTGAAATTTTGTGGGGAAAAAAATGCTACTTAGTATTTGCATGAGAGAGTAAGTAACTACGATGAATGTATTTACGTATTGTTTTTATTGGCAAAAAAACACCAGAAATTGTTTTTAAGTAAAAATAATTCTAATGCCAAATACCCTTTCTCTACTTTTTTGTGGATTATCAAAAAAAAAAAAAGAAGGTCACTTCGTTTAAAAAAAAAATTATGTAATGTTTTTTATGTTATGTTAATTTCTTTAAATTTGTAAAACATGGATTCAATGTAAGATTAAAAACTCGGGTATTGACATTGTAAAAACTACTTGCATAGTAGTGTGTACTCTGCCTATTCCTTTTTTGTCAACCAATAACATGTTACTATTGTGTATGAACAGACAAACTAAAAAAAACACCATAACTTTTTAATTGTATATAGATTAGCATTATTATTCTCACCAGGAGTTATCAAACGGATCATTATCAGAGGCACTGGCAACAATAGGTGATCTTCCCTGGAGTCTGACTGACAAATCTCCTCAGATTTCCAATACTCTCTATTTCGTTTGATAACCATTGCAAATTATTTTGCATTATCGGAACAGCCGATAACAACTGTTGTTTTTCTCTGGAATTTGAGTGACAATAAGCCTTTTCAAGCTTCTAGTATCCCCCACGCCCTTCCTGGGAAGATCTGAACAATGCGCTCTCTCCTTAGTCTTTCCATCCTCCTTGACCCTTCACGACCATTTTGTGTGGCACTAACCAATGCTGGTGCAGCCACTCTCATTTTTAGGGGGAGTGAGGGAGGCAGATTATGGAATTTTTTCCCCACCCTGACAGTTTTAGTTTCTTTGGATTCATGTAATGTTCTTTCTATATTTTTGTTCTATTTATGTTTCAGATTACCTGTAGTTAGTAGGTGTTACCTGGTTATGTGGGTTGGTTTTCACACTCAAGAATTTTCCTTAATATTTCAGGTGTTTTCATCAGTGCCATGTGTTATATGGATTCAAATTTCTCCTAGTCTTTTTCCCAGAGTTTTCGGAACGGTTCCTAGTGCTCTTACAATTATTGGTATTACAGTAATTTTCTTCATGTTCTATATTCCTTTCAGACTCTCTGGTAAGTTCCATGTATTTGCTTAGTTTTTCTGTCTCCTTGATCTTCACCATGTGAACTGCTGGGATGACGAAATTCATGATTTATCAGGGTTTTTTTCCTTCCTGTTGATTATTATCACATCGAGTCTCTTTGCTTTGATGTCTTTGTTTGTACTTTCATGTCCAAGAGGATTTTATGATTTTCATTTTCAACTACTGGTTCTGATTTGTGGCTGTACTACTACTACTACTACTACTACTACTAGTTATTTACTTTAAAACATTTTTTAAAAAATTTTAATTTAAAATCAAATAAATAAATTTTTAAAAAATTTTTAAATGAATTTCTTATTCATTTAAAAAAAAAATTTTTTTTAATTTATTTGATTTTTAATTTATTTATTTTATTTATATTTATTTTTTGTTTATTTATTTAAAAAATAATTTAATTATTATATATTTTTTAACTTTTAATTATTTTATGTTTATTTATTTAAAAAAGAAGTTTTGTTTTTTAAATTTTAATTTTTAATTTTAATTTTTTTATTTCTTTTATATTTATGCATTTTTTTTCACTAAAAGTTCGAATTATTTATCAGTGATTGCTCACTGGTAATAACAAGTGGTGTTCCCTAGAATTTGAGTTACAAGCCCCTCCCCCATTTCCAGTACTCTCTGCCTCTTGATAACCATTACAAATCATTTTGCGTTATCACAACAACCGTTCACCATTGATTTCTTACTGATAACGACCATTGGCCTTCTCAGGAATTTGAGTGACAATAAGCTCCCCCCCTCCCTCTGTACACTTTCAGTGGTTCTTTCCTCCTTGATCATTATTATAATTTGTTATTAGTATTATTATTACTATTATTACTCACTCACTAGGAGTTATCACACCAATCCTTACCAGTGATCTGTAGCTAGTAAAAACAGATGGTTTTCTCTAGAGTCAGAGTGACATGTCTCCCCATATTTCCAATACTTTCCGATCACACCAAACATTTAGCAGTGATTTTTTTTTTTTTTTTTTTTTTTTTTTTTTACGTCGGTAAGAACCAATGGTATTTGAGTGAAAGTAAGTCTGCTCAAGATCCCAGTACTCTCTGTAAGTTTCCAGGTTTGGATGATTCTATCCATTCTCGGTCTTTCCATCTTCTCAGATCCTCTGTTGCTACTTTCTGTGGTACCACTGCGTTCGTTTTGTTTTATTTTATATTTTAGGTTCAGGGGAGTAGTTGCTGTCAGGTTATATATTATGTTTCTTATATATTTACTGAAGTGTTCCATCTATATTTTTAGTTGAATTTGGTTGCAGTGCCATTCTATTTCAACTTACCTGTGGTTGGTCAGTATCATCTTGTCATTTGGATTGGTTTCTGCACTCTAGGATTTTTCGTAATATACCATCTGTGTTCATCACTCGCGTATGGTGTCGATCCTCCCGTTGGTTTCAATTTCGGCTAGTCTTTTTTTTTTCAAGGTTTTTCAAAACTGATCTCAGTGCTCCTATAATTAATGGTATTACAGTTCCATATTCCATTCAATCATAATCATATTCGGTTTAACGTCCGTTTTCAGGCATGCCAATGGCAAAAATGTTGAAATCGAGATGAATTTCCAAACCTACTTCCCTTTCCACATGTGTGCGTGTGTGGAGAGAGCAGCTATTTTATAGCAATTTAGCTTCTTTATAGTCAAATCAATTTTGCTGTATTTACTTGTCCGTCATCTTCAGCTTCACCCTGCGAGCTGCTGGGACGGCAGATTCTACTATTTGGCTGTTTTTTTTCTTCTTTTCTATCATGTTGACTATTATCATGTCTGGTCTTATTGGTTGGGTGAGTTTTCCTGTTTGTATTTCAATGTTTCAGAGTATTTTATGCCTTTCATTTATTTTTTATATTGGGGTGGGTGTTGTTTTAGGTCAGTTAGTTTTCGGAAATCAAGAGGGAAATCTGCTGGGACTAACACTTGATTTCTTTCTGATTTACGAGTGCTCTCTTAAGGATCTTCCCTACTTTTCAAACTTTGAGTAAGTGAAGCAGTGGAGAATAATTTTCCTCTTAATGGATTGCTTAACTATTTTATAGTTTCATTTTCTTGTAGTCTTTGTTTGGTTTTGCTGGATTCAAGGACCAGAATTGGGTTGGTCTGATAGAACATCCAACTTTTTAGTGTTGTTATTTGTGGTAGCATGTTACAGTTTCATTTCTTTATTATCTTTGCTTGCTTCATTTTTTGTTGTTGTAACCAAAAAGGTTTGTGTGGTTTAATAGGTTTTATCATACAAAATCTTAACTAACTTTCACCCTCAGAAATGATGCTGAAGATATATCAACTTTTAGTTAGCTCTCAGAAGTCAAAGGGGATCTCTTTCCCTGGGGCTAACGATTTCTTTATGACTTATATTTATATCCGAGAGTCATTTTAAGAATTGACGTTGCCCCTTTTTCTGAGCCCCGAATACTATGTTTTTTTTCTTACCAACTTCTCAAACCTGGAGTAAGAAAAGCAGTGGAGAATAATTCTCTTCTTTTCAATGGATCACGTAACTATGTTATAGTTTCTTTTTCTTATGGTCTTTGTTTGATTTTGGCAGATTCCAGGACCAGAATTGGACTGGTCGGGGGATTATCAGCTTAGTGCTCTTACTTGTAGCATCACTAAAAGGTCGATCATTAATTTCCTTGTATTACCCAGTGTGTAGTAATGTCGATGGGAACTTTTCCTTATCGGTGACATCTTAACAGTTTCTATATTTTTTATTTGAATATTTGGTCAGGATTTACTTCTAAGTGGAAGTATCCTCATGTCGACGGTGGTGACTAGCAGGCTTTCAAACTCGGTGTGTGTGTGTGTGTGTGTGTGTGTGGAATGATATTTTAAGTATGTGTGTCTGAAGGTGATGGTTTTAGTGTGTAAGGGTGTTTATTTACTTCCTTCCCACCGCAGGAAAGTGTAACACAATGTCGAAAGGTGGGGAGGATAAGACAGCACTCTCGAAAGAGCATTCTGGCAGCACAAAAGTAGCCTTGAACAGATCCGTTAGCATCCTCTCTTCCCCCTCCAGGCTAGGGGCACCTCAGGTGCTCGGCGACAAATCAACCCCTCTCCACAAGCGAGGAGGTAATGCCTGGGAAGGTGCATCTCCCATAAAGGGTAATTGTTTAAGCGTGTCCATGCGCAAGCTTCTGATAGTCAGTGTACATGTGTGTTACCTATTGTAAGTGTTCATCATAAGTTTTGCGTGTGAGCATGCAAGTGTGTGAGAATGTCGGAGGTGGGAGTGGTGGTGTATTGCCCTCCCGGCTAAAGAATCATTTAAAAGTCTTCCTAATGTCACCACTAGTATATAAATAGCATTAACCTTTTCTTTCTCTAGTTGAGAAAGGCAGCAGAGGGTATAGCATACGTGTATTGTTTTCATATACATCAGTGACTTGGTCGTTAACTAATTTGTTATTTCATAATTACCCTAATTAAACAAAACGTTTTTTGTTTTAATGTCTTGTACCCTAATGAATCACTAAATCTAAGGCAAAAGCAAACTAATTTCATTAGTCAGCGATCCAAACTTTTACGGCTATAGTCTTTATTAGTGGCCTTTCTTCTCTTCTTGATCGCATTTTGGTTTGTTATTCACTTCAAACATATGTATATAGAACGTCTACTTTTAAAAACAAATCTTCCTTTTTTCTCAAATAGAAGCTGACCCATCAAAAAGTGACACCCATAGCAGGCATTTACCTCCATCTCATCGCGGGAAGATGTGACACAAGATCAAAAGGTGGGGATTGAAAAAAGCCAGCACACAAGAAGTTTGTGCACACACTGGCCGTCAAAAAATGCCTGAGCAGCCCCGTCGGCATTCCATGGTAGGGGTGCCTCAGGGGATTAGCAATAAACTAAACCCCTTCTCGAAGGTAGAAGGTAAAGCCTGGGAGAACTGCACAGAACAATACCGTAGTCTGACAGATGCAAGGTCATCACCTACTCAAAATGACCCGGGCTATGTCGGACTGATTGTCGAAGACGTGTCCTTGACTGGTATTAGCAAAACGTACTTGGGCTCTGTCAGATTTAGGAGTCTATGCCCTCTTCCACACACACACACACACACACAAAGGGGCCAGAGAGTTAAGAAACACTGTTATAGAAGGTCACCAAGAGGATTTTCATATTACATGTACCACATAGCCCAACATTAACCTCAAAAATAGAATTTTTTAAGAGAATTTTTTTTTTTCACTTCTCCATTGCTCCAAAGTTTTGCCAAAAAAATAAGAAAGGTTACCTATGGTATTGTTAATAAAATTTGCAATCCTTTATACATTCCAACCATGTTTAGTACAAATAAGCTATACTCTATGTCTGACTTGTCCACCAAGTTCCAGTCATGAATGTCCAACGTTCTTTGTTTTAGCATCGTTCGATGATAAGCGCACCTGTATACGATATGCAAAATTGTCACTAATTCTGACAGACTCATGTCACTGCCCTAATTTTGGCTGTGATTGCCCTCTTCAATTCAGGAATAGTCTGGGGATTGTTTGGATAGAGATTATTTTTGAGATAATGCCACAGATAAAACTATGAAGGGGTTATGGTCCGGTGAGTGTGAAGCCCATTCAGAGTCACACGTCCTACTGATGAGATGATCAGCAAATTGTCCCCCACATATAAACAAAGATTGTTGGACATTAATGACTGAAACTTGGCTGATGAGTCAGGCATAGACTGAAGTTTATTTGTACTAAATATGGTAGGATTTCAGAAAGTATTGTTAATTTTATTAACGATACGAGAGGAGATGTTCTTTTTTTGGGGGAGGGGGGGGTGTCACCCTGTATTTCCTGGCAGGGGGGGGGGTCACCCTGTATTTCCGGGCAACACTGTGCGCATTTTATAAACTTTGGAACAAATATCAATCAAATTTAATTTGTTTAAACAGAAAAGTGAAAGAAAAATTATTTTACAAAATTCTATCTTTGAACTTAATCTTGGGATACGTGGTACGTGTAATATGCAAATTCTCTTAGTAACCTTCTATACAGTGTTTTTTTTTGTTTTTTTTAACTCTCTGGCCTTGTGTGTGTGTATATATATATATATATATATATATATAAAAAGGGACATGGACTCAGCTATGGATACCATAAAAAATAAACTCATTTTAACCTTTATCCGCCGGTGGCTTTTTGTCTTGATAAGTGGTGACTCATTCGTAAAAAAAAAACATATATATATATATATATATATATTTTAATTGAGATTTTGTGACTATCTTTCTAACCAAACAACTCAGCATAATTTAAAAGTTATTTATATAACACCGGCCATTATATTCGCATACCATTGTTGTTAAATATAATGGCCGGTGTTAATTAAAAAATATTTCAGACTTTGGTTACTATAATATACAGACACAAAATATCCATTATAGTAAGGGTTTCCTCACCTTTAAGTTCTAGCATATTATATAGAAACTTTATAGAAGGCTAATAACAATGCAGAAATATGCCGGGTTGTAAGAAGGAATGTTGGGGAAAAAAAATGTGGTTTTTGTTTTAATTTAAAAAAATTTTTTTTTGTAATCTTCCTGGCTTCCAGTTTTCACTTCGTTCATTATAGTCGTATATTTGAAGCCAAGATATCACGATATTTCGGAGGGGGGGGGGACCTCCCCTTCTCAAGTGTTTCTATTTCCTTTATCTCCAATTCTGCCTCAATGCTAACAATAGTGGCTGTGATGTTATCGGATCCGATTGGTAGTCTGTTTATACCTTTTTATCAACTCCAACTCCAGTAAACCAGAAATTGGCTCCGACTCCCCAACTTCATTATTCCTGAGCCGTGATTAAAGAAATGGCGTGTGTGCAAGGTTGGGGTGAATGAAAGGCTTTAATGTAAAGAAAGAAACCTTTTTTTCTTTCTTTCTGTTTGTTTCTTTCGCCCATTTCGATCTTTTGGCAAATATTATTTTCTGTTTATCGAGGAACTGTCCATGAATGTTAAGGTGTTAAGGTCAGTCGTGTTGTCAACATCAAGAAAATTGTTTTATTTACCTGTTCTTTACCTGTCAGAAGTATATAACGACAAGTCTCGAGATAGTGCTTAATTATCTGAATGTCTACACAAGGCTTGGTACAAATAAAATGACTGGGTTATGGTGAGGACGGAGGAGGACACATGTGTATGTATACATATCGTGTGTGTGTGTGTGTGTGTATTTGTAGTGTGTGTTCTACTGCCAGTTCTCAGTAACGTACCAGAGTCTAAGAATCGATTAAGACTTACAATCTCTCATGTTTACATTTGACTACATGAAGATTTAAATATGAAGACTTACTTAACTGATGTGCAGACTCCAGAGAGCTTCGCCACATGCTTGAAAACAAAAGTCAGCCACTTATCACAGTCTTGGGCGAGTCTTTTAGCTCTCAGTAGCGTCTCAATCCTTATCTTGTCGGCTTATCTCTTGTGTGGTTGTCCATATAGTTAAATGAGAATGAAGATAATCACATATATATATAAATAGTTACATATTTATTTTAATATTTTCTTAACATTCAAAAAAAAAAAAACAGAAGTGAGTCCAGATATGTGCTTTAAATCCCGGATTTTTCAAAGAAAATATTCTTCTCATCAAAAGGAAATAAGTTGATTTTGGAAATAATAATCAACTTCAAATATTTAAAAAAAATATGTTAATTAAGTTAATAAATGATGTTATCCTTTGAATGGAGAATGTGAAGCCATTTGAAAATTTTAGAGAAGATTAATATATATATATATATATATATATATATATATATATATTAGAAAAGATAAAAATATATATTAGAGAAGATTAATATATAATATCTATAAATAAATATTAAATTATTAATACCTTCAGATGCTAGCGTTTCAAGCTTATTGCTCTCATCAGTGCAGGAAACTAACAATTTCAGGCTGGTAAAACATGTCTGTACTTTAGGTGTTCACATAAAAGAAAAGTTTGTTTTTTTTCTTCAATATGAACACCTAAAATACGGACATGTTTTACCAACCTGATGAGATCGCAGCTTATTAAAGCTACGATCTACACATTTCCAATGGATGTGTAACCTTGATATGTTTGTAAAAATAATACTATTATTATAAATAAATGCCTATATTTATTATTGAGCACTATTATATAAACACAGTAGAGATTCTCCGGATTTTTACTCTGTGGATACAAACTTTACATATATGCATATATATATATATATATATATATATATATATATATATATATATATATATATATATATATATATATATAATAATAATAATAATAATAATCCAGGTAAAAGATCCACAGGGTAGTAATCCAAAGAATTTAAACCGGGTTTATAAAAAGTGCTCAATATCAAATAGAGCTTTTATATATGATTACTTTTATTTACACAGACATGTACAAAATCTGTGACACTGGCATGTCGATGTTATCGATCAACAGTTATTATAAACTGAGATCTCAAAGATAGAATCCGATCTTAACATTAGATCATATTTGGAAAGAAATGATCTAATGTTAAGATCGGATTCTAACTCTGCCTGATGAGATCTCAGTTTATAATAACTGTTGATCGATAACATCGACATGCCAGTGTCACAGATTTTGTACATGTCTGTGTAAATAAAAATAATCATATATATATATCCAGGTTGTGTGTGTGTGTATATATCTTTTAATTACTGCAATTGCGGTGTTGCCATGACAGCAAGCTGCCAATTAGTTTGCCTGTGCTCATTTACTGTGATCCCCCTCACCCACTACCGAAACTGAGCTTTGATGACAATGTACAGCATGCAGTCGGGTGTTATTAGTACTCTCCTTGTTTTCCTGTTATTTGTAATTTGCTAGCAACTCGACTTCTTTATTCTATTCGGACAATCGTTTAGATGCACCAGCCCGAGGGAAATGTGCACAGGGGTGCATTGACACATATCGTGTGCATTCTTACATGCAGATGATATGCACATTAATAGAATGGAATCTCTCGCGTATTTGGAACCGAACACGATCTTCTAAGCTCCGTCACACTTTTAACAAAAATATGATAAAATAACAAAGGAATGTGTTTGGACGTTTAATTGTTTCAATTCATTCCACGTTACCCCCCTCCCCCCCGACCCCCCAAAAAACAACATAGAATATAAGTTTAGAGAGAAGAAAAGAAACATATGATTAGACCATGGCGTACTCTGTGCACGTACACAATTCTCTGAGTATTTTCCCACTTTTTGGGTTGCCTAGGTGACCAGGTATTGATCATATTGGCCTCTTCTTTTATGCTTCGGAACTTTTAAGATGAGGATTGATAATTTGTATTTTGATTTTTATTTATTTTTTTTTTTTATTTTTTTATTTTTCAAATTATTGTTCTCATCTTTGATGTAATTCTCATAACGTTTCGGCCGATGTAAGAGATTTCCGAGTTCGACAAGACACACCTGAAGAAGGTTGGAAGTTACATCAGCCGAAACAATGTGAGAAGAACATCCATAATGAGAACAGTAGTCCGAATAGTACAAAACATCTTTTTTTAGTTTGGTGATGGAGTTGTTTTCTGAGATTGGTTGATTCTTGCGGCTAGGGCTGACATTTTTCCATAAAAGTATCCCGTGGGCTGTAAATGATGCGTCTCTCTCTCTCTCTCTCTCTCTCTCTCTCTTAAGCTTTTGTTTTTTTTTTGCAAAATGGTTCTTGGGTGTAGTGTTTAGATAGTATTATTATTATTATTATTATTATTATTATTATTATTTGTACTCACTAGGAGTTCTCACACAGGTCATCAGTGATTGCTCACCGACAACTGGTGGTATTCCCTGTAGTCTGCGTGACAGCAAGTCTCCCCAGATTTCCAGTATTCTCCACCTCTTTTCAGTAGCCACCGCAAATAACCTTGCAGTATCGCAACAGCCGTTTACCATTGATTTCTCGCTGGTAAGAACCATTGGTCTTTTCTGGGATTTGGGTGGCAATAGCCTCCCCAAGGTCCCAGCATTATCTGCACTGCTAGTGGAGGTCTGGTTTGTGCTGTCCCTCCTCGGTCTTCTCATCCTCCTTAACCCTATGCAAATATTTTGTGTGGTGTCAGCCTAGGCTAATACCATTTTATTATTTTTTTTATTAAAAAAAATTTTTTTAATTTTAATTTTTTTATTTATTTAAAAAAAATGTTTTTAATTATATTTTTTTCGGGGGGGGGGCAGGGGAGCTTATGGTGTTTGTTGCTATTTCTGTTCATTGGTTTATTTTTGTATGGTGTCAGCTGAGGCCGATGTAATTTATTGGGGGGGGGGGCTCATAAAGTGATGTTTCTTGCATTTTCTGTTCCTTGGTTTGTGATGTAGTGTTCTTTCTGTGGTTTTGTTTTCTTCCTGTTGTAGATTCCATGTGATCCTTCGTAGCTTATGTGGGTTGGTTTATGCTTTCGAGGATTTTTCTTAAGATTGCAGCTGTTTTGATCATTGCCGTCCTTTGTATAGTTTCAATGATCCCTTTGATTCCAATTTCTCCCAGTTTTTTTTCCAGTTTTTTTTTTATTGTTCCTAGTGCTCCTACGATTATTGGTATTATACTGACTTTCTTCATGCTCCATATTCCTTTCAGTTCTCTGGCTAGTTCCATGTATTTGCTTTGTTTTTCCGTTTCTTTGATCTTCACTCTGTGGACTGCTGGAACGGCGAAGTCTACGATTTTGCAAGATTTTTCCTTGTTGATTATCATAACATCCGGTCTCCTTGCTTGTATGAGTTTGTCTGTTTGTATATCCATATCCCAGATGATTTTGTGTTTTTCGTTTTTTCAGTATTGTTTCTGGTTTATGTTTGCACCATTTGTCTGCGTATTCGAAATTCAATTGTTTGCACAGTTCCCAATGTACTGTTTTCCCCATGCAGTCATGTCTGTTCTTGTATTATTATTATTATTATTATTATTATTTGATATGCAAATTACCATATCACACTGTAGTCTTAAAGGTAATGTTTTATTATTATTATTATTATTATTATTATTTATTTACTTATATATATATTAGTGAAATTAAAACTGAATTGTTTCTACATTTGATTATTGGGGAAGTGGTCATTTGATCAGTACCACTTGAGAGCCATGAATTTTATACCTGTCCTGTTTTTAAATCTCTGAAACAGTTACATGGTAAACAGCTGATGATCCCCGTTTAATATTTCACGTTCAAGTTAAGGTCCCCTGTTTTTGTTTCACTGTTATATACTTGACTCCCCTTTTTGTATCTGTAAATTTTCCAGCAGTAAGTCGGCTTATGCAAGTGCTAAGTTTGCGATATTTTGGATTTAGTTAGTATCCCTGGGAATTTAAACTGCATTCTTTTTTCTTTGTTTAAAATGACTCAAAACTTCTTTAGAATATATATATATATATATATATATATATATATATATATATATATATATATGTTTATGGTTCATATTTTTTTTTTAAAAAAAGCATCTATTGTTAAATTTAAGAAGGAATAGGTAAAATAAATAAAATTTTATTTTACCTATTCCTTCTTATATATATATATATATATATATATATATATATATATATATATATATATATATATATATATATATATAAATGGGTCCACTTTGATATTTTGTGAATTTCCTTATTCATAGAAGTTCTAAGTCTGCAATATACGGATTTAGTTATTATCCCCCAAAATTCAAGCCCCTTGGATGCCGTATATTAGTGTTAGGATAGTACCGGTATCACTAGGAATACGGTAGAGTGGAATGCTTCCGTATTGTTAGCAGTAGGGTTGTTTCTGTGAATGGCTTATATAAATTGTTTTATTTTTTTTAGCTTGCATTATATTATTAATGTTGAATACATATATATTGTGTTTTCTCTCTCTCCATGTATGAATGACTTTTTAAAAATATATGTATATATAATTATTATTTCATGTATATACACATAATATTATAAGGTAATATAATACATTACGTATATATATTTTCAACAGTGCTCAATACATGAGTAGATCTTATTAATAGTATGAAAATATAATTATGGCAAGTAAGCTACAAACATGAGCGTTTCTGTATAGCTTATTTGCTATAAATATATTTTCATACTATAATATATATATATATATATACATATATATATATATATATATATATATATATATATATATTATTTATTTCATGTATCCACATAGAATGTTATAAGGAGATATAATATTATATGAATGGATTTTCAGTATTTACTTCAACAGTGCTCAATACGTGAGTAGAGCTAGGTAGTAAGTTATGAAAATATATTTATGGCAATTAAGCTACACAGAGGCTTCCACGTTTCATCCCCATAGGGAAGCGTCAGGCTAAAATGCATGGAGTTCGTGCTATCGGATGTTTTTATAAATACACGTGGTGTTTAGTCTAGCTATCTGACCAATCAGATTCTTTGTTATTCCCTCCCATGGGTTAGTGTTTCCATTCGCCAATGGCAGGGCTTCTCACAAACAAAAGTTCGGCCGAACCTTTGTTTGTGAGAAGCCCTTTATATCCGCATATTTTCAATCATTCTGACCTCTTGTTTAGTACGTTAGATTTATTGTGAAATGTAAGGATTGCTAGTTTTTTTGTGGAGGCATAAAAGATGTGAATAATCTTTTTTTGGGGAAAAATATTTTTCCCAATCAAAGGTGATTGCCGGCTGAGTCAATTGTTCTTGGATAGTACAATTCATATAATGCAGTATATGATTGTCTGGACCAGATACCTATATGGATTTTCTTTGTCAATCAGTATTTACTTTACATTGCAATCCCTTCATTTTTTTTTTTTTTTTTTTGTGAAAAAGTCAATTTAAACTAGATACGTGACTATTGTTATTTTTTTGTATCATCGATCCACTGTTGGATTGTGCTAGAATTTCAAAATTCTTTCTACACAACCTATTTGTTGAAAGAAAAACAATAAATAAACTACTTCATTTACGAAGTGGAAAGGAATACATTTTCGTTTTTGATTTATCTTGCTGATAGTAGATCAATGGATATGAATTCTGGGATTTATTCGATATTCTCTCCTAATTTTGAACTATTCTTTGACGATCTCTGGTGTGTTCATATAATATTACCAGTGATTGAAATTGATACATTTTAATATTCTGATGAAGAAAATCATTTGCATTCTGTATCTTTACTAAATGTAATTTTCCTAATAAAGATGATTTTTAAAAATGCGCATATATGAAAAGTGATATAGTTGAATATTTATTCTCGGAACATTTTTTTATATATTTGAAATCATAATTGATGTTTTCAACTTTTGAAATATAAACTATTAATATATAAAAGCTCTGATTGATTATTGAGCTTATTTTTAACTCCAACTTTGAACTATATCCTGAAGGTGTGATAATGGGCGTTTAATTTTTTTTAAAGAATGTGTATGTAATATATATATATATAAGGTTAATACAACAAAAGATATAAGAGGCAACTAATATCTTTAATTAGTGAACATCCGGATAAAAATGAAGCTCAATATACTGGATAGAGCATTAATAGCATAAGATAAATTGAAAGAATAAACTAAGGTGCGAATCAAATTTTATTACAATTCAGAGGATCATTACCGCAGTGGAATTACAGCAAGTAAATGAAACTTTACTTTGAAAACATAAAAATAAAAATATAAAAATATAATAATAAACAAAATTAATAATAAAGATAAATATATGCAACACAAATTGTATCGGCCAAAAACATATATTTAAGTTGAAAGGTACGGCTGGAAATAATATTGATTAAAGTTGAATCAGGAGTCAAAATATCTACGTAAAACATCAGATGTATTTTCACAAGTTTCGTTCAGAAGTTTTTCAAAAATAAGGCAGTCCAAATGGTGGAATTAAATCCTAAAGTAAGCCAAAATGTTACAATTCCAAGTGTGATATTCAAGACATGTATTACATGTAAGCGAAACAATGATTAGGGGATCATGTTATATGGGATAAAATTCTAATGCTATATATATATATATATTATAAATTACATGTATAATATTATAAGGTGATACAATATATTGCGTATAGATTTTCAGTATTTACTTCAACAGTACATAAGTAGAGCTTAGTAGTAAAGTATGAAAAAAAAATATATTTGTAAACAAAATCCGATTCAAACCATTGCGGATATTTTAAGTAGAGTAGCCCGTTGAGTAAATATGGTATTTTGGTGATTGCTGAAGTGAAAATGATGAACAAATGGTGAAAGAATGAAAAGAACGTTGCTCGGACGAATGGGTCAAAATTCGTCTATTTAATCCCCCTACTCCATCACACTTTTCAAAGTCTAATTTGTAAAAAAATTGTTTTCCTTTTTTTTCTTTTTACAAATAAATAATACAAAGTGTAGTATCTGTTCTGAGTTACGGAAGAAGTAGAAATCCTTCTCGACTGTGGCAATTTTAATTTTAGTCTCGTCCAGAGTACCTCTTTTGGGGGAACTGGATTTTCCCCACATTAAAAACTAACCTCGTGTGAAGACGAGTAAATAGAGACCCCATGCATAACTTGTTGTTATGATGATTGTGTTGTACACTTTGACCACCAAATACAAGAGGCCTAAGCATGGTTGGATTGAGTCAATCAGGTTGATCTCACTTTGCAGCTGCCCCTTCTCCGTAACCATTAAAAGCCACTTATACTTAGATGGTATTCAATTACTGTATTTAATGGCCTCAGAAAACCGGGCTATCGGTTGGCCATGGGTGGTGACCTGTGATGCCGTAGGACGGGATCCTGGTGGCTAGGCATTCGTCCACTTCGCCCTTTACTTTGGCTAGACGGGAGGTCGGAGATGCCCAATCCGATCAATCGGCTGGTCACGTCATGCCCTAGTATTTAGAAGTTCATCCTCAATCGTATTATTCGATCGGATTCTTCAAAAAATCAAAACCTTATTTCTCCTTTTTATTTTTCTCCCCAAATAGATACTAGAAGGTGGTGGCTTAGAGTCAATCACGTTGAGAACAAAGATTAACAATGCCAAAAAGTCATCTTTTCAAAGAGTAATGTTTTCAAAGAAGTAATGTTTTTGTGGGAGTAATATTTTTTTGGAGTGGTGTTTTCAGAGAGTAATGTTCCCTTCTAAGAGTAATGTTTCCACTTTCACTGAAATTTTTTTCTAAGAGCAATGCATTCTGGTTATCTAAGAGCAATGCATTCTGGTTATCTAAGAGCAATGCATTCTGGTTATCTAAGAGCAATGTATATTGTTTTTAATACATTGTGCTTTTCAAACTTTTTCCAAGTTTAAATGGTTTTGTTTCTTT
Organism: Sepiola atlantica; assembly: GCA_963556195.1. Classification (NCBI taxonomy): domain Eukaryota; kingdom Metazoa; phylum Mollusca; class Cephalopoda; order Sepiida; family Sepiolidae; genus Sepiola; species Sepiola atlantica. The sequence continues at coordinate 71,811,935 of OY744529.1, forward strand.
AAAAATGTTGCCGTTTTTATAATTAGCACAACTTATTTTTCTTCAATACTGAAAATCATTCAGAAAGATAATCTTCCAGAAAACAAAATAAGGCCTTAACAATAATAATAAAGATGCAACCCTTAAAAAGTTAAATCAAAAATAAGATTTGATATAAGCAAATAACTATCCATCATCCGGCAACTATTATTAATCTAGCTCTAAGTATTTTTTTTTTAATGTATAACTTATATTATATATCTTTTATATAAATCTATTGTAATTTTAAAAACTAATAGCTTATATTTAAATTACCTTCCTTGAAAATTAATGAACATAATATTTGTAAAAAGATTTTGGTAATTAATCCTTTTTTATTAAATCACTTTAATTAATTACTGTTTATTGAAAAAAACTATTGCATATATATATATATATATATATATATATATATATATAATGAAAATAGACAATAAAATCACAAATGAATAGCACTCAACATTAATTTATTATTAACTGTTTAAAAAAATAGTTATGCAAATTATGCATACAAATAGCTGTGTTTGGGTATTTGTTCTCTACTATTTTATTTATCTTCCTCCCACAAGGTAAGATGTGACACAAGGTCGGGAAAGTGGGATTTGAAAAGCCAGCGCCCAAGAAGGTGAGCACTCTGGCCTACAAAAAATGCCTGGGCAGCCCCATCGGCATTCCCCGGTAGGGGCGCCTCAAGCAGTAAGCAATAAACTTACTCCTCCCCAAAGAGAGGAGGCAAGGCCTGGGAGGGTGGACCTCCTAGAACTGCACAGGACAAACCCACAGACCGGCATCATCGAAGGCCAAGATGATACTGGTTTATGGGGTGTAGTACCTATCGGAACAGATACTACACTTTGATCTTGGCCAAAAGGCCAAGTGTGTTGTATTATTGATTAAAATAACAATGATCCGTTTTGATTCTAATATAAGTGTGATAAATGAAAACAAACTTTTCACATTTATTCATTTAGATAGTATACTGGCAGATGAGAGAAGTTTTCTAGCTCAGTAAAGGGAGCCTACCTTCTTTGCAGCAGACTTGGCAACATCTTCTATGTACTTATTCCATTTCATGTTGTCTGAGAGTTTTTTTTCTTCCTCTTTTCGTATTCCTTTCTTTAAAAATAAATGTTCAATGACCACAAAAGTGCTGATATACTGTAAAACAGACGCGCCAAACCGACACCTAAGTGCAGCATGGTGCGTGTAATGCATGCGCCACGTCGCAATAAAAGCACAACTGCAATCTTGTAACGTACGACAGAGCGTCTTTTCTAGAGGTTCCCACCTGCGGAACACAATACCGCAGGACTGATTCCTTGTTGATTACAACTTGGTCATTTTCAAATCCAATGTCAACAAATTCTTGTCAAAAACCGCCTTATGAGTAATGAAACGCAGTTCATAAGATCGATCAATGATCGTACTCCCATAGTGTTCCTCATCTTTTAGCTGGTAATCATTCCGTCTCATTAATCCTTATCCCCGAGTGGCTCTTGGCCTTGATAAGTGGTGACCCAAATAGTAAAACAAAAAATAACATGCAATTCACAGTCGTGATTAGGTGGACAACACAAACATGTATATTTTGCCGCGTGGGTCGTTCGATAGTGTAACGTGTTCTGATTGTATAAACTTTGACAACTCAAGTGCGGGAGGCTCAAGCAATAATTTGTCATCATGGAGTGAGTCAGTCGGCTGTATCTACAGACGGTTTTTCCTTTCAAAGCCCCTTGCACTCAGATTGCATTCCATCACTGTATTTAATGACCCTGTTGTTGTTGTTATTGGTTCGGTTGTTGTACACTGTTATATTGTTGTATTTTCTATTTTCTTTCATCCTTCTTCTCATTCCTTTAAATAAAAAAATAAAAATAAAAAAAATCAGATAAAGAAATGCCGACAATCGACAACCGGTCAGCAGGAGGAAGAGAGCTTAAAACAACTTAACAACCACGACATTGTCTTTGTCCTTCTTAACAGGACTCTTAATTTCTCAATCACCCCCTCTCTCCCCTCTACCTCTCTCTTTTTCTGTCTCTCTCTACATATATATCTCCACTCTCCCTCATCTCCCCCCCTCTTTCCCTCTCCTTTATCTCTCCCCCTCCTCTCTCTTTCTCCCTCTGTACCCCCTCCCTCTCTCGCTTCCTTATTCATTTTTATTTTATTTTCCTGGCTGTTCAACGTCTTCTTACCTTCTCTGCATGTGAACTGTCAGTTGACAGGCGGCGGTGGTGGCACACGTCCTCGTCTCCCAGAGAGCGAGCGGGGTACCTGATTTTGTCCACCATTCACCGCCTGGTGACCTGGGATGGCACAGGCTCCACACAGACACATCTTTTTCTGTGCACCTCCGCAGCTCCTCTTTCTGCTTACCCTGTAATCTTCCCTTTCTCCCCCTTTCTGTCTCCTCTTTCTTTTTCTTCATCTATAAATCAATCTTACCTATATATTTGCTTCTTCAATTCTCTCACTTTTGAACATAATTTTCAACTCTTTTTATTATTTGATCCATTCACTCCACAAAAATTCTCTTTTTTTTTTTTGGCTTTTCTTTTATATATATATTTTTTTTCTTTTCTGTCTGTGTGGTTAGCTTGTAAATCCCTGGTCCCCTAGTGCAACAGTTCTTCACCATGGGACCCACACGGTTCCTGGTCGGCTATCCTTCTTCTCGACGGACTGCTACCATCTTTGCCGTTGTGATTCCAAGGAACTTATTAACCCGATCAGTACTTTATACCTGGCCAACACCTGAACCCACCGTGGACATTGTCGACAAACATGCATTTGGGAAATTACCTCATTCAGGTAAACAACAAATATCCAAATTAAATAGCAACATGTAATATGTATATAGAGAAGTAATAGAAAGTTATCACAATGCAAGAAATAGAAATATGTCGGTGTTGAGAAGGAACACAAAAACAAAGTGATTTTTTTTTAAAATAGTAAATCTTGTTTCGACTAAATAAGTAAGATTTACTATTTTTTATAGTAAATCTTACTTGTTTAGTCAAAACAAGATTTACTATTTTTTAAAAAATCACATTGTTTTTGTCTTCCTTTTCAACACCGACATATTTCCATTTCTTGCATTGTGACAGCCTTCTAATACTCATTTATTTACATATTATACGCAATGCTTCAAGCAAACTACATCTCCTTATTATCAATGTGTAATTTATTTACAAAAAAAACCTCCTAAAACGGAAAACTATCAAATCCTGATGCAAGAAATAATTACCTCGTACTTAATTTGTTTTTGTCTCTCCTTTTTTTTTTTTGTCTTAAACTACTTACTGTTGAAAAATAGCTGTTACTGTCCTCATAGTTGGAATTCCATTGCCGTAACTACTAAACTTTTAGTCTCTTTTAAGGTTTTCTTTTTACTCTGAACACGAGATACTGAAAATTTATTGAAAAATAAATAAATGTTTTAGATTTTTTTAGATGAGGATTATTCGGACTTCTGTTCTCATCTTGAATGTTATTCTCACAACATTTCGGTCGATGTAGCCTCCTACCCTCTCCAGGTGCGTCTTGTCAAACTCGGGAATCTTTATGTTGAACTCAGGAGTCTGTACGGAATTTCGAACGGGGGGACCCTTTATTTAATCTACTCGGGAGTTTTCTCGCATTCCGTCAGCCATGGCCAAGTCTTAAGTAATTTGTAATTGTATTCTTAGTATTGCCACGGGTCCTTGTAAACCAGTAACGCAACGGATACAATTGCTGAGTAATAATCAGTTTTAAGTGACACTCTTCTTGAGGTTTTTCTACCCGGTCATGGCTGATGGAATGAGAGCAAGCTACCCTAGTGGATTAAATAAAGGGTTCTGTTCGAAATTCTGTACACATTTCCGAGTAAGACAAGATGCACCTGAAGACGGTCAGAGGTTACATCGGCTGAAACGTTGTGCAAATAACATCCAAGGTGAGAACAGTAGCCCGAATAATGCAAATAAATAAATTAAAAATGAAAGAATATCGAAAATAAAAGTATTTTTGGCAAATCTATACGACGCCCCCCTCCCCCCACCCCATTAAAACGTTGATTTTATTGTTCTGAAAGAAATATCTCCAGATCACTAACTCCGGTAAACACCAAATCCTTAGATTATTAAAATAAAAAAAATGTACAAAAAACTTACTGTTAAATTTTTAGAGGGGCGTGTAGTTTGATATGTAAGTTTGACATAAAAATTACCCCTTTCCATTAACTCCAAACCCATCCCTAACGACCAGTCGCGGATGGCTATCGTAACCCTGAATTCGGCTTTGCCTCATTATTCAGGGGCGGCTGAAATCCTAAATCTAGCTTCATAAGTATCGTAAGGCAGTCAAAATGGTAGCCGTTTATGTTCTCGTTTCTGAAGGATGAGAAAATTTGAAAATCTTTAATAAAACCAAACTATTTGTTGTCACTAAAACTTGGAATAATATGTGTCTACACAGTAACAAGAAAACATAATATTAGAATCTGTCAAGAAGCACCAAATGTTAATATACGTTTGCAAGTATTTTTTAAAATTTACATACTAGTTTATACACCCTCCACTTTTTTTACTGATGGGTCGCCATTTATCAAGACCAGGGGGCTACTCCAAGGATAAGGGTTAAAAGGATTGCTGGTTGGACAAGGATCACCGTAAGAAGATTTGAAACAGTGGGTGGAATGGTGGAATACTTAAAAGGATTTTATTTTCCACGAAGATAGCTCGATAAGTATTTCTTCACATTAGACCTCTTCACAAGATCTTCCAACTTTGTATGAACGACGGTACTTTTGAACTTTCTTGACTGGAGCAATTTTGTTTCGGTTAATTTGGGTTTTTTGTGTCGCCTATTACTACTGTGTTACATTATTTTCTTTACCTTAAAAAAATAAGACCATAAAGTTCCAAGAACTTCAGCATCATCATTCAACTGACAATTCATTCATTTCATTCACCCTTATCCTCGAGCAGCTTTTGGTCTTGATAAGTGATGACTCATAGTAAATTAAAAAAAAAAATTTAATCTTAAAAAAAAAATAGTCAATACTCTGTGATCCATGAAATTTAAATTTCTTAGCCATGTCCGACTATTATTACTTCCAATGTGTTTAATACATACCACCAGTCACATATTTCTTTTGTAAACTGTTGATATATTTCCTAACAAAGTCGGGATATAAGTAGGGGTGGGACCATTTTCAGGCTGTGAAAGGGTTTTCATGAATGTAAAATAGCCAAAAACTAGTGGCCTGCACCTTCTGAATTTTGCAAAATTTTCAAAATATTTGATTGTTTAGTGTTATTTATGTATAAATGAACACAAAAAAATACTACTCGCATGAATCTGAAATTTTCACCCATTACGTCCAACCCCTAATATAAGGAAGTAAACATTTTTTTAAATTTAAGAAAGAAACAAGGAAATACTTAAGGAAACCATAACTGTCTGAGTTACAATTGTAGCTAAAAAGTATTTTGTTTTTAAAATTTGAAATGAAATTGGTTTCGTAAAAAATAGAAGAAATAAAATTAGATATCCACAATATAAATATTTAGAATCCTTACAAAGGTCATGTGATTCATAAGGAGTTCTTTAATGTTTTTCAAATTCGAGAGTTATAAACTGATGAAGAGATGCCATCCAGGTTAAGGAAGAAGCAAGCTCAACCCTTCCTGGGTGATAACCGACATGAATACAAGTAAGAAGACATGAGATAAAATAATGTCAATGAGTAAGTTCAGGGAACTTCTGCTATTACTAACCAGCAGAGCGTTACCACTGTCAACGGAGCAACGAGTCTATCAGGCATGTGTACACAGTGTGATTTATAGAAGTGAACCCTGGCTAGTGAGGGTTGAGGACATGCATCCATGGAGAGAAATGATATGAGAATGAAAGACAGTCTTGGATCTTATGACCTCAGAGGAAGATTAAATCTGGACAGTATAGGGAGATGTGTGCAAAACAGGAGACTTCGATGTTATGGCCACATTGAAAGCATGGATGAGAATTCTTGGGTTAGTAAATGTAGAACAGTTGAGCTGGCAGAGGTAGATCAAGGAAATCATGGAAAGAAATCATAAGGATAGACTTGAGAGAAAGAGGGATAAATAAAGACCTGGTTAGAAATAAGTTAGTTTGGAAATCAATTTCTAAAAGCCGTCCAACACATGGCAGCATGTAAAATGGAAATTAAATCGAATTTGATGGTAATAGAACGTGGTACAGGGTAATATTCTATTATATAAAGGGCATTTGTGGGTGTGTGTGTGTGTGTGTCCAGCTAAAAGTCAAAACTACAAAACAAACACCCACAAAGTTGGTATATTCTTGATCGGCGTTGTCCTGGTTGAATAATATCTAAAATAAAAACAATAAAAATATTCATTCTTTGGAGGTCAACTGGGTCAGATTTCGTTAGGGGGGTCGGTTTTTTGGTAATTTTCAATGTTATCTACTATATAAAGGAGAGGTGAATGACTTACATTATTATTATTTTCAATACATTAAAACAAGAGAGGAATGGGATGGGGGAGAGGGATCTGGAACGTGGAAAGGGGGGGGAAACGGATTGAGAGGTAGAGAGAGAAGTTTTAATATAAAGATGTTACACACTTTTTAACCTCTTCTATTTTTTTTTTTTTGGTTATTCCCCCCCCCCCCCCCCGAGCAACGTTGGATAGTTCTGCTAGTATCGTACCATTTTTACTTCAACAAATGATTCATGGTCTGTTTGATGTTTGCCGAAAAAAAGAAAAGTGAAATCAAGAACAAAGCCATTTTAGTAGAACTTGAAATATGGTAATTCTCAGTATTATTTATCAGTCACACCCTTTGATTATAAAAAAACGAACATTTTTTTTTTATAAAAGACCTGTTTTGAACTCGGTTTGTTGGCAAGTTAAGATCATGGGTAGGCCTTGTGTTTTGTGATTACAAATTTGATTTTTGCAATACCCATTTTTGATATTTGGTTCTATGTCCACTCGAACTTTAGACTGATAGTATTATGCCACCATAGATTTTTTAAAGGATCTGTACACCCTCTCTCTTCTCCTACTTTCATTGACCTGAGATGACCTTATAAGGGTTGAAAGGTCGTTAAAACCCAACAAACAAAAACTTTCATTGATAATTTCTTGTGATGCTAGAGAGGAACACTTACTGGATTTAAAGCGCCTGCAGTGTCTTGCTTGTCGAGTGGCCATTTGCAAGAGGAAAAAGGTGCATGCTTAGAGTTGTGGGGTTTTCTAGGTGTTGATAATTTGTATGTGTAGACACTGGCCCGTTAGTGAGACAGAAGGGAAAACGAGGTGGACGTGAACAGACAAGCGATTTGGTAGTTTTGTTAGTATTGTTCCGGTGTTGTCCAAACAAGAGTTCCTCCCGAGTTTTACACTGCCATGAACACCTTATTATAATCCAAAGTATTTTTCAGTTTTTAATAAATTTCTTAAATTAAATTAAATGGTTAACATTTTCTGACTTATTAATCATAAAACAAACCACCAAGAAAATAAATAAATCCACCAATCAACGATCGTCCTCAGATTTTATTAATACTTTCTGTCCTTTTTGTTTTTAGTTGCTTACTGTGAGGAAAGGTATTTTCTCCCATGTGAATTAGCAAGTTGTATTCAATTAACAGTATACAATAGGGACGGGCAATGAAAGTTAAAGTAACTTTTTTTTTATTCCAAAAAATTAATACCTTTTGATTGGGGGGGGGGGGATCTACCAAAAATCAGAAAATTATTTGATCTTAATTAAATTTTCAGTATTTATCTCTATTTATATAAGGTTAGCTATTTGTAATAATTTTTGTGGGAGGGGAGGGCAGATAATAACAACTGTATATCATACATCTTACGGTGATGCACTTCCTAAGTGCTTGAGAGAGAGTTAACTCCCTTATACCATGTTGTCTCATATATTTTAGGGACGTATATATATATATATATATATATATATATATATATATATATATATATATTCAAGTGAAATATTTCTGAAAATCAACACATCGTGCAATTTAAATGAAAAAATCATTTATTTAATTTTTAATTTTTTTTTTTGCAAGCTTTCGTTGTAGAACAACTTTGTCAGGCAAGACTGTATTATAGTTTTTTTCTTCGTCTTCTTTCTCATTTTGGTGGTATTAACCCTGAGGGGTCGAATCACGGTAAAGGCAGAAGGGCACGTCAAGTTCTAGAAGACGTTAGGATAAGTATATATATATATATATATAATGTATATATGTATATATATATATATATGTCTGTGGATAACTATATTTAATTTAGAAATAAATATATGCGTCCCTAAAATATAGGGAGCGACATAATGTAAGGGAGATAACTCTCCCCTTTCTCAAGCACTTAGGAAGTGCCTCACCGTAAGATGACTGATATACAGCTGTCATTATCGACAAAAAAACAAAACAATAACAAATAGCTAAACATTTATAAAGACTATCGTAGCTTAGTTGTAAATCTCCCGACTACAGTCCCTGTAGTCATGGTTTCGAATCTCGCCATACTCAGCCATGCTAGTGATCTGAAGTAACGGCGAAACACGTGTCCATGGATAACTATATTTTATTTATATAAAGTTAGGTTTGTGTATATGTTTATATATTTGTATGTACAGGATTCATTTCTAAAATGATTAATTAATGATTATAAATTTTGGAACACAGCTGCTTGGCATATGAGGTCGTTATGTGAGCTATATTTAGTTTTATGCAAAGGAGGTAAAAAGGGGGTGGTAACTCTTCATGAATATTCAGATACCTCCGATGTTTATGAAATTTAAATAATAGGTATTAAACATCAGTTAATAAATATTCTCCAAATTTCAGTTTCTTTGGATTATTTTAAAAGGTTTTTATGGTTTTAATATGGGCACAGCCTCCCATTTGAAAATTCAGGTATTTCAGATTTGCATTAAATTTGATCCATAGTCATACGACACCAATTAAGCAAGATTCCCTAAATTTCAATTTCTTCTTAAGACCCTGAAGCTTAAGCCTTAAATTTGAGACATTTTTTAGAATCAAAATCATGTAATTGATTTTGTGTCAAAATTGGAATAAGAATTCTAGACATAAGGTTTAGTATCATTTTATCTTGATTTCAATCTTCATAGGAGGGACATAAAAGTGGTGCAAAACTGTTCTGTTTGTGGAATTATTTTACCTGTCCTGGCACGGGTATTCTAGTTAATCAATAAATGAATGTATTTATTTTATTAAAAAAACAAACAAAAAAACTTTGGGCTATTGCTCTCATTTTGGGTGTTGTTTTCACAACGTTTCGGCCTATATAACCTCCGACCTTCTTCAGGTGTATTTTGACATTAGCTGTTATTGGTGAATAGTGGAAAAAATGTTTTTGTTCTTTTTTTCGCATCACCATCATCGTTAAAATTTCAAAATCTGTGATGTACTTTCGACCATCGTCGTTAAAATGTCAAAATCTGTGATGTACTTTCGACCATCATCGTTAAAATTTCAAAATCTGTGATGTACTTACGAAACGGAAAAGAGAGTTGAGTAGTTTCCATTTCTGTATTAATTCAGATCTGTACTGATTTGGTATTAAAATTTTTGAATTTTTGTTTTTGAGATCAGGATGGATAATATGTATTACACCTGAAGAAGGTCGGAGGTTATATCAGCCGAAACGTTGTGAGAACAACACCCAGGATGAGAGCAATAGTCTGAATAATCCAAATAATACATATCAATCCTAATCTCAAAAACAAAAATTAAAAAAAACATATTTTTTAAAAACTTTCATTGCTTGTTCGTTGTATACATCGAATCGATGTTCAGAAAATGTGTTGTTTTGAAATGAAATTGTTCAAAGGCTGTTGATATGCTGGTAAGCAGACAAATCATGCCAAATCTAAATTGGCACCCCAATGGCCTTCAAATGCACCACTCAAAAACTTGTACTTCCTTTAAAGAATGTTTGGCAAAAGCATTTGTGGGGGTGGGGGGAGGGCCATAACAGATTCGCTGAGCTTCGTTTTATGTCGGTATGTGTGCTGCTCGAAGGTTGACCTTTTCTGTATCAATTCCAATACAAAATGTGTATTAGCTGTATATGTATTTGCGGTCAAACGTACAATCAGGCTATTATTCATTCCAGAAGTTTTGGAAGAAAATCTTGTATACATTCAAACATGTGCAGATCAAAGTAGAAATCCCAAACCATTTAACTATAAAAGATAGAGAATGTTTTCTGATAGGAATGAGGGAGATGATGCTTTTTCTAATTATTCTGTAAATTTTTTATTTTTATCTTTTTTCCCCCTACTTTTCGATATCTTTTTCTCATTTTTCTTTCGTTCTCTCTTTTTTCTCTTTCTCTCTTTTCCTTTATATTTCTATCACTCTTTATCTCTGTCCATCTCCCTTTATCTCTCTCTCTCTCTTCCCCTTTATTTCCCTATCTTCCTTTATATCCCCCTCTCTTTTTCTATATCTTCCCCTTCTCTCTCTTTTCTTCACCCTTTCCCCCCCATCCTTGTATCTCTTTTCCCCCTCTTTTCACTTACCTCACCCCTCCCTCTCTCTTTTCATTACCTTTCTCTTTTACTTTCATCTTTTTATTCCCTCTCTATATTTCTCTCAAAAGTACTTATTTCAAATTTGTTTTAAATAATTCATTTTTTTTACCTAAAAGACTTCTCACCGTTTTCATTTCTTGTTTTTTTTTCTCTAAAGAAACCAAATAGTAAAAGTCTGTCTGTTCCCATCATTCGTCTGTTATTATTTGTTATTTTTTTTCATCTTCAAGATGTTTTATCAGACAAGGTGTTCGTGTCACATGGCCACTATTAATAACAGACGCGATATATGTGGGCCAGTTGTTAAGTTGAAACAGTGCAGTAGGTAGGTAGTTTGGCATTCATATGTTGGCATTTCATAGATATTCTATCAGACTACCTACCAAAAGACTTACATCTTTGGTTTCACCGTTTCAATGTATGGTGGATGGAAAAAGTCTGATGTCTGTCTCTATGAAGTAATTCTAGAGATCAACCACAATTTTCCAGTGTTTTCGAACACATGGCGAAAGATCGTATATGATGACGACAGAATCAGAAGTGGTAGGTTCTAATTCCTTTCACTTATTATTATTATTAGTAGTAGTAGTAGTCCTCCTTCTACTACTACTATCCACTGGCTGTACCTACCCAGCGTTGCCTGGGATGCAATGAAATCATTTTAGTTTTTAATTTTTGCTTGCATTTATACAGAAAAAGAAATACAATTTTAGTTGTAAGGGAGACAATTCTTTCTATAATTTTCAAGTAAAATTATGAGTTATTCCCTTTGCTGATTTTGATTTTTCGGTAATAGTTGAAAAATGTTTACATATTTTCAGACTACATCCTTTTTCTATTAATAAACTGTAACGAAATACGTTAATATAGTGCCAATAGAATGGCACAACAATAACAAATTAAGATTGTCTCGTCAGAAGTTTGATATGCAAGCTTAAATGCTATTTAGGTCGAATTTTTAAAGTCTCACAACATAACTTTATATGTTAAATATAATAATTCTGCTTGTGCTTCCCTCAGTTCGCATGAGTGTAATATAATGCCAAATACGCATGCTCTAAATCAAAGGGAGGTAATTCATCCAAACTTGACTTATAGTAGTATTAATACAGCTTTTGTTGTATATGTAAATAAAAAGCAGATGACAACTGATTTTTTTCCAAGTTAATTAAAAAAAACATAATTAGCTAAAAAAGTTATTAACCAAAATTTGAAGAAGAAAAATGTGTAAAAATAAAGCTGAAAATTAATATTTTACTATTACTATAAAATGAAATTATCATATAAAATTCTTACAATTAATAGAATTTGGACCTTTCAAAAAATTTAATTGCAATAAATAAAAGCACCGTGGAATTTCTATGAGGTTGTGCTTATTATTATTATTATTATTATTATTATTATTATTATTATTATTATTATACAAGTGTACACGCCATCAAAACTTACCAAAAAGAAATTGTTTCGCCAGTGTTCAAACTAGTATTCATATAAAATCACAGAATTACGTCAGTAATTTAATTTTTCATATAAAAATTATTATTATCATTTCTGATGACCTAAAGAAAAAAAACCTATCATTGACTTTTTATTTAGAGTGGAGGATTAATTTTCAAATTCATTTTAGATGGTAGGGGTTGTCTGACTTGCTATTTGCTTTTCAGCGTAAGTCTTTCTAATGCTGCTTTTATTTCAATAGGATAATTAGGGACTGAACTATAGTGAGTTCAAAAGAAAATGCAAGTCATTTCTGATGACCTAAATATCAATGTTTTTGTTTTTCTTCCTATGATTATTGGGAGGTGGATGGCCTAGACATTAAAAAAAAAATGACACCGGACCTTTTTACATCAAACACATTAATGGAAGTGAAATGGTTAAAAAAAAATGGAAAAGGGAAAGAAAAGATGTATAAATCGGTATAGAAAGAAGGAAAAAAAAAAAGATAAAAAACGTCGGGCAGACTTTTGTGTGATGGAACGGATATATATTTACAAATAAGTACACATTGCCCTTAATTATAGAGTGGAGGATAATTTTTTTTAATCAGTCAAGAATTAAGAATTTTTTTTTTTTCACTTCATATTTTAGTTTGTAAATGTAAATCTAGCCGTGAATTTTAGTTGAGATAATTAAAAATAATTCTTTTCTAAAATTTGAAGAAAATTTTTATTCTGTAACTCGCAGAAGTAAGTTCTATACTGATGTACTATTATTAGTGATGGGACGATTTCAATATTTTTCCTGATTCCGATACAATTATCGATTTTGACTCTAAAATCGCCTAAAAAGTAGGATTTCATTGTTTTTGTGTGTGTGTGTGTGTGTGTGTGTGGGGGGGGGTGATGGTGATTTAACAGAGACTCTTCATCTACTTTTAAATGTAAATATAATCTTCTTTTTAATTTGACAAACTTCTTAATGTTTCCCTTTTATCTATTGTATCAAAGATTTTGATAAACTCATTGTGAGATTTTCATCTATATTTTTTACTTGTGCCATTTTTTTCTATTTATCTATTTGTGCCATTTTTAACGGGGGCATTTTTACCTAAGTTCGTTATTATGACCTGTAAATTTTTGTTTTACTGGTAGATTTAAAATCAATAAATATTTATCATTTTATCATTAGTTAAAAATTAATGGAAATTATGAGTAATTCCCTTTGCTGATTTTGATTTTTCGGTCATAATAGAAAAATGTTTCCATATCATCAAACTACATCCTTTTTTTTAATTAATAAACTGTATCGAAGTACGTTAATATAGTGCCAATAGAATTAAGTTTTAAACAAAATTAAAAGAAACGTTTTTGGAATCATAAATTAGGCTCAAATTTTTCCGATTCCGATACCTCAAAAAGTTGAAATTTTTCTGATTCCCGATTCCGATTAATCGTCCCAACACTAACTAGTATATATGTACAGTTATCCACAAACATCTATATATATATATATATATATATATGAAGAGTTCGCATGCAAAACGCGATAAATCCAATTTGTTTAAAATGAGACATGAAACACTAAAAGGACGAATATATAAAATCAAGCCTTTGACTAAAAGCTTAATTTGATTGAAAACAAAACGAAATGATGCCGGTATCATATTATGTCAAACATAATTCTTGGATGTGGTCGAATGTGGAAATGCAATGCTTTTTGTAGTGATAGTTTCGTAATTTTGAAAATGGCGTTTATCGCGTTTTGCATTCGGACTCTTCATATATATATATATATATATATATATATCTTGGAATTAGATGATAACAAAATAAAAATCATTGACCATATGAGATTAGTTTTTTTTTTCTTCTTTCTCTCTTTCTGTGCCGTTTCTCTCCTCTCTTTTTTGCACTTTTCTTTCTTCTTTTAGAAAACAACCTTCTAATTGAACAGCATTTTTCTGAAGGGTGTGTTCAGAAACCTTTGCAATTCATTCCTCCTCTCTCGCTGTCTCTTTTCACTTCCCTCACCTATTCTCACTTATTGCCTGACTCCTGTCTGCCCCCTCCTTCATCTGCCTCTTCTCTTACTTCTCCCCTCGCTCTGTTTATTTTTCTCTTCTACCCTCTTCTGCTATATATCTTTTTTTTTCTCATTAGATTTTCTTCTGCTGTCCTTTCCTATCTCCTACTGCTGTCCTTTCTTATCTCCTACTGCTGTCCTTTCCTATCTCCTACTGCTGTTCTTTCCTATCTCCTACTGCTGTCCTTTCCTATCTCCTACCGCTGTCCTTTCCTATCGCCTATACAGTTAAAAGATTTTTTTTTTTTACTATTAAACACTTCTAATGTCCAAATCTACCTCTTCTCTCTTTAATAGTCATTTAATTTTATGGCATATCACTCCTTTTTGGGTTATTTAATACCGAATTCGGTACTTTTGATATAAGTTTTTTATGCTTAAAATTCTTTAAATCTTCAAATATATATTCGTGCTGTAAATGTTTGTATATGAATAGTTTGTAAATTCATTTGCTTTGTAGGCAAATATTTTGTAAATGAATGCAAATCTGTAAACAATAGATTCTAATTAACCGATACATGACAGGTACCGCCATCACTCTGGGTTTGAATGGACCTGTGAGTAATGGCACTAAAGGGTGACCCCACACTCCCCAAAGCTCTCAAATTGGGGCCTCAATACCGGATGTAGTTTTGTATCACACCTTTAAAGCAGTATTTCTCAACCGGGTTCCCTTCCCCGGAAGCCTAACATTCTGCAAAAAAGTCCGTAAGGCTTCTGCAAAAACAAGTGAGATTAGCTAGTTTTGCCTTGAATTACTTTATCTCTTTTCAACATTGTCAGTAAAGGATAAATAAATAATTAACTGATGCAGCCATTATCTGTTTTTGTTCTGTTTATATTTATATTATAGGTATTATCATATGATAGTGGTTTATTTTTTACATTTGAGTTTAGAATTTTTTGTGTGAATGAAAACTTCCTGATAAACGAACAGTATGAATTTTAATTAGAATTACCGAAAATTTGTACAATTTTTTTTTTTTTACTTAAAACAATTATTTAAAAATATATACTATGATATTTATCACGTGAGCTACGATGAAATTAAAATGAGAAAAGATATGGTATATAATTTTGTTTTTGCGCAGGATTTATTTTATTTTAAGGGTTACACAAGGGTAAAATGGTTGAGAAACGCTGCTTTAAAGTAATAATGGTAAAGCTGCAGTTATCTCCTCTTCACTTGTTTTGACAAGCATCGCTTTAAACGACGAATCATTAGAAAATAGAATACAAAGATCTTTATTCACTGCTGGAAACTTTTGATCTTTTATAAAATAGCGTATTTACCATATATACCAACACTCGTTTTATATTTAAAAATAATAAAAATAAAACAAGGATGTGTTATCATGTCTGGGATCTGTAGGATGCAATTAACATCAGCTGGAATTTGCATCATATCTGATAAAACAAGATATAAACTATAAATAAATGCGTTTGCAAAGAAGTGGTTGAAAATAAAAAAAAAAACAGTACATCAACCGAGGGTAGATAATGGAACCTTTTCATGTTGGAAGGTCAAATTAAGTTGGCTGTAATGTAACAGCTGCATTTTCAAAAACGTTTCAAAGAGATATTTCAAAAATACACATGACTAACCAGAGGCGTACAGTTGGCCCCGGACATCCACATTAGGGAAGGGGGATTCAATCATATTCAAACTATCTGCCTTTCTCATAATATTTCTTAGTACTCGGATTTATACTTAAGTCTTTGGGGCATACGATCAAGAAGTTGGCCTTGGGCATCACCAGACCTCTGCTTACCACTGCTACGAGCAGGCATACTCGGGATTGTCTAGGAATGAATGAGAACCCCCTGTGGACTCTTGTTCCCGATCACGAATCCCGTATTGTTCATTTAGAATTTGATTTGGTCGGCACACATCACAACGAACAACTCAGGACTGTCAGTTCATTATATTTTCAAATTGGTATAGATCCTTGGCTTGCTATGCAACTAGGACCGCATTTTCCATACAACACCTGGTGTCTCCAAATAGTCACCAATCTAAGTACATGGTAAACAACATAGAGGCAGTTCAAGACAAGTTGAAAAAGACACCGGACAGTATTCCTTCTTTTATTTCCCAGTCATGAACAGATCTGATCTATTTTTACGTAGACCTCTAGTCATGTTTGTTATTGTTTTGAACTGTGCTGTAATCATGGTAACGACATAATCGTAGCGCAGGACAGGTCGAAAAAGACAGTCGACAGTATAACATTTTCTATTCCCCAGTCGAGAACAGATCCGACTCACTTTTAAGTAGACTTTTTTAGTCTCTTTTTTTTTTAGATTTCTATAATTTTCAATTCTCAAGTTATAAATAAAATCAAGTAAAAATTAGTCTTTACTGTTCATGGATGACAGACCCAATAATATTATGGATGACAGACCAAATAATATTATTATAGATGATAGACCAAATAATATTATTATAGATGATAGACCAAATAATATTATAGATGATAGACCAAATAATATTATGGATGACAGACCAAATAATATTATTATAGATGATAGACCAAATAATATTATTATAGATGATAGACCAAATAATATTATTATAGATGATAGACCAAATAATATTATAGATGATAGACCAAATAATATTATGGATGACAGACCAAATAATATTATTATAGATGATAGACCAAATAATATTATGGATAACAGACCAAATAATATTATTATAGATGACAGACCAAATAATATTATGGATGACAGACCAAATAATATTATTATAGATGATAGACCAAATAATATTATTATAGATGATAGACCAAATAATATTATTATAGATGACAGACCAAATAATATTATTATAGATGACAGACCAAATAATATTATTGTAAAAAAAAGAAAACTGATACAAAATTAATACCACCATTGGATTCCTTGTAAAATTTCATTTGAGAAAAAGTTGTGTTTAATCTTGGTATAAGGTTTTGTTTTCGCCACAAATATTATAATTTTTGTAAAAATCTAACTATCATGACTTGACTCTGTACTAGTTTCCAAAAATGCTTAAGATGAAATACAATACAAACATGTTTTTATACAAATTTGGGTTAAATATGAGATACTATATATGGCACATTTTCAGCAAACAAATAATTCTTGTGTTACATCTGTTCAAACCAACCAAAAATATGGGTGTGTTAATAAAAAACAAATATCACTTGATGTATATGATAACAAAGACACTTTATGCTAGCCTATTTAAAAAAAATAATAATAAATGAATCGACCGTAGTCAAGGGCTACCAAAAGGCTCTCTTTTCGTTGGCTACTACATCGAGATGTAGGGGAGATAGCCACTCCTTTTTCTGGATTGCTCGACGAACCCTTGATTGTTACATTATAATGCTGAGTGTTTAGCAAGAAGGCATGTTGTACAATTTTTGGGGGCCATTGGTATGACTTTACCGAGGATTGAACTCTGGTCTCCCGGCCAATTAGCGAACAGTCTAACCATTATGACAAATGCTCTTTTCGTATTAAGTTATAAAATTGAAGTATGAAATAAAAATCCTGGCATGCAATATAGTTTTAATTATACCTCCATAGAGAAATGCGAAAATAAATGATGAAATTGACGAAAAGGCATGTAATTCTAACTTCAATTTTATAAATTATCAGCGGGCCTCGTTAAGACAATGCTTTGCCACGTGATTGGGTTCTGTGCACTCATAAAGCCTTATAATACCAGCGTTTTTTATTTGATCCACTTGGTCGACCTAAATTTGTGATGACTATTCTTTTTCAAGCTATTTCGGCATCGACTTGTCATGGTGAACATATTTGATCAGAATCTCATATCAGTCTAATCAATATGTATTGTTGAATGGATTAAAAAGGCAGAGCTGGTGTATCGCTTATCCAAGGTGAAAAAAGGTTGTGTATGCTCCCGATGAAGCTGAGTGAAGAAAAAAAAAGTGATTTAAGTTGCATAAAAGATCTACTGTACACAACTTTAATCAACGACTGTTTTGTGGCATACAGGTTGCTTGAGACGCCTGCCAGAGTAATAAGCATGATCAGGTCATTTTAGGTGTTCTAAAATATTTATGATGGACATTATCAAATCTAAGCAACATGACATGAATGCTGGTTTACACCAGGGATCCATCCTTGGACCTCTACTGTTCCTGATTTTCATAAATGACCTCCCTAATGTCATTGAGACTGAGATAGAAATATTTGCTGACGACACCATGCTCTACTCTCATCATGTGGGCAAAACCGGTGCGCACATATCTGAGGCAATGGCTGAATCCTTAGAAAATGACCTCCAGTCTGTAGTGGATTGGGGTAAAAAATGGATGGTAACTTTTAATGCCGCAAAGACAAAGCTACTTTCCTTCAATAACTACAAGAAACCTCTTCAAATAACACCCTACCTGAGAGTTCATCATTCAAACTCGTCAGCCTAACTTTCACAGATAACATTAATTGGAATAAATACATTGAAGACATTGCCAGGGCTGCTGCAAAGAAGGGATCCCTCTACCGTGCTAGTAAACTTCTCACACATGACATTATCCTATATCTCTACAAAGCCACCATCTGCCCATGCATGGAGTATTGTTGCCACATCTGGGCTGGGGCATCATCCACTAGTCTCTCCCTCTTAGACAAGGTCCAAAAAAGAGTCGCCAACTTAATAGGTCCCTCACTATCCACCAAGCTCCAGCCCCTGTCCCATCGCCACAATGTTGCTTCCTTGTGCCTGTTTTACAAGTATTTCAATGGATTGTGCTCTGATGAACTTGCTGCTCTGGTGCCCCCACGATGTAAATTCACTAGACCAACCCGACAATCTGCCAAATCCCATCCATTCACTATGGAGGTCCTCAGATGCTGAAGAGCTTTCTACTCCAAAAGCTTCTTTCCTCGTGCTGCTGGACTCTGGAACTCCCTCCCTGTTTTCCTGACGGTTCTGACATGCAGAAATTTAAAACTAATGTAAACAGACATCTCGCTGCGCAGCTCCCAATTTAGGTTGACCCCCCCCCCCAAAAAAAACTCTCACCCTTTTTCTCAGTAGCCTCTTACGTCTACAGTGGCGGCCTGCCTTGTTTGGGGTGAACTAAGTTAAAAAAAAAAATTTAAAAGAAGAACGAATGACAAAGTCTATCCATACAAAATAATTAATTTTTATTGATAACTGAAGACAATAAAAATAAAGAGTTTATGAAAGCTCAAGAAACGGTTTAGGAGAAAGAGTTCTTTTAGTGTGTAAGAAGCAATTTAGTACATGCGTTAATTTTGGCTGTTGCCGTGTAGGTTTACATATGTGCAAATGGGAAGGCATGGAGATATGTGTGCATATATTAGCATGCTTGTTTTGTTGGTGAGAGAATGTATATGTGTTCATTTCGGTTGGCGTCATGTGTGTTTATGTCTGTATAACTAGCGGGCTTCTGTTTTCTTGGTGGGAGTGTGTGCGTCTATGAACTTGTTTACAGGTGCTTTCATTGAGCGGCATGTGTGCTTCGCTGGCCATACAGATTTTGGCTTTTTATTTCTTTTATATTTAACTGGCTTTGCAAACTCACTTTTTCAAACAATCTAACCCAAGCTACATGGGTAACCCAACAGGTCATATTTTTTTAATAATTTCGTACTGGTTCTACTGGCCTGTGTTCAAGTCCAATTAAAAGCTAGATGCTAGGTTTTCTTTTTATACCATAGTTGGACAAATATGCTATAATAGGGAAAAGATGATAATAGCACTTGAACTATTTATGATGGACATTTTTAATGCAAGTGAATATTATTGCATATGCGATATATTTTTAAAATATTCAAATCAGTTCAGTCTAATTTGCATAATTGATGGCGGCTATCTTGAATACATAATGTGGTTACTCAATTCAGCTACCTTTCGTCAGTTCTTACAAGTTTTTAAAGACTTTATTTCACCCCAAACAAGGCATATCGCCATTGAGACGTAAGGTGCTACTGTGATTAGGAGCCAAATTTATACGGGATATCTTAAGTGGAGAATTGTGCAGAAAGATGTTTGTTCACATTACATTTAAATTTCTGCATGTCTGGGAAACATGGAGCAGGAAGGGAAATTCCAAAGGCAAACGGTCCGAGGAAAAAAACTATTTGATTAGAAAGTTTTTCAGCATCTTGGGACCTCTATAGTGAAGAGGTGAGATTTTGCTACTAGTCAGGTTAGTCAAGGGTATTAATGTTGCGGAGTGGTACACGTGTAGTAAGTTCGTCAGAGCACATTTCATGGAAGTACTTATAAAACAAGCACAGGGATGCAACATTGTGGCGATAGAGTTTATCAGTTATGATAATAGTAGACAATTGTTTGTAAAATTTCAGTAATTTTGGTTGAATATTTCTTGCTAAACTTGTATTGCAACATAGACCTTATTAAAGACGAATTAAGAGCTTGACAGTTTTAGTACGCGATGACATGATTGGCTGCCAATTTAAATTCTGTAATGAATATGAAGATAAATGGCCCTGCAAAAGAACACATGTTTTTTGCACCATTCATCATGTGAAAATAGGGGGGAAATACTTTCCTAGGGGCCTTTGCGAACTCTGGAACGTCTGGCAGTAAATATATTTGTCAAGATGATAAATTATTGTTGGGTATGCAAATTATTCATTTCGTTAGCCAATCACTAACGTTTCAAGCTAAATAAAAACAGCTGTATTCGAGGGCGGGCTGTTGACATTACAACATTGCATTGTTTCAAGCAGCGGTTCGTGCAATTATGTTTGTGCTTTCAGTGTCCTGGTTGCGTTTGTTCCTTACGTTCAATTTATTTGGGTTTGACATGTTAACCCTTAAATGCTTTATTTTTTATATTGGTTTGACATCAAAGATACTGATTACCTATTTAGCAGGTGTGCTGCTGCAACATCATACTAATACCTACTTACATTTTAATATAAATAGGCATTTTGTTGGAATATGTCATTTAAGGTTTCATCTGACCAGTTTCTTCTCAGATGTTATCATAAGCTGCAAAAACTCGTCTAGCTACAACCACTGTAAAAAAAATGTCCTTTCTTCCTCGGTGTACCTAAAACTAAACAGAACTTCTATGAACAAAATTTTTTCCCAAGAACCTTCCATCTGTAGTATACAATACCACAGGGCTGCTTCCCAGCTGACTACAACAGAGTTGTTTTAAAGTCCAATGTTAACAAATTCTTGTCGAGCCGTCCACTTAAATAATCATTTTCACCTATCGATTCCAATCCTCCCAAATTGTTCATCACCAACCGACAGTCTCATTAAACCTTATCCTCGAGTAGATTTTAGGCCTTGATAAACGGTGACGTACTAGTAAAAAAAAAAATCTACAGGACTAATTTATTTCAAGTTCATGGGTGTATTTTGTTACAGTGTTTGATTACAGTGATGCTTCGATGTTCAGACTGTCATTTACAGTTTGGAAATGTGATGAACGTGAGGGTGAATGGGTCCCGTAATAAAAATGAGATGATTCAAACACGGCCCCAATGATAACAGATACCAACGCCAGTCGAGATGATGATGACGACGACTTATAATGTCTCTATTTAAAACATCTGGGACAGCTAAGGTTAGACGATGTGTCAGGCTATGCAAATAATTTGTTTTGCACGATCAGTGATATGAAAATATTTCTGGCGGAAAATCGAGTTTTCTGAGTTCAATAAAATAAAATAATAATTTACCATTTTGGATTCTTCTTTTGCTGGACTTGATGCTGTTAAGTGAAATGTGAAACAGAGTGTTTTTACGGTGTATGTGTGTTTCTGCGATTTGTGTCTGCTCCCAATTAAGAGAAGTCGCTTTTCTTTAAATCGAGACAAAACTTTAAAAGGTATTTATTCAGAGTTTTAGGCGCTCTTTATTTTTTGTGGATTTTATTTGCAGTCCTGTTGACGTCAGTTAAAGCGGTGCTCTCATCAATTTTCAACCTTACAGGAAAATATCTTTCTTTTTTGTTACAAATTCGAATTAGAATCATTGAAACAAGCCGCACATGCGTGGTCCCCCTCTGTATGTGACTCAATGTGGCGAGTGTAAAATGCAATAAATTTGGGTAATTTAGGGCATTTTTTACCCCCCTTTGACCCCCTGGGGGCGCAAACCAGATTTTTTCCATGGTCAGCGATACTTATTTTCTATTAGGAACAATTGCTTCCACATTTTGGCCAATTTTCAGAGAAATTGAATGGATGGATGAAAAGTTATGGGGCAAAAAATGTAATTTTTTGCCATTTCGAGGCCTAACCAGATTTTTTTTCAAAAATCGGAGAATGTCACTTTCTAACCTGACCAAAGTTACAACTTCATGCAAAATTTCAGAGAAATTCAATGAATGGTTGCGGAGAAAAATCCGGACGGACGGACGGACGGAAATGCCTCAAAACATAGGTCCCCGATTTATAAAATCGGGGGACCAATTAAGGGAATATGTATGGTCGTAATTAAGTAACATGTGTGTTTTAAAGGGTTAAATATGATGATTTATTTTTTGTCTTCAACGTAAAGAAGCTCTCCAATTTATTAAGGTTAGCATCGTACAATATTCTTATTATTTCTCAGTTTGGTCTTGTGCCACATTAAAGATATTCGTAAATATCTCTGCCCTTGGAAGTGTAATTGTGCAGCCTTCATAAATGTTCATAAACCTGTCTGTAATTTGATTCTGAATGCGTCTTATCTTATTGAATCTCTGATAAAAAGAAAAGATGATGCAGTTTGTTTTTTTTTAGAAACGAGAAAAAAAGAAAGAAAAGTGCGAATCTTGAAGAGAAACTGACTGACCTTTTGTTTTTCAACAAAGGTCACTTTCGTGTTCGAGCATTCAGATTGGAAGAAATGTAAAAACAACGACAAAAAACAAAACAAAGGTTACCACCAAAAGGAGAGGGGGATGTGTTCACTCCTGTCCCTCTTTTTACCGGTTGGTTTGTTAGTTTGTTTGTGAGAAAGATTGCGCAAAATCTACTGTATTGATATCTACAAAACATGGTAGTTTTTTTAGGGTTTTTTTTATTGCAGATTTTTAAAAAATTTTTATTGCAGATTTGAATAAAAAGTATTTTTTTTGTTTTTGTTTTTCTTTAATCCACTTGTTACATAAGCAGAAAGTGTCAATAAGATGACACTATGTAATTATTTAGTTATTTAATTATTTTGATCAACTTTAAACAACAATGTTCACAGTATGCAAATCTGAGTACAACTGATGCTCCGCGGGCGCTAGCATGGCATTATAACCTGCGAGTTTGTGTATTCTTACATGCACTACGAAAGCCTCTGAGTCTGTGTTCATGCACCAATAACTTTCTTTGGAACATTAGTTTGTGGGTCTGATTTGTTTGAGGTTTCTATGAACTGACGTACGTACCATCATATATACTTTACACCAGTAAACTATTTTTAAAGTGAGCACAGTTTTAAATATATACAACGGATGTGTAATTCCAGAGTCAAAATAAGATTGTTAAAAGAAAACCTTAAAATACAAAAAAAATTATTTTTAATTCTAATTACCCCATCTCCAAAATAAAATACCACAAAAAAAAAACCCATTAATGTAATGTAGTGTAATGTGAGTTTTAAAGACAGGCTTAGTTCTGATGACCTCAGAGGAAGATTAAATCTGGACAGTATAGGAAAATGTGGGAAGAAGAGGAGACTTCGATTATATGGCCACGTTGAATAAATGTATGAAAGTTCTTGGGTTAGTAAATGTAGAACAGTTGAGGTAGCAGGTTCAGTTCACAGGAAAACATGGGAGCAAGTGATAAAAATGAATCTGAGGGATAAATAAATACCTGGTCAAAGATAGTATACTTTAGAAGTCAATTTCTTAAAGCCGTCCAGCATATAAAACATGTTAAACTGAATATGATGAGATAGATAGGTATAATAATTCACTATTTCCCCACAGCAGCAAAGTTTGACATGAAATCAGTTTAGCGGGGACGTAAGGAGATTTCATACAAAAAATAGCAGAGAACGGGGCCCATCAGCATTCCTCGATAGGGGCATCTCAGGTGGACGGCAATAAATCACACACTCCTCTCTCGAAGGAGGAGATAATGCCTAGAACTGAGCTGGACCATATCTCCTCCCAGCAAAGAAGGGTCTGATAGTTCAGGATAGCCCCGAGGTTACCAAAATGATGCCAAGGCAAACCTCAGCTGTTATAACAGTTGGAACCAGTTGAAATAAATCCAACTGTTACTTTACCACCCAAGAGACTTTCAGGATTTTCAGTCTGATGCTTTTGTCTTGGCTTCCCATATCGCGGTTCTTCACTGAAACGAATTAATATAATCACCACATGGTACCTAGAATGAATTATTTTTTCTCTTAATGCTGTGAGGATGATGTAAACTCTTGGTCACTGAAGTGTTGTTGGAGTAAAAATAAAAATAAAAATCTCCCAACCACATTAGCTGAATTCCATTGTTTATCTTGTGGCTTTGTAGAGGGGTGGGCGATCAATCACCTTTCCCCACCCCGTTGAAATAGGAGTGGATGGGTAGCTCATCTACACTTTTCACCATTATGAGATCGAGGTAGATGTTAGTATTTTATTTTCCACTAGCAGGGCTACCTGTTGTCGCCCCGGGGTCCTAATTCGCGTAAAATATGTAGATTACAGAAAATAAAATGAAGATTGTAAGTTGAAATGTGTAAGAAGGACATTATAAAAATAATTATGCCCGGATGAGGTTCGAACTCACAACCTCTGTCTCTAAGTATGGCATGTTAACCGATTGACCCACAGGGGCAAGTACGAAATTGCGATGCTATTGAATATATAACCAGACTGCTTTTTTTTCTTTTCTTTCTCACTTTCTCTTTAGAGTAGAATGTAGGTCAGCTTTTTATCAAAAGGGGAAAAGAGAGAGTAATAACCAATAAAATAGTGAATAGCGAAAAAATTGCCTATTATTAAATTTAGCCCTTGTGTTATGGGTGGCAGTAGGAGAACTTGCTGACTGTGATGGTAAAATCTCCTCCGCCTTTCTTTATTTATGACTAGTAGGGCTGGTGCAAAAGTGTAACATATTTCTATTAAAACTTCTAGATTTAAAAATAAAAATTTCTTTTTTAACTTAGTTCACTCCAAACAAGGCAAGTTGCCACTGTAGACGTAAGAGGCTACTGAGAATTGGGGTGAAAGTTTTGGGGGTCATCCTAAATTGGGAGCTGTGCAGTGAGATGCTTGTTTATATTAGTTTTAAATTTCTGCATGTCTGTACAGTTAGATGAAACAGAGAGCAGTAAGGGATTTCCAAAGGCTGGCAGAATGAGGAAAGACGCTATTGGAGTAGAAGGCTCTCCGGCATCTGGGGATTTCTACAGTGAATGGATGGGATTTAGCTGATTGTCGAGTTGGTCTAGTGTATTTACGTCTAGGGGGCACCAGACCAGCAAGTTCATCGGAGCACACTCCATTGAAGTACTTGTAAAAGAGGCACAAGGAAGCAACATTGCAGCGATGGGACAGGGACTGGAGCTTGGTGGATAGTGAGGGACCTATTAGATTAGAAACTATTTTTGGACCTTGTCTAAGAGGGAGAGACTAGTGGAAGATGCACCAGCCGAGATATGACAACAATACTCCATGCATGGGCAGATGGTGGCTTTGTAGAGATATAGGATAATGTCAGGTGTGAGAAGTTTACTAGCTCGGTAGAGGGAGCCCATTACTTTGCAACAGCCTTGGCAATGTTTTTAATGTATTTGTTCCAATTCATGTTACCTGTGAAAGTTAGGTCAAGGAGTTTGAATGTTGAACTCTCAGGTAGGGTGTTATTTGCCATGGCAATCAGTGGTTGAAGAGGTTTCTTGTAGTTATTGAAGGAAAGGAACTTTGTCTTAGCAGCATTAAATGTTACTATCCATTTATGACCCCAATCCACTACAGACTGGATGTCACTTTCTAAGGATTCAGTCATTGCCTCAGATATGTGCGCACCCGTTTTACCCACATGACGAGCGTAGAGCATGGTGTTGTCAGAAAATATACCCATCTAAGACACAATGTCATCAGGGAGGTCGTTTATGAAAATCAGGAACAATAAGGGTTCCAGGATCGATCCCTGGGGTACACCTGCATTTATGTCATGTTGTTTGGATGAACGGCTATCGAGTACAGCCTGGATCTTTCTTTTGGATAGGAAGGATCTAATTATATTAAATATTCGTCCAGTAATACCATATGAATTTATTTCTATGAGAAGACCTTCATGCCAGACATTTTCAAAGGCTTTGGATATATAAAGCGCTACCGCCCTAGCTTCACCTGCCTTGTCCAGTGTATGGTATATGGTCTCTCTTCCCTGATTCCCCCTCCCTCTCCCCCCTCTCTTTTTTTCTCCGTCCAGCCCATTTTTCTCTCTGAACATACACACACACTTTTATAGATTACTTGAGGAATGAGTTGGCGTAAGGGGAAATCCTTGAAAAAAAATAAGAGTTAGTTACCTTTAGTTAGTCCATCAAATGGCTGGGAAACAGACCCCCAAATGACTAAATCTGTTCCAGTTTACGATCAAAAAATAATTTTTTCTAAATTTTAGATATTATTCAACTGGGGCAACGCCGATCAAGAAAATACCAACTTTGTGGGGTTTTGTTTTGTTTTGTATTTTGTTAGTTTTATCGAGACAGACATACAAACATACAGACAAATGCCCTTTATATAATAGAATAATCAAAACTAAAATATTGATCAGGATTAAATATTAAAATCGATGAAATTAATTGAAAATAAAAATAGTTTTAACAACATGGACCAATATTTGCTTCATATGACTGATAAAAAAGATTCAATTATGTAGCTTGTAAAAAAAGGTTCAGGGAGGGGTGTTGTCTTTAGTTTATATATAAGATATGCCTCAAACTGCCATGTGACACAAAGTGGTTTTTAATGTGGAAGCAACCCAGTGTCTTATTTCCTTGAGGATCATTTACAAAGATTTAAAAGTATGCACTCTCTCCAGCATTCACCCCACTTTGGAGATGCCACAAAAACAATGGCCAATAAATATCAACACAGATATGAATTTATATTTTAGTTGTTAAATCCAGAACAGTAAGGTAAGACTTGACCAGAGAATTGAAACAGAGAGAGTGGGGTGGGGTGAAAGGATGATTTGGTTTGTCTGTTTTTAAGGGGTTTCAACCTTAATGTTTAAACTCAATACCCATATGAAACGATTAATCGAAAACTACTATTTGAACATAAGTTACTATTTTTCCCAAACCTATTCTTAATGGTATTGCAATATAAGTGAATGTAATCGATCCGATTGGATTGCAACTTTGCTTAGCCGATCCGTTAGTCCGAGTCAGTATCCATCAAATCTTGTGCCCCCCTCCACCCCCGAGGTAAAAAATGTACTTATTATTATCTATATAATAATACACTGAGCCACTTCATGTGCATAAGTACGTTATCACCTTTCACACATATTTAAAAAAATGAGATTGTACAATTCCTTCCTAGGTATTTCCATCTTCCTTGACTCTTCAAACATTTTGTGTGTTACTTACCTGTCATTGGTTGGTGTTTGCTGGTGATATGGATTGGCTTCTGCACGCAAGGATTTTCCTTAATATTTCGTCTGTTTTCATCATTGTTATGCATTGTATGGCATCAATCTTTCCTTTGATTCCAATTTCTCCTAGTCTTTTTTCTAGTTTTTTTTTTTTTTCAGGACTGTTTCTAGTGCTCTTACAATTATTAGTATTAAAGTAATTTCCTTCATGTTCAATATTCCTTTCACCTCTCTGGCATGTTCCATATATTTGCTTAGTTTTTCTATTTCCTTGATATTCACCCCATGAATTGCTGGGACGGCGATATCTACAATTTGGCAGGGGTTTTCCTTCTTTTTCATTATTATCATGTCCGGTCTCCTTGCTTGGATGAATTTGTTCGTTTGTACCACCTTGTCCAGGTGGATTTTGTGATTTTCATTTTCCAATACTGTTTCCGGTTTGTGTCTGTATCATTTATCTGCATGTTCAAACGTTTGCATAGTTCCCAGAGGACTGCCTTCCCCATGTTTTTGCATTCCGTTTGGGCTAATTTGCTGCATTCACTTATGTGATTTACTGCTTCGTCTATTTGTCCACAGAGTCTATCTTGGCTTTTATCGTTTGTTCTGATCATGTTGTTGTGTGGGTTTATATGTCGCAATTCTGTTTCTTTGTTCAAGTGTACTTTTCGTAGCCATGTCCATGTGTTTTTGTTCATCTTTTCTTTGATCATTTTTCTTTTTATTATTACTTTTATTATTATTTTTATTATGTTTGTCATTTTCCATTCCCATCTTCTATTTATCTTTACTATTATCATTTAATATTTTATTATTGTGAGTCGTAATAATCATTTTTAAGTTCTCACAACAACTGTAACGGGGATGAAGGGGCGACCAGGGAAGAGAGAGATTGTTACACTTTTGTTCCGGGCAACGCCGAGTAACCCCTGTTATATATATATATATATATATATATATATATTAGTGTTTTTTTAGTATTCATTTACTTGTGCTATACCCTGAAACTTTGATAAAATTTTAATATGCTGATAAGAATTTTTTATTTATAAGAAATTTTACTAAAAAAGTTGAAATCTTGGAAACGTGCGTACATGTAGAGGACGTGTTAGAATATTTATTTCCGAAACTTCATTTGAATATTTGAAATTCTATTGAATACGTTTTAGAAAAAATTGAAGTTTACCCTATTAATATATATCTCTATTTATATAAAGTTAGTTTATATATATGTATGTATAGGATTCATTCCGATCATTATGAATTTTGTAACACGGCTTCTAGGTGTGAAGGTGGTTAATGTGAGCTATATTTAGTTTAATGCAAAAGTGAGCAAAAAGTAATCCCAAAAGTTCACGGTTTTTTAAAAGTATTTTAAAGAGTTTTCAGAGGGCATAATATGGTGACATCATATTAATTGAAAATTAAAATATTTCAGATTTGCATTGAATTTGATCCAGTCATTAGACACCAATTAAGCAAGATCCTCTGAATTTCAATTTCTTCTCAATACCCTCTAAGCTTAAGCTTTAAATTTTAAACATTCTCTAGAATCAAAATCATGTAATGGATTTTGATCAAAGTTGGAATAAGGATTCTAAAAATAAGGTTTAGTAGCACATATATCTTGAGTTTAATCTTCGTAAGAGGACATAAAGTGGTGCAAAACTGTTCTGTTTGGGGAATTATTTTTACCTGTCTTGGTACGGGTATTCTTCTAATGTAATATATATATATTAATCAGGTAAGTTTATGTCCGCAGAGTAAAATCCAGTGAATCTATACTGTATTTATATAAAAGTGCTCAATAATAAATAGAGCCGTATATTAGGTATACAACTTTTTATTTATACAAACATTTTTTAGTTACACATATGCAGACATATTTCGGTCAAAGCTAGATCTCCTCAGTCCTTTGTTTTAAATCTCTTTCGCATCCTCTTAAATCAGAGGCCTGAGGAGCTGTAGTGTTTTACAGCCTTGACCGAAACATGTCTGCAAATCTATAGCCAAGAATGTTTGTATAAATAAAGTTTTATACCGAACATATAAAGGAATATATTAAAAAAAAGAAGAAAAAAGGCCAGTGTCCTGACAAATCTAAACAAATAATTCGGCTATTAATGCTACTTCTGGTTCATGGTCACTTATGCTGCTTGATGTGCTAGACAGGAAAAGAAGTCTAGTTAAACCTGTGCTGACCTGACACCTCCCCCTTATCATTTGAACTTTTTTGCACTTAGTCAAGTTGAGTCCTGTGTTTTTTACACAAATAGCTTTATAGTGTTAACATTAAGCTAATAACAATAATTGGATGTAGTTTTTCTTATTCTTGTTAACAAGTGCTGCTGCTGCTATTATAATTATTAACAAAACTATTATAACTTCCTGTTGTACCCTTTTGCTCTTCATAGGTCATCTTGCCTAATTAAAAATTAATTGATCTTGTTTATAACTTTTTTTAATGCATTATTAATCTGTTAGACAATAATTGGTTAAAAGATAGCATAGAGTCTTGAACATAATGCGATAAAAATAACTTGTGTATAGGCGATACATATTGTTTCCTGTTGTTGTTTTTGTTAAATATTAAAACAATTTTGAGTTAACATCTAATTAGTTTTATGCATGTAAGCTTAAGAAGAACATGCCTGAAATGTGTAAATAACTGCGGAGTAGGAATCAATGGAGTAGTCAAAGAACTGGAAGTTGGAAGAAGAAATGATATATGCAAAAATCGGAGCATTACTAAGTATTAATTGAAACAAACTTTGTTAGTTAAATTATTTATTTATAAAAAAAACAAAAGAAACATCATGTAATGACTAACGAGAACAGACGTAACTTGGGAAAGCTTTATTCAGCACACAATGTCGGTACAGTATTAGTGCTACTATTTATAGTGGTTAGTAGAAGCAGGAGAGTTCTCCAAAGGGGAGATAAGTCAGAGTAAGGAAAGTTACTCGTAATTATTCATTACACATCAATTTAAATTATGTATACAAATATTCTTGTGAAATAACTATTTTTATTTATACTTTAATTTTATGTTGTTTTTTATCTCGGAAAATTACTAGTGCTAAGTGGTTAAATGCTGGTTTCAGTTCAGTTTACCAAAGTCTCATTTTCAAAATATTTATAAAAGATCTTACGTTTGTATATCTTTTAAAAATAAATTTTAAGAAATCTTGTGCAATAAATATTTTTATACATAATTTGAATTTTTTTTTATTTTGTTTTTTTTATAAATAAATAATTTAACTACAAGACTTCTTGCACACAAACTATGCTGGACATTTTAAAATATTTATCCTCTATATGGAAATCTGTGGAAATTTGTCTAACACTAAATCTATTAAACAAATTAATTATCTTTCTGACAGTAATATATATATTTGAACAAGTTGCCACATTATATTTAGGACATTTAAGATGGAATTAGATGAATTCAGAAATAATGTTAACAAAAGTATGGCAGACAATTTCTCAATATTACACCACCTTCATACATTTCCAACATGGCCGCCAAGAATGCAATCTAATCTGTTTTGCGTTATATCTTTAATAACTTTTTTCTGTTTCTCCGACACTTTCATGGTAAAAAAAAAAAATTAACAGCATTTTTAGGGATTATCGGTTGAAATATTTAACAGGATTTGAGTTGTATATTAATGTTGTAATTATAGTCAGAAATGGAGGTGCCCAAAGAGGCTTTACAAAGAAATAATAAAAATCTATAAATCGCAGATTAGAGCAAATAAGATCTTTTAAAACTGACTCAATGTTTGCGTTCTTTTGAAAAAATAATTTATTTTTAAAGCGTTTAATTTAAATTATGAAAAAAAACAAAACACTTAAACTTTTGTAGCATTAAGTTTAAATTTGGGTTAAATATAATTTCTCTCATTTACAGACGATTTATTTATGAAGTATACACTTATAAAACAAATTAAGCAACAAACCATTATTATACAAAACATACATATAGCATACTGACAGGACAAAGTCAGGTTATTTTTTGTACTCAATCCAGAATCTGGATTCTCCACATCAAACCGACCTTGTGTCTAACTTTGCTCTTGTGGGAAGATGTAGTAAATAAAACCGGAACAGGGGTAAGAGCAGGTGAAGCATGCTTTAGACTTAGTAGGCAATCACCTAGAGATGGTGTCTCAATGAAAGCACTGGTCCCCATAACCTCACTGGATTAGCCTCAGAAAGGGTATTGCCTCAACTAAAGAAATGACTGCCAAACAAAATCTGTCGCATTTCAGGCTATGTAGTTTGAATAACGACCTGGCCAGAGATAAGTTAGTTTGGAAATCGATTTCTAAAAGCCATCCAATGCATGCCAGCATGTAAAACGGACGTTAAACTGAATATGATGATGATGATGATAAGGGTATTGCTTGTACCCTGACTCCCATGGGACCTACAGAAAGGTCGACCAGTCTTAAACTACAAATCTTCAATGAACACTGCCTTCAATGAACAGGGCCTTCATCCTCCACAAGACAATCACTTAAAACTGATTGTTAAACAATGGGGAGCACGTTTACAACAGAAATCGACTAGAAGTGAGTGGCAGGCTACTCACTGAACTAACTGATTGAATAGGCGAAATTCGCCTGCTTATATCAAGCTCAAAACGTCATTGATTGGTCAGCAAAACGAATCACTTGCATAACCAGATGCAGCTCACTTCGTTGTTCTGGATGTCTGACTACAACCGTTTTTTTTTTAAAGATGGCTACTATCCCCTTCCCATCGCAGACACAGCATACAAATCAATGGTATTTAACTGGCATGGGCAACCGTTATCATCAGTGGCAGTGAGCAATTCATTGCTCGTATCGGCTCCACTACAAATCTAGCAGATACAGTTTCATGTCATACGCAGGAATGATTCTGTTTAACCCATAGTTCGAATCCTTATAGATACTAAGCACCACACTGGGGTCAGAGTGGACCTGGAAGGAATGGCAACTAAGGGGGGGGGTAACACTCTTCAAACCTCCCAACTTTGGGCTTCTTCACCATTCTCAATGTTGAAACTTATGAAATAGAACAGTCTCAAAATGAAAGAAAACGAGAAACTAACGATGTCTAACTTAGGAATGTAGACTAAGTGTGTGTGTGTGTGTGTGTGTGTGTGTGCGTGTGTGCGTGCGCGCATGCACATACATTCTTAATGTACCGAGTCCCACTGTGAACCAGTGGTCATTTGAATGGTCTCCGGAATATTCAATGCATACAGGAGGCAGGTAAATCCAATGTGTGTGGGATAAAATGACTTAACAAGTGTTAACATGCCTAAAACCCAACGATCAACAACTAACCTGTATTGTTACCTTTCTTTTCAAAACTTGTGCAATGGTAATTAGTAATCCGATGCAATATTGATATTGAAAAGAAACAAGTCTCTTTCACACACACAGAATGGAAAAGGATGGTAGAATGAAAAGGCTGAAAACAGAGAAAAGCTAGTAATAGACAGAAAACTAAATCTGTGATGTTCTCGTAGTAGTTTCATGTTCGATCTCTCTTAAGAATGGGAATAATTGATATTCTATTTCTATGTTTTTGTAGCAACCATGTGTTTGGGTTTCTTCCAGGAGACTCAGTCACCATGTTGCATGTTGGTGTTTTCTTGAATACACATGAGGTTGGAATAAAGATATAAAAAGAGGTAATAATTAAGAGACAATCAGAGATATATATATATATATATATATATATATATATATATATATATATATGGGGTTTGAACTATGCAATCATCCGAGATTATCATTCCTGCACTGATGAGAGTGAAAGCTCGAAATGCTAGCGTATGTAGGTAAAAATAATTGATTATTATTTATTTAAAATTAATATTATAAGCCCCATTTAATAAGATTAAAGTTGAGCCCTGTTCAAGAAAGTTAAAAATAGACTGACACGTAGCTATAAGGTATATTCCGACAGCATTCGTAGAATCTCTAGTCAGTCTTTCTTGATATGCCGCCCTTCGCATTAATAGAACTTAAATTCCATTCTTGAATGTGGTAATGTCCTGTGGCCTAATGGTTACAGCGCTTGCTTACGGAGTCTGGGTTGACTCTGTGGCAGGGGTTCGAACCGTGCAACCGGCCGAGATTATCATCCCTGCACTAATGAGAGTGAAAGCTCAAAACGCTAGCGTATGTAGGTAAAAATAATTATACATATATATCTATATTTATATATATATATGTATATATGTATATGTATGTATATATACTTGAAGAATACTCGTCCCGGGATGGCTAATATTAATTCCGAACAGAACAGTTTTCCACCACTTATGTCCCCT
Source organism: Sepiola atlantica (assembly GCA_963556195.1). Classification (NCBI taxonomy): domain Eukaryota; kingdom Metazoa; phylum Mollusca; class Cephalopoda; order Sepiida; family Sepiolidae; genus Sepiola; species Sepiola atlantica. The sequence continues at coordinate 71,845,962 of OY744529.1, forward strand.
TACGAAGATTAAAATCAAAATATAATGCTACTAAACCTTATATCTAGAATCCTTATTCCAATTTTGATTAACATCCATTACCTGATTTTGACTCTGAAAAAATGTCTAAAATTTAAGGCTAAAGCTTAAAGGGTCTTAAGAAATTGAAATTCAAGGAATCTTGCTTGATAGAAATCTAATGACTCTGAATCAAATTCAATGCAAATCTGAAATATGTGAATTTGTCAATTGAAGGTTGTGCCTATATATTATGACTCCTAAAAAACCTGTAAAATACTAAAAAAAAATTGGAAATATTTATTAAATTAAACTAAATATAGCCCACATTACTCACGCTGACACCTAGCATCTGTGTTCCAAAATTCCTAATGATCGGTTAATTCGTTTAGGAGTGAATCCTGTACATATTGATATATAAACACATACACATACCTAACTATATAAAGATAGAGATTAACAACAATGGGGGAGTTGTGTATTTGCATTTCTTTAACTTATAATCTTTTCTTGTATATTTTGGATTAACAAACAACATAAAGTAAAATTAAAAGATAACAAAAAAGGAGAAACAAAAGAAATAATAAAAACAAACGTGCCATATTGAGAGAGCGTTTTTCTTTTGATATAAACTCTGAAGATTTCGTTGCAAATTTCCTTTTCAAAAAATAAATCTAATTTTCATAAATACAGATTATATAAGTGAATAAAAAAAATAGGCAATTAATTTTTTAAGATGAAAATTTGTATAATTCGAATTATCTCCCTTGAAAATTAACCTTAAATTTAACAAAGGCTATTTAATAAATATATTTGTGTTCAATTACTTTCTAATATACGTACAGCTATTCCTTATATAGAGCAAAATGATACAATACAATTAAATAAAACGAATAACAGTTATTTATAAACAGGCTTTTAAAAATCTATATGCAAATGAAATGCACAATGACTACTGTTTAAGTCTTTTAAGAAGAGTATTTAAGCAATATTTCACATACATAGAGAGTATTGGTGATTGAAAATCATCTTAACCGTTTTGATGCTACCAGGGATGTGTAAATATCTACATAATTTCACATTTATTCTTATAGATAGATAGATAACTAATTATATTATGATTAATTTTTAAATCTCACATGAAACACTATAAAAATAATTAAATTTGGAGGCATATGTGTAAGATACTAATCCCCACCTTCGTTTTTTATACTGAATATTTTAAATAATTCCATCAAGTAAGTGCCAAACTTTCAGATTAAATAAATTTTGAAAAACGTAAGTTTAATTTTTAGGGGGTCATAGTCCACAAATGAAAGTAAAAGCAGGAATCCCAAACCAAAGTTTTATTTTCATTAAATCTCCCCTTACCTGTCTTTCTCTGAATATATAGATATCAATTGAAAAATATTGCGAGACAACTTGATACTTATCAACTGTTAATCTACAGACATAAAAACTGACAGATCATTGGGGTCTATTATCTGGAGTGAATATAACTTGTCATTTTATGTGCTATTGGTCCAGAAGTGAAATTTCACAGTGTATAATCAAAAATGCAGTCTTTGAACAAGTGAAAAACCTTTACAAATGTAATGTCATCTTTAAAATTAATCATAATGAAAACAATAATTATTAGATCAAGCCAGTGGGCAAAATCCCATTACTTCTAAAAAAAAAAAAACACTACAAAATGACACAGAAGTGCAAATTTGACTGTTAAGATTCATTTCAACAACTAACACATTGAATCAACTTAATATGATTAATATGACTGTGCTATGGCACAGTAGAGATCAAACTAGACTTTTCTTTTAATAGTGAATTAATTAAAAAAAAAAACTCAGATTTGGACCATATAAAAACAGACTGAAACGCTATTTAATAATAGGGCAAAAATTTTATTTACTGAAGTTTTCAACTTGGATCTTTTGCGAAAGAGAACTTAAAACCCTCTATTAAGCCCACCATATTGACGAGTGACCTTTTTTTTTACGATGGGATTGTTTTTATATGCATAGACACAAAATATCACGTGCATTTTTTTTACTAGTGTGTCACCACTTATCAAGACCCAAAGGTCACTCGAGGATCAGGGTTAATGAGATCGTCAGTTGGTGATGAACAACACCTTGAGAGGATTGGAAACGATGGCTGAAATTGATTATTTAAGTGGATAGCTCGACAAGAATTTGTTGACGTTGGTCTTGAAAACAACCATGTTGTAGTAAGCTGAGAAGCAACATTGTGGTATTGTATTTTACAGATGGAAGTTTTTGGAGAAAAATTTTTCATGGAAGTTTTGTTTAGTTTTAGGTACACAGAGCTAGACAAGTTTTTGCTGTGAATGTTTTACGGGGGGGGGGGGGGCAGAGATTAGAGATAAGTCGAGCACTTACCATAAAAATAACAATAGAGTAGAGAAAGACTAGCAATATCGCTTCGATGAGAAAGGGGATGTAGGGAAGAGAAGAGATCATCCTTTACTAGATTTCGAAGTCAATTTTGTACTCTATCAAGGCAAGAGAGAGTACGTTGAGTGGCACCTCTCCAGGTGTGACAACAGTACTCCCTCTTAGGACATATCTGACTCTTATACATGTAGAGAATTGCGGTACTTTCTAGAAACATCCAATCATTTTTCCAGCGACCTTAACAATAGATTTGATGTAAGTCTTCCATTTCAGGTTTGGGGTGAAAGTCAGTCCTAGGAGCTTATCAAAGCAGGGGGATTCCTCAAAGATAGAGCCATTCATTCTGATTGGGGCAAAACAAGGGTCGGAGCATTGGTGGTGAAAGGAGAGGAGCCTGCTTTTAGAGGTATTAAAAGTAACAAGCCATTGTCATTTTCCCCATTGCACCACATACTCCAGGTCGGAAGAGAAAGAATCAGAAAGATCTTGATCATCAATGCTCTTTGAAATGCTGACATAGATGGCTGTGCCGTGTGCATAGATGTCAACGAATTATCTCAGAATATGATTTGGAAGATCATTGATAAATACCCGGAATAGGGTTGAACCCAGAATGAATCCATGAGACATACTGACATTAATACTATGTACTTTCGATTTCAATCCATTAATAACTACTTCTATAGACATATCAGAGAGAAAAGATTTGATAGTTGAGAGGACATTTCCAAATATTTCATAGCTACCAAGCTTGTGAAGCAAACCTTTGTGCCGAAGCCTATTGAAGACCTTTGATATATCAAGCGCTATCATCCTTAAAAAAAGGCCCTGTTGATAAATTTACTGATCCTGTGCGATATTACAGTCAGCATGTCAGCTATTGATCTTGCAGGACGAAATCCATATTGCTTATATCTAAGTAGTTTGTTTTTGCTGAAGTGGTTGAAAACTTCTGGATTTATCACTAAATTCAAACAACTTTTTTATGACGCACAAGAGACTGATAGGTCTGTACTAAGATGCAGAAGATCAAAGTTGAAAAAACACCAACATTAAAAAATAAATCGCCTTTCACTGAAAATAGTAACCCAACTTGATGTAGACTGAAAAAGAAACAAACTAGTAATGGCACAAGAGAAACAATAAATGAGTTATCACAAGTTGAAATTGAAGGGAATTTCATTATATTTACCCATTTTCGCACACTAAACTCTAGGCTGGTTTGTGATGCCTAGTAAAAGGAGTAATTTTTAATTTTTGCCATGCCACAAAGTTATATTTAAAAATATGACTCTAGACCACAAAATGTAAACGAACATGATCAAAGAAGTTCCTATTGTCGTTGTGTTGTAAAAATAGTTTAAGACGCAACAAACATGAAGAAAAGAAAAAGGACAATGGTCGTCAATTATCGTAACGAACACTATTTATTTCCGAGAAAGAAAATGTTGGGAAATGTTGTATTTACAGGTGCGTGTGTACTGGTATACATTTACAACGAAAGTTCAATTAATCGCCTACTGAATTATTCTCTTTTAAGTAAATTATCATCCACATGAGTCAGAGTTTTGTTGTGTGGGAATAAGTCATATGAACGTAGCAGTTCTGTTTACGGTGCTGCTGGTAACTTGTTGCTCCCTTGGAGTTGTCGGCGATGGTCATGATTCAGTCTCACTTAGCATGACGAAGTATTGCCATAGTGTTGTTATTAAAAGGGGAAGAATGTACAAAATTTGTTGCTGTCGTAATTGGCAGGAGATCCTTTTGATCGATGGAAGAAAAGGTTGGCTATGAGTTGGCCATTTTTACTGGTGGGAAAATGCATGTCAAGAGTGTCATTGCTTCATGTGGCAGTGTAGACATCTTGGATTAAACTGATTTCTTTTCTTTTTTTCAAATCAATGCATTTATAGACAACTTTGTAGAAAGTTCTAGATTCAGCTGTTTCTTGCCACACATGCATTTGTATGATCAATCTGCACATTGGTGGTTAAGTCGTGCATACATACTTCATTCGACTTTCCATCCCCTAGGTTAGAATTTATAGTGATCTCAAGTAAAATCTTTATTATTATGAATGTGTGAATGTGGAAGGTGTTTGCAAAGGACGTTCTGTTTGTGTAAATATCTAATTTAGCAAGTTTTTAATTTTGAGAATCTAATGACTTTTTTTTGTTTGTTTGTATTCCCATTATTATAGTGTGTTCTAATATTAAGAATTTAAAAGAAATGATTAATGTCTATATTAATGAAATAGTATTGAAGATTTACCCAGTGAATTACGATTTATTTGTAATTTTCAATGTAAACAAACGGAACGATTTCATTGGATAATTTCTGTTGATTATCCAATGAAAATTAATGATGAATCTTGAGATATGTCTGTTATTGAAAAAAAATGATTGGGCTGGATAGAATATATAATCGATAAAATCGATTAGAATATCTCTTTTTTTTTTAAAGAGCTCACTAATAATTTCCATAATTGATTGGCTATTCAGAATGAAATATTGATTTTTTTAGAAGATAACATATCAATGAAAAACTTCGAAAATGACTTCACTTTATTATATAGATATATAATATTATGTTTGTGTGTGTGTAAATGTCTGAGTGTGAAGCAATTAATAGATTTTAAATGCGACAGATGTTATAAGCCTGAGTGATACTAGTATGCCATATAGATAGCCCTGTTTATTGTAATATATATATATATATATATATATATATATATATATATATATATATATTAGTTGAGTAAACACCTGAACCAATTCTTATGAGAGTTGATGATTAGATTTATGTATTAGTGCAGATAACATTATCCCTCTTTCTTTTCCCCTCTTTCTCCTACACCCTCTCTTTCTCCATCTCCTTCTCTCACTCCATCTATTTCTCTCTCACTCCATCTCTTTCTCACTCTATCTCTTTCCCCTCTCTCTCCCTATCTTGTTCCCTCTTTCTCTTTGCCTCTCTTTTTCTCCCCCCTTTTTCTTTTCTCTGAATTTGCACGAAGGTCTTCCACCTCGTTGCCCCTTTTGTATAAAACTAAATTAAACTAAATATAGCTCAAATTACAGACCCTTACGCCTAGCAGCTATGTTCCCAAATTCATTATGATTAGTTAATTAGTTTAAAAGTGAATACTATACATGCAAATATATAAACGTATGCACATATGTAACTTTATATAAATAGAGATATACTCACCGGAATTATATCTAAAGGAATAAATACAGAGGTTTCTTTTGATTTATCACTCGTATATTACCATCAAAACGGGTTAGTTATTTAATCAATAATGCAACATAGCATTTTGAAATAGTCTCTATATAGAACAGATGAACGATCCAAAGACAATTATTTGAATGCCTAATTTGCATAATTATTTTTTAAACAATTCATAATAAATTAATGTTTAGTTTTATGCAATTGTTATTTTATTGTCCTATTTTGTCTGTATATGCAATAGTTTTTTTGATATTAACAGTAATTAATTAAAGTGATTTAATAAAAAAAATGGATAACTTACTAAAAACTTGGCATAAGCAAGAAGAGAAAAATTAAGGAGTGGGTGGTTGGCTGGCTAGCTAGCTAGCTAGCTGGTTGACTTGCTCGTATATATATATATATATATATATAATCTCCAAGCAAGCATTGTTGAACGTCACGGAACTTTCTCGTTTGTAAATCTTTTTCGTGGGGTTCTCAAACCGTCAAGCTATCCTTCTGGTTTCAGATGGCAGTCCGTTGAGTATTTCCCCGATTGTTCTTAATTCGGCCATTTTTTTTTTCAAACGCTTTCGACTTTCTTAGTTGTCTTCAGGATTAGGTTTTTTAAAATGAGAATATATATATATATATATATATATATATGCCCAAGAAGAATTTCTTTCTGTTTGCAGAGAGAAGGTTGCCTCAGCTCAATATATGTATAATTTCTAGTATTTTGAGGTGACTTACTGAGAATGGAGAACGAGTTAACGCTGAAATTAGAGACACAAATACGACTTTTTTATTAGATGTTTTGCAATTAAAGTCCCGTATATCTTATTCAGAATGGCTGACGGCAAGCAATTTGACTGACAAATTTTTGTGTGCACATGTTGCTTTATCCTGCCATCTAATTTTTGACTCATCCTTCCTATGTAGTGCAAACTACAGCTACATTTGAATAAATAAATAATAGAATTATTATGGTGGGCGGGGGGATAACCTTTTTTCAAATGGTTTCATGATTAGTTTGGTGGAAAGAAACAACTTGTGTGTTCGAGGCAAAATAGAACTAAAGAGATTTGTTTAGCGTATCTATGCTAATATTACTTAGCCAAGGCAGGTGAAGGTAAACGAACATCTTTCCACAGAAGTAGGTTTAATTTTACAGAAATTAGAAATTTTATTTCTGATATCAGATTGAACAATGTCTAATGGATGGCCATTGTTACAGAGCGTCCTGATAATAAACTAAATTTCATAATCTGGCCTGGTCTTAGAAGAGATCATTAAAGTCCGATGAGTAAAGGTCTTAATTGAATTAATATTTTGATTTGTGGGACAAAGAGTTCTTACGTGTATAAAACCCAGTAAATGTATGTTTCTAATATACCGATGTAAGAAAGTTTTTGTTTTTTCATATAAAATATTTCCTAAGTAAGCCTAAACCCCTATCAAAAAAAGAAAAAAATTATCTCTCGTTATAATAAAATTTAAACTATAAACGGCATAACATTTTATGTGTTTCAAAATTTAAAAAAAATTTCTAACCTCCATAACTTCAGCCATGTAAGTTTTATTTTCCCTCAAAATTTTCACCCAAATTTTCACCCAAACTTTTTATGTTTTTAATTGCTTAGAAACATTTCTGTCTGGTCCTTTGATCCATGGTTGTGTCAGTATTATGGACACTTCATAGGACAAGTTTTCAGCTGAGTTTCTGTTCTTTTAACTATCTTGATTTTTCAAAATATTTGTCATTGTTTACTAATTCTAATCATGTTACCAAATTTACTTGTATTTTTTTTTTAATTTTATTTTTAATTTTGAGTTTCAATTCACTCTATCTTTTCCGTAGCCTTTCATTTTATAAATAGTAAACTAGTCTCTCTCTACTGGCTGTAAAATTCGATGTTCTTGTAGCTAAATGGAAAAATAGATAGCCAAACATGATAGAACAAAAAAACTTCCAACCACCCTTGATATACACCCCGCCCCCACCTCCCTTCACCTTTCTCTTAGATGTACATGGTATCATTTTCTTGAAAGGGTCATTTGCAAAGTAGCCGGCCTTCAAATAATTCCAGACACATGGCTGTTGAAATGAAAAAGATTCAGCAAAGTTTTCAGCTGAGTTTTTGTTCTTTTAACTATCTTAAATATATTTTGGCATTTTTTACTAATTCTAATCATGTTACCAAATTTACTTGTATTTACCTAGTATTTTTTAATTTGATTTTGAGTTTCAATTGACCCTATTTTCTCTGTAGCCTTCATTGTATAAATAGTTAACTAGTTTTTCTCAGTTGTTACCCTACTGGCTGTCTATCTCTTATCTGTACTAACTTGTGAGAGGGAAACATATCTTCAAATTTCTGTTCCCTCTGATAAGTGTACAGTGAACTTATTCTTATATATATATATATATATACATGTATGTATGTATATATAATATATATATATATATATGTGGATGGAATTTTTTTTTTTTACCTGCGAGGGCTCGGAAATACCTGACTAGTACATGGGTGCAAGCTCTCCTCTCTCGAAGTGTTGGACCGACAGACCTTGTCAGGTCAATCTAAGAGAAGGAAAACTCTGACAATAAAACCTTGCTACCAACCATTTACGTCTTGGCAGCAAACTGTTGGGGAGGGAGGCCTCCTTAGTCTTGATCAACAACCTTCCTAGAACTGGAATCTCGAACAAAGTATCCGGTTTGCAAACCTATAATTGCTTAAGGAGTACATGGGCTCTGCCTATCGCCCAGCCTTCGCACTCCTTCTGTCTATTAGCCAGGCGTAGAGGTACAATCACTTGGACGCCTCTAAAGACACCTAATGCTTGACCTTGTTTCCTGACTAGGGCAATGAACGCTGTCTCTCTTTCTCTCTATCTGGGCAACTTGGGAAAAGTTTTTTCGTCACTGAGTATTACATGACTAGTATGGGTCGCTCTTGTTTCGACAGGTTAAGGGTACAGGTTAGACAGCTTGTCTGGCTGCTGTTTCCGACTGGTAGTTAGGAGCCCTAACTCTTAGGTAGCGCTAAGAACAGCTACTCCATCAACAGTTGCATAATATTGTGGGTAACTGTACGTGCCATGTCGCGCATGGAAAGGGACCCTACAGTTATCCCCGGTGGGCTTTCCCCGAGGCCACAACCCTCATGGACCAAGTCACAACTAATGGACTGGTTGTGTGAGCTTATTGGCACCAAACAAGCACCCACTTTGCCCCCTCAACTCTATCTCAAAACAAACATGAATTTACAAAATAAAAAAAACAAACCTAAACCAGACACCCAACTAAAAACATCTTCACCTCCGCTCTTTAGGCTCGCATTCACAAATATCTTAGAACCAACATTAACGACATAGAAACTTTTCTCTTGACAAACTCCCCGGATATCCTAGCACTAAGTGAAACAAACCTTCAATCCTCAATCTCCTTTCATTACTTTGACATGACTGATTACCTTCCACTCTACCGTAAGGACTCTGACAAACATATGCACGGGCTATGAGTTTATGTTTGGAACCCCCTCCCCCCTCCCTTGACTAGAGAACATAGGTTAGAATCAGATGAGCAAGCCTACATGTGCTTTAGATTGACCTTACATAACAGAGTTAGTTACTTATATTTCTTATACTGTTCTCCTTTGACCCAGGACTGTACCCGGCTTGACTCTGTCTCTGAAAGCTTAAATAGAGCACCTTCACTCGACTCGAATGCCAAATACATGTATTTGGGGATTTTAGTGACTGGTTGGGATTCTCCAGCATTACTGATGCAGCTGGGAACTCTACGTTTAATTTCTTCTCAGCTCACCTCTCACGTACTGTCACTTTTCCGACCCGCCTTCCTGATCGTGCAGACCAGCAAGCCTCACTTCTCAACCTGTTCTTGACCTCACTCCCCGAGGCTTGTGTGGCGAATGCTCATAGCCCACTTGGAAACTCTGATCATGTTGTGGTAATGATACTTATCACCTTAAAAACTCGTCCAAAAGTTGAAGAGCTGTTACTCAAAACGACGAGAAACTATGAGCAGGCTGATTTTGAATCCCTCATGGATCACATCAGTGACGCCCCATGGGGTAAAATTTTCTCACTCCCTGCTGATCAGTGTGCAAATGAGCTAACCGAATGGGTCAAACCAGGCATTGATGCTTATGTCCTCAAGCGAAAATTCTTCAGCAAACTCTACTCTCCTCAATGGTTCACATCAGAATGTGCAGCTGCTATTGCTGAGAGGCAGAAGGCATTCCGAAAATTTGGCCACCATAAGTCAACTGCAAATAGATAGAAATTTATAGAGGCAAGAAATGATTGCAAAGTAGTAATAGATGAAGCAAACAGAAGGTATACAGAGATAACCAAAAAATGCATTCAGTCACAGAAACTAGGTACTCGTGATTTCTGGAAAATCTACAATAATGTGATGAACAATGGACAATCGACAATTCCCCCGCTATCAAATCACAACAATGTTGTTTGCACGGCAATTGATAAGCCTGAACTACTTGCCCAACATTTCGCCTTAAACTCCACTTTGGACTCAGCAAACCACTCCCTCCCTAAATTCCCATTACGGACTGAAGCCACACTTGAGAACCTGTTCATCACCCCATCTCAGGTCAAAGGCATCATAAAAAACCTTGACACCTCCAAAGCCTGTGTGCCTGATCTTATACCAGTAATAGTAATAAAGAAATGCTCTGCTGAGCTGGCCCCTGTCCTCTCCAAACTATACAACAAATGCCTTGCTAAATCTTGTTTCTCTGATAGGTGGAAAATTGCCTCTATGGTACCAGTCTTCAAGAATTCTGGAGATAGAACTGATCCTCTAAACTACCGCCCAATCAGTCTACTCCCGATCTTTGCTAAAATCTTTGAATCATTAATCAATCTAGCAATTGTCCGACACCTAGTTAATGCTAAACTTATTTCTGATCATAAATACGGATTTAGACAAGCACGATCTACTGCAGATATCTTAACGGTCATCTCTGAACGCATCAAGGCAGGTGAAGCTAGGGTGGTAGCACTTGATATATCCAAGGCCTTTGACAAGGTCTGGCATGAAGGGCTTCTCATAAAACTGCACTCATATGGTATTACTGGACAAATATTTAATATAATTAAATCCTTCCTAACAAAAAGAAAGATCCAGGCTGTACTCAATAGCCGTTCATCTAAGCAACATGACATAAATGCTGGTGTACCCCAGGGATCCCTCCTTGGACCTCTACTGTTTTTAATTTTCATAAATGACCTCCTTGATGTCATTGAGACTGAGATAGGAATATTTGCTGATGACAACATGCTCTACTCTCATCATGTGGGCAAAACTGACACGCACATATCTGAGGCAATAGCTGAATCCTTAGAAAATGACCTCCAGTCTGTAGTGGATTGGAGTAAAAAATGGATGGTAACTTTTAATGCTGCAAAGACAAAGCTACTTTCCTTCAATAACTATAAGAAACCTCTTCAACCACCAATTGTCATGGCAAATAACACCCTACCTGAGAGTTTATCAGATAACATGAATTGGAATAAATACATTGAAAACATTGCCAGGGCTGCTGCAAAGAAGGTGGGCTCCCTCTACCGTGCTAGTAAACTTCTCACACCTGACATTATCCTATATCTCTACAAAGTCACCATCCACCCATACATGGAGTATTGTTGCCACATCTGGGCTGGGCCATCATCCACTAGTCTCTCCCTCTTAGACAAGGTCCAAAAAAGAGTCGCCAACTTAATAAGTCCCTCACTATCCACTAAGCTCCAGCCCCTGCCCCATCTCCGCAACAATGTTGCTTCCTTGTGCCTGTTTTACAAGTACTTCAATGGATTGTGCTCTGATGAACTTGCTGCTCTGGTGCCCCCATGATGTACATTCACTAGATCAATACGACAGTCTGCCAAATCCCATCCATTCACTGTGGAGGTCCCCAGATGCCGAAGAACTTTCTACTCCAAAAGCTTCTTTCCTCGTGTTGCTGGACTCTAGAACTTCCTCCTTGCTCCCTGTTTTCCTGTCGGTACCGACATGCAGAAATTTAAAACTAATGTAAATAGACATCTTGCTGCGCAGCTCCCAATTTAGGTTGAACGCCCCCCCCCCCACAAACTGTCTCCCTTTTTATCAGTAGCCTTTACGTCTACAGTGGTGGTCTGCCTTGTTTGGGGTGAACTATGTTAAAAAAAGAAAAAAGAAAAAAAAAGTACTTCAACTCGTGCTTATATAAAATAGGTGAAAAGTGGAGGAGAGATACAAAATAAATATATTTCTTTATTTGATGAAGAGGCAAAAAAAGTGGATGAGGGCCCCCATGTATTTCTGAGGAGCACCTGAGACTTTATTTACACAGAAGTGAAGCACAGCATTTGTTGAACATATTAATCAGCAGTTGTATAGCCACTTGACTATATAAATATTCCTCTTCCAACTTGACTATATAAATATTCCTCTTCCAACTTGACTATATAAATATTCCTCTTCCAACTTGACTATATAAATATTCCTCTTCCAACTTGACTATATAAATATTCCTCTTCCAACTTGACTATATAAATATTCCTCTTCCAACTTGACTATATAAATATTCCTCTTCCAACTTGACTATATAAATATTCCTCTTCCAACTTGACTATATAAATATTCCTCTTCCAACTTGACTATATAAATATTCCTCTTCCAACTTGACTATATAAATATTCCTCTTCCAACTTGACTATATAAATATTCCTCCTTATTCTGTTAATAAAGGACTAGGTAAAGTTTATATTTGTGTTCAAAATTGGATTTTAAAAAAAACGGAGGGGGGGGGGGGAGAGTCTTCTCTATGATTTTTACACCCTCCATGTGTAGGGGATTTTTGTTTTATTTTCTGGGGTGTGAAAGTGCTGCCTATTTCTGAAATGTGTCAGTGACCCCTACCTAACTCGATATCATAATTAGAGCAAGAGAAAATATGTTGATCCATGGGTCATATTTGCTCCTTAATTCAGGAGACCTTATTAAAAAATGAGAGAGAAATAAAAAATGATATTAAATCTGTTATTCGATCGTTTGCAAGAGGTTGACAACACAGAACTTTTGAAGAATTCTTTCATCCAGCAATGAGTCACCACTTATCAAGAACAAAGGCTACTCGAGGATAAGGGTTAATGAGATGGATTGTCAGTTGAATGACTAATATTATGAGAGGACTGGAAACGATGAATGGAATGAACAAAACGTTGATTACTTATGAGGACGGTTTATGACAAGTATTTGTTGACATTGGATTTGAAAACTATCATGTTGTAATCTGTAGGGGAGCAGTCCTGTGGTAATGTGTTCTGCAGATGGTAGTTCTTGGTAAAAAAAAAACTCTGTTCATGAGAATTCCGTTTGATGTTAGGAAAAAATAAAGTTTGTTGCATTGGTGGTAGGAAAGACTAGTTGTTGCCGCGAAAGTTTCGGCTGATGTAACCTCCGACCTTCTTCAGGTGCAGCTTTTCGAACTTGATAATCTTGGGTTCCCGAGTTTGACATAAAAATTCCCAAGTTCGAATAGATGTACCTGAAGATGTTTAGAGGTTACATCGGGCAAAACGTTATGAAAATTATTTAAAATTAGTGTTTGTTCAAATTTCCTTTTTTATTTATTAACATATCAAGGCCAAAGGCCACTCGAGGACAATGGTTAATGAGATGGATCGATTGTTGGTTGAATGATATAGAATATTAAAAGAGAAGACTGAAAACAATGAATGGAATGAACAAAATTTGATTACTTATGATGACGGTTTATGACAAGTATTTGTTGACTACGGATTTGAAGATGATCATGTTGTAGTCTGCAGAGAAGCAGTTTTGTGGTAATGTGTTCCACAGATAGGAATCATTTGGAAAAAAAAAACTCTGTTCATGGACATTCTGCTTGACACTAGGCACATGGAGGAAAAAAGGAAAGTTCTTTTCCATTGTGGTAATAAGACGAGTTCTTGCTGTGAATGTTTTACAAGGAGGAACTAGAGATTAGAGATCAGTTGAGCACGTTGTTGTTGACACCCCGTTTGCCCTAGTCAGGTTGAGCCAGCTTCTTCCCTGACCTGCACCACATCCCGAACCATGACAAATCACGCATAGCAGTTCTCAGCAAGGTCAAGATGGCCAACCAATGGCGATTCCACCATCGAAAGTCGACCACTTGTGGATTTGAGAGCACAACCAAGTCCTCCTTGATGGTTGTTGTCCAAGTCCTCAGCCATCCACCGATATGCTTGCATCACATAGGTAGAGAGCACCTTCCATGGAAATAATGATAGAGTATTGATTTACTCCTCTCCAGGAGTTAGGCACAAGGCCAGTTTTTATCTTACTCCCACAAGTAAGATGTGACCCAAGGTCGGGTCGGGAAAGTGGGGTTTGAAAAGCCAGCGCCCGAGAGGTGAGCACTCTAACCATTAAAAATTGCCTGAGCAGCCCCGTCGGCATTCCCCGGTAGGGGCGCCTCAGACAGTAAGCAATAAACTTACTCCTCCCCAAAGAGGGAAGGCGAAGCCTGGGAGGGTGGACCTCCTAGAACTGCACAGGACAGACCCATAGACCGGCGTAAATCAAGCCCTGAAGGCCAAGACAATACCAGTCTATAAGGTGTAGTATCCATCGGAACAGATACTACACTTTGATCTTAGCCAAAAGGCCAAGAAAAACGTTTCTCTGTGAGAAAGGACCCGTAAAGAAGAAAATTATTTCCGAGGGAGTGGGGGTGAAAGCACAAAAAATGATTTAATTTATTGATCAAATTAAATAAAAAACTGATGGGCATCTTATTCTGTACTTGAATGGTAACCAAGAATAGTTTGATTTAGAAAAATGTTTTTCTTTCTTCTAGACGACAAATTTAAAAATGACCCAAACTTTGATCCAAAGTTGAAAATGCCTGATAGAGCAAGTGAGATCATCGACTGTATTTATTCATTGAGCATCTTGTCCCTTCCTTGTTCTTATTTACTGGTCTCCCTACGAGGGTAGAGTTAGACATAAGGTCCGTTTTTAATGTGGGGAAAGTCCAGCTTCCCAAAAAGGGGAACTCTGGATTGGGACAAAAATAAAAATTGCTGACCGAGGACAGAACAGATGAAGTGTAGTATCAGAACAGATACTACACTTTAATCCTTGCCAAATCATTGTCGCTTTTGATTACATAGTCGTGACGGGACGTTATTTATATATTTGGAAGCTTAAAAATGCGAACATCTTATTTTAAAATGTCCTGATAAGATATGATTAAATTATCGATCCCTTTTTTTGTGTCCCCTTCCCCACCCCTCTGGTCAGTGATTTGGAGCATGGACAAGGCGAATAAACCTCTTCTGTCTTCAACAGTTTTGTTTTGACTTTTTCTCGAAGTATAAAAATAACTTAATTGCAGGCGGCGTTTCCTCAGTCTAGCAAGATCATGTAGGGGCACGTACAGGTGCAAACAGCACACGGTAAGATTATGAACTTCCATGTATGACACAAAGTTGAAACGCAACAAAACAAGAACTCTCAATACATCAATCAAAGTAGACACTAAAAGACAGGAGAACCTTGGTTTATAATTAGTTGACATCAATAAAGTGGATGTTCAGATTAATAGACCTGACTTCATTTCTAATCTGCATGCATTCTCCAGTTCAGGAAAAGCTGACAAGAAATATCTCTGAACATGATATTGGGATATTATGTCTCATCCATCGTATTCGCCAGATATCTCACCAACAGATTATCATTTGTTGTTTAGTTTTTATAATTATCTGAAAAACAAGATGTTAAAAAAATATGGAACCTCAGATGGCAAAAATATCTCTGGACAAGATATTGGAATTAAATAGGGATATCAGGTCTCATCCACCGTATTCGTCAGATCTCTCACCAACAGATTATCATTTGTTCCTTAATTTAGATAATTATCTGAATGACACGGTATCCAAGAATAAAACTGACTTAAAAGCAGAAGTGACTAAATATTTCCAAAGTAACACAAAAGATTTCTTTCAAAATGATTAAGTTAATACATCGTTGGGAGGAAGTAAGCGTGAAGAGGTATACATTCATGAATACATGTATATTGAAATAAAAATGTCTGACTTTATTTTGGTTTATAAAATTTGGATAAAAACGTATTTTGGATTTGAGAGGACATAGGTAAATCTTAAATAAATGTGTTTTTCTAAACAAATATAGGAAAAATTGTTTTATTCATTTTCCTTGTTTAACATTCATAAGATTTTCT
Source organism: Sepiola atlantica (assembly GCA_963556195.1). Lineage (NCBI taxonomy): Eukaryota > Metazoa > Mollusca > Cephalopoda > Sepiida > Sepiolidae > Sepiola > Sepiola atlantica. The sequence goes on from OY744529.1 coordinate 71,861,866, forward strand.
TCCAACTCACACTTTTTGTTAAATTTGAAAAAAATATTGACGCCCATTTGACATAATGGTTAGTGTGTTTGCTAATGGACTAGGAGACCAAGGTTCAATCCTCGGTCGAATCATACCAAAGAACTAAATAATGATACTTGATACCCCCTTGCTAAACACTCAACATTTTAAGGTAAGGATCAAGGGTAAGTGGAGTAATCCTGGAAAAGGAGTGGCATCTTCTCCTGTATCTCTGTGTAGTAACCAATGAGAAGGGAGCCTTCGAGTCGCCCATGACTATTGTTGACCACTTTACTTTTTACTTTTAGAGAGGGAAGGAGAGTCTTGTTTATGATATAAGTACAGTGCTTAAATGATCGCTGACTTTTTCCGACATGCATGTCAACCCATTTCAAAGTTAATGTTAGAACATCAAAACAAAGGAAAGCTAACTCTTTTACCTGTCTCAAAGTCGAATTCTTTAGAAGGTTTATTTATCTCAAAAGACACGATTTCTAAAAACCATAAAAATCGGGTCTTTAAAATTTTTTTTTTTTTAATCAGACAAATATTTAAAATGTATTTTTTTACAGGAAGTTTCCAATAATCAAAACACCGGGGGTAAAAATTTAATTGGTTCGATTAAAACCAATTAAGAATTCTGGAGTTTTATGGACAACTGTGGGGAATAATATTGACCGTTATATCAATATGTTGGCTGGGCATTAATATATTTTTCTGTACTTCAGATTTATAACCCAATTGTTTTATGAGTGAATCATGTTTATTGATGTGCCTTATGTCATTTTTAAACAAAGAATCTAATGTGACTCAGATGTTGACAGAATTTTGGCACAAATACTTTTCTTACCTATATATATATATATATATATATATATATATATATATATATATATATATATATATATATATATATATATATATATATAACCTGACACACATAATGTATATATGTGTATATATATATATGTATAAATAAATATTAATTATTTATTACCTACAGACATCAATGTTTCATGCTTATGCAATCTTCAGTGCAGGAAGCTAATTCTTGACGGGCGCGAACTCCGACTACATATATATATATATATATATATATATATATATATATATATATATATATAGTGTGTGTGTGTCAGACAGACAGACATAAGCATATATACACAGACATATATCTATATATACAACAGGTTAGATATATCCATAGAGTTACAGACAATTAAAACATCAGAAAAGGCTATATACACACATACATACATATATATATATATACATAGACACACACATATATATATATTATACCCACATATACATACTCACACAGTGTAATATAAGGAAGACATGAGACAATCAAGACGATACTATATCTTAATAGCAGCCAGAATGTATAGACAAAGTTATTATTTATATATTACATTTTTATAGTTATTTCATTTTTTTAGATAGTGATCGCTTTAAACAATTTGATTCTTGCTTATTAACCAAGTTGTCACCACCAACCGGCGATTAGAGGTAAACAAATTTATGACATCCATTTATATACATTCCAAGAATTCAACATAAACAACAGTTTCGTGTACGATCGTTTCTGAGGCAATATGGATTTTATTTGTATGTTAAGCCTCTTCATCAACATATATATATATATATATATATATATATATATAAGGAACAAAATATTTTTACCAGCTTATTCATCTGTATTCCTTTGATGATAAGAATTCAATTCTTCGAAAAGCCATGGTTTCAGGAAAAGTAAATCCCCTCGTTTTGAACAACTGAATATATAATAGATTTTGTATTTTTTACAACTTTTATTCTCATCCTTTAACTTGCTATATATATATATCATGGACGGCCTCAAGCCCCCCCCCCCTTTTTGACCCCTCCCACCCACTTTACGGTCATCAATAATGAAGTTATATATGCATGTGTTTAACCGCTCCCCCCCACTTTTTAGGAGAACCCCCCCCCACTTTTATAACTGTCCCGCCGGTCCTGTATATATATATATATATATATATGCACTAAAAAAGTACTCACCCCAGACCCAAGCAAAACAGTTTTTCCCCACTTTTATATCCTCTAACGAAGATTAAGATCAAGATATAATGATACTAAATCTTACGCATAGAATCCTTATTCCAATTTAGATCAAAATCCATTACATGATTTTGTTTCTAGAAAATGTCTAAAATGTAAGGGGTCATAAGAAGACATTGAAATTCAGTTAATTTTGCTTAATTGGTGTCTAATTACTATGCATCAAATTCAATGCAAATCTGATACATTTTAATTTTCAAATTGGAGTTTGTGCACATATTATGCCCCCTAAACCCCTTTAAAATACTCCAAAGAAACTGAAATTTGGAGAATATTTATTAATTATACGTTAATAGCTATTGTTAAAATTTCACAAAAATCGGAGGGATCTGAATTTTCATAAATATCTTCTATACCTTCTTTATCCCCTTTACATAAAGCTAAATTAAACTAAATATAGCCTATATTAGCCACCCTTTCGCCTAGCATTTGTGTTCCAAAATCCATAATGATCGTTTAATTAGTTTAGGAGTTAATCCTGTACATACAAACATATAAACATATACACATACCTAACTTTCTATAACTAGAGATATAAATATACAAATAAATATATATTGGTCTTTATTATAGGGTGGAGGATTCTGTGCTATTGTCATCAATACAGCCGTTTAGCGCAAGGAAATCCAAAATGGTGACACAGACACGGTTCACATGTGGAATCCAGATAAAGCAACTAAGTCAATAGCGGAAAAGAATGAATATATAACAGTATTGTAACTAATTAATTGAAGAGCATCTACCATCTATTATTATACTAAATGCGAGTTAATCAACGTTTATTTTCCTATCTGTTGTAATAACACAGAACGCACGCTAAAATATACTTTAGTTCTGGGATTGAGCTATCTTTAAAAACAAATTCTGTTTTAATTCTTCTAATTAGCCGTAATTTATAATTACCTGAACAAGTCACTCTTCTCCTTCTCTCTTAGCTATGTATGTACCTTTCCCGCTTCCTCACACTCTATATTGATTCAACCACTACCTAACTTTATATAGAGATATATGCGCACACAGTGTACATAAATGTAGTTCATGACAAATAAATCTCTTGTCTACATGGGTGTTTCTGATATCTTCTCTTTTGATACAACACACACACACAGCCTGTGTTAGTGTCCATAACAATGGCCAGCTTTCTTCTTTCTTTTTGTTTTTTTTACTTCAACTGTGTCTGCATGACTTGTAGATGAGAATGTACCAGATGTTCTCATGTCTTAAACTGTTGTTTCCCCAGTGTAGATCAATGCATTTCCATGACGGCCATTATGTCAGGTAGTAAGACATTTTCTATACTTTTTTCACTTATTTAAATATTCATGCAAGGAAAAAGACCAAAAAAGAAACCCCTTTTATTCAGAGCTTTTCTATTATCTATCATCGAAATATGTTTAAAACAGGATTGTAATTTTATACATTTATTTTCAACTTTGAATATTTGCTTGTGTGTGTGTGTATATATCTGTGCATATATACATGCCCCGCTCACGTTGAGATTCGTGATCTGAACGACTGACCACATCCAAATGTGATCAGCAGCCAAGTACTTAATCAAGTGTGCCAACAAACTTGCCACTCTATAGTATAGTTATATAGTTTAGGAGGAATAAACACAGAGGGCTAAATTATGTTTATCAGAGCGTAATATTTTTATAACTTGTAATACTATATAATGAAATTTATTCATTTTCATTTTTATTTTTATCTTCTCTACATCATCATCAGGTGTTATCACCAAGATAAACACACAGCCCTCTTGTTTTACCCTTCTTATCTCCCCTTTAACAGTGCTGCCGACAAAAGTCAATAATACATAACTTTTTATCTCCCTTTAATTTAATCTTTAAAATTATATTTTCAAATTTTAATTCAATCTCAAAGTTTTAATTTAGCGCTTATTTAAATTTTTAAATTTTGTTTATCTATATCGAGGAGTCCAAATGTAGGCAACATTTAGTTTAATTTAGTTTTATGCAAAGGGTGTGGAAAACCTTTGTAAAAATTCAGATACCTCCGATTTTTGTGAAATTTTTTTAACGGTAGGTATTAAACGTAAATTAATAAATATTCCCCAGATTTCAGTTTCTTTGGAGTATTTGAAAGTGCTTTTAGAAGGCATAATATGGGCACAACCTCCCATTTGAAAATTCAGATATTTCAGATTTGCATTGAATTTGATCCATAATCATTAGACACCAATTAAGCAAGATTCCCTGAATTTTAATTTCTTCTTAAGACCTCTTTAGCTTAAGCGTTAAATTTCAAACATTTTCTAGAATCAAAATCATGTAATGGATTTTGATCAAAATTGGAATAAGGATTCGAGACATAAGGTTTAGTATCATTACATCTTGATTTTAATCTTTGTAAGAAGACATAAAAGTGATACCAAACTGTCCTGTTTGGGTTAGTAATTTTACCTATTCTGGGACGGGTATTCTGTTTATATATATATATATATATATATATATATATATATATATTATATATATGAGAGAGAGAGAGAATAGGTGTATATTATTATTTATATTATTGATGTTATTGATCATTATTGCATGAGCTAATAAAATATCTGAAAGTGCTAGGACAAATCTCTCTACTCCTACCCTAGTTTAAACCCACTGACACCATTTATTCCTCCATATACACCCTCTCACATTATTGTTGTTGTTGTTGTTGTCGTCGAAGTCATCATCATCATCATCACATGCTACAATATTTCTAGTTTTAATCTTCAATTCCTTCAAAGATGGCCTCTGCTGATGACGAAAGTACTCGGATATTGACATTTGGCAAGTTTATTAGTCAGTTTCCACTCATGAATATTGACATTTGAATCCCCAATTATCTAGGCTGAAAGCCACTCGAGGATAAAGGTTAATGAGATGGATGGATTGTCAATTGAATGGACAAATTTTATGAGAGAATTTAGAATGATGAATGGAATGGACAAAATTTGATTACTTATGAGGAGTATTTGTTGACATTGGATTTGGAGACGACCATGTTGTAGCCAACAGGGAAGCAATCTCGTGGTAACGTGTTCCACAGATGGGAAACTCTTTGACAGAAACTCTTTAAGCTTTTATCTGACAACATTCTCATGCAGTAACATTATAAAATAATTCTAAACTTGTAGAGATTAATAGAGCAAATCTATTTTCACAAGTACAGGTTGTTTGGTTTCAGTATTTTCGATTAAAAAAGATTTTTTGTGAACAAAAAAAATCTTCTTTTTCTTAAAAAGAAAAAGATTTTTTTGTTCAGGCTCAAATTTGGTGAATTTCTACACTTTTTATGCCATTTGCTGTATCACACCCTAATTAGCTATAGATTTTATTCTGAGACATTTTTGTAAGTGTTCAATCCATATTCATCTGACTTAATTACAATCAAAGTAGCATTTGTGCGTTTTGAGAACAAAGTAACCCATTTTCTATATATGTAAACAGAAGAATTGATTTGCAAAACAAACGTTTTGCACCACTTTTATGTCCCCTAACAAAGATTAAAATCAACATATAATTATACTAAACCTTATGTCTAGAATCTTGATTCAAATTTTGATCAAAATACATTACATGATTTTGATTCTAAAAAATGTCTAAAATTAAATGTTTAAGTTTACTGGGTCTTAAGAAGAAATTAAAATTTGGGGAATCTTGCTTAATTGATGTCTAATGACTAGGGATCAAATTCAATGTAAATCTGATATATTCGTATTTTTAAATAGTGAATTGTGCCCATATTATGCTCCCTAAAAACCCTTTAAAATATTCTAAAGAAACTGAAATTTGAGGAATATTAATTGTTGTCTAATACCTGTTGTTAAAAATCGGAGATATATGAATTTTCACAAAGGGTTTTACCCCCTTTTTGCCCCCTTTGCATAAAACTAAATTAAACTAAATATAGCCTACATAATGACCCCTTAAGCCTAGCAGCTGTGTTCCAAAATTCATAATGATCCATTAATTAGTTGAGGAGTGAATCCTGTACATCCAAATATATATATCATTACTTCCATTTGTTTTGGCACAAAGATTTGCTACACAAACTTGTTAGCTATGGAATATCTGGAAATGTCCTCTCAACCATCAAATCCTTTCTCTCCGATAGGTCTATAAAAGTAGTTGTTGAAGAGCAGAAGTCCGAAGCACACTGCATCAATGCCGGCATACCTCAAGGATTCATTCTTTGTCTAACCCTATTCCTGATCTTCATCAATGATCTTCCTAATCATAATCTGAGATCATTTATTGTCATCTATGTAGACGACTCAACTGTTTACAGCAGCACTTCGAAGAGCATTGATGATAAAGATCTTCCTGACTCTCTCTCTCTCTCTCTCTCTTTTGACTTTGGAGCATGCAGTACAATGAAGGAAAAGTAGCTAGTTACTTTTAACGCTTCTAAAACCAAGCTTTATATAAATAGAGATTTATAGTTCCTGTATGTCTGTTTATTTGTCTGTTTGTTCACAAACCCTTCTAGGGTTTTGGAGATAGACCTCAATGACTGTACATATTCTGAAACGATATTACCCATACTTAAATAAGTATATTACATTTTGATCTAAGGGGGTACAACATTATTATGGGGACTGTGTTCATGCTTTATATCTAAAATATAAAATATAACATTTTTAGTTTATTATAATAATGATTATTATTTGCTTAGATCTGATGAGCTCAGAGGATGATTAAATCTGGAAAATATAGGGAGATGTGTGCAGAACAGAAGACTTAGATGGTATGGCCACGTTGAAAGAATGGATGAAAGTTTTAGGTTAGGAGATGTAGAACAGTTTAGGTAGCAGGTTCAGTTCACAGGGGAAGGCCAAGGAAAACAGCCAGATATAGGTTAATTTGGAAGTCAATTTCTAAAAGCCACCCAACGCATGTCAGCATCAAAGTCTCTTGTTCTGCACACATCTCCCTATGTTGTCCAGATGTAATCTTCCTCTGAGGTCATCAGATCTAAGCTTGTCTTTAAGACTTACATTACACATCCATCGTATCATTCTCATATTATTTCTCTCTCTGCATTGGCATATCCTCAACCATTACTGACTAGATTTCCCTTCCATACATCATTGCACTTCGTACACATGCCTGATAGACTCTTCCCTTGGTCGACAGTGGTAATCATCTGCTTGTCATGGCAGAAATTCTACTCCTAACTTTTGCAATCACATGTGTCATAGGTGGAAAAGGACATAGATTTCTTCATTCAATGTCGGGCAACATCAGGTAATCCTGCTTGGCTAGTGTGTGTGTGTGTGTGTGTATATATATATATATATATATATATATATCAAGGGAGGCGCGAGAGCGCTCTATCCCTTAATAGACTTCAAAAACGGCCTATGCTGGAAATCTCATTTCTTTGATCAATCATAACTCAAAAACCAATAAACCAAATTAGTTAAAACTTTGCACAAAATTTTTATTTGATAGGTTCTATAAGTGTGTAGAATTTCAGCATCATTAACCAAGGCAACCCAGAGATCCAGAAAGTTCAATCATGAAATCATGTTATCTGTGTGTACGTACGTACGTAGTACGTATGTGCCACCCTGTATCTCATCAACTATTTGATGGATTCAGCTGATTTTTGGCAGAGATAAAGGTTCTATGGTCTAGTTGATGGCATTTTAATTTCAGTTTACCATATACCTTAGTTTTCCAGAAAATTCCAAAAAACCTTATGAGAAGGCATTGTATTGAGGCATAACCTTTACAAAAGTAGTGACATTCCATGAAAAATGCCAGTATACTGAAATCATATGCCCTTAATAGGGTTAAGATGAAAATTCATATACACTAAATGTACAAAAGTAAGGAAATTCCCAAATTTTTACACTTTTATTGTCATTAAGGGTATGACTACATATCAACCAAACCAGTGCGCTGAAGAAAAATTCCTACCAGTAAAATACATAGCCCTGTTGTGCTCGCATACCCTTAATGACAATAAAAGTGTAAACATTTGGGAATTTCCTTGCTTTTGTACATTTAGTGTATATGAATTTTCATCATAAGCCTATTAAGGGCATATGATTTCAGTATACTGGCATTTTTCATGGAATATATATATAAAATTAATTCCACTTCATAAAAGAACAGAATTTTCGATCAATTCCTTCGACCTTCCTCAGTGTAATGAAAGGTGTGTGTGTGGTGGTCGGTGGTAGAAGAGGAAAAAAAGTATAGCCAATAAGATGAAGAAATGTTTACATATGTCCATCCACATATCTCTTGAATCTTCACATCTAAAGAGGTCAGCAACGTGAGTGGTGTTGTGGACGTTTTCTAAAACTTAAGTGAATAGTTATAAAATGTTAAAATGTTGTCATGTGGGTGAATGGGAGATGGGAAAAGAGAAAAAAAGAAATTTGGTTTTATATATATATAATCTTTTGTTTCATTTTCCTTCAGTCAACGTTCTCAGAAATCCTGGGGCTAACACTTGATCTCTATATGAGATAAATAGATATTTGAATATTCCGTTAAAGTTCTCCTTTACCTCTCAAACGTTGAGTTAATAAAGAAGTTAGGAACATTAATTTTCCTCTCACTAATTGACCAGTAAACTATTTTATAGTATATCTTTATTGTGGTCTTTTAGTCTTATTGGTCTTAGCAGATTCCAGGACAAGAATTTATCTAGTCTGGTGGAGTATCCAGCTTAGTGTTGTTACTATAGGCAACATCACTTGGAGAAGGTAATGTGCAAACGAAAATACAAAGAACCCAAATATTGGCAACATTTTATTCATAACTCTGTAAGGTTCGCATATCTCAAGAACGGTAAACGAAAAGTAATATTTTAAGCAATCAGAAGAGTTGTTACGTAAAAGAATCTTAAGAATTCTTTGTATTGTGTCCCATGCCTCAGAAGAATTTTATTTGTCTTGTTTACGGTCAAGTGAGCATATGCATATTATTACGCATGACTTTTACGGTTTCTTGGTTCAGTTATTTTTATAAACAGGTTTTATATCATTTTGACATTGTCTTCTCAACAAACATTTCTTTATGAAAACCAGACTTTTATACTTATGGATGGTCAAAATAACCTAGAATCTTTCTCTATCTCTCCTGAACACTAACCCAGTCTGAATTTACAACGATAATGAAACGAGCATAAACATGAGTGTTCTAACCTAATTTTTGAGCGCTGATTTCAAATGGGATACCCATTTTCAACTATCACCTTTAACCTTTCTTTTAGATATACATGTATATCGGTTATAATAATGGTAACACACCGGTTCCCGTAAGATCACCGAAGTTAAGCAGTGTTGAACCTGGTTAATCTTTAGATGGGAAGCCATTTGGGAATACCAGGTACTGTATGTAAAACTGTCCTAGTGGCCTTGCAAGCCGAGGGCCGGCTAACCACCTGCAACTACAACAAACAACAGTTCTGACTGTTCATTATGATCTTTGTTTCATCGCTATTCAATGATAAGCACACCTGAATATGAAACGTGCAAAATTGCAAATACCTCCGACATTCTCCTATCTTGGTACTGCACTGATTTGGCATGTGATCGCCTACTTCAGTTCCGGAATAATCTGGGGATTGTTTAGATAGACATTATCTTTGATATAACCCCAGAGATAAAAATCGGGGGGTTACGGTTAGATGAGTATGGAGCCCATTCAGGATCACACCTTCTACTGATGAGACGATCACCAAAGTGTCCCAGCATATAATTGAACAGCGACAAAACAAAGACTGTTAGATGCTCAAGGATTAAACGTGCTGGACAAGTCAGTCATTCACTTTACATTACAGTTTATCTGTACCAAATATGATTGGATTGCAGAATTTCATTAACGATTCCATGGATGGAATTTTTAGCGATGGGGTGGGGTGGGGGTTCCACCCTGTTTATTATTATCATCATACTAATGACAGCATACTGTTTTCATTGTTTCCCGACTTATTCTACAACTTTTAAAATGGAACTTCCATGAGCAAAGTTTCTTTCCAAGAACTGCAGGGCTGATTACAACATGGTCGTTTTCCAGTCCAATGCTAAATTCTTGTTAAGATGTCCTTTTAAATAATCAAATTCTGCCCAGTTTTAACTCTCGTTATCAATTCTCACGGTGTTGTCCCACCGCTCACCTTGACAAACTCATTAACTCTTATCCTTGAGTGGCCTTTGGGGCTTGATAAGCGGTGACTCGTTAGTACGTAAGGAAAAAATTTGAAATAGTTATTGTCTTGTTTACAAATGATACTAATACAAATTTCAATATCGCCTCAAACTTTAAACGATCTTAGTAGATTTTCACCCTGTTGGCGGGGCTACGAATTTGCTAACTGCAACCCAATGCTGAGGGGTAAAAAAAAACGAAAACGCTGACACCTGTTTTTCCAATTAATTTTTTTCAATTATTGATTTGGTCTGAGAATGAAAATTTTCCAATGTTTTTCAATTGTTTATTTGGTCTGAAAATGAAGTATTTTCCAATCGAGACGGCTTTATGTGCTAGATTATTTATTTCTCTCATATAAAAAGAATTACTTTGACATTCTGCCTTTTCGTGTTTCAATGTGATTTTCTGATAACATCAAAATCAATAATTCTCCACTTTCTGTTTGTTTTCCCCAATCCACATTATCCTTTCTAAGAGTAATGTTTTCATTCTCACTGTAAAATTTCCTTCTAAGAGTAATGTTTTCTAAGAATATAAAATAATTATCCTACCTATAGGATTTCATTGTACAGTTTTATTTGGCATAAAATAATCCATAGATGATTGATATACCGTAAAACAAACGAAACCAAACTTATTAGATTTTCAGGAGGTTTTGATTTAATGGATGTTGTCAATCACGCAGTGTGATGATGCATGGAAGTGAAACCTGGCAAGTGAGTGTTGAGGACCTGCGATGCATGGAGGGAAATGATATGAGAATTATATGATGGATGTATAATGTGAGTCTTAAGACAAGCTTAGATCTGATGATCTCAGAGGAAGATTGAATTTGGACAGCGTAGGGAAATGTGTGCAAAAGAGTAGACTTTGATGGTATCGCTACGTTGAAAGAATGGATGAGAGTTCTTGGGTTAGTAGATGTAAAAAACTTGAGGTAGCAGGTTCAGTTCACGGGCAAAGGCCAAATAAAAAATGGGAGGAAGTGATAAAAATGGATTTGAGAGAAAGAGGGATAAATAAAAACCTATCCAGAGATAGGTTAGTTTATAAGTCAATTTCTAAAAGCCGTCCAAGACACGCTAGCATTTAAAACGGCTGATGATGTGATGAATATATTAATGATGGCAGTTACCCTTACTCCCAGGTCCACTAAACCCCCCCTCCCACCCCACCCTAACCCGGAGTGATAGAGCCTACCGTACATGAAAAAATGTCTGATTTTCATTAATAAATACTTGTATGTTTGATAGTAGTAGTAGTAGTGGTCGTAGTAGTGCATTTAGATGAATGGACACTATTTTCCCATTGTGGAAAAAGGGGAGAAAGCACCTACTAGAGTGGCGTTGGGTCAAGGTTATACGGAAGCAAGGTATTCTCACATGTGCAGATCTTCCATTTGTTTTGGCACAAAGATTTGCTACACAAACTTGTTAGCTATGAATATCTGGAAATGTCCTCTCAACCATCAAATCCTTTCTCTTCGATAGGTCTATAAAAGTAGCTGTTGAAGGGCAGAAGTCCGAAACACACAGTATCTGTGCCAGTGTGACTCAAGGATCCATTCTGACCCCAACCCTCTTCCTGATCTTCATCAGTGATCTTCCTAATCATAATTTGAGATCATTTATTGACATCTATGTAGACGACTCAACTGTTTACAGCAGCACTTCGAAGAGCATTGATGATAAAGATCTTCCTGACTCTCTCTCTCTCTCTCTTTTGACTTTGGAGCATGCAGTACAATGGAGGAAAAGTAGCTAGTTACTTTTAACGCTTCTAAAATCAAGCTTTTCTCCTTTCACCACCAATGCTCAGATCCTCATTTTCCCCAATTGAAATGAATGGCTCTCTCCTTCAAGAAGACTCCTTTTTTGATAAGCTCCTAGGACTGACTCACTCCATACCTGAAATGGAAGACGTACATTAAATCTGTTGCTAAGGTCGCTGAAAAAATGGTTGGATCATTCTATCGCTCCAGAAAGTACTCCACTCCTGATGCAGTCCTCTACCTGTATAAGAGCCAGATATGTCCAAAGATGGAGTACTGCTGTCATATATGGGGAGGTGCCGCTCAAAGCACTCTTATTTGTCTTGACGGAATACAAAACCGACTTCGCAATCTAGTGGGAGATGATCTCTTCTTGCCCCTACAGCCTCTTTCGCACAGAAGGGACGTTGCTAGCTTCTCTCTACTGTATCGTTATGTTCATGGTAGGTGTTCGAGAGAGCTTCACTCCTCCCTCCTGGAGAAAAACATTCACAGCAAGAACTTGCCTTGCTACAATCAAAGCAATGAACTTTCCTTTCTCCCTTTTTTACCAAAAAACAAGCAGAACTTCCATGAACAAAGTTTCTTCCCTAGAACATCCCAGAACAAGATACCATGAGGCTGCTTCCTAACCGACTACAACAGGGTCGTCTTCAAGTCTAATGTAAACAAATACTTGAGCTGTCTTTTCGATAATCAATTCCTCTTAAGTAATATTATTCCCATTCTACCCATTGATTTCAATCCTCTCGTGGTGGCGTTTATTGTCCAACTGAAAATCTCTTTAACCTTTATCCTCGAGTGGCCCCTGGGCCTTGATAAGTGATGACTCATTAGTAAAACAAATACATCTATAGGTTCAATAGAATCTGTCTTGAGTCTGATATGAAACTGCATGCAATCATGTACACATGAATGTACATAATTAATAACTTGTTCAATCAAACATAGTGAATACATATTTAAAGATATTAAAAACTTGAAGCGTACATTAAAAAAGGTTTGATGTGTCGTAAAACAAAATAAACAAATTATATAAGCTATTTTTTTTTCTTTTTTGATTCACCTGTCACATCTTGATTATTTCTGTATCACACAATAAAACACAGTTTTGTAGTTTTCTAACAGCTTCATTTTATTGCTGAGTTTTAACTTTACTCCTACTCCCTCCCCCTGCCCATGATGACACAAAACTGTATCCGGTGGTGAGGCCCCTAATTTGGGAGCTTTGAAGAATGCTATTACTTAGTTGCTATTACTCTCAGAGTCTCATCTATATGTTAGATCGAATCTGCCCTAGCTATGACATGAAACAGATTTACATCATGGATAACAAGTTAAAACAACCGCCATTGAATACTATTGCTACCTCTGCTGCTACTACTACTACTACTACTACTACTACTACTACTATATCCTCCTTTATCTCCTCCTCCTCCTCCTCCTTCATCTCTTCCTCCTTCTCCACATCTGGCATTTTGCTCTAATGCCATTTATTTTCAAGTAAACATTATCTTTATTTTCTCAATTTGAAACACAACTTAGAAATTGGACATGTCTATGCATTATTAGTAGGTTAATTATTGCTTAAAACTAAGTAATAGTCGATGTCTTGGGTATTATTGAATTCACTAGTCAGTGTTCAGCTGTCTGACCAGTTGAGCTACCAACAAATAAACTGAAAAGGACACTAAAAAGACAATTTATAAAAAGGCTGGAATGTTCCATTATGCTCAGATGGGTAAGTCTATTCTCTGAGTTCTGATTGACTACTAGTTGATGAGTGAATAATCTTATAGGAAAATTCTTGCTTATATTAAGCAATATTTACATATTAACTATTGGAGCCCTTTATGCCGGTCAGTGTCAATTTGATTTTACATCTCTACCACCCTCAGTATGTGAGTATTATTTACCTCCTCTTCAGGAGGTTAGGCACAAGGCCATTTTTATCTTATTCCCACAAGGTAAGATGTGACCCAAGGTCGGGTCGGGAAAGTGGGATTGAAAAGCCAGCGCCCGAGAAGGTGAGCACTCTGGCCATTAAAAATTGCCTGGGCAGCCCCGTCGGCATTCCCCGGTAGGGGCGCCTCAGGCAGTAAGCAATAAACTTACTCCCCCCAAAGAGGGGAGGCAAAGCCTGGGAGGGTGGACCTCCTAGAACTGCACAGGACAAACCCACAGACCGGCGGAATCAAGCCCCGAAGGACAAGACGACACCTCAGTATGTGACTGTGATGGTCTTTGTGGAAGAATGAGTTCCTGTTGGCCTGGTTGATTGTGAGGAAGTAACCTGGACAATGCCCGGTCAGATTTTGTCGGAATTGGTTTAGCGATGCTGGGCGATGTCATTAGGTATGATGACACAGAACTGCATCCGGTGGTGAGGCCCCAATTTAGGAGCTATAAAGAATGTGGGGGTCACCCCTTAGTTGCTATTACTTTCTAGTTCATTCTGACCCGGGATGGTAGTAACTGTCAGGGTTACTACAATATGTGTTAAATCGAATCCGTCCTGGGTATTACATGAAACAGATTTACATCATGGATAACAAGTTAAAACAAACACCATTGAATAAATATTTTAAGATATTAAGAATAAGAAGCATAAAAATTACTTTTACCAAAATGACTGGATTCGTTACTAAATAACCCGAAAAGTGTTGATATGCTGTAAAACAAAGTTCCCTATCCCATGGAAATTTGATTTTCGTTTAATTGTTAAATGACATATCAACCCTTTTTTTTTTTATTTAATGCTGAAATACAATTCACCTATTTTCAATGATTCATTGTATACGATTAATTGAAAGTTGCTATTTTTACTCAGTTGCGTAGAAATTGTGGGTTCATACCTTTGCCGACAGTATTAATGCATAAATGATCGCACTAAAGCTGGCAAAGTTTGAATTTGGCAGAGCCAATTCCATAGTCTGTAACTATATATATTAGGCAAATCATACATATCTTGCAAATATGGGGGATGCGGGTGATGCAAGACCATACCCAACCGCGGCTGCTAACATTGATACAATAGCTTTGTTTTGTGTCTAATAAGTATTGATTGACTTTTTAAGAAAATAATTTCAGTATAAAATCACTTTTTTCTCATTTGGTTAACTGGAGATTACACCTATTGCAGGCTTACTATGTTCGAAAGCGTATATAATACGCATGACTATGTGGAGGACTGGTACCAGATCAGTCAAGTCTGAATCTGAGCAAATTCATTGTTTTAAGAGCAATGACATGCAGAGGGAGGAGATAATGGGGTGGTGGCCCTAGGCGTCCAAAGTAGGGGTGTGGGGCATCCAATCATATCCAAACAATCTCTCTTTCTCATAATATTTCTTAGTATGAGGACTAGTACTTGAGTCTTTGGATCATACAATCAAGGAGTTAGCCACAAGCACCACCAGACCTCTGCATATCACTGTTTAGGGGTCAATAGAGCATTTTCTAATTTCAGGAGTTTAGCGTTGTAGCTACCAACACCACAGCCCTATTTTTCATTATATATCATGTTTAAAAGATTTTATCAAATTCTTTCGAATTCATAAAAAAACAGTATAAAAAAATCCATTAAATTCAGAGAGTCTTTAAAAATACTTACGTCTATGTTAAAATCAAAATGCTATAAATATTGTATAGTATATATAAATTGTGAAGAGTTGAATTTGGCAGAGCCAATTCCATTGTCTGTAACTGTATTCATTAGGCAAATCATGCACACCTTGCAAATATGATGGGATAAACTTGATGCAATAAATCCTCCGTGGCCTTTTGGCTAAGATCAGAGTGTAGTATCTGTTCCGATGGATGCTAACTCTGTAGACCGGTATTGTCTTGGCCTTCGGGCCTTGATTCCGCCGGTTTGAGGTACTGCCCTGTGCAGTCCTAGGAGGTCCACCCTCCCAGGCTTTGCCTCCCCTCTTTGGGGAGGAGTAAGTTTATTGCTTACTGCCTGAGGCGCCCCTACCGGGGAATGCGGACGGGGCTGCCCAGGCATTTTTTAAATGGCCAGAGTGCTCACCTTCTCAGGCGCTGGTTTATCAAATCCCACTTTCCCGACCTTGTGTAACATCTTACCGCTGTGGGAGGTAGATAAATAAAAAGTATTGATCGGCTTTTTAAATTAGATACTTTGAAAGGGGTCGATGTGTTGTAAAACTAACTAAACAAACTATATGAGCTAAATTTGATTTTTAATTCACTTGTCACTTTTTGATTGTCTCCGAGCATCAGTTTTCTTCTTTGTTTCCCTTTTCTGGATTCATCTCTCACAACAATATTTATCATCTCTCCATCCTTCCACCATTTTTCTTCTTTTTGCTTTGTCAGATTCTCCATCCTCTATTTGGACTTCCGTTTCTATGGTTTTGCTCACCTGACTAAAATGCCAAATTCTCACCTGTTGTTTGTAAATCTTCTACTACCCTACAACTTAGCTTGCGTTCTACCTACCTGTCAGATTAAGTCCACATCATAGATCGAGGCCCCCATAACAGATGTAGCTCTTCAGCTGCATCTAGCATGCTCGCCTCGATTCTCTACAACATATACCGAAATCTTCTTGTACCAAACTCATTCCAAAGTCTTTTAATGTCTATTTACCTTGTGTCCATCCACCAATCTCGGCTGGACACAGGACGCATTGAAAGCGCCAGAGATCTTCTTGGTAATGTATCTTCTATTTTTGTTTAATGGTGTTTCTTTATTGTAAGTGCCCCTCAGGCTGTTATGAATGTTAGTGGGTGTGTTGCTTCTATTCCAGCCAATGAAGATTCAGTGCCAAAACTTCTGAGCTTGTATTCATAAAAGAGATCTGTGCTGTGAATGTGTGTTTGCATCTAAAAATAGCATTTGGTATTTAAGAAACAATCAATGCTTACTTTTCCTTCCTTTCTTTTTCTCCTTTTTTCTTCTTTCTTACCTTTCTTATTTTCTTTTCCTTTTTCCTCCCATTTTCTTCTTCTCTTCTCCTTCTCCTTTTTTCTTCTTTTTCTCCATTTCCTTCCTTTCTTTCTGTTTCTCCTTTTTTGTTATCTTTTTCTCCCTCCTCTTTATTTTTCTTTTTTCCTTTTTCTCCTTTCTATTTTCTTCCTCTTTTTTGTTTGTTTTGTTTTTCTCTTTTTTTTCCTCCTTTCTTTCTTCTTTTTCTCCTTTTTTTTTTTTTTAATTCTCTTTCTTCTTTTTACCCTCTTCCTTCTGTTATTTCTTTTACTTTTCGTTTTATTCTTCTTTCCGTCTTCCTTCCTTTTTCTTTCCTTTTTGTCTTTGTTCATTTTATCCTTTTTTCTTTTTATTCAGTTTTTCTTTCTTTTTTTTCTGTTATAAACGTTACCTCTTTTTCTTCTCTCTCTCTCTGATCCTCATCTTCTTTTTCTCTTTGTCTTCCTCTCCTTCTCTTCCTTTCTCCCTTCACTCCTTCTTTCTCTTCCGTTTTCTCCCCTCTTTCTCCCCCCTCTCTCTTTCTTTCTTTCCTTCCTTTTTCCTTTCTTTGTATTTTCACATCTATTAAATCATACAAGTGAAGATCATGTAATGTTTACATGATAGGTAACCCTGTTTCCTACTTCTGCAGCTCACATATTTCTACCTTCACCAGACATTCTATTTTTACTCCAGTATCATGAAAGACAGTACCCTAACCCAACCCCGATTACTCATAGACAACACTCTGTGACTGTTTCTACAGGAGCTTGGGGGAGGAAACAAAGGGGATCAATTCGATTTTTTTTTTAACAACTTGACCTAAAACCACGGATTTTGTTAACACATTTCAAATAATTTTATTGTATAGGATACATCTTACTGAAGAAAATAGCACTCAATATACATTAGTTTTGATTAGGATTGCTACAGGCATAACTAGTTGAAATGTTTTGGCCTTACCTTTGTATAAACCGGAAGCTCTTTCTAATAAACCGGAAGCTCTGCTCAATGGCATCTCCCATCAAAAGTAGTGGAAATACAAAGAGGTGTTCACCTTACCTTTTATTCTTTTTTCTTGTGTAGTTTTAGCTTTAAGCTCAGACTACAAAATATTTCTTTACTTGTATTATTATTAACTAGCAGGACCCATGAGAATTCCACAGTTGTATCCGTCATCTGTTGTATATTGTATCCGTGCTTTAAAAATATTTCCATTCTGTAGACGTCCGGCGCGAATCCAGGCCCAAGATATTATTGTACCACCTTTGTTCAAACTGAAATATATTTATCTAAGTACTCTCGTTAATGTAGTTTCAGAATATGTCTATCTCCAAAGCAAGACAAGTTTTTTTCCTTTTAATTTTATCTCAATTTTTCTAATGAAATATAAGAAGAAGAAAATATTTAGATGACAATTATTTCTCACAGTAAAAAAAAAAAGAGAATATTTATTGTTTTAAAAAGATATAAATTGTTACAACTCTGAACAAATAAAGCAGAGATATTTTCGTTTTATTTATTTAAAAACTATTTAACTGACAATTGCAATTATTTTTTACTGGAGAAGAAAATGACATTTTTTAATGAATATTTTTAAACTTTACATAAATGTATTATTTCAAACGAAATACAATTACGAGTAAATTGAGGGTAAATTATGCAGATAGATGCAGAAAGCAGGTGATATGTTTCCATTCTATGGACGTCCGACGTTAACACAGACCCCACAATAATATTATATCATCTTTGAACAGAACAGATACTACATTTTGATCATAGCGCAAAGGTCAAGAAAGTGTATTTTAGTTAGAGTTCCAGGGTATCTTTCAGAATGATCAGTACGCTGAAAACGCTCAAAAAAACAAATATACAACAAATAAAAGTAACTGTCGTCGATAAAAGTTAATTTAAAACTGACCTGTGATATTTGTTTGTATTTTTAAACCGTTCCAACTGCTATTTAGTAGAAATCAATAGTTTTATCACGTGAACTTCCCCCCCCCAAAAAAAAATGGCGCTTGCTCGTAAGACGCCATAATGTCTAAAGAAAACGAGTAAAATTGAACAATGAACAAGAAATTTTTTTTAGATCTAATAAAACCCCATTTATAGTACGTAAAAATACAAACAAATATCATAGGTAAGTAGACAAATATCTCTTCTCGACGTAGGTTAAACTCACTTGTTGCATATTTATTTTTATAACCCCGTTCTCGTTAGTTTTTTAGACCCCGTCCGCGACTGTACTGATCATTCTGAAAGATACCCGAGTTCCACGTTCGCCACAACAGCGACATTATATGAAATTTAAAAAAATCCGTTTTTCTTTTTTGCATCGCATCTTCGGCGATCCCATCTTTTAAAATGGGGGGGGGGGGGTGATAACGTACGTACGAACATGAAATGTCTTAGCTTATTATATAGATGATGAATTTTAGTTAATCTATATTTTGGTAATTTTATAGAATCGCTCCTGTCTCCAGTTCTCCTGATTCTATAAAATACCCTAAATGTAAAGTTTGATCTGGATTTTCTTGATCAATTTAAAAATAAAGATTTTGCATAAAAAGTGTCTGATCTGAAACATCATCATTTCTCTCACCAGGTCTTAACAAAAAACAATGTTAGCATGGAGGTCCAGATACATCCCTAAATAATGCAGAAACTCAGTCTTTACATCGAGCTTTACATCTCTATATTTATAAAGTTGAGCCATTTGTCGCACTGACAGTGAGATTAAAAGGCCAACTTCCTATTCACGATAGAAGAAAAACAGCTTTCTAATAATATACTCAGTCATGCCTATGCGATCAGCATCCGAAGGTTAACTAATTTGCATATTGCTTTGCTAAACGAATTCTCATTGATTAACTATTCGTTTTTTTTTTGTTTTCATATTTGATGATTGTTTTCATTTTATTATTTTTGCTCACAGTTCTATTTATGGATATTTTATATATCGTGGATAAATGCTTAGCATTTTGGGTGAAAAGAATCTTTCCGGTCCTTTGTAGTCAATTTACTTCTGAGTGTTGCGATTCTTGGTTTTCTCAATTTTCCCAGGGCAACACCAGAACACAGATTCCACTAATAGCTCATAAAGAACTAACATTCTTACTTCTGACCTACTAAGTGTTCATGGCTCAGCATAGCATTTTCAAATATGCACGTCCGTCAATTATACGTCTTCGCTACGCATAAAAATAGAAACTTGTGTTCATTTAATCGCATACAAACTATGAATCATTTACGTCAGGTATAATTTTTGACATTGAATAACTAAAAAATGATTGGTTTACCATAAAACAGACACCAAACCAATTATACATTAGAGTAAAATGCTTAAACAAAACAAAAATATCTCAACCCCAGAGGGCTCTTTAGAAAGAAGATAAAACCAATATCAAAATTTATTTTTCTAACGAAATTGTAATTTTATACTTAATTAAATAAGAAGGTAAAATGCTGCATTAACCTTAAAAACTGAACCGATAATACCTGGTGTCGTATTAGCCCTGGGCAGGCTATGCCGACTTCCTCCAACAGAGGAAGTTTACATCAAATTCACACGCGGTCCCCAGCCGCATGTAATATCCCAGTCATGGGAAGATAACTTACACTGCTTAGCATTCTCAAATGGTCACTCATCTGGTACTGGCCAATCTCCATGTTGCTTAACTAAGGTGATCTAATGAGAACCGGTGTGCCGTATAATTCATCTTGCACCACTTTTATGTCTCCTTATGAAGATTAAAATCAAAATCAAGATATAATGGAGCAAATTTAATGCAAATCTGATATATTTGAATTTTCAAATGTGAGGTTGTGCGCATAGTATGCCCCCTACAAACCATTTAAAATACTCCAAAGAAACTGAAATTTGGGGAATATTTATTAATTGATGTCATATACTTATATTAAGGTAGTGAAATTTAGCCAGTGAGGATTGAGGACATTCATTGATATGATATGAGAATGATACGATGGATGTGTTATGTGAGTCTTAAAGACACGCTTAGATCTGATGACCTCAGAGAAAGATTAAATGTGGACACTATAGGGAGATGTGTGCAGAACAGTGGACTTTATTGATATGGTCACGTTGAAACAATGGATAAGAGTGTTTAGGCTAGTAGATTTCGAACAGTTGATGTAGCAGGATCAGTTGGCAGAGGAAGGCCAAAGAAAACATGGGAGGAAATGATAGGGATGAACTTGAGTGAAAGAGGGATAAATAAAGACCTGGCAGAGATGTTACTTTGAAAGTCAATTTCTGAAAGTTGTCTAATATATGCCAGCATGTAAAATGGACGGTAAATCGAATATGATGATGAATCGGAATAAACCGTAGTCAGATGGAACAACATCTAGACTGTATAACGTGGATGCGGCAGAACTTCCACACCGTCTAATTCTTCAATCTTGATGCTAGCCTTTCTGGCAGTTTCATGCGGCTTTGCATGAAGAGTCCGCAATTTGAGTCTTTCAATGAAGTTGAAGTAGCATGTCAAGACTTTTTAAATTCAAAGTCGAAAGATTGGTACTTTGATCAAATGCGAAAGTTTGCAGGTCTTTGGTAGAAAGTTGCCGACAATGATCTTTATTCTGAGGAATAGTTGTTTTGTATTATTTAGATTATTTGGACTACTCATCGTGAATGTTATTCTCACAACGTTTCAATATTTCTGTCAATTTAAATAATGCGTTCTGTTCGAAATTCATACAGATTCCCCAGTTCAACATAAATATTCCCGAGTTTGTTACCTTGCTGATACAATTAGAGCATAGTGTAGTAGCAAGAATTAAGGGTGGATGGAGTAAGTTCACGGAACTTCTGCCATTATTAACTAGCAGAGCGTTACCACTGTTGACTAAGGGAAGAGTTTATCAGGCATGTGTATGCAGTGTGATGATGTATTGAAGTAAAACCTGCATGGAGAGAGAAATGATATGAGAATGATACGATGGATGTGTAATGTGAGTCTTAAAAACAGGCTTAGATCTGATGAGCTCAGAGGAAGATTAAATCTGGACAGTATAGGGAGATGTGTGCAGAAGAGTAGACTTTTATGGCGTGGCCACGTTGAAAGAATGGATGGAGTAATTTGGTTAGTAGATGTAGAACAGTTGAGGTAGCAGGTTCATTTCACAGGGGAAGACCAAGGAAAACATGTGAGGAAGTGATAAAAATGGGCCTGAGGGAAAGATGGATAAATAAAGACCTGAGATAGATTACTTTGGAAGTTAATTTTTAAAAGTTGTCTAATGCATGCCAGCATATAAAACGGATGTTAAATTCATAAATCATTCCTCCATTTGAAAATATTTTCTGCATCATCATCATCATCATCATCATGATTTTTACATGCTGGCATGTGTTGGATGGCTTCTAGAAATTGACTTCCAAACTAACCTATCTCTGGTCAGGTCTTCATTATTTGTCCGTCTTTCTCTTAAATTTGGATAGTATGGAGAGATGCTTGCCGAACAGCAGACTTCATTAGTTTGGTCACGTTGAAAGAGTGGATGAGAATTCTTGGATTAGTAGATGTAGAACAGTTGATGTAGCAGGGTCAGTTGGCAGGGGAAGTCCAAGGAAAACATGGGAGGAAATGATAGGAATAAACTTGGGAGAAAGAGGGATAAATAAAGACCTGGCCAGAGATAGGTTACTTTGGAAGTCAGTTTGTAAAAGCTGTCCAATCCATGCCAGCATGTAAAACGGACATTAAACCGAATAGGATGATGGTGATGATGCATGTTGAACAAAGAAAAATGAATAAAACATTACTTTTCTATATTTTTTTATATTTATAGAATGAACCCATTTATTTATGATGTCTCTGTGTCCTCTTAACCCATATAGTTTTAAATACGTTTTCGCTGTGAAATGTGTTAATAACACAGACTGGTACAGGAATATAGGAGAGCTCACTTATGTCGATAATTTGAGGATGTGCCAAATTACCGATTGCTTTGAAGAGCACAAAAAAAAAAATGAAACCGTTCATAGCATTTATTACAGATGCATAGGTGGAGGGGGGGGACAGCAATGAAGCGGTAACCTTGGGTATCCAAATTGGGGAGCATCCAATATTAAAACTATCTCCATTTCTTATAATATTTTTCAGTACTAGGACTTATACTCGAGTCTTTATGGCACACAAACAAGGAATTGGTGCAAGGAATTACCAGACCTCTGCACACCACCACTACGGATGCAACTATGCACCATTGGAACAAAAAGATAAATGTGTTTGCCATTTAAATTTATTTTTATGTTAACAGAAGTTCTTTTTTTTTCACCTTGAATACATACCACTCTGCCATTATCTCTCACTTCTTAGATGACTGACTTTGATTTATTTTTCGCAGCAGTGCAGAGTTATTAAAAAAACAATACATTTTTGACTTGAGTTTGTAAAACTGGATCATGGTACTGCTTGTACTCTCATTCCCACAGACCGCTCCAGAAAGTACCTCATGCCTGACGCAAACCTCTACCTGTATAAGAGTAAGATACGGCCTAAGATGGAGTAGGTGCTGCTCGGAGTACTCTTTCTTGTATTGACAGAGTACAAAGCCGACTTCACAATCTAGTGGGGAATGATCTCTTCTCGTCCCTACAGCCTCTTTCACACAGAAGAGATGTTGCTAGCCTCTCTCTACTGTATCATTATGTTCATGGTGTGCTCCAAGGATCAATCCTCTTCCTGATCTACATAAATGGTCTTCCAAATCATATTCTGCGCATTCGTTGACATCTATGCAAACGACACAACTATTTATGACAGCACTTCGAAGAGCATTGATGATCAAGATCTATCTGACTATTTCTCTTCCGTCTCGGAGCACGCGGTGCAATGGGAGGGAAAAGTGGCTTGTTACTTTTAACGTCTCTAAAACCAAGCTTCTCTTTTTTTCATTACCAACGCTCGGATCCTTATTTCTCCTCAGTTGAAATGGATGGCTCTCTCCCCGAGGATAAGCTTCTAGAGCTGACTTTGACTCAAGACCCGAAATGGAAGACTTCCATCAAATCTGTTGCTAAGGTTTCGGGGAAAAATGATTCGATTATTATCTACCTGTATAAGAGTTAGATACTTCCTAAGATGGATTACGCCTGTCATATCCGGGGAGGTGCTGCTCGGAACACTCTTTCTTGCCTTGACAGAGTACAAAATCGACTTTGCAATCTGTCTCTACAGCCCCTTTCTCATGGAAGAGATGTTGTTGGCCTCTCTTTACTCTATCATTATGTTCATGGTAAGTGCTCGACTGAGCTCCAATCTCTGGTTCCCCTTTGTAAAACATTAACAGGAAGAACTCGTCTAGCTACAACCGCAGCAAATAACTTTCCTTTCTCGCTCTGTGTACTTAAAACCAAACAGAACTTCCATGAACAAAGTTTTTTTCTAGAACTTTCAATCTGTGGAACACAATACTACGAGGCTCCTACTTAACCGACTACAACATGATCATCTTCAAGTCCAATGCTAACAAATGCTTGTTGAGCCTTCTTAAATAATTAAATTCTTCCCGTTCCACCCATCATTTCCAATTTTCTTATGGTGTTGTTCATCGTCCAACTGGCATCCTCTTTAACCCTTATCGACAAGTGACTCGCCCCCTTCCCACAAAAAAAGGGAATGGGCTGTACAGAACCCCAACGGTCGATTAGCCTTTAACTGGCAAACATGGACGGATAAATGAGCCAAGGGCTACAAGTCAACAAAAACACTTGTTATTGCGTACAACAGAAACTGACTAGAATCGAGCAGTAGGTTAGTCAGCAAACTGACTCGCTGAATAGGCGAAATACACTTGCTTATATTGAGTCAAAAATCAGTAAAACTAATGATTTGCATAAACAGACATGGCTCACTTTCTTGCCCCGGATATTTGTCTAAAACTGCTTGTTTGGGATAGCCACTGCCCCCACCCCCACCCCAGATTAGAACACAAAACACAAGTCAGTGGAGTGGGCAGCCTTTATCACAGGGGGCAGTGAGAAATTAATTCTTAATATCAGCTCGACTACATCAGAGGGCATTTGGTTTAAGAAACATCCGAGCCTGTGGTCTATTTAAAAAAAAAAGAAGCTAAAT
Source organism: Sepiola atlantica (assembly GCA_963556195.1). Lineage (NCBI taxonomy): Eukaryota > Metazoa > Mollusca > Cephalopoda > Sepiida > Sepiolidae > Sepiola > Sepiola atlantica. The sequence goes on from OY744529.1 coordinate 71,886,963, forward strand.
GAGAATTGTAGTCTGAATGATCCAAATGATGAGAGAGAGAGAGAGAGAGAGAGAGAGAGAGAGAGAGAGAGAGAGAGAGAGAGAGAGAGAGAGAGAGATAAAAAAGACTGATAATGACGAAACAGCTGCATGCTATTTTTAATTTAATTTTCCTAAATTTTCCTGTCAATGCTTATTTTCCTTGTGAACATTATGATCGATACTCCTTTAATTCAATGTGAGGTTTGTTTTATTTATTTACATCTTTAAATTTATAACATTTTATATGTTAACCGTTTTTTTTAACTCTTTTGTCTACAAATATTTAAAAAGTTGTTTATAGATTGCAGCGTAGCATCGACTGGTTTAAAATTTGTGTCACTAATTCACGTTGACGAAAACAACGGATCTTTTTCATTGCAGCTTTTTATTTTTTGTTTTGTTGGTCATTCTTTAACCAGAAGGATTCTAGACATAATGTTTAGTAACATTATATCTTTATTTTAATCTTCATAAGAGGACATAAAAAGTGGTGCAAAACTGTGCTGTTCAGGAGAATTCATTTTACCTGTCGTCGTCATCATCATTATATTCAGTTTACCATCCGTTTTACATATTGGCATGCGTCGGACGGCTTTAATAAATAGATTTTCAAAGTAACCTATCGCTGGATAGGTCTTTATTTACATTTCTCTCCCTCAGACCCATTTTTATCACTTCCTCACATGTTTTCCTTGGTCTTCCCCTGTGAAATGAACCTGCTACCTCAACTGTTCTACATCTACTAACCCAAGAATTCCTATCCATTCTTTCAACGCGGCCATCTCTCTATTGTCAAGATTTAATCTTGCTCTGAGATCAGCAGAACTAAGCCTATCTTTAAGACTCACACATCTATCGTATCATTCTCATATAATTTCTCTCCATGCAGCACATGTCCTCAATCCTCACTGGCCAGGTTTCATCACATGTACACATGCCTGATAGACTCTTCCTTTGCTCGACAGTGGTAATACTCTGCTAGTTAGTAATGACAGAAGTTTCCTTAACTTTCTCCATCCAATCTTAACTCTTGCTACTACACTAGCACCTGCTCCACCCTGTGCTCCAATTGTAATAAGGTAACAAAACTCCTCAATAGCTTCACCATCCAAATATACTTTCTCCACATCTGAGTTCTCATCCACCTCCAATGTCTTACACTTCTTGCACACAAATTGGTTATTCTCTCTCAACCTACCAGTAATTCCACTGCACTTCTTGTGTACCTAATGCTTACAAGTACCAAAAAAAATTGAATTGCACCTGACTCCCCTTTTTACAAACTGAGCAAGGGAACTTTTCTTCTTTTTGGGGAGCTTTCCAACACTACAACGACTGACCATCACTTTGGTCATGGTAATATTCACTCTCAGACCATTACTTTCCATAGCATTCCTCAGTCTTTAATTTAATAAGTAGGTCATCCATTGTTTCACAGGCAAATATTACATCATCAGTATACAGCATCTCTTCCGGACAACAGGTACGGAAATCTCTAGACAATGCGTCTAAGACTCAAATGAAAAGCAACGGACTCAGTACAGATTCCTGATTAACTCTTACTTTAACATTAAAGCTGTCACTAAATGTGCTGTTAATTCTAACAGGACTTTGAGCATTTCTATATATTGCTTGAACAGCCTTCACCAATCAATTGTTTGCCCCCACTTTACGCAAAGCCCACCAGACAACCTATCCACCCTGTGCTCCGATGGTATCACCAAGGTAACAAAACTTCTCGTAAAATTTAATAGCTCCGCCATTCAGATATACTTTGTCCACATCTGGGACAGGTATTCTTCTAGTATATATATATAATAATGAAAACGGCTTTATTCATTTCACATAAGATTTCAGTATATTTCATTATTCAGTACTCTGGTAAAATCACAGTGCCAAATTGCTGCTCCAAATAATACTAAAGGAAGATAATTTCTGAATATTCTGAGCCAACATATACATGGAATAAGGTTTTGTGTCTGTGTGTTTGTCAAAGACAAACATAAGATGGACATAATAAAACTTGATACGTAAAAGTGGTGCAAACAACTGACGTAATTAAGCATAATTGAAATGCATGTATTGCCCGGGATAAACACAGAGAGAATGCAATGGGCTATTTAAAGTAAATTAAACTTATTTTGATGATGTCTGGGAACTATTCTGCATAAGAATGCTATGACCAGTGGTGAAAGTGCCATGCTGAAATGACTAGCTGTTTGTTGAGTCCTGTCTAAACTGCAATGAGAAGAGAAATCTGACAACACATCGTCAACGGTCTAAAAACATAGAGATAGAACATATCCATCCAGCTTCAAGCCCAAGCTAGAAAGAGAACAAGCCTCGATTTTGAATCTCATACATGAGAATCTATTTTTATACTTCAAAATTGAACAGTTAATTCTCAGTTTTGCAAGTGATAATTCAGGAGAGATAACTTGAATATCTTTCACAGGAAATAACTGAATATACAACAAAGGTATATAATATACTGAAACGTCATATGAAATGAATAAAGCCTTTTTCAGATAAAAAGATTTTCTAATCATCTTGATACCATATATATATATATACGTGGATGAAACGTGGAAGCCTCTGTGTAGCTTAATTGGCATAAATATATTTTCATAACTTATGCCTACATATCCGGGACATGTTTTAATCGTAGTGTTGATAACCTCGATTTTCTAATTTTATCGGACATCATCTGAAATATGAATATAGGAAAATTTTATGCTTTGCATGTTAAAAAATGATAATTTGGATTTAGTTATGTGACCCTTACGGATTGAAATTTTTCTCTACTGTTCAATATGAAAACAGAGCAGACACTTATTTTTGGTCTGGAGATATCAGGTTCATCAGAGCTACGATTGAAACATGTCTTGGGTGTGTAGCCATGATATATTTGCAATAATAAAACTTTTGATACAAATAGCTCTATTTATTATTGAACACAATTATATAACAGTAAAGATTCTTTGGATTTTGGCAAATTCTCCACACAGACGGATTTTTCCGTTGGTTTCTATTTTTGACAAAGGGAAGATTTTCCCAAAATATTAAATGATTCTTAATCATCATCGGGACAATACACATAGCCGACACCAAACTTGCTGTTATGTAAGATTGTAAAGAAAAATAAATAGTAAGTCCCCCCCATTTGATTTATTATTTTTGTTTTTTTCCAGCTTCTCATCAATCCGGCACTCTGCATTGTCCTCAGCCTTCTTAATATATTTACTACAATTCCCAGCAATTCTTCAAGCAAACTACCATTCTCTATATGTATGTATGTATGTATAAAAAAGAAAACAAACCAAATCTTGCAAACGCATCCCTCATCGGTGCATTACAAAAAGTAAATATTCATTTTCGTTAGATTTTTTAATGGGTGTGAAAAAAAAAAAATTTTTTATTTAAAAAAAAGAAAGTGGAAGACCATTCCTCACATCATATTGGTCTGCAGTTTCAACTTGTTACTGGCTATCTTGCTTTCGCTTGTTGCTGAATCTCAACATTTTGAACCAAGAGTGGGATTTAGCTGTGGTAAAAATCTCTGTATTAACAATCTCAGTACAGATATTCCTTCAGACAATGAAACTGTGGCCATGGAAAAGTTGCGATGCGTGTGGGCTTGACACTTACTGATCTGCACACGGGCAACATTAGGCCTATCCTAACATCGCTTTTCTGAATGAAGGAGTGTCTTTTGTCTGACAAGATGTTGCAGTTATCATATATGTATATGTAAATATGCATATGTATGCATATAAGATATGATCAAAAATGGAAATAATGTTCCAACATAATTGAAAATGTAAAAAGGAAAAACAAAAATATTATTTATGTTTTATTTACTCCTCCCCAGGAGTTAGGCACAAGGCCAGTTTTATCTTACTCCCACAAGTAAGATGTGACCCAAGATCGGGTCGAGAAAGTGGGGTTTGAAAAGCCAGTGTTCGAGAGGTGAGCACTCTGGCCATTTAAAAATTGCTGGGCAGCCCCGTCGGCATTCCCCGGTAGGGGCGCCTCAGGCAGTAAGCAATAAACTTACTCCTCCCAAAGATGGGAGGCAAAGCCTGGGAGGGTGGACCTCCTAGAATTGCACAGGACAGGCGTGCAGTATCCATCGGAACAGATACTACACTTTGATCTTAGCCTTATGTATTCATCAACATTTCGTCAAGACTTCCTCGGGATCATTGGTTTGATGAATACATAAATAATACTTTTGGTTTTCCTTTTTTCATTTTCCATACAAGATATATATAGCAACATGAACAAATCTATTTTTCCAATAGAAATTACAAATATTTAAATAGGGAATTTATTCTACTTGCACAGAAAAAATATTTTTTGTAAACTTTGAAAGAAAACTAAACTCCCGTTTCCTCTAGAAATGTCGGTTCCAATTTACTATTGCTTTTACCTTTTACCTCCAAAGCCATTAAGAATTTATAACCTAATAGCTCCCCAAGGTCTGCCGAGATCCAGCCCCTGTCCCATCGCCGCATCCCTGTGCTTGTTTTTCAAGTCCTTCCACGGAATGTGCTCCGACGAACTTATTGCACTTGTACCCCCGAAACAGTAAACTCCCACCCCTTCACTGTAGAGGTCCATAGATTCCAAAAGATTTCCTCCTCTGATAGCTTTTTTCCTTGGACCGCTTGCCTTTGATATTCCATCCCTGTTCCCTGTTTCCTCAAATGTACCAACATGCAGTAATTTAAATGAAATGTGAACAAACATTTTGCTGCCCAATACTCCACTCAGGTCGCCCCCCCCCCCCTCTCGTAAAAAAAAACAGTTGTTTACTTTACAAACAAGACTAATACTTCAGTCAGCTTCTGCTGATTATTTTGTTGTTGTTGTTGAGTGAAGATCATGCCTCAGGATTGTCTGGTCTGCGTGAAGTCCTTCTCGTTGGCCGTAGCTATTCATTATAGCAAATCTAATGTCAACAAATACTTGTCATAAACCGTCCTCATATGTAATCAAATTGTGTTAATTTCATTTATCATTTTCAATATCTCATAATATTCTTCATCATCATTCAACTGACAATTTATCCATCTCATTAACTTTCTTTTTCTTCCTCTGTATTTATCAAACGAAATTTCCATGAACAGTTTTTTTCCAAGAACCTCCTATCTGTGGAACACATTACCATAGGACTGCTTCTCTGCAGACTACCACCTGGTTGCTTTACAAGTCCAATGTTAAATACCTGTTGAACCGTCTTTTTAAATCAAATAGATCATTCTATTCATTGTTTTAATTGTTTCATAATATTCTTCATCATTCAACTGACAATCAATCCATCTCACAATTCTTTATCCTTGAGTGGCTTTTAGCCTTTATAAACGGTGACTCATTAGTATATATATATATATATATATATATATATATATATATATATATATATATATATGCAAGATTGAAGGTTCATTCCCAACCCCCAGGGCAGTAAGGCCCATCGGTTGATTTGTCTTAGAACACACAAAGGAATGGTGGTTGAATATATGAAGAAACAGCGTTGTTATCCTCACTCCTTGAATTTGTGGTTCCAAGCCTGACATGTCCTTGCTTGTCACAGATGCAAAGACGACCAGAGGATGATTGATGCCGATGTTGATTTCTCCTGGATTTTCATCAGAGCCCTGTTAGCTGGGTTGCGGTCCTAATACAGCTAGGTGCAAGACCATGAGTGACCTTGCCAGGAACCAGAATTCTAGACAATACCATGTTGCCACATTGTACTCCGCCTAATAAACCGGTATCGTCCGGGCCTTTGGGTCTGGATCTATCGGTTGTCGGTCCTGTGCAGTTCTAGGAGGTCCACCTTCCCAGGCTTTGCCTCCCCTCTTTGGGGAGGAGTAGGTTTATTGCTTACTGCCTGAGGCGCCCCTCCTGGGGAATGCCGACGGGGCTGCCCAGGCAATTTTTAAACAGCCAGAGTGCTCAAATTCTCGAGTGCTGGTTCTTTCCCACTTTCCCGACCTTGTGTCACATCTTACCTTGTGGGAGGAAGATAAATAGAACCATGTTGACACATTGAAATTATGGGATGGGGAGCTGCTGCTGATGCTTGAATCTATATTGAATTACCTCCCTTAGTATTACATGCAAAGGCACAGCTATTTACACATAGATATTGAAACGGAGACATAATGAATGTTATTATGGTTGATGACAAGGTGATACGACTATTTGTATTGTGACTAACTATACAAATTATATCAAAATAAAATCTCTTGTCATTGTTTAAAATTAATTAAACTCTGCAACTGCCATTTTGACTGAATTTTCCTCAGACAGACATAACAATAAACATTATCATGAAAAACATAATTACTGAAATTAATTTAAATAAAAAGCAAATATTATTCTCGTTTCCGTTTTTTCTTCTAATCTTTAACAAAATTTAAAAAAAAACTTCTTTTGTTCAAATAATTAAGCTATTTTATTACTTATTCTGTCTATCCTTTTTTGTTGCTTTATCATTGTCAGTTAATTTAAATATTGCACACAAAAATTACCTTTTTAAAAAGATGAAAATTGTTATTGCAGTGCGATTTAATTAATTTATTTTTTATATATAGTTTCTAGCAGGATAACCCAGCATTGCCGGTGTATTACATAAGAAATGATATGAATCTCTAGTTAGATATGTGTATATGTTTATACATTTGTATAGACAGGATTCACTCCTAAACTAATTAACTGATCATTATGAATTTTAGAACCCAGCTGCTAGGTGTAAGGGTGCATAATGTGGACTATATTTAGTTTAATTTAGTTTTATGCAAAAAGGTTGGAAGACATTTGTGAAAGTTCAGATACCTCAGATTTTTTGTGAAATTTGAACAAATAGGTATTAGACATCAATTAATAAATATTCCCTAAATTTTAGTTTCTTTGAAGTATTTTTTAATGTTGTTATTGGCACACCCTCCATTTGAATATTCATTTTTTTTTTTTAGATTTGCATTAAATTTGATCCATATTTATTGGACACAAATTAAGCAAGATTACCTGAATTTCAATTTTTTCTTAAGACTCCTTAAGTTTTGGACATTTTCTAGAATCAGAATGATCTAATGGATTTTGATCAAAATTGGAATAAACATTCTAGACATAAAGTTTAGTGATTTTAATCTTTGTCGCGGTTCAATACACCGCAATCGCGACGTGTCTTTACATTTGGAAAACACGCCATCTTGGATAGACTAGCAGCAGCAGGAGTCATTGTTTTGGTTTTCTGCCATGATTTTGAACAGCAGAAGCAGCAGTGGCCTCTTAACCCTTTCCATGGAAATGTACTAGCTGCTGCCTGTGTTCTGACATTTCGCTAATGTTATAAATAGAAGATTGGAAAAACCCAGTTTTTTAATCGCCATTTTTGTCAACAATGACTAAGCAGAAATCAGCCTGCGAATATTTTCCTTAATTTTCCTTCAAGGGATACACAAGCGTTTCGGCAACTATGCCGATAACCTTGCTAATACTTTCAAGGCGCCTGTCAACCAGGTTTTACAGCGAGAGATCTCTTTGGAATTTATTTGTCAAAAATTAATCCCTTTCACAGGACCGACGAAAGTAACTTGACATAAGTTTCATGAGATCTCTAGCTCCTCGCTCAAATTTTCAGTTCAGCCGGGGGGGGGGGGGTCATGAGGCCCCCACGCAGTTGAACTCCTGCATCTTGCAGTGTCGAGTTCCTGCACCACCGCAGTCGAACTCCTGCATCTTGCAGTGTCGAGTGTCGGTGGTGCAGGAACTCGACAGTATATAGTATATATATGTATGTATTTATATATATTCTAAAAAAAAGCTTTTAGTTGTAGCACTATTGTGGCCCAGAGGCATCTTTGTCTTTGGGTGGCATTGTGATTCTATCCGTCACGATCTTTGCCCCATAGTAGGACCATGAAAGGCTTATTCGTCTGAATCAGTCTCTTGTCCATATTCCTGGTCCCACGTTGTGATTAAATCCCCAAGACCTTTCTACGGTGGAATCTAGACGATGAGTGAGTGAGCATCTGCTAGCTTTAATTAGTATTAATCATTAATTCTCTGCAGAGAATTGATTTCTTAACTTCAGGGATTAGGAATCATTGAGTTCTGCAGATAAAAAATGAGTTAATCAACATTTATTGTTTCTTTTTATGAAATATAACTTTATTTCTTAAAATTTCATTTGCTCCATCTTTCGTGTATCAGCTCATTGTTCAACATAACAGCCGACCAAAAAACAAGGTTGATTGCTGCTTCAATCCTAGGGGAGTTCCTCAGTTATGTATGCTTTTATAGTACGTTGCCCCCTTTAGCGATGGGAGAAAATATATTTTAATTGTCTCTTTTTAGTCATGTTAGGCTCAAGACTGCATAAGAAGGTGCGCCTCTTCAACATATATATTCAACATTAGTAATATAATGCAAGCCGAAAAAAAAAAACTAATTTATAGGCATCCACAAGAAACAGAAACAGCTGCAAAAAAAAAGCACAACCTCCAACATTCAAAATTGTTAATTTAGCTTATTTGTCCCTTTTGTTTTCTTTTTGTTTTTTTTCAATAGTCTGTAAAAAAAATGAAAATTATTATTATATCATTTTTTTAGCTCTGGTGGTGTATACACTATTGAGCTATTACCCCAACTTTTGTGTGAGTTTAAAAGAATTTATATCAATATATATATATATATATAATTAATAGCTATATTTATAAGAAAGAGTGTTCAGTATGTATCAGTGATAAAGCTTATGTAGATTTAATTTTAGAGACAGTCAACAGTGTATAGTGATTGGCATTTTTTTGCCTTGCTTTCTTCAGATCATGTGATTTGCTCCCATATGCTGGATATCCCCTTTATTTCCTCAGTATGGTTGCTGTATTTAGCATATTTTCCTATTTCATTTTTCTCAAGATCTTGCCAGGCTTTGGAGTTTCATCTTTCTCCTGATAAACTTTAAAATTACAAGTTTATAAGTTCGGATGGCATTAACTTTGCTGATCACGAACCTGACCCAATCGATTCCAGTTTTGGGTCACACAAAGAAAATATTTTATGTTTTTTTTATTCTATTATGTATAATTTTGTTGTTTATTTCATGGATCTATTTTCATCATTTTTTTTCTTCTCTTTTTTTTGTGCTTCAGCCAAAGCAGCTGGCCTGCTGTGTGTCTTGGGAATTGGCTTAGGGCTTGGCTCTCTCTTGATCTATCGACTCTTCAAAAAGTATCAGTGCTCAGACGAATTACCAAACAAGTCTAATGAAGAATGCTATATGTGTCTGGTAAGTGCTTCTTGCTATTTTCACCCTTTCTTTTTGCTTGTGATTTCATAGCCCATCCACAGTGATGAATAAGGATATAAGTATTTTAACTTGGTACTTTAGTATATATATATATATATATGTATATGTATATGTAATATAGTAATTTCATTTAAAATTTGTTTAAAAACAAAACTTCTTTATTTCAAACAATTGTTTCTGCTCATCTTTGGAACATAGATTTTCTCGTGATAATATTCAAGATGTTTTCACCAGGCTTAATCAGTGAATGTTTTTCCAACAAATTAAATTTTTAAAATGAAAAAATCCAAGCCACCACTATCAAAATTGTTCTCTTTATTTTATTTATTTACCCTTCTTTTTTCCCCCCAAGCAGTTCAATAATGAAAACATCTACTAGTTGCATCCTTGTTTTGGTAAAACATCAAAATCAACTCCAGAAAACATTTGAAATTATATATATATATATATATATATATATATATATATATATATGTATATATATAAAGTATAGAATCGAAAGTTTTTGTTGAAAACATTTTCATATTGGTTGCATTTTTCAGACAGCTGTTTCTTTGGTATCAAACCATACTTTTGTCCAAGTATTTTAATCAGTCTCCCTAAACAACACAAGAACTAGCAGAAAAACAATATCAAAATCCACTACTCATCAGCATTTAATTAAATGTTTGATGGCATATACAAGGCTTGTCTAAAAATTATCTGACCATTATTTTTTCTGTGCGAAATAGAGCCGATAGGGCGGCAGCACTCTACACAGTGAAGGAAGCCCCTTTTCATGCGCATGTGTAAATGTTATCACTGCCGTCGCTGCCTGTCGGTCGCTGAGTGTGGTGCTACACAATGTGTTCGTCGGATTACTGATTCTCTCAAGATGACTGAACGTGTTGAGCAAGAGCAGAGATTCAGCAGGTGTTTGAAGAAGATGCGATTGGTGTAATACAAATTAAGGAGTGGTTCAACCGATTCAAAAATGGCCGCACATCAGCGGAGAGTGACTAGCGTTCTGGCAGGCCTCAAACTGCTCGGAGTGCAGCTGTTGTTGAGACAGTGGAAAAGAGATCGGAGGGAGTAAAGATACTGCACATTCTATTTTGCGTGATGATTTGAACATGCACAGAGTGGCTGCAAACTTTGTGCCCAAGTTGTTGTCGCAGGAACAAAAGGACCTCCGTTTTCAAGTTGCACAGGACCTTCTGAAAACCGCCAACAGTGATCCTGGGTTTCTAAGCACTGTGATAACTGGAGATGAGTCATGGGTGTACGGGTACGACCCAGAAACAAAAAACAGTCGTCGCAATGGAAGCATCCTGAGTCTCCAAGGCCAAAAAAGCGCAACAGGTGCAAAGCAAAATCAAGGTGATGCTGACTGTCTTCTTTGATATCCATGGAATTGTGCATCACGAATACGCACCGGAAGGACAACCAGTGACAAAAGAGAATTATCAAAATGTTCTCCGTGACGCAGTTCGGCGCAAAAGACCAGACATGTGGACGGCAAAAAACTGGCAACTGCATCACGACAACGCTTCTGCACATTCATCCCAATTGATCCAACATTTCTTGGCCAAACATGGAATTCCAGTCGTTCACCAACCTCCCTACTCTTCAGACATGGCTCCTTGCGACTTGTTGTTTTGAAAATTGAAGACGCCACTGAAAGGTTCCCGTTTTGAGACTAGAGAAGAGATAATGCGGAACGCGACGGCGGAGATGAACACTATTCCAAAAAAAGACTTCCAGGTGTGTTTCCGGCAGTGGATGGATCGGTGGGCTAAGTGTGTGCAAGCACTTTGAAGGAGATTAGGGCTCCAACCCCGTCAGGCATTTGAAATATTTTTCTGGCCTAAGATTGGATACTTTTTAGACAGGCCTCCTATATATACATTTTTTTTTTAAACTTTAAATTTCCAGACAACTTGATATAAATCAATATTGTTTGTTTGTATGTTATAGAAATCGATATGTTAACAGTTAAAACATTTAAATCAGTTTCAATAAGGATTAAATTTGTCAAGGAATTTAAAGACACCATTGAAATTGTCCTTCAATTCCATCTGAAGTGATTAGGGGCAATTAACAGTTAGGTCCATAAAATAACTGAAATATATTAGAACATAAAAGAATAAAATTCATTTTATAAAAAATAGTTTCTTTGTTTCATAAACAAAAATACAAATTATACTCAATGAAGAATATCTCAATGAAGAATGTATTTAAAAAAAGTTTACATTTAAATAATTATTTTTATTGATATTTTTAAGATTTAAAATAAGTATTTCTTTTTTTCTTCTTAAGAACACCACTATGCTGACCGGTCTTTATTGGTTGACCTTATATTGGAAATAAGGCAAAAATTGTAAACATGCTGATATTTGAAAATGTTTTTCATAAGAAACTTTCCGACCAGCAATATATCTCCATGCGGGTAATGCCAGGTGAATACCGCTAGTATATATATTGTCACGACCCGACTGTTTTTATAATTCTGTCAGTCTAGACAACAATGTTTTGTTGGCTAGGGGAGTTGTCTGTCGGACGGGAATTGATAAACAAAAACACGGAACAATGCACAGTGAAAGAAACAAACAAAAATGTATAAAACCGAAGAAAGTTTTATTTCAGAAACTGGTCCTCGAAGAGGTTAATAGGTGTTATTGTTTAAATGTGAAGATGTGTGGTGCGATATATGTCAACATGAAATGAGAAACAGTCCTTTGACCAATGTGTAAATATATATAGAAAGAGATGATAGAGGTCTTTACTTAACTCGAGGATGTGTTGATATCGCACTGGTCCTTGTTAATTCCACGAAAAAAGATGATTTTGTCTTCAAGTTCGGTTAGCAAACAAGTTTGAATTTTCCTAAGAGAGGTTTCTTGCCAGAGTCGACCACTTCTAAATCTTTTCTTCAACTTTTTATTAATAGTCCTTTAAAAGTTCCGCACATGGTTTGGCCCAGGAATTAGCATAGTTTACAACATAACCACTTGTATTCTTCTCTCTTGTTTTATGATATCCCTTTTTCGGGCTGCGCCTTTGATTTAAGTTGGAGAAAGGGTTTAAGCCTTACGTCCAGTATCGGCTGCGCGAGGGAGAGAAGTGAAAGAAAGGGAGAAGCACACCATGGTATCTGTTCATTAGCATATGCCTTCCTCTTCTTCTAGTTGGGCAAGATTCGTTTGCGTACACCTTCGTCTTCTCATGGTCAGGCAAGGGGACCCAATCATACGACCTCGATTGTAACAATATTATAATCCTGTTAAGTTTTTTGTTCATAGGGGTTTATCCTGCAAAACCATACTGTATTATATAATAGTGCTCACTCAATAACAGAGCTATATTTTTAGTATAAGTTTTTATTCATACAAAATTTTCGGCTACATATGTGCAGACATAATTCGGCTATGATCTTATTTGGGCTAAACCTCTTCAAGCCAGATCAACAGTGATGAAAATGAAACGATGATTGTCTTTTCATGTACATCACTGTTGATCTGGCCTGAAGAGGTCTAGTTTAAATAAGATTATAGCCGAAACATGTCTGCACATATGTAGCTAAATTGTTTTTGTAAACTAAACATATATATATACTAGCAAATATATGCCCCCCCCCCCCCCCCGGTCACATATTTGTGTTAACCTGCGAGGATATCATGGTGAACGAACATATACTACGCAGACCCCCAAAGGAGGAGGTAATGACTGAGAGGATGGTACCATGACGAACACCTCCCTCCCCCAAAGGAGAAATTAATGCTTGGGAGGATGATATCATGATAACAGAACAGATAGTATACCACCACCCCCTAATCAAGATAATCATGGAAGGATAGTATGAAGAGAGCTAACATATACTATATTGTCACCCCCCCCCCCCCAAAAAAAAAGAAGAGGTAATGCTTAGGAGGATCACCCCATAAAAAGAGAAAGTTATGCTTGTGAGTATGGTATCATAGCAACAGAACAGATACTTAACTTATCTCACCCTCCAAAAGGAGAAGATAGTCCCTGGTAAGATGGTCTCAAAACAACAGAACAGATACTACATTACCATCTTCCTAAAAGGAGGATGTAATACCTGGGAGGATTATCCCCACCTTAAAAAGGGAGGAGGTAATTCATTGGAAGACGGTGTTATAACAACAGAATTCTGGAAAAAAAAACTAAAGTGGATACTTATCTGGTGGTTGAAATAAAAAAAACATTGGTTTCTTAATAAAGAGGACTCTCCTAATGTGAGTCTCAATATCATAGATTTAGGGGCTGCATAGGCCCCTAGTTCTGACACTATATATATATATATATATATATATATATATATAATTTAAGTATATGTGTATACATTTATATATGTATATATTTATATATACAAGGTAATATCCTAAACTAATGAATGAATTTTGGAATATATATTCTAGGCAACATGATGAGTAACATGGGCACATTATTCTTTTTTGTAAACTTTACCATTTAGGCAGTGCGCTCACTAAAACTCGCACCCTCCTCAAAAAAACTTTCTAAAATGAGTTAGATACAAAAAATTTAATACAGAAAAGAATTGCTCTACATCAAATTTTGAGTTATGTTAAGTAATACATTTTTAAAAGGATTAGTGTGTGCCCGTGAGTGTAAAGAAGATGCCGACTGGGATGCTCAGGCATTTTTTGTAGGCCAGAGTGTGCTTATTTAACTGTACTGATTTCTGAAAACCACACCTGATTTTGTGTATAACCTCCTGGCAAGGAGGTAAATAATATGTGCTTGCTAAAATCCTAAACTATTCAACTGATCATTATGAATTATGGCATATATATTCCCGGCAACAGGGTGAGTAACGTGGGCGCATTATTATTATTTTTTTTTTTTTTGTAAACTTTACTATTTGGGGGGTGAGGGGCACTGAAACCGTACCATACCCTCCAAAGAAAGAAAAACATTAAAAATTTTATATAATGCTATATTTATTGCTTATACTCGTCCTAGGACGGGTATTTTACTAGCTGCTTATAAAATATATAAATTATTGTATACATTTTAGAAATATTTTTTTTAAATCGATACTTATCTGGTGGTTGAAAAAAACATTTTGTTTTTTTTTACAAAGAGGAATCTCCGGCAAAACAGAAGAGTACCCGACTCAAAGTCAGCAGCAAACGGTGTTCGGTCAGATTTAGTTCCTGTTTTAGGTCGTTTACTCTTCTGGTTTCCCAAGTTTTGTACTAAGTTTTATTTATTAATTAATTTATTAAATTGTGAGGTGAAAGTACAGAATAGTTAACAAACCCCTCCCCATGTTAAGAATGGCTTTCTAAATAATCTTCTGCAGTTTACGGACTTAGCTGAAATAAAAACGTTATTATTTAGAAAGCCATTCTTAACATGGGAATGGGGGTATTTGTTAACTATTCTGTACTTTCACCTAAGAATTTAATAAATAAATGAATAAATTTGGGAAACTGAAACTCTCCCCAGAAGTTATATTACGGAAGAAGTTTAATATCAGGAACTTAATCTGACCCAACACCGCTTGCTGGTTTGCCAAATCTCCTAATGTGGGCCCTCATATCATAAATTTAGGGGCTGCATGGGGCCCTAGTGCTGACACTGGATTTGTAATACATACATACATACATACATACATTATATTGATTCATTCCTTTGACCATATAAAAAATCAATCCAACGTCATCATTTTCATAAGTACCTTCAATTTTTTATTTTATATTTATTTCAACACCATCGGTGGATGTTTATCATTTACATCTTATATATAGAAAACAATCTTTTCATCTTTACTCTTTTGCATTCTTACACATGTTTCTTGGCAGATTGGAACAAAAATTACAGTTCAATAGCTCATCTGTCAATCTTCAGAGAATATTAGAATGTGTATTGAAATTATAGCAACATCTTATAATGTCTAAAACTGGAAGAAAACTGAAGGAAAGAAAGGGGAGGAAACTTAAAATGAGTGTTCCGATAAAAGCTTGTTAATTTGGAGTACATGGAAGAAAACTCACGTGATGGAAAAGCCATAAAAACAAATGGACTCCCTCCTGCAGGAAACAACCAACAGGGTTCGAAAGCCGTCTCACCTATGGTGATTTTAAAACTAAAACCACACTGAGCTGGCCTCACCAACCAAAGCATATCGGTCAAGAATCTTAATAGAAAAGCCCCCAAATAAATCTCTTAAAACCAATTGGAAAAATTAATACTAAATTAATACTAATTATTAATCTGAAAGTAAATATTTTTTTAATTAAAATAAAATTAATGCGAAATTGGGGTTAAAGTTAAAGATAGTTCTTTAAATAATATATCGGCACCAAACGAAGATCCACTTATCTCATAATTATTATCTTTAGAAAAAAATAATAAAATAAAAAATAAAAATGCAGAAAGTTAAAAAAAACTAAAAATTATAAGAAATGAAAAAATCTAGTTAATCGAATTAATCTAGTAATTAATATTACTAGCAAAAATACGCTCCCCCCGGTCGCATATTTTTGCTAGTATGTAATTTGGGTAGAGCTTTTTATCACTACAATTAATTTATCATATTGCACATGATAAGTAACATCATTAATAAAAAGATGAATTAAGTTTGCATTATTTTGGTTTGTAGCAACCGTAAACAGTTTTTGCATTAAAAATAAATGTAAAGAAAATAAAAATTTTAAATAAAAATTGAATGTAGTATTTATTATAGTGTAGTAGTAACGAATGAAAGTTAATAAGAGAAGGGAAAGAAGAAATAATTGTTATCTTATATACGATTCTAAAAACAGTTATTTACTTGCACAGTAAAAGGTGTCCCCTCCCCCACCAAGGTATCGTCTGTTCGCATTTTTTTACACCCAATCGTTTTGCGCCAAATACAGGTCAGAATATAATAAGTAATATTTTATGTCTTTCAAAGCGGAAAAAAGGTGTACGTAAATTAAGATCAGCAATTAAAAAATCAAAATACCGACCCTAACCCTAACGACGGGGTCAAAGTTAGCACGGGTCCTAAAGTGTGAACTAAATTCGTGTGTGCGTTTTAAATAGTAATTTTTAAATCAATTATTATTTTAATTAAGCAATTTGATTCAGTGAATTTAATGGCTAATAAGATTAAGAAAATAAACAAACTTAGAACAGTTTATAAAAATAAATAAGAGGAAACTTATGGTGAATGCCAGCGTTGTTGTTTATATTTTAAATAACGCGCTGTATTAACGCTGGCTGTTTAATCAGTTGTGCCATATTGAATTAACGGAGGGAGGGATGGGAACCACTGATTAAACAGCCAACGTTAATCCACCGTCATAGTTATATTAACTACGTAACGCATTTCATGTATGTATGTATCTGTCTGTCTGTCTATCTAAATTATAATTTATAAGTAAGATTATTAGCGTGCAAAATAGCGTAAATACATTTAAAAATCTGAAGAAAAAATCATGAGTGTATATTTGTGAATATTAATTTATTAGAAGTTGAAAAGCAATTGATTATGTAAATTGAGAAATGCGCATAGTGTTTACGGCGGGTTTGTAGTAGTATATAAAGAAGTTGGCAGACTTAGTAAATAGTCATACTACTCTGATGGAGTTTCGGCTTCAGACAGACAGATACATAAACTCCATTATTAATAGATTTATTATTTATCTTGTTGAAAGAAACTAATTTTTAAACATATGCCGTGTAAGGGGGAATAATTTGGTCTTCAAATGTATGGATTTATACATACATACATATATATATATATATATATATATATATATATATATATATATAATAATAAGCAATAAATTTGGATTACCTTATAAATACATTACTTATTGTTATAAAGTTCTATCTGGAAGGATATCAAGCCCTTTATGTCTCTTTACACACTCTAATACCTGTGCCTGGTGCAGCATTCACTCTGGGCAGGTTGAACCCGTTTCTAGGGGATATTAAATTCACAAGCGGTCACCCCCAGGCGTATCAGGGGAGATGCCAACGTTAGTTTTTGCATTTTTTTTTTTCAGGAATGTGTCACCGTCCTCCAAGACACAGCCTCTGATATTCCCAAATGCTCACCGCTTTAGTACTGACCAAGCCCAACGTTGCTTAACTTAAGTGATCCAACGAGAACTGGTGTGTCAATGTGATTATACTCTGATGTATTGATTCGGCTCTGTTTCGATTATGAGAGCTTGATTTTCATGTTATTATTATTGTTTTTGTTATTCAATTTTTTTATCTTTTTGTTTTTGCTGGGATGGGGCATCCTACCGGATGCCAGACATTCACCCACTATTTCAGAGACTCCAACCATAAGTGCAGTTGTTGGTATCTCTGTTGCACTTGATTCACCTGGTATATTCGTCAGGCAGTTTTTGAAATCATTTTAATTTTATTATATATATATGTATGTGTGTGTGTGTGTTATATATAATGCTGCTTTTTGGTAGCCACTTGTGTTTGCGTAACCAATACAATAATTGCGTATAATTAAATGAAACATTGAGGACATAAAATTCACAGAGAAAAACTATTTGCGTATTTTGGCAGCAATTTCTTGTTAAGACAGAGGAAATGTCGTCGACCTCTAACTGATCTGTTTATGGAGTTGTTTTAGCAGTGACCTGATTAGTGTTTTGGTCATGAGTCCAAATAGACCAATCAAATGTCAGAATAGAATCAAAAGTCCAAGTACTTCACGTCTTAGCACTGGCCATTATCAAGGAAACAAACAAATACACAAAAATGTGTGTGTGCGTGTGTGTGTTTATGATAATCATAATAATGTGAGTGGGTGTTCATCCTCCACTCTATAATAAAAATCAATATATATTGATTTTCATGTTTCTAAATATCCATCCCGTCACGTAAAAGTTAGTGAGTAAAAAACTGTCGAACAAAACGATTTCAAGTGTTTAAGTCTCTCATTAACTTCGGTTGATTGAGGACGTCGGGATGGGGTAATACCAGTCGAGGATTCGTTCTCGACAATCAGTCCGGCGGGAACTGGGCCATTTCGGTGGCCTTTTATCTGCCGGACTGAGGTATACTGTCCTGGGTTGTTCTAGGAGGTGCACCCTCCCAGGCCTTGCCTCCCCTCTTTAGGGTGTAGTAAGTTTATCGCTTACTGCCTGAGGCGCCCTGACCGTGGAATGCCGACGGGGCTGCCCAGGCTATTTTTGCTAGGCCAGAGTACTCCTTCTTTAGAGGAGCTGGCTTGACTCTTCCCCCACTTTCCGACCTCGTGTCACATATTGCTACAGTGGGAAGCAATTGAATACCGGGAAGAAACAAAGCAAATAGCAAGTCAGCCCCCCCATTGTCTGAAATTAATTTGGAAAAAAATCCTTCACTCCGTTTCCATAATGAGATGTTTTCCTTCTTTGATTTCTCCTTTTTTTCGATACCGATTGATAAATTTTTTACAGTTTGAGACGTTTTCTTTATTTCTTTGTTTTTTTTTTATTTTACCAATTGAGATTGTATTTTATATGAATATTAGTGCAAACACTGGCGAAGCATAATTTGTTTCCTCCCACATATTTGATGGAGGGTAGACATTCGTGTAGGAATAATTAGCTTGGTAACATGTGTTAGGGTAAAGGTAAGTTTATTTCTTTTTGTTAGAATTAAACATTTTTTAACCTACTATCTCCACTCTAGTTCAGCCACATATTCAATACTAGTTGCCCTACCAAGGCTTTAAAGTCTCGTTCGCTCTACTATTTTATCTATAAGTGTGGGGTGGTGGGGGTGGTAGAGATGGATTAGTGATAGGACGATTCCAATATTTTTCCCAGTTCCGATACAATTACCGATTCTGTTCTAAATTCCCAATTCCGATTCTCTAATTATTTATCTATAGAGTTGTTGTTGTTGTTTTTTTTTTTAATTTTCGGATTACCGTAAAAACCCATGTAATACGTACATATATTTTCGCAAATATAAAAATACACTTGGGGGGGGGGGGGGGGATCTATAGATTTTACTTTTACTGTTAGTTTAAAATCAATAAATATTTATAATTTTATCATTAGTACCAGCAATGGAAAATTAAGTTTTAAACAAATCAAACAAAAAACAAAACAATTTAAAGAATCGTTTTTGGCATCAGAGAATAGGCACAAATTTTTCCGATTCCGATACCCCAAAAAGCATGGCATATGAAGCCATTAGTCCAAAGCAAAATAAGAACTAAATCACAACAGAAACAATATCTGATGATTATTCATTTAGGGTATGAACCCCGGTGTAATGTTTGGATTTGGTGCGAGTCATAACTTTAAGAATTATATATCTCGACTGAGCCCTAGTTTTTGGTTCCTCCTTGTAAGACATTTACAGTAAGAACCCGTATTGCTACCACAATAGAAAAAGACTTTCCTTCCTCCCTGCATGTGCCTAGAGGCAAGCAGAATTTCCCCAGACACAGCTTCTTTGCAAGTGCCTCTCACCTGTGGAACACATTACTGCAGGACTGCTTCCCTGATGATTACAACGTTGTCATTTTCAAATCAAATGTCAACAAATTCTTGTCATGGACTGCCCCGAAAATAATCAAACGCAGTTCATACCATTGATGAATGTTAGTACTCCCATGATGTTCTTCATCTTTCGGCTGACAATCTATTCCGTCTCGTTAACCCTTATCCTTGAGTGGCTCTTGGCCTTGATAAATTGTGACCCCCCCCCCTAAATAGTAAAAAAAAAAATGTTTTAAATGTATATCTGCGTGAGATACTATCTGTCTTTCACATGTACTGACCACACACACGCGGACAGATTAGCAGAGTCCACTTATTCAACAATACAAATTTTTAAGTAGTTTCAAGGAGATATTAGAAAACATAAGAGGTTTATCCTTTTTATAGGAATTAAAATGCCTCATACATAACTATAAACAGATTTAAGAATGAAGAAATAATTACCTTGTTAATTTTGTGTGGGAGCGCGCTAATGTTTTTTGTATCTGTTGGGTAGGCATGCGAACATGAGAGTATGATCCTGTAACATAACTCACTCTCTGTCTTTCTCTCTATATATCTGCAACTCTGTCTGTCTGTCTGTCTGTCTCTCTCTCTCTCTCTCTCTCTCTCTCTGTATGTCTCTATCTCTCTTTTCCTCTCTTTCTCTCTACCTCTGTCTCTCTCTTTCTGTATTTCTCTCTTTCTCCTTTCTCTTTCTTCACCTCTTTTCTCTCTCTCTCTCTCTCTCTCTCTCTCTCTCTTTGTATGTCTCTATCTATCTTTCTCTTTCTACACCCCTCCTCTCTCTCTCTCTGTATTTCTCTCTTTCTCTTTCTTAATCCCCCTCTTCTCTCTGTCATTGCCTAATTTACTGCCGTAAATTCCAGATGTGTTATTAACATTTCACATTACTTCAAAACAACTTCTTTTGTATTAAAATCATAATTTATGTCATATTGATTAGCTACAGCCAAGGAGAAATTAAGCTGAAAAGGGAAACAACATCAAGTCTGTCCAGAAATACCTCAACAGCAACATCCAGTCAGCTGAAAGCAACACCAAAATCTGCAACGGCAAGGCTTGAGATCTTCCTTGATAGATTTGCACACCATCTGTAAGTCCTCTCTATCTGAAAATCTTACAAGGGACTTTTTTATGGCCACAATGAAATCTGTCTTATTTAGACACTGACGAAACAGCAAGAAGAATCACTTGATAGAACATACACAAGGAAGTTACGAGTTGCATTGGATATCAGCTGAAGGAAACACCCAATCAAGAAACGCCTATATGGACATATCTCTCCTATCTCAATCTTGCTTGTATTTTTTTTTAAATTTTCAATTTTTCAGTTGGAAAACATACGATGTCGTAAAAAATCAAGAAAATGATGGCAGCCATCTTGGATCCATTTTTTTTTTACAGGCCTTCGAAGCTACGAAACAATATATGAAATAAACACCTACAAAAAGTTTCCGAACTGAAAAACTATGCAGATCGATCGAATTAAATTTTCTGTTGTTTAGTAACAGTTATTTATTGTATATTTTTACCTCCTTTTTTTTTGCACTGTTAACTATACTACACTTTTGCCAAAAGTCTCGTAACTTGAAAGTCGTGAGTTCATTCACTGTACAGGGAGTTGATTTTCATTTTATTTTCAATCAAACCGAATAATACATTTCTGTGTTCTATATAGTGAGTCAAGGCCAAATGGCAGCAAAATGTTAAAGTTTTTGTTAATATTGGGAAACGTGTAAAAATAAAAACATTTTTTAAAATAGTTATACAGGGTGGGCCAAAATAAGGGTCCTATCTTTAAATTTGAATAACTTGAATTTGAATAACTTCCACAAAATAAAAGTTAAACTCACCAAACTTTATGTGTGTGTAGACTGACCCTTCCGAGATTTTTTGAAATAAACAAAACAAATTTTAGCCGAAAAACACTTCTTAAAACTTACAAAAACTAAAGTATTGTTTTTTACACTGTTTTGAGTTTTTTAAGCAAAAATAATGTTTTCTAAATGAGGGTACGTTCCTTAGGGCTAATACGGCTCATGCTTGCTTCGGAAGGGGTCCTTTACTTATTCTAAAAAAAAAAAATTTTAAAAAATCAATAAATAAAAAAGTTATGAATTTTTAAAAATAGGACCCTTATTTTTGCCCACCCTGTACAATTTCTTTAGATCTAATACATATTCCGTAAACTACAAATAAATATGTTTTATTTGAACTAAACAACTACTGTTCTTATTTATAAGACATAATCACGTTTACACACTGGTTCCCATAAGATAATTGAAGTTAAGCGACGTTGCGCCTGGTCAGTAGTAAAATGGGTGACCATTTGGGAATACCAGATGCTGTATGTTCTCTCCGCTTATCTCGGAAACATCCAGTCATCCTGGATTTCTCCTTGCCACTGGAATCAAGCAGTGTCGATTCAGGAGAGATGTGGTTAGAGAGATTGTGCAACCCTTGCTTCGCAATTACACGCGCAGCTACCCTTACAGTATCCATTGTTTCTCAAGACTGAATGGAAGCATAACGTTTCGGCCGATGTAACCTCTGACATTCTTCAGTAATAAGTAATAAGATATAGTGATAAGTAGTAAGACTACGCATCTAAAAAAATAAGAATAGGTGTATGGCTCCTAAAATTCATACAAGAATTGTCCGCAAGGATTCGTGGCACAACGGATATAATTGCTAAGTAATAATCGGTTCTAAGTGACAGTTTTCTAGAGGTTGAAGGGGACGATACTAAGAATACAATTACAAATTATTTAAGACTTCTATTCGGTCATGGCTGACTGAACGAGAGCAAGCTACCTCTGTGTATTAAAAAAAGGGTTTTGTTCGAAATTCTGTAATTGACAAGACGCACCTGAAGAAGATGAGAGGTTATTGGCCGAAACGTGAAATGAGAATAATTACGTAAGACTTCTACCCGGTCATGGCTGACGGAACAAGAGCAAGCTACCTCCGTGGATTAAATAAAGGGTTCCGTTCGAACTTCCATACAGATTCCCGAGTTTGACAAGACGCTCCTGAAGAAGATAAGAAGTTACATCATCAGTAATAAGATATAGTAATAAGTAGTAAGACTACATATCTAAAAGACAAGAATAGGTTTAAGGCGCCGAAACGTGAGAATAACACCCAAAATGAGAACAGTAGTCAGGATGATACAAATAATACAAATTATCAATCCTCATCTCAAAAAGTTCCAAAACCTACGCAAATAAATGTACTTTTAAAATATCTATTTATTTACCTTCACAGTACAGGATACTAAATGTACCAACATTGTCTCAACAGCTTATGAAGAGATTTCTTAGAATATAATATAACCCGGATGTACCCTGAAAGGGGCTGAGGCAGTAGTCAGGAAGGGGAATAGTGTTGCTAAAGAATTGCTCCTCCAGCGACCCCCCCAACAGGGTCTGGTAAAAAAAATTGAGTCTTTAGATGGAGCAAAGTTGTACAAGTGACTCCGAAAGAACTCCTTAGTGTTGAAGTTCCTTCAGCATCATAACAGTTTGTCCAATGGTTACGGCAGCACAGGCGACGGCACACCGCCACTGATCGCAGATCAGATCAGCCGCTCAGATGAGAAAAGGCAAAACCTAGATATAGGTTTTTACACTATCTCTCTTCCCTTAACTAAGAATGGCCTCGTCCAACCCTGCTCCATTGGGTATCATATCCCCCTTCTCGAAGGCCTAACCCACTCAATAGGCACGACCGGCTATTTTTTTTTTTACAGGTTGTCTCGTCTCTTCCTTATCTGTATGAAGTTAGGTATGTGTATATGTTTATATATTTGTATGTATAGGATTCACTACTAAACTAATTAACCGATCATTATGAATTTTGGAACACAGCTGCTAGTCGTAAGGGGTTCAAATGTGGGCTATGTTTAGTTTAATTTACTTTTATGCAAGATGTATTCTTCTTGTATATTTATTTCTTACAGAAAGATACATATTTATTTATTTAACAAAAAAGTATTTGTAATTTTTCTAACTTGAAAAATTAAAAGCATAAAAATGACTCGCTTTATGTAAATTAAATTTACCAAGAATTCATTGCCAATTTGCAGGTAAATGTACACAAAAGTAATTATTTGGACTCAAAAAATATCTTCTATTTTAAGAATAAGTAGCGATCTTAATGTATATAAAAAGTAAATAAATTTGCAGTCAAACTTCTTTTGTTCTTTTTTCGGAGTACACTTACCTCCCCCCCCCCCCCCCGAATATTTGAGATTTTAGGAAGCGGATCAGTTTTGACCATGTTGCATGTGTTGTTCTTATGGACCATTTTTTTTTCAGTGTACAATTACCAGGTCGCTAGAGAATTCCGTTTGGTGCTTCTGCAGAGACGGGGTCCACTGTTTCGGTCGATGGCGGCGGAAACTGCCGACTCCTCTTCGGGAGAAATCGTGATCGATGGAAAGAAATTTGATTTTGGGGGAGATAACTAATATTGGGTTAATTACTTTTTCATGAAATGGACGTAAACCGATTAAACTTTGAAGAGTTCTTGCATTTACTCGGGGATAATTGCAAAATTGTTGATTTTTTGCAAGCGCATAATTTAATTTCAGTTGGAAGTATTTTTTAACTGATCGCAGAATTGTACCTTGTTTAAAACTTTTTTCCCCCACATTTATCATTCAGTCAATACCCTGTAAAAAACTTGTTTTTTTCCACATTTATCGTTCAGTCAATTGTTTACTTTTTTTTTTTCAAATCAAAGTTTTACTTAGTTTTACTCATTACGTTTTTTTTTATTTCAATAAAAAGTTTGCTATTTATTTGATCTACATAATGTTTATAAAAGATTTATTTAATTCGTTTTTTGTTAAATTTCAAATGTTTATCAAAGTTTTATTTATTTATTTGCTGTACATAATGTTTAATTTGTTTCAATAAATAAATGTTCATAATTTTAACTTATCCTCAATTGTCAATTCAACAGTTATCTTCCCCAAAATCAAATTTATTTCTGTCGCTCACGTTTTCGCACAATTTCTCCCGAAGAGGAGTCGGCAGTTTCCGCTGCCATCGATCAAAACAGTGGCCCCCGTCTCTGCAGAAGCACCTTCCGTTTTTTGGGGGTAGGCAGGCTGGGGGTGTTCTTTAAATATTTTAGATTAACCATTTCGGGGGGGGGGGGGTAGGTAAGTGTACACCGAAAAAGTAACAAAAAAATGTCAGTATAAAGTTGTGAAAAACAGACTATGGTAAAAGGCGAACAAGATTGATCCCCCCTCTTAAAATCTAAAATTTTTAATGTTTTTTCCAAAAACCCCGGAATTCTCTCGCGACATGATAGGTAATTGTAAGCAGAAGAATTTTTAAAATTTAAAACTGATCCCCCGGCTTAAAATCTAAATTAAAATTTTTTTTTTTTCCAAAAACCCCGGAATTCTCTATCGACATGATAGGTAATTCTACACCGGAAAATATTTTTCTAAAAATTGAGATGGTCAAAAAGAGGGGGATCAGTTAACGTTGAATTTACATTGGAAACTGATCCCTCCTCCTAAAATGTAAAATATTTGAAAAAAGTTTCCCAAACCCCCGGAATTCTCTAGCAGCCTGATAGGTAAGTGTACACCGAAAAAAGAACAAAAAAATGGTCAGTAAAAAGTTATGAAAAACGGACTATGGTAAAAGACGAACAAGTACCGAAACTTGAAACAACAGTTCTCTCCCCCTTATTTGACTCTCCTCGGCTAAAAGATTTTTAAAAATATATTTTTCGAACCTACAGTTCACAAGCACCGGTTTTTAATATAAGGAACCAATTTTGATAGAACGACGTTTGCTGCGGACTTCGAGTCGAATGTCCTTCTGGTTTGCCCAATAGATAATAATCGATCAATAGTAAATAAAAATAAATGTAAGTTATGTAGAGGCGAGAAACACACACATAGACTCTCGAGAAGTGGCCTCACCATCTTATTAATATAGAGATTTAAACGTGTATAAAAAGTATCTAAATAAATAGATGTCATGAGGAGAGCAATCATTTACCTTTTCGTTGGGCGTTTAGAATTACTTCCCTTGATTGTCTTAGACGAACGACATCGTCTCAATTATAACAATACATAACAGATTTATAGAAATGTTTCTTTTTACTAAACTCGGTGGGCTATTTAATTTGAAATATTTTCTATGCTAATCTTATTAAAAAGCATAAACTGAATTAAAATGTATTAATTATCTAAATCAAATATTTGAGAAACAGTTAAGTATTATATCCAATTTCTTAGAACACACGCATATAATCGCAATTTGCATAGATTTTAGCTAAGCTGTAAAGTTTTTAATTTATTATGTTACAAATGCTTTTAATTCGAATATATATTCAGACAAACTTTATTAAATAACACGGAGTGTTTTTTTTGTGTTTTTTGTGGTTTTTGTTTTTGAATAGTCCATTTAGTATTTCGGTCAAATAGTTCTGTGGGTTTCTTGTTCCATTTTCTTTAAGAAAAGAAAAAAATGGAACAAGAAATACTATTCGAAAAATTAAAAAAAAAACTCAAACAAAAACACTCCGTGTTATTTAATAACATTTGCCTGAATGAAAACATTCTGTCAAAATACACACACACACACAAAACTTATTTAAAATATTCACCTATTATTATAAATAAGTTTATTTTGTTGTTTTAAACATTTGGTTCTGAAGAGTCATTAGGTCAAAACCTTGGCAGTATCGTTGTTAGCCATATATTTATTTATTATTATTTTTTTTTGTACTCACTAGTTCTCACACAGATCATCGTCAGTGATTTCTCACTACTACTACTACTACTATTATAATTATAATATTATTATTATTAAATAATAATAATAATAATAATAATACAATAAAAAATTTTTTTAAAACAAACAAACAAAAAACAGGAAACTTTTTTTCCCAAGGTTTTTTGTTCTATATAATTTAATAACAAATACACACTAAAATATATCTTAGTACTTCAGCATAATCATCTAATTTACATACGTGTTTCTGTAAGCACCTCAAAAACACGTATGTAAATTAGATGGCTAAATAAGTCTCTTTGCTGCTATCGATATAAGAATAATAAAGAAAGTAATACTTCTATATTATAATAATAAAGAGACTTATTTTTAGTTATGCAGGAGGAATCTCTTAACAGATATGTCACAGCTTATGAATTTTCAAATGAAATGAAAATGCAATAAATAGTGATTGCGACCTAACAGGTCATGGGTACGGCCTTTTCTCTTCTTCTTCCTTTGTCTTTTCACAACTTTCTTTTCTTTCTTTTTCTTTTATTATGTCAATAAATTCCATTTTCATTTGTAATACTATCTCTGTCAAAAAAGTCTTTTTTTTTGTCTGTTTTTTTTTTTTTGTATATTTGAAGAAGGTATTCGTTATCATCATCATCATCATCATCATCATCGTCATCATCATCATCAAGTTTCAGTATTAAGGTGCTGCGAGTGTCCCGGACTCGGGAGTGAGCAACACCAGGTAATGTCTAACGCCTGCTCTCCATGCGGTCCGATCCAAGCAGTCAATTCACTTTGTACGCAGCACTAAAGCCAGGTCTTCCTTGGTCCTCCACGCACCCTTGTGCCTGAGGTATCTGTACATGTTATTGAATTGATGCAGGAGGTGGCACGCTTTACATAGCCAACCCACTTAAAATGACGAGCGCGTAAGGCATCCAAACTCCTACCAATACCAAGTATACTGAAACGTCATATGAACTAAAGCCTTTTTCACCTAAAAAGATTTTTTAGCCATTAATTTATAACATTAATTTTTAGCCATTAGATTATAACATTAATTTTTAGCCATTAATTTATAACATTAATTTTTAGCCATTAATTTATAATATTAATTTTCAGCCATTAATTTATAACATTAATTTTCAGCCATTAATTTATAACATTAATTTATAACATTAAATTTTAGCCATTAATTTTTCGCCATTAATTTATAACATTAATTTTTAGCCATTAATTTTTAGCCATTAGATTATAACATTAATTTTTAGCCATTAGATTATAACATTAATTTTTAGCCATTAATTTATAACATTAATTTTTAGCCATTAATTTATAATATTAATTTTCAGCCATTAATTTATAACATTAATTTTCAGCCATTAATTTATAACATTAATTTATAACATTAAATTTTAGCCATTAATTTTTCGCCATTAATTTATAACATTAATTTTTAGCCATTCATTTTTAGCCATTAGATTATAACATTAATTTTTAGCCATTAGATTATAACATTAATTTTTAGCCATTAATTTATAACATTAATTTTTAGCCATTAATTTATAATATTAATTTTCAGCCATTAATTTATAACATTAATTTTCAGCCATTAATTTATAACATTAATTTATAACATTAAATTTTAGCCATTAATTTTTCGCCATTAATTTATAACATTAATTTTTAGCCATTAATTTTTAGCCATTAATTTATAACATACTCAACGTATCCGTGACCCGTTGGGTCACAGTCACTACTACTATTTGCTCCATTTTGATTTCATTCGAGAATTCATAAACTGTGATATATCTTTAAAAAAAATTTCTTGCATAACTAAAATCCAATGTTGATATTAATTTTGTAATATTGTGGGATCTACTTTCGTGTTGTATTGTGTTGTGTCATGTCGGAAATCTATAGACAGCAAAGACGACATTTTACTTTTTTATTTTTACAAATTAAAAAAATAAAAATAAAAATGGTAATATGTGGTGCAGGGATGGGAGCAAGCAAGAGTACACAGGAGTCTTCGTTAAATGGTAAGGCCGGGGGTGCGAGTTAGTATTAGATGAAAATTGAATTCAGTTTTTGTACAACAACAGCTACTAAATAAAAAGAAATGGATCGGACATAGTTGAGGGTGACCCAAAGACTCGCTCTTCGTTGGCTGCTAAATCGAAATGTAAGGAAGGGCGCCATTCTTTGCCTTGGATTGCTCCATTACTCTTGATCAACATCTTATAATGCTGAGTGTTTCGCCATGAAAACTCAAATACAATTTGTTATGCCTTTGGTATGACTCAACCAAGGATTGAACCCTGGTCACCCAATCCATCAGCGAGCATGCTAATCATTATGCCAAATCAATGAAATTCCTTAAAGTTCCTTATAATGTGGAAATTCTTTAACAAATACGGAATTCTTGACACGTTTATAGGTTTTTAGAATATATTATCTTTACAGATGTCTGCAAACATTTAGGCAGAGAGTGGAATTCATTTCACTGATTAGACTACATCAATATATACTTAGTTTTTTGGTATGGTAGTTTGGTAGTTTTGTTTTACGGCATATCAACCCTTTTTGGGTTATTTAATGCCGAATCTGGTCTTGTTTTCTTCTCTTTTTTGTTTCTTTCCCCTTTTAATATCTGTTTCTATTTAACCCATAGTTGGGACCCAAACAGGTACTACCACTCCGGGTCAGGGTGGACCTGGGAGCAATGGTAATTAAGAGGAGGCTCCACATTCCCCAAAGTCCGTAAGCCGGATCTCACCATCGGATGTAGTTTAAGGTCATATCCAGGACCGGGAGTAGGGTAGGAAAAATAAAAATAAAAAAGGGGAGGGAGAAAGGGAGAGGGGCTGTTGTTTTTGGTTTTGGTTTTGTAGAACATAATTAAGTTTTACAAACAAAAAAAAAACAAAAAAAAAAAAAAAACGTCAATGTAGGTGAATTTCGTCTCAGGGAGCCACAGGGCAGCCTGATCTGGTATCACCAGCTTAGTTTTTTTAACAGATAAAA
Organism: Sepiola atlantica; assembly: GCA_963556195.1. NCBI lineage: Eukaryota > Metazoa > Mollusca > Cephalopoda > Sepiida > Sepiolidae > Sepiola > Sepiola atlantica. Next base: position 71,916,584 of record OY744529.1, read on the forward strand.
TTACTGTACATCTTCTTCATACTTACTATTTCTTATATTACATTCTTGTAGGATGAAAATATTATTTGATGAACTAATTTTTAAAGCTTTTCGATAAGATTGTTTTCTTTTGCCAACGCCGCTTTAATGTCTGTTTTACATGCTAGTATGTATTGAACGCCTTTTAGAAATTGACTTCCAAACTAACCTATCTCTGGCCAGGTCTTTATTTATCCCTCTTTCTCTCAAATCCATCTTTATAGACCTCTGCAGTGAAGGGGTTGGATTTTGCTGCTCATCATGTGGATTGGGGGCATTTACATTGAGGGGTTCAAAGTGACCTTGATTTTTCTTTTAGCTAAGAAAGATCTGAAGTCGCTTGCAGTTAAATATGAAATTTACCGTTGATCAAGTTATTACCTCCATTTCATATGCATGAAATTAAAACAAATCTTGCGTTTATGCCTTAATCTTTTAATCCAGTAGATGAGGAAATAATCTCTATGTATAATCTCCTTAAAATAGATCCTAATCTCTCATAATGAAATATACCACTTGTTATCAATAAACATGTCAATTCTATGTATATGAAGGGATATATATATATATATATATATATATATATATATATATATATATATATATATATATATATGTATATATCAATGTTATGATTCTTATACATATGTTTCATCATTTTTCGGGAATCATCAGTGTGGAGGATGACTGTTTTGCCGGTCGCCCAATTTGAAACCCAGACCCAAGTCAGCATTAACTTCCAAGTCTGAACCTCTACCAATGTGGCTAACCCAACAGCCATGGGGAAAGAGGAGAATTAAAGTCTATTGATGTCAATACAAGCTGACATATTTTAGTAGGCTGTCATAACAGTGTTCAACAATCCAGTCGGACAGATATATAAATATATATATCTATATATACTAGACATTCTTGAATGTTTGTCCAAGGTGACTTTTAACCTGGATATGGTAGGTGTCGTCATGACCTACTGTAGCAGGCTGTTCCATGGAGCAGGAACACAGACAGTGAATGCTGTCTTTCTTCTGTTGAGATGTAAGCGACGATGGTATATCTTTTGCAGATGCCCGCGGAGAATGCGACTTTGCACTGGGGTGAAGACCTCCTCGAAATGTAGTTTTAAATTCCTGTTGATGGTTTTGTACGCCAGAATCAGGTCCCCTCGTATCCTCAAGTGAGAACAGCTTTAGTCTTTGAAGCAGTTCTTCATAGGTAAATGTGGAGAGTCCCGTCACCATCCTAGTTGCTGACTATTGAACACGCTCCAAGTTTACGATATCTTTTTAAAGATAAGGATTTTTTGCTTGAATAGTATACTCAAGAATGGGCCGTACCAGAGTTATGTATAGGGGACAGAAAGCATCTGACGTTAGGTCGAGGAAGGATTTCTGGATCAGCAAGAAAACCTACCTTGCTCTGTCTGTCATCTCAATACAATGACATTCTTTGCTACATTATATTAAGATCCCAATCTTGATACATTATATTAAGATTCCATAGATGTGGTTTATAAATGGTGGAAGGATGAGGAGAGGGTCATATTTGAAAAAAAAATAACTTGGAACAGAGTAGGAGGTTATATAACTTGTGATTTGAAAATAAAATTCTTTGGTGGAACACCACATTTTGGAAAATATATTTGAATTGATCCATGAAATTTATCATAAGTCCAGCTTAGTATATACAGGATGTTTGGAAAATCGATGGCATAACTTTAGGATTATGTTCTATATGTGTATATAGGAAACACTTGGTTCCCGGGTTATAGGAAATTGAAACTAATACTGATCAACTTTCTTTATTGTAAACATCTAACATGTGCAATGTGTGAGATTATGCACTGTTATTTCTACATATGGGATAAACGCTACCTCTGTGACAGGATCACAGATAAAATAAGCCTGGGCCTGGTGTTGCCACATACACCAACAAAATCATGAAAAAATGACACCAAACAAATATAAAAGCCGTGAGGCCCAGAGGAAAGATCTGAGTGTCAATATTGGCAGGAGCTCCTTTGATAGCCAACATGGGGTACTCGATCGGTATTTATGGCCTTTCTTATTTCACGTAACAGAATATAACAGACCAAATGCAGGTAAAAAAATATGGACCACAAAGGAAATTAGACTAGTAACGGACTGCTATTAGACTAGTAACGGACTGCTATTAGAAAGCAACCGGCACACAAAGAGGCTCTTTTACAAATATAGAACATAATCCTGAAGTTATGCCATCGGTTTTTCAAACACCCTTTATAATAATATTCTATCTCCTGTATAATACATTCCACGGTTGAACTTGACCTGATAACATAATCCATAAATGTTAGTTTGATGAATACAATGTGTAATCGGTTCATGTAAATTTTCTTCTTCTTCTTCTTTAGTAGTAGTAGTAGTTTAATGTCTGTTTTACATAGTGGCATGCGTTGGCCGGCTTTTAGAAATTGACTTCCAAACTAACCTCTCTGCCCAGGTCTTTATTTATCCCCCTTTTTCTCAAATCCTTCCTTATCACTTCCTCCCATGTTTTCCTTGGCCTTCCCCTGCTAACGGAGTCTGCTGTCTCAACTGTTCTACATCTACTAACCCAAAAACTCACCCATTCTTTCAACGTGGCCACACCATCGTCCAGATTTAATCTCACTCTGAGATCATCAGAACTAAGCCTGTCTTTAAGAAGCACATTACACATCCATCATATTATTCTCATATCATTTATCTCCATGCAATCCTCATTGGTCCAGTTTCATTTCCATACATCATCACACTGCGTACACATGCCTGAGAGACTCTTCCCCTTAGTCGACGGTGGTAACGCTCTGCTATTGAGAGCATATAAAGGTGGCTATTTGACATTCAGAGTTATCGATGCTAGGAAATTGATCCAGACTTAGGAGTGTCCGCTTAACTCTCGGCCATTTTAACAGCCAACTGTGTGTAGGAAGGCGGAAATGGGCAGTCCACCAGTTTGGCGTCGTTATCAGCTGAAATGTGAGTCAGATCTTACTTCAGTCCTCCCTGACTGGAAGAAGAAACTTTATCGTTCACTTAGTCTCATAATCTCCCACTCGTTTCTCACAGTATTCCTTTTCTCATATTCTCCCCCTCCTCTCTTTCTCTCTTTAATATTTTTCTTCTCTCTCTTCCTCATATTTCCCCCTCTCTTGCTCCCTCATATTTCCCCTCTCATATTTCTCCTCGTCTCTCCCCCTTTTATTTCTCCTCTTTTACCCCTCATAGTTCTCCCTCATCACCCTCATATTTCCCCCCTTTTCCCCCCTTAAATTTCTCCATATCTCTCTTTTACTCATATGTCTACTCTCCCTCTTCTCATGTCTATCACCTTCTCTCCATATTTCTCCACCTTCTTACTCCTTCTAATTTATCTCTCTCTAATGTCTCTCATACTCAGGTTCTCTCTATCTCTCCTTCTCTCTCTCCTTCTCCTCTTCTCTCTCTCCTTCTCCTCTTCTCTCTCTCCTCCTCTATCACTCTTTCTTCTCCTCCTCTATCACTCCTTCTTCTCCTCCTCTCTCTCTCCTTCTCCTCCTCCTCCTCTCTCTCTCCTTCTCCTCCTCTCTCTCTCCTCTTTCTCTTCTCTTTCCTCTTCGTTCTCCTCGTTCTCCTCCTGTCTTTCCTCTTCTCTCTCTCCTTCTCCTCCTCTCTCTCCTTCTCCTCCTCTCTCTCCTTCACCCTCTCTCTCCTCCTCTCTTTCCTCTTTCTCCTCCTCCTCTTTCTCCTCCTCCTCTCTTTCCTCCTCTTCTATTCCTCCTCCTCTATTTCCTCCTCCTCCTCCTTTTCTTCTTCATCCACTTCTTTTTCTCCCTCCTCCTCTCTTTCATATTTTATAATTCCTCCTTCTCCTTCTATTTATCCCTTTCTCCATCTCTTTAATTCCTCCCCTTCTCTCACTAATTCCCTCCTATGTCATTCTCTTCTACATTGCTCTCTTTTTTTTTTCATGCCCCATCAATCTTGTATCACCCATATCTCTCTTTCGCCCCCCCCCCCGTCCATTCTCATACCTTCCATCTCTCACTCTCCTTAGTTCCCCAGAATCCCTTCCTCCGTCTCTAAAGTTGCTGCTCAGGTTTCTATCATAATTTTGCTCCCTTATGCAAGAGAATGAATACAACTATTATTATTTCTTCTCTAACCTGAAGGTAGGGTTTCAGCAGAACCCATAAAACGGGTCCAGTTGTTTCATAAAATGGTGGTGTGACAGAATTGAAAGAATATCAAGTCTAGAGAGAGAATCCTTGACAAAAATAAAATGGTAGAATAAACAGAAAGGTAGTCAATGAAGATGCACATTCATTTCAGCTGCAATCGAGTAATTTGAGAGAAATGAAAACTCGGTCTTCAGTCTCGGCTTAGTATCATGAACATACAGAAAAAAAAAAGAACAATTGGAAGCCAATATATAACGGTTGAACTTCTTAGATGAACCATTGTTAATAAAGAGTTTGTTATTAACAACTAAATGTATCTACCCAGGATTATCCGGGATCCACTGAAGTTATTTTAGTTTTTAATTTTTATTTGTTTGCGCATTTTTAAACTTAAGGTAGACAACTCCTATTATATTCTTCAATTTAAAATCCATTACCCCCTTGATGATTTTTATCTTTAGGTGATTATTTAAAAATGTTTGATATTAGCAGTCGTCTGGGCTGGACTAAGTAATCTTTTAAATAAATTGTAGCTCAGTATGTTATTATATTGCCAATAACATGGTACAACAATAACAAATGAAAATTGGCTAGTCAGAAACAAAGTTTGATTTGTCAGTTTTGGGGTCTGACTTTGAAAATCTGACAAGATAACTTTATATTTTAGATTAAGAGAATATAAAAGATGAAAATCTACTGATCTTTCTCAACACCCTCCCTCTCTCTATCTCTAGCTCTCTTTCTCTCTGAATCACACACACACACATGCAGTCAGTACTATATGACAAATATACTTGCCTTTGAGCTTCTTTGGGTCTTAACACCCCCTTACACAACTTGCCACAGATTTTAACCTCTATTTTATGATATTACAGCAATAAATTCAATTCCTCAAAAGTATCTTCAGCTTTGAAATTCATAAAAACAAGGTTTAATTATTGCTACGTTTATAGATTTTTTTAAACATATAATCTTTAAAAACGTTTTTAATATTTACATTATACTAGCAGGACCTTGCCCAAGAATACATTATGGCCTATGTGTACTCCTACTCCCAGCCCTGATCCCTTATACAGGGTGGGCCAAAATAAGGGTCCTATCTTTAAATTTGAATAACTTGAATTTGAATAACTTCCACAAAATAAAAGTTAAACTCACCAAACTTTATGTGTGTGTAGACTGACCCTTCCGAGATTTTTTGAAATAAACAAAACAAATATTAGCCGAAAAACACTTCTTAAAACTTACAAAAACTAAAGTATTGTTTTTTACACTGTTTTGAGTTTTTTAAGCAAAAATAATGTTTTCTAAATGAGGGTACGTTCCTTAGGGCTAATACGGCTCATGCTTGCTTCGGAAGGGGTCCTTTACTTATTCTAAAAAAAAAAAATTAAAAAAAATCAATAAATAAAAAAGTTATGAATTTTTAAAAATAGGACCCTTATTTTTGCCCACCCTGTATTACCATTTTTATTCCTTTTTTTATTTCTATAATTTTCAATTTTAATTAGTTCAGGAGAAATAACTTTAAAACTAGTCAGAGTTGTGTCCCTTTATTTCTTGAATTTCTTCAATAATTTCATAATAAATTTGTAAAGTATGTAATTTTACCTTTATTTCAGCATTTCAATATTTCCTATAATAATGCTTTATCACCAATATTGAGCATCTCTTTACCACGATTGGATCTAATATAAGATAATTATCTTTATGTTACTCATATATATATATATATATATATATATATATTCAATTAAATGCCCTATCAGAGAATGTGTCTGTGCAAACAACATGTATATCGGCATGACTAGAACTAGCATATCACGCTGACTAACTTGCCATCTCACCTCCCCTCAAAGTTCCTGAAGATGACTGACAGCGGTCGAAAACGTTCGCGAAAATATGGCGATTTTTTTTTTTATTCAACATGGACGACAATACCAAATCGGTCGTGCGACGAATCTAAAAAACGAATAAAAAAATAAACAGAAGCTGGCGTTACTATTTAACCAAACTTGCATAAGAGAAGGAATGCTGCTTATTTACACAATATATATATATATATATATATATATATATATATATATATATATATATATATATATACTTGTGTGTGTGGTTGATTATGGTTTCAGTTTCACGTTTTAAGATTTGTTATTTTCCAACTGAAATTCATATTCCATGTTTTGGCTCTGGATTGAGATCATTTCATTAATAGGATTGAGAGGAAACATACGAATGATTGCCATCATAAAGAATGTGATCTTTTTTGTGCGTAGTTACCCAACCTCCTACAAAGGTGTGGTCAAGGTAGAGTTTGGTAATCTATCTCATTTTGTGTAAGTTGAAAAAAAAATTTTTTTTTTGCGCAATGGACAGTTTCATTCCCCTCCCTTTTAACATGTGCAACAAGTCAGGTCCCAAGATACTTGATATCAACAAAATACATATTGCGATATAAAATAACATTTCAAAGGATGAAGAGACACCAAGATCAGACATTTTGTATTTTAAAATGAAGAGTTTGAATGCAAAACACGATAAATCAAATTTCTTTAAATTGAGAAATGAAACAATAAAAAGACGATCATATCAAATCTAAGCTTCTACTAAAAGCTTTTTTTAATTGAAAACAACAAAAAATCATTTCGGTATCACATTATGTAAAACATGATTTGTGGTGTGGTAAAGTGTTGAAATGCCACAGTTTTTGTAGTGATATCTTTGCCATTTTAAAAATGTCATTTATTGCGTTTTGTATTCAAACTCTTCAAATACAAAACGACGGTTCTTGGTGTCTCTTAATCCTTTTTCTTAGGTTAAGATAATGTGCATTCCGATGTGGAATTAATTTAATAATTTACCAAGGTATTTTGACAATGAATCCATTTTTGCGACTTTTGCTTTGTTTTTGGTGGAAATTGAACTATTTTGGATATTTTTGTGGATTTGTTTCTCTGACAGATTACAAAAATTCTGTTCTAAAGATAATCCGATTTTTGAAAAATGTTATGCTTCATTGTATGACTTAAAATAAACATTGCCTTGAAACAGCTGTAAACAACTATAATACCTTTCTTTGTGTATACTTTTTATTTGGAACATGATTTGAAAATGATTTAAATCATTAAAAATGTATGCACGCACACACACACACACGCACATATATATATATATATAATTGACACAACAAAGAAACAGGATATAGGTCAATCTATAGAAAACAGAACAATCGAACAGGATATAGGTCAATCTATAGAAAACAGAACAATCGAACAGGATATAGGAAGTAACACTAACCAGACCTTTGTTCGTGGGAAGCCCAACGATTGGCTGAGTGAACAACAAAGAATCTGATTGGTTAACTAGCTAGCCGTGTATATAAAAAACACCCGGCAAAAATAACTCCATGCATTTTAGCCTGAAGATTCCACCTGGGGATGAAACGTGGGAGGTAAGGTAAACATCCACAGGATAAGAATCCAAAGAATTTCAACCACGCTTATAAAAAGTGCTCAATATCAAATAGAGCTTTTATATATATGATTATTTTTATTTATACAGACATGTACAAAATCTACGACACTGGCATGTCGATGTTATCGATCAACAGCTGTTAGAAACTGAGATCTCATCAGGAAGAGTTAAAATCCGACCCTTAACTCAAATCATATTTGGGAAAAATGAAATGGGGGAGAAAGGGAAAGGAAAATTTCCTTTTCTTTTCTAGTGCTTGATACTAAAATATTTATTTGTAGAGCTGGTATAACTTATCTATTATATAAAGAAAGAGAGAAAGAGAAAAAGGAATAGAGCATAATAATGCTTTTTGTATTTATTTATTTATATATGTAATAAAGTTTTTTGCATTTATTTATTTACTAGTGGGCCTGTGTTCCGGCATTACCCAGGAAATTTGAAAAATCAAGAAACTCCTGCTCCCAATCCTGAACTCCATATTACTATTTTCATTCGGATCTTTTACTTTTTCTAAGTATCAATTTTCAAGTTATAAGTAAAAAGGTGTTTTCACCCAAAATGCTAAGCATTTATCCACAATATGAAAAATATAAATATAATTGTTATATTAAAACGAAAACAATTATTGAATTAGAAAACAATAAAAACGAATAGTTAAATAATGATATGTCAATTTGCAAAGTTGAATTTAGCATTTTAATCTCGGTGTTAGTGCCAGAAATGGTCCAACTTTATAAATATACAGATTATGTGTCTTTGGGAATCACTTGTTTTAATAAATAATCTCATATCAACTTTAAAAGAAAAATATCATGGAATATATGATATGAATATACTGGTTAAATTCTAAATATTTCATCAGATATATCCCAAAAATGTCCCTGTAGATTTATTTGTTACCATTATTTCTGAATTCATACAGTTCATTCGTAAAATGAGGTTCATACATTAGAGCTATTTTAACCTGATTAAACAATTTGGTATTGGTGTTTTGCGGCGTATTGGTTAGTATTTCAGGTTGTGTTATGTTTTTCAAGGGTATTAGCACTAAACAAATCTTATAGCTGGTGACAAGGTCTGAATCATCATGTCTACCTTCACATCCAAAGACATATTTTTGACCATGAGGCTGTCATTGTACGTTTAAAAGTATTATTATGTGTGTGTTGTCTAATTATAAAATCTCTGCTCTTTAAGTAAGAAAATACATAAAACAGCTATTTTATAAGAGAGAGAGACTACAGACTAGAAGTTGGAAGCATTTCTCTTGTTCCTCCTTGTAAGACATTCACTGCAAGAACTCGTTTTTCTCCCAGAATGAACAAAATATTTCCTTATTTCTTCCTTGTGCCTAGTATCAGGCCTAACTTCCACAAATAGAGCTTCTTTGCGAGAGCTTCCCAACAACATTACAACAGGACTGCTTCTGTGCAGATGACAACTTGGTTGTGCTCAAATCCAATGTCAACAGATTTCGTCAGTCTTTCCCAATCCTCTCATAATGTTCTTCATCTCTCAACTGACAATCGTTCCCTCTCATTAACCCTTATAAAGGCCAAAAGCAACTCAAGTATAAATATTGATCCATTAGTAAAAGAAAAATATGTCTTTTGTATTACGACCAGCACCAGATTCGGTTTGTATTTTTTCTCTCTGTATCTCATTAACCTATATCCTCAAGTGGTTTTTGGCCTTGATAAGTGGGGATCCATTTGTAAAAAAAAAATTATTGGGGTTATTACCAATGAGAATGGCATCAATTTGAAGGAGGGGGCACATAAAGACAAGCGGGCTAACTGGTAGAAATAAATGCTACTTAGCATCAAATTCATAGGGTGATCTTCATGATGTATGTAGACTGAATCATTTGGAATGACATGACATTATACTGGTTACTACAAAAACAGTTCTCCTCTCTATTCGTAGGCCACTGTTGTTAACCCAGAGGCAAGTTATATACCCATTCATGCCGCAGATTATCCATCGACGCAGAGGGACGGGCAACCATAAGTTGCCGATGCAGATACTCCTTGAATTTTCACAGGCTTGCATTTGCCATTGAGTTTCCGTACATGCAGAGGTGCAAGCAACCAGAAGCCATCGATAACAAAACAGACGCTACGTGGATTTCTCTCATCAACCACAGTTATAAGCGGTGGACCTAGCCTTTGCTATTCCGCAGACAAAACCTACAAGGCAACAGGTACTTTCATGAGGTTTAGCTTGCCAGTTGAGACGGTTTACCAGGGTATGCCAAAGTCTTAGCTGCCGATTGGCGGGGGTTGACCACCTTGACGCGAGATGTGATGAACTCATTTAGAACCGGATCAACCCACCCTGGGTGAATGTCGTTACAGTTACAGATCTACATGATGGTGGGGGAGGTAGTGTTCTTCCCTTCGTCGGTAAGGAACTAGAACAGATTGTTGACCCTACCCCCTTTCTTTTAATTTTATTTACTAATGAGTCACCACTTATCAAGGCTACAAGCCACTCGAGTATAAGGGTTAATGAAATGGATAAATTGTCAGTTAAATGATGAATAATATCATGAGAGGATTGAAAATGATGAATTGAATGAACAAAATTTGATTTTTCATGAGAACGGTTTATGACAAGTATTTGTTGACATGGAATTTGAAGATAACCCTGTTGTAGCCTGCAGGGAAGCAATCTTGTGGTTGGTAACATGTTCCACAGATAGGAAGTTCTTTGAAAGAAACTCAGATGTAAGGCACATCATCCCGTTTTCGTATTTAAGGTGCTGTGTCTCGAACTCTGGGGTGGGCAACATCAGGCAACATCTTATGCCTACTCTCCATGCGGTCCAATCAAAAGGGTTGATATAAGGCATGTTGCATATAGTCAAATCACTTCTCAAGCCAGGTCTACCGCATGCCCTAGTGCCTGGGATATCCAGGCGTGTTATGGAGTTGATGCAAAAGATGGTACTCTGTACATGGTCAAACTACCTGAGAAGCCAAGCGCATAAGGCATCTATGATCCCATCAATACCAAGTTTCTGATGAAGCATGATTGAAGGGATCCTATCTTCCATGCTGCATAGATGCCTTACGTACACAGGATAAAAATGCAAAGTTCTTTGCAGTTTTGATAGAAAATAACAGTTCTTGATGTGAAACTTGTTTAGTTGTCTGTTTTTACTTAATGGGTTAAAGATCAAGTTCAATATTGCTAATGCAAAAGAGAGAAGGGCGCGAGAGGCAACTTTATTAAAATTTGAGGAAAATATTCCTCATGAAAATGTTTTTGTGGGGCACAGAAAGATGGTCAGTTGACTGCATGTGATGTGCTTGATACCCTTATTAAACCAGGGCTGGATTATGACCATTTGGGGACCGTAGGCTAATGAAATTATAGAGATTTCTGTAGGCAATGCAATCTAACTCGCCCACATCAGTCTCGAATATGTTTTTACTCATGATATATTTTCACGATATTTATCTAAACTTTTTACATTAATTTTTGTTTAAATAAACTAGAATAATTAACTTTTGACTGTCAATAAAAAATATTCTTTAATAAATTTTATTTATTTTACTGTTTATTGCAAGTCAAATTATCGCATATTTCAACCGACATGCAAAAGTTTTAAAACTAATGTAAACAAGCATCTCGCTGCACAGCTCCCAATTTAGGATGACCCCCGAAAACTTTCACCTTAATTCTCAGTAGTCCCTTACGTCTACAATGGCAACTTGCCTTGTTTGGAATTAACTATGTTAAAAAAAAAAAAAATACATATTAAATATAAAAAATATATTACAAGCAGGACTTTACCTGCTCCACTAGTTTTGGAGTGGCTCCTGCTCCTAAAAAAAAAGGAGCTGCTCCTGTCCCCGCTTCATTTGCACCTTAAAATAACCTGTTGAAAAGTTCAACACATTTCTATTATTTTCAAATACGTCCCTATTTACTTGCCTCCCGACTGCTGGATAAAAAAAATTTGCTTTCGGCTCCTTGGCTGCAGCAAAAACTAGCGCGCTCCTTTTTATAAAGCCCCGATTACAGGTAACACACCATCTTCATTACCATTTATTATTTTTTAGTGTATATTTTGTCTATTTTTTATATTTTCAGCTTACCGCCTACAACATTTCCATAGCAATATTTTATACACTCTACGCAATTATTAAATCAAACAACACTAATCTCCAAACTATGAGTATGTCGCATTGGTATCATTTCAATTTCTGAAAGTATTTATTCAGAAATGCAAGGACCCCGTTTTTGCGCCCCCCCCCCTCTCTCAATCTTGAAGTGCACTCGGCTGCAGCCTATACTAGCCTTTGTCATAACCCTGCTCTGCTTTAAGCACTGATAGATGAAGAGACAAAAATAGAAACTGCAACAGTTGGTCATGGGGGATTAGTGGGCACACCTTATCAAGTGGTTGTGGGGGTGGTCATCTACTTCTATACCTACATGCTAAATATCTCCTGTTTTTTTTTTAGTTTGGCTTATTTGGTGTTGTTCCATAGTATTACACCCGGGTTTTTTGTAAACTCTTTTATTCTAAATAAAGCTTAAGTTATATTACAATTTTACAAAAAACAAAAAAAAAGATCTTGAATTATTAATAAAAAGTAATATTAATTACTAGCAGGACTTGTGTTCTGGCATTTCCCTGGAAAATGAAGGCAACCAAAAAATCACAACTCTCAGATGTAAATTAACCAGAAACGACCAGGAAGACTCTGTCTACCCAAAATGCTCAGCACAATAAAAAAAAGTATTTGTCAAAAGAAGTTAGTGTGATATTAAAATTAAAACAATCATTGAATAAGGAAACAATAAAACCAAATAGTTAGTTAATAACATGTCCTTTTGTAAAGTAATATGCAAGTTAGTTAGCCCACCGATGTCTATCGCATACACATCATCAGTATATTATAAAGCTGTTCTTCTATTGTGAATATGAATTTAGCATTTTAATCTCACTGTTAGTGCGACAAATGCCTACTGAGAGTCTTTTTACTTTGATTTTTGATTTGGTTCTTTTTTTTTTAACTATGCCGTTTTTTCTCATTCTTTTTACCAAATTATTTTTTTACATTTTTAAATAGGATTTTGAAGGTTAAATTTAATTCTTACAGTATCATTTGATGCTTTAATTGTAATAAAACTATAATTTTGTTGTGGTAATGTTGTTTTAATCTCTATTATAAAATTATTGGATGTAAATAGATTAAAAACTTTAACTATTTTAATTAAATAAGGATTTCCTAATAGTTTTACAGCCAGAAATAACTTTTTATTCGACAGTTTAAATGCTTCCGAATTCCTTTGAAATTTCGAAGTCATGAAGACATTCATTATTTTTTCAATTTTTTTTCAATTATTAACTAAAGATGAATACGGCTGACTTGTTTATGAAGAAACTGAAATGTATTCCGGTGGAAATGCTATTACATTTTTTATTTAAAAAAATAACCAATTAATGATAAATAAAAAAAAATAATAATGTGTAAGTCATGTAGAAGTGAGAAACACATACACAGACACACGAGTAATGGTTGCACAATTTTATTTATATAGACATTATTTTATTAATTATTATTTATTTATTTATTATACCTCATGGGCTTCTATTAGTTTAATCAATAATCTTATTATTTTTTTTTGAATTTATTTATTTATTTATTTATTCATTCATTTATTTATCTTCCACGGCAGGAAGATTAGACACAAGGTCAAGAAAGTGGGATTTGAAAAGTCAGCGCCTTAGAAGAAGAGCACTCTGGCCAACCAAAAAATGCCTGGGCAGCCTTGTTGGCATTCCCTCGGGAGGGGCGCCCCAGGCGATTAGTAATAAACTAACCCCTTCTCAAAGGGCGAAGAGGTGGACTTCCTAGAACTGCACAGGACCATCCTCAGACCGACAGAGAACAAGCTATCCTCAAAAATAGCATAGACTTTGCCGGTCTGATTTTGGTATGAACTAACCCTCGAAGGACTTAGATTATTGACCACTCTTCCCTCTACTCTCTTTTCTTCCCTCTACTCTCTTTTCTTCTCCCCTCATCGATTTCCCTCCTTTCTTCATCGCTTTCCCTCCCCCCTCTTTGCTTGCAACAACAAGGCGACTGGAGTAAAGAGTCAACTCAACCCTACAAACATGTGAAGAATGAGCTGACAACCAAACGGGGAGATAAGAATATGTGCCGACCTACGCGTAGCGAATAAAGCAGTAAAACGCACTCGCTATCAAATACCAACAGTTGAACAACTATTGAGTGAAATTGGCAACGCAAACACTTTCTCGAAAATCGACCTAAACTCCTATTATCACCAAATAGAACTAGATCCAGAGTCAAGGGACATCACCACTTTCTCTTGCAAGTCTGGGATCTACAGATACAAAGTACTAGTGATGGGAATTACATCTGCAGCCGAGGAAGGGCAGCGATTACTACAACAAATCCTCCAGAAAATCCCAAACTGCTGCAACGGGGCTGACGACATTCTAATCTGGGGAAAGGACACAAAAGAACACAACAAGACCCTAGATGCGGTATTGCGGACGTTGAGAGGAAACAACCTCACAATCGCACAGAAAAAGAGCATATTCCACAGTGAAGAACTCGAGTTCTATGGGTTTATTGTGTCCAGCACAGGGATCAGACCCACCGACTCCAAAATAAAAGCAATAAAAGAATTCAAAAACCCCGAAAATATCCAGGACGTACGTAGTTTCTTGGGGCTGATAAATTACCTCGGGAAATTTATCCCTCGTCTGGCAACACTCAGTGAGCCCTTAAAAAGGTTGACTCGTGCAAACACGGAATGGCGATGGACCAAGGAAGAGGAATCTTGCTTCCTTAAACTGAAAAATATGATAATTCAAAGCAAGCCGCTTATGCACTTCGATCCAAAGCTGGAGACATCAGTCTTGGTAGACGCCAGTCCCGTGGGACTGGGAGCAATACTGTGCCAGAACAAACTAGGAGTACTTACCCCCATCAGCTATGCATCGAGAACTCTGACCGACGGTGAACGTCGCTACTGCCAACTGGAAAAAGAAGCCCTAGCTATTGTGTGGGCTTGCGAAAAATTCCATTTTTATCTGTATGGAAAAAATTTCCTGCTAATGACTGATCATCAAGCCTTGACAACTATTTTTAATCCCAAAGGCAACCCCTCCGCACGAATATTGCGCTGGATCCTACGCTTACAACAATATGACTATACTATCAAACATATCAACGGTAGGAATAATCCAGCAGACATACTCTCTCGACAACCGATGAAATATCAAAAAACAGTATCACCAGAAGAAGAGATTGCCGAAGGGTTTATCAACGCCATCGTAGCAAACAGCACGCCTAAATCAATCACGTTATCAGAGATAATGGAAGAATCTCAACGGGACTTAACTCTCAAAGCAGTGGAAAAGGCGATACAACAAGGCGACTGGAGTAAAGAGTCAACTCAACCCTACAAACATGTGAAGAATGAGCTGACAGCCAAACGGGGTATAATTACGCGAGGATCCAGAATCATTATACCAAAAAACTTGCAGAAGCGAATCCTGAAGTTGGCACATGACACACACTTGGGTATAGTGAAAACAAAAGCGCTGCTTAGGACTAAGGTATGGTGGCCTAATATAGACAAGGACATAGAGACCACTATAAGCCGATGTATCCCGTGTACGACCCAAGACCCGAAGAGTAACCATCGTCCAGTACATATGGCCGAGATGAAAGGTCCATGGGAAGTCCTCCACGTCGACATATGTGGACCTTTCCCTAGCGGGGATTATGTTATTGGGATGGTTGATGCAGGCTCAAGATGGCCGGAAGCATTCATTACGAAAACCACGAGAGCCAGTACAGTTGTATCAACGATCCAAAACTGCTTTTATACACACGGCATCCCCACCATCATTGTTTCAGATAACGGACCCCAATTCATATCATCCGATTTTAAGCAATTCTGTGAACAATGGGGTATCCGACATCGGAAGATAACACCTTATCATCCCCAAACTAATGGGGAAATTGAGCGGTTCTTTGGAACTATGTTGAAAGCGATTAGAGCAATGAACACTGAAGGAAGGGACTGGAGGAAACATCTAGGAGAATTCCTGATGTATTATCGAAACAGCCCCCATGCCATGACGGGGGAAACACCTGCCTCTCTTCTCTTGGGTCGGGAGGTGAACATCAACCTGCCAGGACTACAAAAAAGACCTGAAAGCCAGGCCTGGAGAGCAGCTCGGCAAAAAGACAAGAAAGAGAAATACAAATTAAAGGATCGCACAGATCAAAAAAATAAAGCCAAACCATCTTACATAAAAACAGGAGAAAGTGTACTCCTAAAACAAAGTAGATATAATAAGCTAACCCCAGCTTATCATCCAACACCATGGACAGTAGGAGAGCGCAAGGGGGAATCCGCGATTATAAGGCAAGGAGATAAACGGGTGCTAAGACACACGTCACAACTAAAAAGAATCCCCCAAAACACGACCCGTCAACAAGGGGAGGATGATGAGTTCCCTTTCAGTGATGAGTTAAGGAAACTGGAAGAAGAGGAACAGACCCAAAGAAGCGACGAAGAAATGGACCTCCCGATCGCACTCAGACGAGCAAGACGACACATAAGAAAACCCCGGAGATATGCAAGCAGCAGTTCAGGGGACGAGGGAAGCGATCCGAATACAGAGGAGGAGGTAGATGTGACGCCGGATGTGACGTCACGGGCGGGACTACAAATAGACCCGTGGAATTAGGTTCAAGGATTCATTTCGTAGACAGTAAACCTCCCTCCCTCTTTGCTTTCCCTCCCTCCCTCTTTGCTTTCCCTCCCTCCCTCTTCGCTTTCCCTCCCTCCCTCTTTGCTTTCCCTATTTTCCTCTTGTCTCTCTTCCTCTTCACTTTCCCTCCCTCCATCTTTACTTTCTCTTTTCATCTTCTCTTTCTCTCTTCTTTCTTCTCTCTTTTCTCCTCTCTGTATTTTACCACCACTTCTACCTTTACCTCATTATATCTTTCATAGCTACCTACTCCCTCTCTTCCTCTCTCTCTCTCACACTCTCTATCTATCTATCTATCTATCTATCTATCTATCTATCTATCTATCTATTTTCTCATGTTTTCGTTTTATATTACTTATGACGTACGACTCCTGAAGAATTCATTTTGTTTTCACAAGAAGCACAAGGTAATCTGTACCTTAAAAAAAATAAATAAATAAAATAACGAAACATTATAAAACACAACAAAACAAGATAATTAAGGGGGCAAGAAAGCATAAACAAATTTCGGGGATTGTCTAGCAATCTAAGAGTGATGAGCAAAGCAGGCAGAATGTTGGCATTCTTGCCAGGTGTTGCCTCATCAGCACCCTTTCGCGCTACCCCCAGGGCATGCGCCCCCACCCTCCCATGATTTTGTAGACCTCTTTATATTTAGATGTTGTCTATAAAAAAGCAGATGGCAAGAAGAGTGTTAAGGCCTTCAACAAGGGTCCACAAGAACCAGGTAGTTTGGTTGGTGGATGGTGCGGTGGGTGTATAGAAAGGGGTGCACCTACCCAGGAAAGGTAAATTGTGCCTAAAGTTGTTTTGAATGTGATACAACATTTAACCTTTTTATTTTCTTTTTCTTTTTCCGCTCAAAAAAAGTTTCTCTCTGCCTGATGCATTGTGGGAAGACAATTCAGAATAAAATGATCGACTGATAATCCATTATCAACGGTGTAGACATAATCTTGAATTTAGACACGAGTTATGGCTTACGGCCTCATCACCTCCATGGACCTCAAAAAGATTCCTGCGTCCTTCTCTTTCACTGGCGTGGAATTAAAACATACACTGTTGACCTTAAAATCATGGACTGCATGTTTGAACTTGGTGGATTAACGGTCAAGTTCAATATTGCTAATGCAAGTATGGAAGAGCATGAGGAACAAAATTATTTAATTTATTAAAACTAGTTTATACCTGCTTCTTGAGCAGTGTTGGTATAGTATCTGGGTATGTCAATTTCCATCTTTACCTAGTGTCTACCATTTTATAGCTAGTACAAAGAAAGATATTTGTAAAATTTTGTGAAAAAAAAAATACACTACTTAGTATTTTCTTGAGAGAGTAAGTAACTATGATGAATGTATTTACGTATTGTTTTTATTATTATTCAGTTTTTAAAAAATCCTTTAGACTTATGTGAGATTCGAACTCTCGTATTGACATCATAAAATCTACTGCCTTAGTAATGTGTACTCTGCTTATTCCTTTTTTGTCAACCAATCACATGTTTCACACGCATACGAACAAACACTGTAACTTTTAATATATATATAGATTTAAGAAAAATCTTGGTCATGAAAATGGTTTCCTGTGTGCTGCAGAAAGATAGTTTTAGGCCGAATGTTTAGAAACATTGGTTTTAGAGCCTAATAATCTGCAGGGGCCTCAAATATATTCCAGAATGGGTCTTATACTAGTGCTGGATTTAGGCATGCGCTCTAGCTTAGAGTCTCATAATTTTCAGATCCATTAGAAAAAGATTCCACATTCATAGATGGCTTCACAAAATAGAATAGAAAAGTGTTAGATCCAGAGGAGTGAAACCTAATTTATTCTAACAGTTTATCAAAGACAAACATGAGAGGCATACATGAAACATGATATATAAATAGGTGAAAACCACAAATGTAAGACCACATTAATGTCCCAACACAATCGATAAAGAAACTGTATTACCAGGGTCTAAGAATAGAGAGAGATGTATGAGTAATGTATAAGTACATCTTAATAAAATGTGTATGAGCTCGTCTGAAAATCTCAGTGAATGTGACCAAAAGGAAGTCTACAAGATAACTACTATGAAAGCCATGCAAAGATAGAGAGTCAGGTGGACTGCATCAGGTGGCCTTGAAGCCCGTACAGAAAAGAGAATGATATTCGGTTTTATATAACCCACATGAGTGGAATAAGATATTTGTGATTCCCAGAAATAGGAGAGTGCATTCTCTGTTGCTCAGTATAGTTCAAGGGAGATAACTTGAATACGGTCCAAGGGAGATCCTTTATTTAATCCACTGGGTAGATTGTTCTCATTCCGTATCCCAGCCATTTTAGATATCTTGTATGAGTTCATTTTTTCTTCATTTCCTTCACCAAGGATTGAACTCACTAAGTAGAATTTCCTCTAGAATATCTCTCAACCAACTTCTATATTCACTTGATTATGCGCAAGGCTACAGTGACTTCAAGTAGAAATGAACGCAATATGGAAACCAGTAAACAAGTAAGAAATTCCAGAATTAAAAATAATAGTGTTTATAATGAGAACTAATTACAGTATAAGCATATAACATGCAATATGAGTATTGGTAAAAAATAATCATACTAGACATCTAAAGTGAAGTCAGTTTTTCTCCTATACTTTCGTGATCAATAGCGTTTTACTACAAGTTATCTAAAAATATCTGAAAAGGACGGTCAGTACTCACATTTATTGTAACTAGTGTTTGTCCTGAAAAGTTCAGTTTGCTTTCTTGAAAAAGAACAGTTGATACTCGCATCATGAATAAGTGTGTCCTTAGAAGGAGCTAATGCCTGGGATGATGACTTCCTTAGATGAACTCATACTACATTTGGATCTTAACCTAAATATTGTAGTATTTCAGATTTAGCCTGACATATGCAGACAGACAGACAGACGTTCGAGAATTATTAACAATCATTAAATCCAAAAATATATTTTCTAGATGCATCAAGGGAGATCATAAGTGATGAACTGCCCTCATCACCGATTTTGGTTCAGACAGCTGTCCCAACCTCAAACCTGCAGAATCAGGTCGCCTTCTTGAAAACAAAGTGTTAAATCTTAACATAACAAAACTTTTCAAGTACAAAAAAACTCGACCTTGTATATTAACCTGAGCTCTCCAGCCTCACCCGATCAGAATACTCCGCATATAACTGAGCCGTTTATGACCAGACAACTCCCGAATTACGCACGGTTTTGGGCTGTCAGAGTACAGAATAAGATCTCGTTTGAGTGATGTTTATGATAGGGATTTATAAAGAACTGGAAGAATACCCATCCCAAATTAATTCCTACAGTTCACTTTTGCACAATTCTTATGTCGCCTTACGAAGATTAAAATCAACATATAATGCAACTAAACCTTACGTCTAGAATCTTTATTCAAATTTTGATCAAAGTCCATTACATGATTTTGATTGTAGAAAATGTCTAAACTTTAAGGGATCTTAAGAAAGTTAAAATTAAGGGAGTCTTGCTTAATTGGTGTCTATGTTGGTATTGGTGTAATTATTAATCAAATCCAATGCAAATCTGATATATTTGAATTTTCAAATGGGAAGTTGTGTCCATATTATGCCTCTTAAAATCCCTTTAAAATACCCCAAAGAAACATAAATTTGAAGAATATTTATTAATTGATGTCTGATACCTATTGTTAAAATTTCACAAAAATACGGAGGTTTCTGAATTCTCACAAACGATTTCCAACCCCCTACTCTCTATCTATCTCTCTCTCTCTCTTTGCCGCCTTTGCATGAAACTAAGTTAAACTAAATATAGCCCACATTACCCACCCTTACGCCTAGTAGCTGTATTCCAAAATTTATAATAATCGATTTATTAGTTTAGGTGTGAATCCTATACATAGAAAAATATAAACATATACACATATCTAACTTTATATAAAAAGAGATTGTTTTTAAGAATGAAAAATCATTGTTTCTTCTTTATCATCATCGGTTTAATGTCTATTTTTACATGCTGGAATGCGTTTGATGGCAAAGAAATTGACTTCCAAGGTAATCTATCTCTGGCCAGGTCTTTATTTATCCCTCTTTCTCTCAGGTTAATATTTATCACTCCCCCCCCCCCTGTTTTCCTTGGACCTGCTACCTCAACTCTTCTACATCTACTAACCCAAGAACTCTCATCCATTCTTTTAATGTGGCCATACCAGCGTCAAAGTCTACTCTTATGCACACGTCTCTCTATAATGTCCAGATTTAATCTTCCTTTGAGGTCATCAGATCTAAGCCTGTTTTTAAGACTCGCATTACACACCCACCATATCATTCTCATATCATTTCTCTTCATGCAACGCATGTCCTCAGCCCTCACTGGCCAGGTTTCACTTCCACACATCATTGCACTGCGTACACATGCCTTATAGCCTCTTCCCTTGGTCGACAGTGGTAACGCTGTGCGAGAAAAGGCTTGGTTCTTCGGATTCTTAACATCAATTCCATTTAATGATTTCGTCACTAAGCAGAACATGCAAGACAATTCTAAGTCCATCAGAAGAATTACATCTCGCTGTTATCATCTTATAGCCTCTTCCCTTGGTCGACAGTGGTAACGCTGTGCGAGAAAAGGCTTGGTTCTTCGGATTCTTAACATCAATTCCATTTAATGATTTCGTCACTAAGCAGAACATGCAAGACAATTCTAAGTCCATCA
Source organism: Sepiola atlantica (assembly GCA_963556195.1). Lineage (NCBI taxonomy): Eukaryota > Metazoa > Mollusca > Cephalopoda > Sepiida > Sepiolidae > Sepiola > Sepiola atlantica. The sequence continues at coordinate 71,937,740 of OY744529.1, forward strand.
GAAGAATTACATCTCGCTGTTATCGTCTCTGTTCGCAGGAGAGGAATTATAGACATGCAATAGTTTCCCCACTGGGGACATGTTGAAATGAAAAGTCGTTAAGTAGGCTTTTGCCTAGGCATCAGTCAGCAGGTGAAGATGGTTGATGGGAATTTTGCTCTCAGCAGCTGCCACTGGTTCTGACTGATAAACCTCTTCCTCGCAACATGTGTTTAAGCTGCTACTTAGATTTTCTTTTTATTCTTGTTTGTAGTCATCTTTTTGGCTAATAGAAGTACTAAGCATGGGCGGCGGCACCGGGGGGGGGACAGGAGGGGGGGGGGCTCAAGCCCCCTCACTTTTTGACTTGGGCCCCCCCCCCCACTTTACGGTCATCAATAATTAAGTTGATATGCACGTGTTTAATTTTATCTAATTAGCTTATCTATTAATTGATTGTTTTTTAATGTTTCTTCATCTATCACCAAGAGTATTCCATTCCGCTTCTAACGAACTCTCAACCACTATCGGACAATCATTTTTAGTCAAGATATTGAATTTATTCCCATATTTGGCATTCTGGGCGCAATGTGGGTCGCCCCCCTCCCCCACACACATGCTTTTTAGGAGAATCTCCTCACTTTTATAACTGTCCCGCCGGCCCTGCTAAGGTATACAATGTCTTCCTGATTAGGAAAATGGGGCTGCGGATTGAAGTTTAATAAGACGTTTGTCTTTTATGCGTACACTAAGTTTCTATTAAATTTATATGTACTGATTGAAGTAATCTTTTACGTTGGGTAATAGATGATAATTAGTGGCACAAATGACATCCCTTATAATAACTCTTTACAGACCTATACTAAACAGTATTAACCATTATTCTAAACAAACTGGCTAAGAATGAAAAATCATTGTTTCTTTTTTTCATCATTATCGGTTTAGTGTCCATTTTACATGCTGAAATGCATTTGATGGTTTTAAGAAATTGACTTCCAAGGTAATCTATCTCTGGAAGGTCTTTACTTATCCCTCTTTCTCTCAGGTTAATATTTATCACTCTCCCCCCCCCCCCCACCTCCCTGTTTTCTTTGGCCTTCCTATGTGAACTGGACCTATTACCCCAACTCTTTTCCATCTACTAACCCAAGAACTCTCATCCATTTTTTCAACATGGCCATACCATCGAAGTCTACTCTTCTGCACACATCTCCCTATACTGTCCAGATGTAATCTTTATTTATCCCTCTTTCTCTCAAATCAACCCTTATCGCTTCCTCCCATATTTTCCTTGGTCTTCCTCTGCTAACTAAACCTGCCGCCTCAACTGTTCTACATCTACTAACCCAAGAACTCTCATTCATTTTTTCAATGTGACCAAATCAACAAAGTCTCCAGTTTTGCAAACATCTTCCTATGTTGTCTATATTTAATCTTCCTTTGAGGTCATCAGATCTAAGCTCATCTTTTAAGATTCACATTACACATCCATTGTATCATTCTCATATCAGTTCTCTCCATGTAGCACATGTCTTCAGCTTTCACTGGCCAGGTTTCATTTCCATACATTGTGTATACATGCCTGATAGACTCTTCATTTGGTCGACATGGTAACGCTCTGCTGGTGAGTAAGAATGGTAGAAGTTCTCTGAACTTACTTAATCCATTCCTAACTCTTGCAATCACACTAGCACCTGCTCCACCTTGTGCTCCAATGATATCACCTGGGTAACAAAATTGTTACATTTTAATAATTAAGATTAATAAAATATAACCAGATAAAGATAAAATTAAGACCCATTTTCTTGAATTAATCATGGTGAACAGCTGAATGAATATGGGATGTTCTTGTTTTAATATTTATATCAACGCACGTGTTGTAGTCTCTTCTCCAACACGAGGATGCCATTTTGTGTGTTCTTGGGTGCACATATGGGATCAGAATCAGAGGAAAAAGGTAATAATAAAGAAACAGTTGGATTTACGCACATACATATATGTATATAATATATATATATATACATATATATAAAATACATACAAATATTATATATATATATATATATATATATATATATAAAATACATACAAATATTATATATATATATATATATATATATATATATATATATATATATATATATATATATATATATATAAATAAGTATTGTTAGAAGGCGATGACCATGACAATGCGTTGGTTAGGTGACACCGGCGGTACGTGAAATGGTAAACAAGAATGACAATATTGAGAAATCAATAATTTTCAAAAAAGTTTATTATATTTACCGCTGTGTTAAGTTCGAACCGTGATGGTTGGGTGGTGTGTCTTCCTTTTTAAATTTTCAAGGGAATCCCTCATCTTCATAAATAAAATATATCCACTTGTTGGTGTGTTTTTTTTTTTTCGCCTATTGCCTGGGTCAGAAATTACGGTTTGTTTTTGTGATAGGTTCGCAGAAACGTTGTTTTTTTAAAAAATTTTTATGAACGTTGAGATGTGATATATATATATATATATATATATATATATTTCTATGTACAGGATAATCTCCTAAACTAATGAATAGATCAATGGATCATTATGAATTTTGGATCATATATTCTAGGCAATACAGTGAGTAACATGGACAACTTTTTTTGTAAATTTTAACATTTAGGGGGTGCATATATATAAAGTTAGGTATGTGTATTTGTTTATATATATTTCGTTATACAGGATAATATCCTAAACTAATGAACCGATCATTATGAATTTGGGAAACAGCTGGTAAGCGTAATGGTGGGTAATATAGGCTATAGTAAGTTTAATTTAGTTTTATGCAAAAGGGTGTGGAAGCCCTCCGTGAAAATTCAGATACCTCCGATTTGTGTGAAATTTTAACAATTAATAAATATTCGCGCAAATTTCAGTTTCTTTGGAATATTTTAAAGGATTTTTAGGGGGCATAATATGTGTGCATCCTCCCATTTAAAAGTTCAATTTTTTCAGATTTGCATTAAATTTGATTCATGTTTATCAGACACCAATTAAGTAAGTTTTCTTGAATTTCAATTTCTTATTAAGACTTCTTAAGTTTAAGCCTTAAATTTTACACATTTTCTAGAATCAAAATTATGTAATGGATTCTGATCAAAATTAGAATAAGGATTCTAGATATAAGGTTTAGTATCATTATATATAGAGAGAGAGTCTAAACTTCGTAAGACGACATAAAAGTAGTGCAAAACTGTTCTGTTCGGGGAATTAATTTTATCTGTGCTGGGACGGATATTCTTTTAAGTATATATATATGTATATATATATATATATATATATAATCGATTTTTATAAATTGTGGTATACGTACAGGATTCATTTCTTAACTAATTAACTGATCATTATGAATTCTGGAACACAGCTGTTAGGCATAAGGGGTCCAAATGTGAGCTATATTTAGTTTAATTTAGTTTCATGCAAAGCGAGTGGAAGCCCTTCGTGAACATTCACATACCTCCGATTTTTTGTTGAATTTTAACAATAGGTATTAGACATAAATTAATAAATATTCCCAAAATTCTAGTTTATTTGAAGGATTTTAAAGGATTTTTATGGAGTATAATATGGGAACAACCTCCCATTTGCAAATTCAAATATATCAGATTTGCATTGAATTGGATCCATGGTCATTAGACACTAATTAAGCAATATTCTTAAGATCCCTTAAGCTTAAGCCTTAAATTTTAGACATTTTTTTAAAATCCAAATCATGTAATGGATTTTGAACAAAATTAGAATAAGGATTCCAGACAAAGTTTAGTATCCTTATATCTTGATTTTAATCTTTGTAAGGGAACATAAAAAGGGTACAAAGCTGTTCTGCTCAGGGAAATTAATTTTACCTGTCCTGGGAAAGGTATTCTTTTAATATATATATATATATATATATATATATATATATATATAATATATATATATATATATATATTCTCCAAGATACAATTTGTTGAATCCTAATGTAAGAGTGGCATACAAAGCATCATACATATAGGAGTGAAAACAGTGATATAATTACTAAAGGACAGACTATGCTAATATGTCAATACAATCGATAAAGGACATGCATTGCCAGGATCAACAAATAGAGATATATATTCATGGACAATGTATAAATAGATGTGACTTATATTTTGTTAATGATGTCCTGGGAGTCTACATCTGCGACCAGATGGGAGAGTCTGAAGATGACTAGTTTGTGGTAGGTATGCCAAGATGGCAGCCGCTCAAACTATATTTGATTGCCTTGGTGTCCAAACCAAAAAGAGGATGAATCCGGTTTCTGTATTCATCAATATAATTCAGTGGAGATAACTTGGATATGGTTCAAGCGAGATCACTCCTGATAATTCTGAGCCAACAATGGAATTTCCCCCGATTCCACTTGTTGTAATAAATATTCCGAATAAATTAGCAAAATTCAAAAGGTTTGTTTATTGTGTCTAAGAAAATAAGCTATACTTTGTAAATTTATTTTAAGAAATATATCGGAGTGACTCACATACCCACTGAAACAGATACTTGCGCCATTTCTGAAAGGCGTATGTTGTTAATGATTAGACGTGACAAAAGTTGTTTATGAAGTGTTCTTCATTTGAAGTAGAGCAATTGAAGTTGATATCAAATCACTTGATAATGCTCAACGTTATAGAAGAAACAAAAGATAACCAAGAAACCCAAAATATTCAAATCAAATATTTGAAAGTTCTTTTTACGTCTGCTTCGTTATCTCACACAGACAAGTACGTTCAAAATATCAAAAACGAAGCTGTATTGACTTGGATAGAAAAAAAACATTGAAGAAAACATTGAATTCTTTAAAGTACAGGTTTATTCAAAACGTCACTGAAACTGTACTTACCAAGATACAACTGAACAATAAATGAAGCCATTTTATTCAATACTAGCGGTACCGATCCGGCATTGCCCGGGAGTAATTTTACTTTCATTTTTTGTTTGGCTTTCTTTTTCCTTTTAGATGGTATTAAAACTTTTGATTTTTATCATAACTCTTAAATTTATAAATAACGGGCGAATATATGCTCCTTCCAGTCGCATATTTTGAAAGCCTAGGAAGATATCATGGTGAACGAACATATACTACACTGACCCCCCAAAGGAGAAGGTAATGAGTTGAGCGAGAGGATGGTATCATGACGACCCCCCCCCCTCCAAAAAAAAAGGATGAGTTTGTGCCTGGAAGGATGATATTATGACAACAAAACAGATAGTACACTAATCCCCCCCCCCTTCCCAACGAAGAATATAACCATGAAAGTATGGTATCATGAGAAACAAACATATACTATACTCCCACCAAAAGAGGATGTAATACCTGGGAGGATCGCCCCATAAAAGGAGAAGGTAATGCCTGTGAGTATGGTATCATGGCAACAGAACAGATACTTCACTACCCCACTCCCACCCCAAAAAAGGAAAAGGTAATCCTTGGGAAGATAGTCTCATGACAACAGAACAAATACTACATTACCCCCTCCACCAATGGAGGATGTAATACCTGGGAGCATTACCTACACTTAAAAACGGAGGTAATTCCTGTGATTGCGGTTTTATAACAGAACCGATACTACACTACTCACGCTCATTAAAAGATAATATAATAATAGATTAAATCATTTTTTTTATTCATTTAAAAATGTCTAGCCATAAAAAAATTATTTTTATGGTTTCTTGGCCTTTTGGCTGAGATCAAAATGTAGTATCTGTTCTCGGCATCCCAGTGACATCAGACGTTTTACTATTGACAAAAATATTGTATAAGAAAATATGCCAATGCAAAATTACAACTCTATATTACAGAATATTAATTTATTGGAAGCTGTTTATAAAATAAATATTCAAATTAAGAAAACCTAAATGTGTTTGTGGGTGTTTGCAGTGAACTATATATGCAGTATTACAAAATACCATGTTGTATCATAGAATTAAATAAGCACAATCGTTTTTGATGTTAAAATAGTTAGGATAGATGTAGACACACAAGTACAAATATTTGAAAACAGTAGCAGTAAGAAAAGAAAAGCTCAAAAAGTCGCTTATGAAAGGATAAATTATGAGGTACAAATAGATGGTAGCAGTGGGAGAAATTGAGTTAACTGTGGAAAGTGTGGATGGGGAAATGGTAGCGGTCAGAGTTATTAAAACCATTAGGGAGGGGGACCGTGCGTGATGTAAGCTGAAAAGGTAAATTATTGGCCTCGTTTAATCAGCAAACTTGAACTTAGATCCAGGCTAGCTATTTTATACTACACTCCCAACATACTTTACACATAATATCTAAAATAAAATGAATAAATATAAATAAATAAAAACATCCGGTTGATTCTCATAAACATTTTACGCATTTCAATTTCCAACAGCTGTTTTATTTCGAAAAAAGAACAAAACCACATTTTTTAATATTCTAATGACTATTTTTTTAAAGTCAATCATCCCGAGGACTTCATGAAATAAATAATATTTTTGTTCCCCTTTTTTCGTTTTCCATACATCTGTGCATGTATATATATATATATATATATATATATATATATATATATTAATACATTACTTCCCCTCTCTAGGTCTTATCTTTCTCCCCCCCCCCCGCCTACACTATCCCCTTATGCCACCTTGATATTAAACTCTCCCTTTCTCCTGCCTCGATAACGAACTATCTGACCTCAATAAACATTACACACGTTTCCTCCTCCCTCATGGTTTAAATAATTCTAACCGCTACCAATTTATCTCCCCACACCTTCCACAGTTAACTTATTTTCTCCCACTGCTACCATTTTTTTGCGCCAATAATTTATCTTTCTATAAGCGATCCTTTTGGGCTTACATCACACACACATGCTTCCTCCTTCTCCCTAATGGTTTTAATAACTCTGACTGCTATCATCCCCCATACGCCCACACTTTCCACCATTGACTCAATTTCTCCCGCTGCTACCATCTATTTGTAGCTCATAATTTATCTTTCCATAAGTTCCTTTTCGAGCTTTGCTACTGTTTTCAAATATTTGTACTTGTGTGTTATTTCTTCAGACCAATCATCTTTAAATAAAGACGAAACGTTAATGAATACATAAATAATATTTCTGGTTTTTCTGTTTTCATTTTCCATATATATATATATATATTCTATTTGGGGGGGGGGGGCAATTTTCATAATTTATCACTTTTCTTTCTTTTTCTTTTAGTCAGAGTTCAATTTTTTTTATTGATTCTGACTTCAATTACGAAAGCAATAAATTTGCTCTGACTAAGTCTTAGAATTCTTGCAGATAATCTTTTAAAAAGATAGTGGAAAGATAAATGACCAATTGAAAAAAGCTTTGAAAACAAATGGAGGGGGGGGGTGTTTCATCGGTAAAAAAGAATGATTGTTCTTCTTTGGCCTTTTGGCTAGGATCAAAGTGTATTATCCGCTCTCATACGACACTTCAACTTTTCTGTCTTCAGTTAATGAAGGGAAAAAATCCTTCTAGACTAAGGCAATCTATATTTTTGTTCCAAATCCAGAATTCCCCTTTTTTGGAAAGCTAGACTTTTACCACATTAAAAACCGACCTTGTGTTTAGCTTTGCTCTCGTGGGGAGGCAAGTAAATAGGGGCTTAAATCCCTGCAAGTTGCCTGTCCGTTTTATCTCTTTATAAGAATCACAGAAATCCTGTTGATCGTTTCAAAGTAGAAGAATCTGCTTCTATTTTGCTGTTGGTGAAGGATGGTCGCCACTAATTCTAATATCAACTGATGTCTCATACATCAAGAATGTTGTTTGAGTGAGCATTTTAGTTTGTCATTATTTTGTACATAGAAAACAAGGAAGATACCCAATATCATCGTATGTATATATATATACTTTTATGTACGTATAAAATTTATATATATATATATACATACATTTTCTTTAATGAACGGCAGGGTTAGAAAATGAGGAATAGGCTAAGAGCAGGAGGTATGAGAGTTTGGCATTTTGCCAAGGTGTGTTAAATTCCAACATGGAGCAGAGGCCCCTTTTGTTTATTTTCTTATTTTTTCTTATTCATTTATTCATTTTTTTTACTTTTAAGTTTCTCATTTATTTATCTGTCGACTTAAGCATTGCTTCTCTCTTTCTCTGAATATTAAAAAAAAAAAACTTTTTTAAAGGCAGTATTTGATAGCAAGGAATGCTGGGTATTTTTCTTGCTCTTATACACACTTAATGTGCATATATGTGTATATATTTAATGTGTATCTAAATGAATAAATGCAAAATATTTTTCTATTTATCCTATGTTTATATCAAAACACGTTACGTTTATTTAACTCAGTTATATATTTAAGTATTTTTTACTCCTCTCCAGGAGTTAGGCACAAGGCCAGTTTTATCCTACTCCCACAAGTAAGATGTGACCCAAGGTCGGGTCGGAAAGTGGGGGTTGAAAAGCCAGCGCCCGAGAGGTGAGCACTCTGACCATCAAAAATTGCCTGGGCAGCCCCGTCGGCATTCCCCGGTAGGGGCGCCTCAAGCAGTAAGCAATTAACTTACTCCTTCCCAAAGAGGGGAGGCAAAGCCTGGGAGGGTGGACCTTCTAGAACTGCACAGGACAATCCCATAGACCAGCGTAAATCAAGTCCCGAAGGACAAGACAATACCAGTCTATGGGGTGTAGTATCCATCGGAACAGATACTACACTTTGATCTTAGCCAAAAATAGAACACTGCGTAAACACATTCATCCCGATGCTTCATTAGCATAATCATTTTAAAAACACCTAATAAATTAATATTCTGAACAATCCATAACTGTTTTCGTTTTACAGTTTTCTTATATATATATATTCAAAAGTTTTGTTAATATTAATGTTATTGTTATAAGTAGTAGTAATATTAATTCCAACGATTTTATGAAAAACGTTGAACTTTCAAAATGATTATTTTGAAATTCGAGTAACTTCCGGTCACGTTTAAGCATGTGCATGTTTACACAAACCAACAACTTAGATTACCTGGAATAATTTATTTTTAAAAATTACACTCCGCATTGAACACAATAACTAGATATATACTTTATCTTTAAAACTAAATTTGTTGTTGTTTTCGACGACAACGATGACGACTATTGAATATGATTATATTTGCTATAATAAAGAAAAAAGAAAACTTCACCCCTCTCAGCTTTTTAAATAATAAAAAAATAGATTCATATTTTTTTTTAACTTAATTTTTTCTGTCTTCTAAATGAATAAATGCAAAAGTTTTTATTTCCATTTATCCAAACTATATTTTCATCAAAACACCAATTAATTGGGGATGGGTATAGTTAAAACAATGTTTTTACTCAGAGACTTCCATAATTTTAACAACAAATTTTGATAAATTTGTAGATTAACACCCTCAGCTAAGTTTAAACAATGTGATTCTACTTTTTAACGCTATTCTAACTTATTAGGACAGAATTTTAACACTAACCCTAAGTCCGACTGGCAAGGTTGTAAAACCACACGTAATCGCGGAAAAGAGTGGACCCCTGCACCCCCCAAATAACGCACAGAATTTATCTCCAATAGCAAAAAAAAAAAAAAAAATGGTTAACTGCCATAAAACCCTAGAATAACCTGTATATGGAGGGTCATTTTAAGTTAAATTTGTATGTGAGATTGATGCCTAACTCTACATTCTAAAATATTTTTTTGCTGTTTTCTACTGCCGCCAGGGTTTTCTGGGTATCCACACATAATCGCCTAAAAAGTAGAATCGTATTTTTGAGGTGGGGTGGGGGGTGGGGGTAACTGAGGGTGTTAATCTACAATAATACCAAAACTTTTAATATTTTTATTTATACATGAAAAATAAGGTATTTAATTATTTAGATAATTTTAAAGAAGCTATTTATTTAATTCTCACGCAAAAAAAATAACACAACTAAACTCAATTGCTTAAATTTAAAATAAAAAAGGGACGTACAGTTAAAAAATAAAATATGGGTAAATTTGCGGATTAACACACTCCGCCACCCCCCTAAATATATTCTGCGTTTTTAGGAGTTTACGTGTGAACACCGTGGAAAATGGAAAGAAGAAAGCATATTTAGAATTTAGGATGATGGATCAGTTTCATATATATTTATTCTAAATTGTGCGTTATTCTGTACGTTATTTTTTTTTTTGTGGGGGAGGGGTCCACTCTTTTAGGCGATTACGTGCCAGTCGGACTTAGGGTTAATGTTACAAATATATTAGTTAACTATACCCTTCCCTAATTAATTGCTGCCCGGAGGGCGGGTAGGTTTGCTAGTATTTTCATATACATAAAAAAATTATCATAATATATATATATATATATATATATATATATATATATATATATATATAAATTGTCTAACAAGTTATTTTATTTACCTCTTCTCCAGGAAGTTAGACACAAGGTCAGGTGTGTGTTTGATGAAAGTGTTTCTATGGAACAATCTGGATTCGAACTTGATACACCCAGGTTTCCAGTCAGTGTAGTTAACAACTTAGCCACCATCTACCCATTTACGTTCAATCATAACTTTTTAAAAGTATGCTATAATTTTTAACAATTTCATTCTACTAATGTACTGACCAAACGATACCCTAAATAATTCAACAAAATTTCATAAAAATTTGATTTAAAACAAAGTGTGTGTGTGTGTGTGTGTGTGTGTGGTGGTAGAGGAACAGCATGCAACAGCTGTTTCTTATTTAAACATATATATATATATTATTTCATGCCATGGGTATTTCGTAGTTAAAAAAAAACAAAAAAACTCGAAAGTATTTATGAGATTTAAATTTCAACATTTCGTAAGGCATTCTATCGATTTTATTGCAAAATCGATTTTTTTAACAACATATATTGCTTCATTGAATTATCTTTCCAAAAATGTAAATATTTTCTTACAAGGAACGGTAAAAATCGAGGGGTTTAATGCGAAAAAAAAAATGAAAGTTAAAGGATGCTGGGTATATTCATTATAAAATAATATAAATCGCAATATGGGGTTAAGGGATAGGAGTATATGTACAATGAGGTCTTCATTTAATCTAGGTAACTTCAAGGTTGCCTGCTAGCATATATATATATATATATATATATATATATATATATATATATATATAAACAGTCAAATAATGTTAGACGCACTGCCATTATTATCTATAGTGAGGATTTTTTAATGATTTCTATTATAAGAGAGGAATAAAGAACCACGAGAAGGGGAACAAAAAGAAAAAAAGAAAAAGTTACGAAGTGATTCATCTTTGTTCCCCTTCTCGTGTTTCTTTATTCCTCTCTTATAATATAAATCATAAAAAAAAACCCTCACTATAGATAATAATGGCAGTGCGTCTAACATTATTTGACTGTTTATTAAAACTTTGTACCTACAAAAATCTATTCATATATATATATATACATATAACCATTACTTCTTCTTGACAGAAGTTTGTCATCTGTTCAATTAGTTGCTGTGTAACCTGGTGCACGTAGGTGGCTTTTTAATCCAGCTTCAGTCTTACATGGACTTTCACATATGTGACACAAAAACTTTCCTTCTGGTAAGGGTGTCTGCGCATAGCTTTATTATGAATTTTCGAATGTCTTGTCAGGCCACTTTTAGAATAAACCACAAATATGACAACTTAGCACTGAAGGTCATGCTGATATCGCTTCCTCATAAAACTGTTGATTCTGTCTTTGGTTGTATGATTTAAGATGGTTTACAACTCCAACTTTTGTCAGAAGTAACCTATCACATACTTAAGTTCCTGTTGTATATTCTCTGACACTATACTTTCATCCTGCTTTCTTAAAACACGTTTTAAGACAGCATGATCTACACGTCACTCTTCAGAATCCTTACATCTTTCCCTGATATTTTTCTTTCATAGTGGCCAGTCTTCCGATTGTGCTTCCCAGTTATCTACATCCATCCAAGTAGTTTCGAGTTGTTTTTCAGGGCAACCTTTTTCTCTGTTTATGTTGTGGTCTCTTCCCTCTATCTATCTCGCGATAAAACAACTGTTCAGGGAGTCTTTCGTCCTCCATCCTAACCAGTCCAGCGCATCTGATTTTGAATGATGTGCATCTCTATGCTGGTGCTTCTTGATCATTCAAAGAAGTTTGGGAATATGTGAATTATTCAATAACGGTTGTAACTGAAAACATGCAATCACAGTTTAATTAAATTCTCATATTTTCTCATTAGTTGTACACAAGGTTAGTATAAAATGAGTTCTCTGACGCCTTGTAACACCTACTATATTGTACTTCAGCATCAAATAGCTTAAAAGGGGTCGACATGTCGTGAAACAGAAAAAACAAAAAAACAAAAATTACAAGCCTTATTTTTCATCATTATTCCAGTGACAAAATCTTTTCAGCTATAAGCAACCTTATCTGCTTTCGTCTAATCTGCCCGCTGTTATACTAACATTGGAATTATGTTTAAGTGATCATCGTAATGATCCAAATAATTGCATTAATATCGTTTGTAATTTCCTTTCTCTAATTTCACTCTTAATTACTCGACAGGATGTAACTAATTATAATGATCCATCATAAATGTTATGATTACCAGTGTGATGTACGCTGTCTAATTATAATCGAATGAACCCTTGGGGAGAAAAAATTTGGAATTGAATAAGGATAGAAGAAATCGGATTTTATTTGCGATGGCTATAACACTAATAAAAGATGTGTCCAGTTCACTCACTATCCAGGTTTATCGTCCATGTTTCTTTTTATCTTCTATGTTTCCCTTTGTCCAGTTAGGATTAAAAATCTTTTTCTTAAAAAATCATAATCGAATTTCACTTTGAAAGTATTTCTCTTTGTGTCTCGTAAGGTCGCTTTGAAAAAAACCCAGAGGATGACCGAAATAAAGGTTGTTGAATACCCTGCAAAACTCTGCAAGATCAACAGATAATGTACTGACTATAATATCACACAGGATCAGTGAATCTATTTACGGTGGCTTTGTTTCTAGGGTAATGGCTCTTCACATATCAAAGGCCTTGGGCAGGGTTTGGCACAAAGGTTTGCTTTACAATCTTGCTAGCTATGGAGTATCAAGAAATATCTTCTCAACCATCAAATCTTTTCTCTCTGATAGGCCTATAAAAGTAGTTGTTGAATGGCAGAAGTCTGAAGCACATAGTATCAAATGCCTCAAAGATCCATTCTGGTCCCAACCCTCTTCCTGCGCTTCATCAATGATCTTCTAAATCATATTCTGAGATCATTCATTGACATCTATGCAGACAATACAACTATCTATGGCAGCACTTTGAAGAGCATTGATGATCAAGATCTTGCTGATACTTTCTCTTCTGACCTAGTGCTGTGATTGGCTGAAAGAAACTACTGATTTGAGTTTTTGTCCAATCGAGAGTTGATACGTAAAAACAACATACACTGCAGCTGCTGCTTCCAGTAAGAGAAGATAAAGAATTAAAATTAAAACTTAATTGTAATAACGGAAAATGATGATGGTCCTTCTTTTGTTTTAGATGTGGACATCGCATCTATACAATCAGCTGTATTCATCGATCAGTCAATTGATCACATTATAAACTTGCCCTTAATTTTCCCTTTAACCGTGACCTTGAAAGTCAAGCAGATCTGTTAAATTAAAAATGTTATCTACTTCGTCACTTTAATGAATTAAATTAATTTTCTCAATGGAAATTAATATTACTATTATAAAGTATCAAACTTAATCTAATATTTTCATAGTATTTTTTTAAATCAGATTTTTCATTCATCTTTCTAACTCAATACATCTTTATCTCTGCTATTTATGTTATGCTTTTGGTTGAGTTTGTAACTATGCTTGCTTGTTTGTGTACAGCCTAGTGTCCACATTGCTTGACCAATCGTCACCAAACTTGGTCAAAATATCGGTCATGATCTAACTTAGAAAAGATTTAATTTGGGGATATTTAGGTCAAGGTTATGGAAAGTCAAACTTTTGGCAATAACTTCGATTCTGTTCACTGTAGAGACTCACTACTTGGCCCATATTGTAGCCAATGAAGTTCCGCGTCTTTTATAACATTGACTATGAAAAGTTTGGTTACGGTTGAAATTTTGACGGAATTTTAACTTCCGATTTTTCCAAATGTGGCATATGGATCTGATGCGTTTTGATAACAACAACTACCATGCAAAATTTCAGCCTGGTCAGATTTTTTGAGTTATTAATATAACTTAACTTCTGGAATACTTCGTACAATATGGAGAAGTAAGGCCTAAATAAGACTTCGACCCATCCTTACATTGTCAGGCTGAGGTATGCAGTCTCACGACTGACTTATGTTCTTGTTCATGTATAATTCTGTATCTTTTGAGTTTATAATTTTAAAGACCAGTGCAAGACTCGTCAGCCATGCTTTATAAGGAAGGCTTTTCAACAGAATGACATCTTTTGTGTGAACTGTTCATTGAAGGAAAACACTGTCTTCACTTCTATTGTTTTGAATGTAAAAAACATTAAATAAGAATCAGATTTGAATAGTGTTTAAAAAAGTGTTTCATTGTCCACGTAAACATATTTGCACCTGACAGAATATTTGCTGTTTCTTTATGGAGTTTTTTTTTTTGTTTTTGTTTTAAAATAATGTAATGTTAGACAAAAGATCCAGAACAGATAGATGAACCGATTCATTTGTAAGTATTAAACTATTTCTCATTTTTTGGTGTATATAGAGTAATAGAGTAAGAGATAGTGAGAGTGTAAGAGAGAGTGAGAGATAGTGAGAGAGTGAGAGGGTAAGAGATAGTGAGAGAGAGAGGGTAAGAGATAGTGAGAGAGAAAGTTAGTTATTGAGATAGAAAGAGTGAGGATGAGATAAAGAGGGGCCAAAAGGGTAAGAGAGAGTAAAAGTTTGAGATAGTAAAAGAAAGAGAGAGAGAGAGAGAGAGAGAGAAGAGTGAGGCAGAAAGATAAACAAGTGAGAGAGTAAATTAGAGAGAGAAAGAGAGAGAAAATCTCAAATGAGCGTCTGTAGACGGACATCGAAGACAGCGAAGCGAACCAGGTCAAGTTATGTAAATGATTTGTTTTGGGTTCGATATAAGCAAGTGTATTTCTCCTATTCAGTCAGTTCAAGTCGGTTTCCATTGTAAACTTGCTCTCCTTTGCGATAACCAGTGTTGAAGACTTGTAGCCCTTGGTCTGTTCGTCCGTCAAAAGTTAAGTAAGGCCTAGATAAGACTTTAGCCCATCCATACGTTGTCAGGCGAAGGTATGCAGTTTCACGATTGACTTATGTTCTTGTTTTTGATATTATGGCTTTGTATTTTTTTTTAAATTAATGGATTTTTACTAAAATAACTAGAAAAAATGTGACCCATTTGGTCACCCGTTGAGCTCAAGTTAGATTGTTTGAATCAGGAAAAAGTGAGTTTGCAAAGCCAGTTAAATTTTTTTTTAAGTAAAATTATAAAATCTAAAATTAATATTTTTCTATTTGCTATGTCTCCGTTTTTTCCTATCTCTCTTTTTCTCTCCAGCTATGGGTTTAATAGTATTAATACTTCCCTATAATTAATATTCCCTATAATTGGCTATTCCAATCTTGCGTTGGGTTTTCAAAACCCACATGACCTTGTGTCTGACCTCCTGCAGAGAAGGTAAATAAACATAGTGCTGGAATGCATAGAGACTACTCGTTGAAAACCCTTGAGGCCAACCCAGAAAGGTATTACCCCTCTGCAAACCCAGCAGATCTGCTAATATGGTTGGGTAAGTTATGGATCCACAATTTATCCCCAACACTGGGTAAAATAGCAACTTATGTTCAGTAAATCGTATATGTAAAGTAGACCCCCTTACTTTTATGATTAATAGTTGCTTTTTTACTACAAGCGACATAAAAATGTTTGTTTCATCAGTCATATGAGGCAAATATTGATGCATGTTGTTAAAAACAAAATTTTTATTTTACATCGATTTCATCGATTCTTATATTTAATCCTGATCAATATTTTATTTGTTATTAGTCATACATAAATGAATGCCGAGGAGTTATTACCCTTCAGTCAGAAGCTCTTATACTGCCGCTCAAATTACTGAGTACTAATTTAATAATAAATAAGTGTTTTCCATATTCACCGGTGAAAAAGAGGGAAAGGAAGTCTTGATTTGTCTTTTTTTGCTTTCTTTCTCTTTTCTTTCATTGCCTTTGGTTAACCGATATTCGACTCTAAAGAGAGAGCAATAAAGAGAAGGTGGAAGAAAAGAAGAACAAAGACAGCCTGGTTTATGTATTTAATAGCATCATAATTTCCTACCTGGGTCAATCGTTTAGCTTGCCATACTTACAGACAGTCTGTGAGTTCGAACCTCACCATGGCATAATTATTTTTACTCTGATTTTGTCATAAAATGAACTTAGACATTTTAAATTAGAATATTAGGCAGATTGTTTAGTTTTTACTTTTTTTATCTGTAATCTACATAATTTACGAAAATTAGGATCCCGGGCAACATCAGGTAGCCCCGCTAGTATACAATAAATTATCTACAATAGGTGCGATAGTTCAACATTAAATGATGAAAAAGAGTTGACATGCTGCAAAACAGACACGCCACACCATTGAACTTAGGGAAATATATTCTAAGGGGTCAAATGAAGAGAGGTGAAAAGGTCAGTATGCCCTCCCCTGCTGCGATCATGATTAGAATAACATGTGATCCTTTAGTGATAAGATATACATAGAAAAAGTTGATAAGGTTAAATATCTTTTTCCTGTACAGGTTTTCCTGTGCCATAGTATGGGAAATGGAATTCATGGGTGACATATATATATTTTCTCTGTGTCTTGCCGCACGTTTTCTCATTTGGAATCGCGAGGTGCCGAAACATGCGTGTGAAAATAATTCTTGAGGAGACAGATATGGTTACACAAAATTGGAATAAAATGCAATACAATAGCAGCAATCAGAAAATAACAATCACCAAGCGAGAACAGGACAAAGCAAAGAAAGGTAATGATAGGCTAAACAAAATATTATACTAGCTGTTCCTACACGGCGTTGCCCAGAATTATTTTTACTTTCATAAATAACTTATGTGACGGATGTCAAGAGAGTTTGTCATTCTCTTTAAAAATAAAAATAAATAAAAAGTCGACCAAAGGGAAGTAATACTGTATTGATGAATACAAAGTTACTTCCCTTTTTTTTTAAGATTGTGTCGTTTGGGAAATTATCCCGGTCGAATAAAATAATTTATTAAATGAATTAAATCGAATTAAATTTTCTTCTTGTAAGCAGGTGAAGTGCTAATAATAGCAGGTGATGCACTCTTTAGCCTTGGTCGGCAATCACCTAATCATGGTGTTTTGATAAAAGCACTGGTCCCCATCACAGCACTGGGTTGGTGTTAGGAAGGCCATCTGGCCTAAAAAAAATTTGTTTCAATTAAGAAAATGACTTCTAACAAAACCTGATCAGAGATAAGAAGAAGAAGAAGAAGAAGAAGAAGATGCTGCTGTTGCTGCTGCTGCAGTGGAATTACTGGTAGATTGAGAGATGATAACCAGTTTGTGTGCAAGAAGTGTAAGACAATGGAGATGGATGTGAACTCAGCTATGAAGAAGGTGTATCTGGATGGCGAAGCTATTGAGGTTGTTCAGAAGTGTTGTTACCTTGGTGATAGCATTGGAGCACAGGTTGGGGCAGCTTTTCAGACCTGTAATAGAAGACTTACATGAAATCCATTGCTACGGTCGTAGGAAAAATGATGGGATTTTTCTACTGCTCCAGAAAGTACCTCATTCCTGACACAATCCTCTATCTGTACAAGAGCCAGATACGTCCTAATATGATAATACTGTTGCCGCATCTGGGGAGGTGCTGCTCAGAGCACTCTCTCCTGCCTTGACAGAGTTCAAAATCGACTTTGAAATCTGGCGGGGGATGATCTCTTCTATTCTATCCAGCCTCTTTCTCACAGGAGAGACGTTGTTAGCTTTTGTCTACTCTATCATTATTTTAATGCTCCAATCTCTGGTTCCTCTCTGTGAAACATTCACAGTAAAGACTCGTGGAGTGTCAACCATCGTAAAAGAATTTTCCTTTCCTCCTCTGTGTACCTAAAACGAAACAAAACTACCGTGAATAAATTTTTTTCCCAAGAACTTCATATCTGCAGAATACAATACTGCAGGGCTGCTTCCCAGCTGAGTACAACATGGTCGTTTTTAAGTCCAATGTTAACAAATTTTTGTTGAGTCGCCCACTTAAGTAATGAAATTCTAACTGTTTAAGCTATCCTTTCCTATCCTTTCAAAGGTGTTGTTCATAGCCAACTTACAATCTCATTAACCCTTATTCTCGAATGGCCTTTGCACATTGATAAGTGGTGACTCATTAGTATTAAAAAAAAGGTGCTAGTGTGATTGCAAGAGTGGATAGCAGAAGTTCAGAGAATTTCTGCCATTACTAACTTGTAGAGTGTACCACTATCGACCAAAAGAAGAGTCTATCAGGCATGTGTACGCAGTGTGTAGGGAGATGAAACCTGTCCAGTGAGGGTTGAGGACATGCGTTGCATGGAGAGAAATGATATGAGAATGATACGATGTATGTGTAAAGTGAGTCTTAAAGACAGACTTAGATCTGACGGCCTCAGAGAAAGATGATTATTATTATTATTATTATTATTATTATTATTATTATTATTATTATTATTATTATTATCTTCTACTTGCTAAGAATATGTACCAACGTTGCACAAAAAACACCTGACAAACTAAAATCAAACACTGATTTTGTAGGACGAAACATCGCTGCAAATAATTCTTGAAATTGTAAATCCAAATTACAGATAAAAATGCACAGGAGTAATGATAATAAGTATTATCTTACTATAAAAGAGATTTGGTGTCTGTCTGTTGTCTCTCTGTAACCAAAACTGTATCTCAAATATATGCCATGATTTCACATAAATAATAGTGAATAAAGAATAAGATAGATATTTTAGTGTGAATTCTACCTACAGACTCTGAGTTCAATTCCTGATGAAGGAACCTAAGAATAAATTAACTGGTACTTCATATCTAATAATGCATGAAAATGTGGAATGATATGCGGAAGTTTATCCCAGTGGACCAAATAAAGAAATCGGTTTGAAATTTCTGGGAAGTTTTTATGACTAGGACAAAAGGCATGTGAAGAAGACCAGAGAGTACATCAGCCGAAACCTTGTGAACATAAGTCAATCAGATGAACATAAAGACATTTATGTCCACTTTTAATCTTGAAACAACATACACATGATAACGATGGCGGTATTATTATTTATTAATTTATGCAATAAAAAAGTTATCTTTCTTTTATCAAATATCAAAATATCAACATATATGCAAATTGAAAGTGTTTTTTTTTACGACGGACAATGCTATCAAAATGTATTTTAAGACCAAGCTAATTTTTTTGGTTAAGTCTACCAGTCTACTTGATGATGGCTTCCGGTTTTTAAAGTTCGGAAATTGAGAAGCGATCTTTATCAAAAAACAGTCCCTCATAATTTTATACCGCTTAGATTTTGGCAGAATTTTTAATTTCACTAGTCTGTAAACATTTCGTTAAGAGACTTAACCAAATTTCTTTTACCACAAACCCTAAGTCCGAGTGGCAAGGTCGTAAAACCACACGTAATCGACTAAAAAAGTAGAACGCCCCCCCCCCAAGTTTGATTTGATTATTTGTAATAAAAAAAAGAATTTCCAATTATAAAAACCAGTTTGATTTTTTTGTATGTTAATAATTAAACAAAAATGGTGAAAACAAATTATTAAATGGCCTCCATAAAAAACCCATCCTACCTAAAATATAATGGGTAACTGTTTCTTAAAAAACACAGTTTGTCAATTTCCGATTTCAAAACAGGAAGTCGTCACCGAGTATACTTTTTCTCTAATCAAACCGGATGTCGTCATCAAGTATACTTTTTCTCTAAGTCAAATAAATATAAGTTAGCTGGCATTTCAGAGATGTAGATTTGTATTTAGTTTATTTATTTATTTTTTTTTATTCACCTCAAACGAGGTTTCTTGCTACTGAAGTGTAAAGGGGCTACCGTGGTAGTACCCAGATTTATATAGGGACCATCTGGGAAGACGAATTAGGTAGCAAGATGTTTGTTCACATTATATTTAAATTTCTGCATCTTGGCACTGTTGGAAGTTAGCGTTTCGGAGATGTAGATTTGTATTTGGTTTTGGTTTTATTGACTTATTTAATTTTTAATTTTTTTTCATTCACCCCAAACGAGGCATATTGCTACTGAAGTGTAAAGGGACTATAGTGGTAGGGTCCAGATTTATATGGGAGGGTGGGTTGGGCAGAAAGAGGTTTGTTCGCATTACATTTAAATTTCTACATGCTTGTACTGTTGGGGAAACAGGGAGCAGAAAGGGAATTTCAAAGGCAAGCGTTGTTTATAAATACATTTCTTATGAGGTAGAGGTGTGCCTCGAAACATGTTAATCATATTAATTTTCCAATAATGCCTCTCACACTCACGAAACATTAAAACTGTAATGAGTCATGTTGTTGTTTAAACCATTCAAGTATGCCAATTACTTGCAAGTGTTTTTCTTTTGGGAAGGACTCTTTCTTTTTATGCAAGTATATTTACCCACAAACCAATACATGTAGCAGTTTATTTATATAATGTGTATGAGTAATTCTATTCATTTTTTCATTACTAGTGTTTCAATATGAGTGTCCACATTTCATCCAATGGTTTAGTTTTGTTTTTCTCTTTTCACTTCTAATCTTCCGAAAATTATTTCATTGATATATATATATATATATATATATATATATATATATATATATATATATATATATATATTGTGATTTGGTATCTGTCTGAAACCAAAACTATACTATTAATATCTTTTCATGTTCAATTCAGTTTATTATACTATTTCAGACTAATGTACTATCTTTCAATGCTCAATTTAGAGGGGGGGGGTACTATCAGTTCGATTGTCATGATATCATCCTCCCAAGCATTACCACCTCTTTTTTGGAGAGGGTGGGGAGTAATATAGTGTCTGTTCTGTTGTTATGAGATCATCTTCCCATGCATTACCTCCTCCTTTGGAGGGGTAATGAAGTATCCGTTCTGTCGTCATGAGACCATCCTCCCAAACATTACATAAGCTTTTTATTGGGAGGGGGGGGGTCAAGTGTAGTATATGTTCGTTCGTCATGATAAAAGAGTGATTAAGATCAATATTTATTAATTATAGAGGTATACTATAGAGCAATGCAGAGATTAGCCATTTGATACCATCGGTTTCAATTTGGTTAGCTGTTTGACTGATGAGAGGATGGTAATGTTTATTCTCGCTCCTGGGACGAATTTCCTGCTCAACCTGAAACATATGGTATCGATGGCTATTTCAGTGTATTGCTCTATATTATCACCTACAATTAACCATATATAAACTAGAAGAATACCCGTCCTAGGACGGGTAAAATTAATTCTCCGATCGGAACAGTTTTACACCACTTTTATGTCCCCTTGCAAAGATTAAAATCAAGATATAATGCTACTAAACCTTATGTCTAGAATCAATATTCATATTTTGATCAAATCTATTACATGATTTTGATTCTAGAAAATGTTTAAGCTTAAGGGGTCTTAAGAAGAAATTGAAATTCAGGGAGTCTTTCTTCATTGGTGTCTAATGACAATAGATCAAATTTAATGCAAATCCAAGATATTTGAATTTTTAAATGAGAGGTTGTGTCCATATTATGCCCCCTAACAACACTTTAAAATGCTCAAAAAAAAACTGCATATTGGGGAATATATTTATGAATTGATGTCTAATACCTATTGTTAAAATTTCACAAAAATTGAAGATATCTGAATTTTTACAAAGAGCTTCCACACCCTCTTTGCCCTCTTTGCATACAATTAAATTAAACTAAATATAGCCCACATTACCCATTTTTACACCTAGCAGCTGTGTTCCAAAATTCATAAACATCGATTAATTAGTTCAAGAGTGAAACCTGTACATACAAATATATAAACATATATACATACCTAACTCATATATACACAAGTCTCTGAGTTTGTCTGTAACTGGGTTATTGAGAAAATGGTTCTTTTTTTTTCGTATAAGCAGTTCTTTAAGATACTTCTAGATTTACTTGGCAAAAGAAGTGAAATTGTAGCCGATTTATGAGTACTTCTTGTGCGTCTGTCGCACATTTATGAATGAATAATGATACAGTGCAGCCGTTACACAACTATTAACCTCTATTTATACGATTCATTAATAGATTACACTGAACACTAGCTATGGGCGAAATAGTCACTTGCATTTAAACAATCAAATAACAAATGGTATCAAATGACTCTAAAACAGGTTGATATGCCGTAAAAAAAAAAGAAAAACCAAAATTCACTAAGATCAACTTCTAAGTAAAGTAAAATCCTAAAAACTGAGAAAACTGAATTTATAAAATGTCCATTAAGAGAAATCTTTTCTGATTATACTTTTTTGTATGATGCTTTTACCCTCACCCAAGCAACACCAGGTCCCCCCTTTTTTATGTGTAATATATATATATATATATATATATATATATGTGTGTGTGTGTATCTTGGCAGCATCTTTTCTTTTATACAAGTATCATTAAAAATAACGGACATCTTGTGTCTGGTTATTTTTTCTAAGATCCTTTCCGTTTTTCTGATTAGGTTCTTAGTTTCAGACGGAAACTGGCTGATAAAATTGCCATAGCTTCCCAAAGCGCTTTTGGACCCTTCCAGGTCCATCGTCAGTGGAGCAATGTTAACCAGGCATAGACCTAGGAGTGAATATATATTCTATTTAGGCGGGAAAATAAAGGACTGTGTTTTATGTAAATTTATATTTATAGGCATTTGAGTATATTAGTACTAATAGTATAGTTAATCTTGTTAATAGCTGGTTTTTCTGTTTTAATGTATAGGGCTTCGAGTATGTGGAGTTTAAGTGTATTAGTATTTTGTGCGATGATTTTTGTGTTATCTACTAGAAGTTTACTGACGATGGACCTGGAAGGGTCCAGAAAGCGCTTTGGGAAGCTATGGCAATTTTATCAGCCAGTTTCCGTCTGAAACTAAGAACCTAATCAAAAAAACGGAAAAGATCTTAGAAAAAATAACCAGACACAAGATGTCCGTTATTTTTAATGATACTTGTATATAGATATGTGTGTGTGTGTATAAACTAAAAGAATACCCGTCTCAGTACGCGTAAAATTAATTCTCTGAGCAGAACAGTTTTGCGCCACTTAATGTCCTTTACGAAGATTAAAATCAAAATATAATGATGCTAAACCTTATGTCTTGAATCTTTATTCCAATTTTTATCAAACTCCATGACATTATTTTGATTCTAAGATATGTCAAAAATTTAATAATAAATTGAAATTCAGGGAATCTTGTTTCATTGGTGTTTAATGAATATGGATTAAATTTAATGCAAATCTGAAAAAAATTAATTTTCTGATAAGAGGTTATGCCCCCTAAAACACTTAGAGTATTTTAACTCTGAAGAAACTGAAAATTGGGGAATATTTATTAAATAATAATTTCACACAAATCTGAGGTATGTGAATTTTCACTAAGGGCTTCCATCTCCCTTTTTCTCCTTTGCATGAAACTAAATCAAACTAAATATAGCCTATATTACCCACCCTTATGCCTAGCAGCTGTGCTCTTGTTTTTAATTAAATTAATCTAGTGTACGTAGGTAGTAACAGCAATATCTATCAAAATACAAATAAAACTCTGTGGATCTTGTTTGTTATCTTGTTTGTTTGTCTCCATGCACACTAGATGACGTCATTCACTTAAACAGTAGAGGAAGACACTGGGCAATTCAAAAAATGATACATTGCGATGTGACAAAAATAAGTCCAAAGATCAAAGCAAACTCACATCGAATGCCCTTCCATAACCACCTCGGCCAGACAGCCATATTGTAATTAGAAGCAGAGCTAAGAGAAATATGCACAATACTTGACTGAAAATCTTTTATGAGAGACTAATATTTAAACCCGGCTAAAGGATAATTACAGTTTATTTATAAGAATATAAGAATACTTTAATTTACCTGTAAATATATATATATATATATATATATATATATATATATATATATATATATATATAGTATAAATTCTTTTATTTATACAAATATTGAAGACATTGCCAAGGCTGCAGCAAAGAAGGCGGGCTCCCTCTACCATGCTAATAAACTCCTCACACGTGACATTATCCTGTATCTTTACAAAGCCACCATCCGCCCATGCATGGAGTATTGTTGCCACATCTGGGCTGGAGCATCATCTACTAGTCTCTCCCTCCTTGACAAGGTTAAAAAAAGAATCGCTAACCTAATAGGTCCCTCACTGTCAACCAAGCTCCAGTCCCTGTCCCATCGCTGCAATGTAGCATCCTTGTGCTTGTTTTACAAATACTTCAATGGATTGTGCTCAGATGAACTGGCTACTCTGGTGCCCCCTCAACGTAAATTCACTAGACCAACTCGACAATCAGCTAAATCCCATCCATTCACTGTGGAGGTCCCCAGATGCTGGAGAGCTTTCTACTCCAATAGCTTCTTTCCTCGTGCTGCTGGCCTCTGGAACTCCCTCCCTGCCCCCTGTTTCCCCGACGGTATTGACATGCAGAAATTTAAAACTAATGTAAACAGACATCCTGCTGCCCAACTCCCAACATATGTGTATTCACGTTTCAGTTGCCATTTCTTTCGAAATAGAGCTTCCTCAAGCCACGTAAAAATTGAGTATTTCAATTTTTACGTGGCTTGAAGAAGCTCTATTTCGAAAAAAAATGGCAGCTGAAACATGTATGCAATATGTAGCCAATAATATTTGTATAAATAAAAGAATTTATACTAGAATACAGCTCTACTTGTTATTAAGCACTATTGTATAAACACCGGAGTTTCATTTGATTAACATCTAGGAAACATCAACACAATTATTATATATATATATATATATATATATATATATATATATATATATATATATATATATATATATATATAAATGCAAAAGTTTGGCTCATTTCTCACAATAACAGTGAGGTCAGAAAACTTTATTCAGGTTAATACAATAGCAGCACCCTATCTGCTTTATATAATGCTTATATATATATGTGATCTCAGTAGTAAAGTTAACTAATTTGCATATTGCTGTGCAAAAGGATACTTTATTAATAAACTATAATTGTTTTGTTTTGTTTCAATTCAATGATTTTTTTAAAATCTTAATATAACAAATAGTTTTGTTTAGGAATATAGTTTGAATTCGTGTACAAATGTTTAGCAAGTCAATAGAATTCAGAAATGCCAACGATGGTGGGTTCTCCTTCTTGATTATGATGGCAGGACAGTTGTTTATGCACCACTATTGTGTTGCTTTCCGGCCTATTCTTTGGAGAAGCTGACTTGATCCAGCCACCCACCCACTCACCATGACCCAGACAAATTGATTTCTTCTTTCTTTTCTTTTTCTTTACAAGAAAAATAAATTTGTATCAAAATTACCAAAATGTTAATGTTTATCTATACGAATGAATGCGAAAGTGTTTGTTTCGTGTTTACAACAATGAAATGTTTATTATTAAAAAGTTTTGTTTCACTTATTTTAACTAGAAAATTTTGCAAAGCGATAAGAAGCTGGTGAAATCATCTAGTATGTATGTATGTATGTATGTATATATATATATATATATATATATATATATATATATATATACATGAATATGTCATAAATTTATTTATCTTGTATCTATAATATATATATATATATATATATATAAATGAATATGTCATAAATTTATTTATCTTGTATCTATAATATATATATATATATATATATATATATATATATATATATATAGTAAGCTATGAAAATATATTTATGGGAATTAAGCTACACAGAGGCTCCCGCGTTTCATCTCCGGGGGCACTCTTCAGGCTAAAATGCGGGGATGAAACGCGGGAGCCTCTGTGTAGCTTAATTGCCATAAATATATTTCCATAGCTTACTACCTAGCTCTACTTAGGTATGAAGTAAATACTGAAAATTGACACATAAAAACTTATATCTCCTTATAAATTTTATGTGGATACATGAAATAGTAATATATATATATATATATATTATACTTCTATATTTCTTGGTGATTCATTTTACTGCCAACGAACTCTCACTTGGATTTGAATACCTAAATCTCCCAGAATGGAACTCTTTCAAAAATTTGGATGTCTGGATTACCTTCAACTTATCACTCTACACTTGCTTTATGCTTTGAATCCTCAGATTTGATTAAACAACATTTTATGCTTCTTCAATGATAACGATTTTCTTCGCATATTTAATTTTTTTTTAAATTGCTTGTAATTTCATATTTTTTACATTTTATATTTTCAAATGTTTGCATAATAGTAAATTTTACTGACTTATCTGTCGAATTTCCTCTGATGATAGGAGCATATCTTTGAAAAATCTATGGATTAAGGAAAGGAAAAAAAGTTTTTTTTTATATTACCCTTGTTTGAAAAATTGATGATTTAATAAATATTGCATTTTATCCAATTTTTATTCTCCTCACTTATCTACTTATACTATTGCCCTATCTCGTATATCGAGCTTTGACTATTCAAGATAGGATATAATTTATAGATATAATTTTTATCTTTAGACGAATCGTCTAAACTTGGAGGGTCTAGTTGATATTAAAATCGAACAATAAATTTGAATATACTGACACCAAAGCTCCAATATAATAAGAGAATTCAAACATTAGTTGTTTGTCTTTTAGTTTCTGCAGTCTTCTCACACAATATTTGCACATTTTTTCTCGTCTTCACTCCCATTCTTCTCCAACTTTTTACTCTCTCCTTTTTTCTTTCTTCTCCTTCTATCGCCTTTTATCCTCTTTTTTTCTTTTTCCTTTCACACATTCTACCTTTCTCCATCGCCTTCCTCTTGCACTCTTTCTTTATCTCCTCTTCTCTCTTAGCATTCTTTATGCACGTTTCTTCTTTCTTCTTCTTTTTTTAGCTTCTTGTTCTTTCTTTCTTTTTTTTTCTTTCTTATTTTGATCCTATTTTTTCTGTTTATTTGTTTTCCCTTGTTCTTTTTTTCTTTCTTTTTTCACTACTCTACTCCTGTTTTTTTTTCGTTTTT
>OY744529.1:71975025-71987525 GCA_963556195.1 Sepiola atlantica
AAGTCGGCTTAACGATAAATATGAAATGATCTGGTGTAATGCGAAAAAGTTACTTGAATTAAATGTATTCTATATGTTTCTATGGTGTAACGAATCGCAGGATAAGGACATAGTACTGTGGGGGTTAGTCACTCCTATTCCCATGCTGAAATTAGTATTCAAAGAGAACACAGCTGAATAGATTGAATATATGAATCAATAAATCTGAACAAAACTAAAATGTTTTGCTTAATAAAGCACACATCAATAATTGGCCTAAATTGTGTATGAAGCAGATTTTTAGATGTAGCTTTTGGCTAGAAAGCTATAATCCCATCAAAAGCACATGGAAAAGTCTAACTCGACTTTATATATCAGATATTTCTTAATTATTTGGACAATAGCTTTTAGTTTTACATTTTTATTTGTTTGCACATTTTTAAACTTAAGGTAGACAACTCCTATTATATTCTTCAATTAAAAATGAGTTATCGCCCTTGCTGATTTTTATTTATAGTTTATTTTAAAATATTTTATATTAGCAGTCGTCTGAGCTGAACTAAATAATTTTTGGAAGTAAATTGTAGCTAACGTTATTATATTACCAATAACACAATACAACAATAACAATTGGCTAGACAGAAGCAAAGTTTGATTTGGCAGGTAAAATGGTGTTTGGGTCTGACAAGATTACTTTATATATTAAACATGCATATTATTTGAAGTGTATCTTTTGAGTGAGATAATTGTGGAAGTGGGGTAGAGTGACAATCTGACAAATAATTAATGTGAGAGGGTGCAAGCAACAAAATACATTGAAAACTTGTGTGTTGAAAGTACTGCCTTAGGAATGTGTACTCATCCTATTCCTTTTTTGTCACCCAATCACATGTTTCTATTTATATACAAACAAACTCCAAACTGACGCTAGGCACAGGGAAGGAAAAAGAAAAGTCTTTTCCCACTGTAGTAGAAAAACGAGTTCTTGCTGCGAATGTCTTACAAGGATGAGTCAAAGCTTGGAGCTTAGTTGAGCATCTTCCATGGAAAAAACAATAGAGTATAGAGAGACTAGCAATGTCTCTTCTGTGGAAAAAGGGGTTGTAGGGAAAAGAAGAGACCATCCGTCCCCACCAATTTCAGATGTGGCAGCAGTATTTCATCTTTGGATGTATCTGACTCATATATAGGATAGGTATAGATCAAACAATTAAAATACTTTTAAATTAAAAAAATTGTGTTCCAACCGATTGCCGTGAAGACAAGTGGAGCAATAGCCCCTACCATGTGAGGCTTCCTCAACAGCTTTGATCTATTAATAACGCGCTACACCGGGTACAATCGTGAATTGACTTGCCTTTAAGAGCGCCTCTCCATCGCCACTATTCGAGAAAACGCTTTGAGCCTGCTCTCTGCCTGCTAAGCCAGCAGGACATTCAATGAAACTTTGATATTTGCATATTGGTTTTGAAAAAGAACATTTCATTAATTAACTATTTTTTAAAAATTTTTTAAAAATTTTTATTCACCCCAAACAAGGCATATTGGCACTGAGACGTAAGGGACTACTGTGAATAGAGGCCAGATTTATAGGAGTAATCCTAAGTGGGGAGTTGTGTAGCAAGATGTTTGTTCACATTACATTTAAATTTGTGCATGTTGATACAGTTGAGGAAACAGGGAGCAGGGAATTCCTAAGGCAAGCAGTTCAAGGAAATAAGCTATTAGAGTAGAAAGTTTTCCGACATTTGGGGACCTATACAGTGAAGGGGTGGGATGTTGTTGCTAGTTGGGTTTGTCAGAGGTATATACGTCGAGGGGGTACAAATCCAGATTTCAAACAAAGCAACTAAAGTTGTTTTAGGAAGCAACTAAAGTTATCTGCCCCTACATAATTTTGTTGCCAGGATAGGCCGCCATGTTGAATTTTTGTTTTAATATTACCATAAATATGGTAAACACCTAATATTTGTGAAGTATTGTTCTTATTCAGGAAAATGACAGGAATTATGATTTTAGTACAAAATCAGATGTTTGAGACTTCTGCTGAAATTAATGTCACTGTAAATAATTAACAACTAAAACTACTAAATTACCTATGATTGCTTTTAAACATGTTTTGAGGTTATATGTGGCTACATTGAAGATGTTAACTCTAAAATGAGGCGGACATTTTTTCACGACTAATTTTGTCTGTTTTTCGTAGCAGTGACAAACCATAAGGCTTACTCTTTCCTCTTCTTTCCTTTTCACTTCTTAATCAAAATGCTCAATTTTGTGGTTTATTGAGTATTCAAGAAAGAAATTGGTTCTTCTTGACATAACACTCCCTGGTAAATATGTTAAATAAAATTCTAATTTTAGGAAATACATACGTTTTATGGTGATTAAAAACCGGTTACCAAGTTTTATGGAAAAAATCCAGTATCTTTTTTATCAAAGATATTCAATTTAAAATGTTTTCATTGCTACATTTGAAATCTCAAGAAGCACTAGAAGCATTAACCATTAATCCCTAGCGGCAGAAAATAGTTTCTTTGTGATTATAACCCCTGATAGGCCGTGATAATTAACAAGATGACGACTTTCAAGTCGTCCACTGAATCAATGGAAAATTTGAATATCTTAAAAAACTAAAAACATTACTGGATTGTTTTCCGTCAAATTTGGTGACCAGTTTTTAATCACCATAACAAGTATGTATTTCCTAAAATTATAATTTTATTTAGCATATTTACCAGGGAGTGTTATGATGAGAAACAACAAAAATTTTCATTTGTTTTCTGATTTCTGCAGATTTGTTTTTTTTTTG
Source organism: Sepiola atlantica (assembly GCA_963556195.1). Lineage (NCBI taxonomy): Eukaryota > Metazoa > Mollusca > Cephalopoda > Sepiida > Sepiolidae > Sepiola > Sepiola atlantica. Next base: position 71,977,817 of record OY744529.1, read on the forward strand.
CAACTATCCCGAATTATGATGAAAGATTATCACTTTTCAACAACTTAAAAAAAAAACTCTCTTAACCCTAAGTCTGGGTGGCAAAAAAAGATATTAGCTTATATAAGCTACTCTTTCTTTCTCGGTTATTTTGAAGGCTTTTATTTGGAGAGGGTATGGGGCAACCAGACTTAGAGTTAGTGGTAGGGTTAAGGGAAATTTTTTTTAAATTGATGAGTAAGGGTTTTGTTTGATTAACCATAGCTAGCAACACAGCCACTTCCTAAAAGTTTTGTAGGTATTTATGCAGTTTAGGACACAAGCTAAAATGGACTTAACGTTGGTTAGGGTTAACATGGGTCCTAATCTGCATAAGTACCATTTTTTAAATACCTCCTGAAAAAAGCATATTGAAGGAATGAACAAAAATAATTTGCCCAGTTTTCAAAAGAAGACAACTTTGATTTGTCATCGCTACAAAAAACAGACAAAACCAAAACTAGTCATGAAAAAATGGCCGCCTCATTTGGGAGTTAACATCTTCAATAATAGTTGTATATATTTTGTGTGGATAACTATTTTAGATCAAAATTTAGATTCTTCTTTTTTTTTGTACTTATGACTCGCTGCTTATCCAGGCTAAAAAGCCACTCGAGGATAACGGTTAATGCGGACGATTTATGATAAGTGTTTGACATTAGATTTGAATAGAACCATAATGTAGCCCTCAGGGAAGCAATCTTGTGACAACATGTTCCACAGATGAGAAGTTCTTAGAAAGAAACTGTTCATGAAAATTCCGTTTGCTGTTAAATGCACGGAGGAAGAAAGGAAAGTTTTTATGCAGTGAGGGTAGGAAAACGAGTTCTTGCCTGTGAAAGTTATGTAATTAAATTCTTTAGGACAATTAAGATGCTTTTTTTGTTACAGAAAAAAAAAAGAAGCTCAACTTAAAATCAGTGTGCACCGTTTGATCAATGGGTTGTTGACATGTAAGCCCAAATAGCAATTACATGAATTACGATGTATCACCTAGAGATTAATCATATATCTGTGTGTGTGTGTGTGTGTTCCCTATAGAAAGAAAGGTTAGAGAATCTACATAAAAAAACTAAAAGTGTATTTATATGTAATATTTTACGGGGAAGACAATGGAAGTGTCCTAAATCTATAATTGCACCCCGTAAAAGAGCTGAAGAAAAAGGGGTGAAAAAAAAAAACAAATATTAAAAAAATAACTGTTACTATAGACAATAAAAGTTACTTTTATACCAACCTAAACTTAACGGCAAAGGGAGATAAAGTAACACAAAATCAATAATTCAAAATAATGAATTAATAGAACTTTTATTGAAATAAATTAAAATGTGTGTGTGTGTATTTTGCAAAACGAAAATTTTATTTACAATCTAATAAAAATTGGTAATAAATTAAAATACTAATGGTTTTTGTTTGGAGGGGTGGGGGGGGGGATCCAAACGGACAATTACTTTCAGAAATTAAAATTTGTGAAAACAAAGTTTCTTTGAAAATGTGATTTTTTTTTTCAAAACAAACAGTTTATTTACAATATTGTAAAAACTTATAATAAATTAAAACAGTCAATTTGTTTTTTTGGGGATAACACAAACCGTTTCTTTAATAAATTAATATTTCGAAATAAATAAAAACAGTCATTATTTGAAAGTGTGATTTTTTTCTCTTTTTTTACATTTAAAAAGAAAAATAGTTTCTTAAACAGGATACATTTCTGAAATTTGCTGAAAAGGAGTTTCCAGTGAGGTCGTGGAAAATTCCTACCGCCACATAAATTCTGATAAATGGGATTCCGCCATTATAGGTGATTGTCTCCCCTTGCCATTAAGTTTTTAAAAATCCAGGATTGTCTGCCGTTGACGGTGCTGTAACTCTTCACAAATGAATACAAAATTCTATATTCAAGTGCCTAAAATTTAAGATGAAATAAGACTATCCATGTAAAACTATTTACGTATTCTTTTTATTGGTACTTATGTATGTAAACACACACGTGAAATATGGCAGTTATAAATAAAATAATAGAAAAACTTTAGGAATTGCTTATTTGTTTAGAAAATATTAACGTAAACTGAAATTTACAGAAATTAATCCAGCATTTTTTATTTTATTTAATAAATTAAAATTTTATCCTACGTCCTAAGACGACGCCATTACTGATTACAGGGAGATAGGTCAAATGTTTTTACTTGGAGACAAGCGTAAAATCGCTACTTTTAATTTTTATTTTTAATTAAAATTCTACTGGATTAATTTCCGTAAATTTAGTGTACGTTAATATTTTTCCACCACAAGTAAGTAATTCCTAACGTTGACCTGTTATTTTATTTATAACTGCCATATTCCACATGTGTTTACATACATAAGTACCATTTTTATTCTCTCGCTCCTTTATTTTTTTAAAAGAATCTTCCTCTTCCCTTCACTCCTACTGTTATAACTCTCCTGTTTTCCTTTTCTCTCAAATCTTAATCCTAATTTTCTATCTTCCACTCCTTTATATTTAGTCTTTCTTTCCCTTCCCCTCTTCTCTTTCTCTTTTCTTACTTTTCCCTTTCACCGTTCTTCACTCACTTTCTCCTTTCTCTTCTGCCCTATCCTCTGTCTGTCTCCTCTCTCTTTTCTCTTATTCTCCTTCTCCATATCTCCTCTTTCTCCTCCCCCCCCCCCTTAATTTTATACCTCCATTTTCCTCCCTCTCTCTCTCTCTCTATCGTGCGCTCTTTATCCTCCCCCTCTCTCTCTCTCTCTCTCTCTCTCTCTCTCTCTCTCTCTCTCTCTCTCTCTCTCATTAGGTTAGGTTAGTATTATACAACGGGTAAAAAGTAGGTGGAAGCCCTTCGTGAAACTTCTAATATATATATATATATATATATATATATATATTGACGACATTCTGATTCTCACTTCATCTCGTGAAGAAGCTACTTCTATATTTAACACCTTTAATAATACTGACCCCCACATTAAATTCACCATCGAACATCCCAACACCTCAGGCTCTCTCTCACTCCTAGACTTTAAACTTAGCATAAATCGATCCCTTCACACCACCTTCTATAGAAAACCCGCCTGCAGGAACCTTTTCATCCATTACAAATCTGCCCTACCCCCTCAAAGCTAAAATTAGTTACGCGCACACCGAAATCACCCGCATACAGAATAAATACTCATCCACTACCGACAAAACAACACACACCAAATCCTTCCACCAGACCCTCTTAACCAATGGTTTCCCCCTCACTACTATATCCAGCCTCAATAACACCAGAAGACGTAGACACCACACTCTCACCAACACCTGCTTCCTTAAGCTCCCCTTCTTTAGCGACCGCATCACTTCCGCTATCCGCAATGCCATATGTAGTGAGAACCTCGACATACAGCTCTCCCACACAGGCACTTCTCTCCGACAACATTTGGCCAAAAAAAGCCACTACACCCCGGAACCCTGCTCTCTAGTTAATTGCCTCATCCCCAACTCTGGTCTCTGCTTCTGCACCTATACGGTGTACAACCTACAATGCACTCAGTACCGGAAGTTCTATATCGGTAGCACCGTCAGGCCTCTGCACAACGCATCAAAGAACATCTGAACACACACATTTTTTCCTTTCACAAACACATAATATCATGTGGCAACACACATCGCTCTATTAGTGTCCGCATCCTCAACTCGGTCCGCAATGTCGGTCAACTTCGTATTTCAGAAGCCATTCAAATCTCTAAATTTCACCCACCTTTGAATAACAGACACAAACTTTCTTCTCCATTCATTCTCTGATGCTTACACTCTTTGCCTCCTTGCCTCTGCCTCTACCATCTATCAGCCCAGAACCAATCCACCCACACCTCAATGCCTTTTATTCTGTGCTTAAATTACATAATTAATTTTACATATAATAAATTTAAATATATTAGTTTTAGCAATATTTAGGAATAATTTTACCCTATAACATTACATATTAATAAATAATATAAAAAAAAAATTAAAAAAATAATAATAAATAAGAATTAAATAATATAGACTTTATATATATGTATATAGACTTTATATATATATATATATATATATATATATATATATATATATATTTATAATCTCTAAATAAAATTTTAATTAATATTAGGAATAATTATACCTTATAACATCACATTAATAAAATTAATAAGAATTAAGAAATATACACTTCATATATATATATATAACCTCTTAATTCCCCCCCCCCCTTTTTTTTCATTCAATTGAGTCTTGATCTTCTTTGGATATCATAATTCTTATTACTATAAAGTTACCTTTTATTTCACAATTGATTTCAGTTTTGAATTTAAATTAATTTTAACCAGATTCTTTATTTCACAGTTGCCTCCCCTTGACCGTTCATTTTATAGTTACATTAACGGCTCAAATTTATCAAATTTAAAATTTAATTATATAAATAAAATTGAAATATATAAATAAATAAATTAAAAACAATAATAAATAATAAAATATATAAATAAACAAATATTAATAAGATGACAAGCTTTAAGCTGAATAATTATACAATTAAATTATGATAGGAATAATTAATATTTACATCCAATTAGCTTGTCTAAACCCATTTTCTGCGTATCTACCATCTATTCTCTGCGGTATTTCGTCAACAGTTGTGTCCATCTTGCCTTTCGACCACTCGGTCATATTTTTGTTCTTTTGATAATTAGAGGTCCTGCTCTCGAAAATTAAAGTTTACCTTTGCCGGAACCTTTTTAAATTGCTTGACAGTAAACTTTTTTCTATTTACTGCTCTGGTATTTAATCTGTTTTAACGTGAAATATTAATAAATTGATTTGAGATTCCATTCATATTTTCTCTCATCATTTATTTTTGTTCATCTGTTCCACCTTACGGTACCTATATCACATTGCTCCTGCCTCGGATTACCAACTCACATTTATATATATATATATATATATATATATATATATATATATATATACTAGCGGGCTTTGCCAGCTCGCTAGCGCTTTGCCAATTTCACTACTTGAAACACTTGAAACAATAGTTTAAAATTATAAATATTTACATTCATAACTTTGTTGTAAATACGAACAAAAATCTTTCTCATTTATTCATACGCATTTTGGTAATTTCAATACAAATTTATTTTATTTTTTTAATGTTACTGTAAAGAAAGGAAAATAAAGAAGAAATCAATTTGCCTTTTCGCTTGCAATTTAGAAATAGATCGTACCTTGCTGAAAATCAAGTCAGCCACTCGAAAGAAAGGAACATTTGAACACAAATGCTAAATATTCGTCCAGGAAATAAAAGAACATTGCGAAACAAAATATTTGTTTAATTAAAATCAAAACAATCGTTGAATTAAAAAAAAACAATAACAAATAATAGTTAATTAATAAAATGTCCTTTTTCAAAACCAATATGCAAATTAGTTAACTTTGCGACTGATATTGTATATAAGCAGTATATAAAAAAAGATGGTGCGTCTATTATGTAAAGTTGAATTAAATTGAAATAAGGCGATTTGACTTTTATGTTAGTGTGAGAAATGGACCCAACTTTCGCATTCGCACACACACACATATATATATATATATATATATATATATATATATATATGTATAGTTTATGTATATGTATATTAGAAGAATACCCATTGTTCATATTTCACAAAAGTCGGAGGTATCTGAATTTTCACACTTCATATCCCCCCCCTCTCTCTCTCTCTCTCTCTCTCTCTCTTTCTCTCCCTCTCTCTCTTTCTCTCTCTCTCAATGTTTTCATACAAAAAATGTTTAATTCATTCATTTAGTTGTTCTCATGTGTGATTTATTGGCCCAATGTCTGCTACCTTAACATGCCGGCTGTTATTATTGCATTCTCCTACCTGCCAGTCTGCTTTACCTACCGGCATCTTCCAGCTTACCAGTCTAGTCGACCATTTATGGTATAGTAAAGCAGACAGTAGTCCTACAACTTACAAAAGTATCTATTTTCAATAAAGATTCTTTGTTAACTAACCACTACTATTTTCCCCCAACCTTTTTTAATATCCTTTTTGTATTGCTTACATTATATTTTTTTATCTCGTTTTAAAAATGTTTTTACTTGTCTCTTAATTAAAGTAAAATATATCTATCTTTATTAAGTTAGGTATGTTTATATATTTGTATGTACAGGATTCACTCCTAAACTAATTAACTGATCATTATGAATTTTGTAATATAGCTGCTAGGCATAACGGTAGCTATGTTTAATTCAATTCAGTTTTATCCAAAGGGGGTAAAGGGGGGTGGGGTAGATACCTTTTGTGAAACTTCAGATACTTTCGATTTTTGTGAAATTTTAACAATAGTTAATAGACATCAAGTAATAAATATTTCTCAAATTTCACTTTCTTTGGAGTTTTTTTTAAGGGGTTTTAAGGGGCATAATATGGATACTACCTCCCATTTGAAAATTAAAATATTTCAGATTTGCATTAAATTTGATCCATAGTCATTAGACACCAATCTTGTTTAAGATTCCTTAAATTTAAATTTCTTCTTAAGACCATTTAAGCTTAAAGCCTTAAATTTTAGACATTTTCTACAATCAAAATCATCCAATGGATTTTGATCAAAATTGGAATAAGGATTTTAGACATAAGGTTTTAATCTTTGTAAGGGGAGATAAAAGTGGTGCACAACTGTTCTGTTCGGGGGGGGGGGGGGTTCATTCATTTTACTTGTCCTGGGACGGGTATTCTTTTAGTATTAATACAATTGTCACAACATGCATAACTACCTACCTACCTACGTCATGCTGTACATTAGAACTGACTAATAAAAAATACTTAACATTATTTTTTATTATTCTTTTTGGTATTCAAAACTGCTTAGCAGAAGCTTAGCAACTATCTCAGGCAAGCTTTGAAAAGGGAGACTGTGAATCATAATACGTTTCATCTCTCAGTTTCAATATATTTGTTTGTCCTCCTTTCAGTCTTCAGAGACAATGGATACCCCCTGTAAGTGTGCCTGCATGGGAGTCTATAGTAAAGCCAGGATTGCACAATCCCCAATTGCACCTCTCCTCAACCGACATTGCTTGAGTTCAGTAGTAAGGAGAAGTCCAAGACGCGGAAACACTTCTGGGATAAGCGGAGAAGACTGGTGTTAATTTTTAGTTTTCTTTCTCCTAGATTAATTGCCCATCGAAGGCTGTAGAATTTAGTCTCCCCTTACTATTTAATCCATAGCTGGAGGGGGAATATATGGATTCATATCTTTCCAAAGGGTATTAGCTGCATCCGTAAATTCTACCTCAGTAATAAATTTCACATTCCATCATATGTATATTTGTTGGTTCTGTTGGGTGGAAAGAAATCCAATAGAGTGCTCGATTATTTAAGGATTTTATAGAAGTGTAGATCGTCTTATGATAGCAGAGTTTTGCGTGTAAATTTACAGATAAAAAATGACCGACGTGTGATAAGATGAATAACACCTGGCATGTTTTTTTAGCCAAGCTTCATTTTTATGTGAAACCATAATATCATGAGATGATCTGATCTTCTATAAAATATATATATATTTGTAGCTCCTAGAAAACCCGTCAAGATGGGCACTGTAAGTGTAGTATTAACATAGAATGACGTCGCTAGCTATAAATTAAGTTGAACGCTCTTATGACGTCAAGCCGATGGATAAAGTGTTAGAATTATCACTGTTTATTCGTTATTCAGCAATGGCCCAGTGGTTCTAGATGTCGGGATTTGAGTTGTAAAATACTCGGAATCCGGGTTTCGAATCGCATGACCAGTAGTGAATAGTCATATCTCTATGCTGATGAGTCCCGATTATAAAGGACAGAACGTATATGTACATAGATAATAAACAAAAACAAATATTTATTATAATCGGCTTAAGTGAATTTTTCTTAATTTTAAATTTTATCTGTTTAATATATATTTAATTTGTTTTTCCTTTTATCTTTTTCATACTTATATATAGTAATAATAATAATGATAAAATAAAAAATAAAAAAATGTTATTAAAAAAATGTGAATTCATCAACATTTGTTTCCTTAAAGCTTTTTTTACCTATATATTTTAATAAAATAAAATATGAAAGTAAAGTATTCCTTTGTTCTCGAATTGATTTATGTTTGAGTAAAAAAAAAGTTATATTTTAATTATTCTAATCAGCCGTAAGTTATAATTAAGCGAACAAGTCACCCATCTCTCTCTTAGCTATCTGTGTTTGTCTCTCGCCCTCTCACTCGATGTTGATTCAACCACTTACTAATATTTCTTAATATCTCTGTGAGCATTTAGAGAATGAGTGTCTCTCATCTAATTTACATACGTTTTTCTGTAAATGTCGCAAACACTTATGTAAATTAGATAGCAAAATAATAAGTCTCTTTTACTTCTATATGACAATATTAAAGAATTATATTTCTAAATAATAATAATAATAATAATAATAATAATAATAATAATAATATAGAAGTAAAGAGACTTATTCTTTTTAGTTATGCAAAAAGAATGTTTTTAAAAATGTAACCGTTTGAGTTTTCGAATGAAGCTAAAGTAGAATAAATAATGGTAGTGCTTGTAACCCAAGCATATATATATATATATATATATATACTAGTACAAAAAAAAAAAAAGGTGACCCGTTGGGTCGTCCATTGAGCTTGGGTTACATAGTTTGCAGCGGTAAAAGGTGAGTTTGCAAAGCCAGTTAAATATAAAAGACGAAATCCCAAATATGTCTCTTTCTGCTCTCTCTCTCTCTCTCCCCCCCCCTCTCTCTCTCTCTCTCTTCTAACTACAGATTAAGTAGCATTACCGATTGTTGTGATATTTTTGTTGTCGTTTATAATGGACTATTCCTATCTGTTTTTCTTTCTTTTACTTTCTTTATTATCCTCGACTGTTAATAAACTTAGAGGGTGACAGAAGTGAGAGTAATAGTATGCTGCCTTAGGGCCGGCTTTAACCCTCAAGACAGCTAGCAATAACTCCTTTCGAAGAAACAGGACTCTGAGCCATAGAATATTTTAATGTCAGGTTTTATTGTCCCTCGAAAAGGTAAAAAAAAAACTGAAAAGAAATAAAAACATTGTTCAGAAATGTGAATACAATAAATGACGACGAAACAGGAACGAGGAGTCTACAAATCTAAAAAACTGTTAATAGGAAGTATTTTTTAGGGTGAAGGATACTAAGAAGTACATATGTCACGAGCGATCAACAAGGAGATACGCACATGGGATGAGAAGGGAGAATAAAGTTCATTTAAATTAGAGAAATGTTCAAAGGAAATAACGGGCACGATATTCAATTCTGTTTGAGGAAGGAGAATGGATAATGTCTCTTACCGAAGATGGCCAAAAAGTCAGAATCTGTAGGGAGATTGAATTTTCACCATGCGGTTTTGTCCGTTACATAGCGGCAGCGAGAATTCAGAAAACAGAGCACCGGCAGCTGCTTGCCGGCCGGTGTCGAGATAAAAAAAGTCCCTAACGAATTGGGGGCCGGGAAAGGGAGATAACTCTAAGGGACTTATTCTAGGCTAGACATAACACTCCTTGCCTGGCGTCTTCGACGTCATGAAATTGCACTAGTTCTTGACACAAAGAACGGGTCTGAGGAGTTGCTGCAAAAAAGAGATGGAAGCCACTGAAAGGAGCATGA
>OY744529.1:71992525-72117525 GCA_963556195.1 Sepiola atlantica
TGTACCCATATTATGCCCCTATAAAATACTGCAAAGAAACTGTAATTTGGGGAATATTGATTTGATGTCTAATACCTATTGGAGGTAAATCGATTTATTCTCTTAGTGTGTATCGATTTAAAAAAAAGAAAAATTTTACTCAAAAAAATCTCCCAAAGTCACATTGTCACACAGAAGGGACATAAATGATTTGGCTACTGGATGTAGATTGGTATTCCCCTGCTGGTTACTCGATAGTATGCTCAAAACATAATGGCATGTTCTGAAAAATGTTAGATGAAAAAAAAAACGAGGTAAATTTGTAGATTAACACCCTCCGCTAAATCCCCACCCCAACACAAGAAAAAATGAGATTCGATTTATTTTAGGCAATTACATGTGAACACCATGAAAAACTTGACGAAAAAAATAAAAAGAAAAGAAACAACTATTTTAGAATTTAGAGTGAGAGATCAGTTTCGTATCAGTTTCGTATATACATTTTCAGACCATTGTAGCATGTTAGGCTAGTTAACTAAAAAAAATATTTAATACTTTTTTAGGCAATTATATGTAGTTTTACGACCTTGCCACTCGGACTTAGGGTTAGTAGTCAGAAAATTTAGTTAACTGTCTTAAAAATGTAGAATGGATCGAAAATAGGGGATCATTTTATGTTAAATTTATATGCGAAACTGAGCCCCACTCTAAATTCTCAAATATTTTTTTTGGGGGGGGTGTTAACTTACAATAATACCAAAAACAAATTTGGAATAGTCAATTAGCTCGTGGGTCAGTTAGTAGAAGACGGAGTTAGCGAGATGGTTACATCAATATTTGCTGCATCAGGAGGAAATAAATGATTAAAAGTCGTAAGAAATTATGATGCAACAATCTGGCCGGTGTTGTTTTAGTTGCTGTTAATAAATCAAGGGAGGTGCGAGAGCACTCTATCCCTTAATAGACTTCAAGAATGGCCTATGCTGAAAATCTCATTTTTTGATCAATCATAACTCAAAAACCAATAAACCAAATTAGTTAAAACTTTGCACAAAATTTTTATTTGATAGGTTCTATAAGTGTGTAGAATTTCAGCATCATTAGTCAAGGCAACCCAGAGATCCAGAAAGTTCAATCATGAAATCATGTTATCCGTGTGTACGTACATACGTATCTGTATCTCATCAACTATTTGATGGATTCAGCTGATTTTTGGCAGAGATAGAGGTTCTATGGTCTAGTTGATGGTATTTTAATTTCAGTTTATCATATACCTTAGTTTTCCAGAAAATTCCAAAAAACCTTAAAAATGACCATTGTATTGAGGCATAGCCTTTACAAAACTAGTGACATTCCATGATAAATGCCAGTATACTGAAATCATATGCCCTTAATAGGGTTAAGATGAAAATTCATATACACTAAATGTACAAAAGCAAGGAAATTCCCAAATTTTTACACTTTTATTGTCATTAAGGGTATGCAAGCACAACAGAGCTATGTATTTTACTGGTAGGAATTTTTCTTCAGCGCACCTCACACACTTCATCCACTCATGCATAGAGATTTATACTGTAATGATGTGATAATGAAATGATTTGGTTGATATGTAGTCATACCCTTAATTAATGACAATAAAAGTGTAAAAATTTGGGAATTTCCTTGCTTTTGTACATTTAGTGTATATGAATTTTCATCTTAACCCTATTAAGGGCATATGATTTCAGTATATTGGCATTTATCATGGAATTAATATCCACTTGGTTTCAGTACCAGAGTGGTGACCATATGGGCATATCAGGTGCTGTATATGGGAGGACGGCGACACCTCCCTGCGAAACAGATTGTGGACTGACAACCGCAAATAGAGGTCATCCTCTATTTGCATATGCCTGTTGTTAACGGTATTATGTTAACCAAAGTTTGACGAGAGTACAGATTTTTTTTTTTTAGTTTTATAAGTACTCGGCAGGGAAAAAAATGGCTCCTAAAAATGGTGGTTTAGTGATCACCCATAAGTGCTGTTTTACCTATTGCAGTCGTTTAGTCCGTGCTGATGAACATATTGACCGTTCTCCATCATAATTAAAGTAATTGTAGGCTGCAATAGAAAGTTTATCTGATTCTAACAGTTAATCAACAGACGACATTGTAGTTTCAAATAAAAATACCTTTTATTGATCTAGGCTGAAAAAGGAATTAAACAGCTACGCAGTCAGTCTTTATGAAGTGCAGTATGCGTCTATGTTACTTAATCATATCGTTGGTGATTTTATGAAACTAACGAAATACGTCTGCTCTTGACGGTGAACTGGCTCCAACACTAGCCAGGGGAACAAAATGACGTCCATGTGAATAATTAAAATGTAACTTTTTTTTACTCAAACATAAATCAATTCTAGAACTATGGACTACTTTACTATTAGACTTTAATTCTGACTAGCCAACTTTCATTTGTTATTGTTGTGCCATGTTATTTAAAATAGACTAACATACTTTACTACAAGAAAATACTTAGTCCAATCTGACAGATTACTAATTACTCTTACATTCTCACCTTAAAAATAAAAATCAACTAAGGGGAATAACTCTTATTCTATTAGTAAGAGTTATCGTTCCTAAGTTGTTTCCCCCCCCCCCCCCCATTGTTTTTTTTCTTTTCTTGCTTTGTTCTTATTGAATCAAAATATTTACAAAAGAAATTTGAACATAATGGATCCCAAGCAACGAAGGATCGGTACAGCTATTTCTATATAAATACAAGTGAATGGGTGTGTGTTTATTTGTCCAAGTGTTGGCAAAAAAAAATAAACTGATAGTGAATATGACATTGGTTGGGACTGTGATGTTAGCGATGCTCACTATGTTTATGTTTATACTCATTATATTTCCTTATAGTATATCCATGGCATATACTATGATATTATTGACTTAATTCACTGTATATGCTGTGGATATAATATGGCAATATATGATAGATATCATATCAACAAAAACATATAGAATGTCTGTGATTATTTACATACCATTTCGACGTTCACCAACCATAAAATTCTCAGTAGTCAAGTAGCAAAAACTCATTTTTACCACATCGAAAAAAGACTTTCATGTCTCTTTATATGTGTCTAGTGTCAGACGGAATTCCCATGGATGGACACAGCTTCTATGCAACACATGAACACATTACTGCATGTCTGCTTCCTTGCTGATTACAACTTGGGCGTCTTCAAATCCAATGTCAACAAATTCTTGTCAAAAATCACCCCATAAGTAATAATCAATTCATACCATTGATCAATGTTAGTACTCCCATAGTGTTCTTCATCTTTCGGTTAGCAATCATTTCCATCTCATTAACACTTATCCTCGAGTGGCTCTTGATCAGTGAAGACTCAATAGAAGAAAAAAAAAAAAAAAAGTAACGACAATGCTAGCACTTGTCTGATTCTCATTTTTCTTTTTGTAGATTTGTCTATGTCGAAACCTTGTAAATAATGACTATTTAATAAGGTGATGTAGTTTGCTTGAAGCATTGTGTGGTTAAAATATGTGAAAAAAGTCTTAGACAAACAAACATTGATTGACTCAGATTTAATATAATAATTGATATATTTAGAGTAAACATTGCTTTTTAAAGGGTACCCATGTTTTGCGTAGGCAAATCTTGCATTATATAAACAGATAGAGTACTAGAAGACTATCACAAGGCAAAAAGTGGAAATGTGTCAGTGTTGAGAAACACAAGTTTCAGGAGATTTTAAATACCTTCAATTTGATAAAGAGGTCTTACCTTGAAATATATTATGGAACGCAGTCACACACATTAGATCACTTGTGTAGAAGTTCTAACTAAACAAGTAAGAGTTACTAAATAAAAATAATTTTTCTTTTTAAATCACTTCATTTTTGTCCTCTTTCTTGCCACTGATATATTTCCACTTTTTGCATGAAATATACTCATATTTTCTGAAAACATGCATTAGGAAGTGAATTAGTGAATAGTGGAACAGAGTAGCATATGAAACTTTTGGTTCAAAATCTATAATAGCCAAACGGCAGGGAAAAATCGACTTTACTTTATTATAAAGAAGAAGAAAAGAAGATAATAGAAAAATAGATTTGACCTTCTCCCCTCTCTCTCTGTCTTGCATATGACAACCCCTTTGCCTTGCTTTGTTTTCCTTGTCTTTCTCTTTTTGGTCTCATCTTTGAAGTGTTTTATCATAACCGTTTTTCAAACACTTTTTAAAACATTTTTTAAATACCCCCCCCCCCCACTATTGGTTTCCCTTCTACCCCCTCTCTGTTTATCTCTCATGTTTGTTTGCAATTGTAAATTTCCCCCAAAAATAACATTCTGCACTCAATTTTCTGATAAAGACGAAATATTAAAATCTCACCATATAAGTAAATTTGATACATAGATATTTTGATACGTCCACTTCTACATATATATATCTATTTAATCTGAACTGGTCTGCATTAGTCACATCCCTACTCTTTTCTAATTTGCTGTATAATTGGGAGTATTCAACTCTGTGGTCCTGATGCTGATTGTTGGCTTCTAAGTTGGTGACTATACCCTGTACTGATGAAGAGAATCAATATTAATAAAAAAAAACATATCATCTCGAAAACGATCGTATCTAAACTGCTGTTTATGTTAAATTCTTGGAGCATAAATAAAAGATCATGACATAGTTAAGTTTACCTAAGATCTATATTATATATATATATATATATATATATATATATATATATATATATATATATATATATATATATATATATATATATATATATATATATATATATATATATATATAGAGAGAGAGAGAGAGATCTGGTTTCTTTATTTATGTGTGTGTGTGTGGGTGGGTGTGTGTGTATGAATATATATATACTTCAATTAAATAAAATCCTGAACTATTCAAGTATATCTTGAATGTAAAAATAACAATGGAGGTGGTTAGGGTGTTTGGAATAGAAAGTAGATTGTGTTCCATACGGTATTTGCATATTATATCAAGTTGGCTCACTTCTCTCATGAGAGACAATGGATTGCCCCTCTAAGGGTGCCTATGCAAAGAGTCTACAGTAAAGAAAGAGATGTGCAATTACCAACCGCATCTCTCCTGAACTGACCATACTTAAGTTCAATTGCAGGAAGAAGTCAAGGTCAACCGGAAACAATGTTTAGATAAGCAAAGAAAAACTGGTGCTATTTCGTAGTTTTCCTACTCCTAGACTAGTTATTCAACAGAGGTTTGAGTCTAGCCTACCCTACTATTTAATCTATACTTAAAGGAAGGATATATGGGTTCATACCTTTCCCAAGGGTGTTAGTGAAAGTGATGCAGTAGCCCTAACAGAAATCGAACCCAGCATGTGGAGCATACAGTCTGCAAACGTAACCCCTATACCACTCCACTTATGTTATTTTTCGTGCCTGTTTTTATTTATTTGCCTCCTCACGTGGGCTTAGTTAAACATAAAGTCGGTTTTTAATGCAGGAGGAAGGGGTGTCCAGCTCCCTAAAACGGGTCACTATGGATTGAGACAAAAATGAAAATTGCCTCAGTCTAGAAGAGGTTCTCCTTCACTGACCGAGGCCAGAAAAGATGCAGTTTAGTATCAGAACAGATACTACATTTTACTGCTCGCTGAAAGGCCGAACAAATCTGTCTATTGTCTAATCATAGTTATTCCTTAGTAGACCTACCCCACCCCTGACAAAATAAGCTTCACAGAGGTTGGAGGAAGAGAAATAGGACAGAGGCAAGGCTTTTTTTTTCTTCTTCTTTATTCACACCTGCGTGTCTGCACGTATGGAGGTGCCCCCCCCCCCCCCGCATCATTCTTTGAACCAGGCGATAGATCAAATATCTATCCTCGTGTGAATTGTAGATAAATAGGCTTTTTATAATGCCATAATTGATTTCAGTTGAAGTCCAATTAAATATAGAGATTAAATTTAAAACCTTGCATACATATACATCACAATAAGTGTAATTTTAGGTATATATATATATATAATTTGGGAGATGGGGTGTCTAATTATTTTTAGATTTATGAAATTAAAATAAATTGTTTTATTCCTAAACGAATTGAGACATTTTCTTTTTTTGTGAAAATAATTTTTTTACCAAAATGACAAATACAAAGAAACTGGTTCTAAGCCATCCTCATCACCGTTTCTTCATCTTATTGAGTACTTTTCTTCTTTCTCTTGTCTATGCCCCATCTCTCTCCAATCACATCACTTACGCCTCTTTCCTTTTCTCTCTCTCTCTCTCTCTCTCTCTCTCTCTCTCTCTCTATATATATATATATATATATATATATATATATATATATATATATAGTAAGCTATGAAAATATATTTATGGCAATTAAGCTACACAGAGGCTTCCGCGTTTCATCCCCGGGGGGAATCTTCAGGCTAAAAGAGATTTTAGCCTGAAGATTCCCCCCGGGGATGAAACGCAGGAGCCTCTGTGTAGCTTAATTGCCATAAATATATTTTCATAGCTTACTACCTAGCTCTACTTACGTATCGAGCACTGTTGAAGTAAGTACTGAAAATTGATACATAAAAAACTTATATCTCCTTATAAAATTTTATGTGGATACATGAAATAGTAATATATATATATATATATATATATATATATATATATATATATATATATATATATATATATATCCCCACCTACTCTCTTGCCGCTATATCCCTCAACACATACATATATCCCCCTCTCTCTCCCTATTCCTCCACTCTATCTCTCTCCATCTACCACTTCCCGTTTTCTTTTCTTTTTTCATATATCACATCTCTCTTTCTCTCTGGTGCTCCTCTCTCTATCTCTCTCTAACCCCCCTCCTCTCTCTCTCTCTCTCTCTCTCTCTACCCTTCTCCTTTTTATCCCTCCACCCTCTTTCTCTGTCCCTTCATCCCCTCACCCTCTCTCTCTCTCTATGCCACCCTTTCTTTCTTCTCTCTCGATATACCACGTCTCCTTTTCTTTACCCCCCCCCTCCTGCATCTATGTCCATTTTCCTGTTTTTCTTCCTAAAGTGAATAGCAATACTATTTTTTAAAAGCTGTCCAATAACCTCACCTTGTCCCTCACCATCTGAACAAAACCCGTTGTTCTTACACCTTCCCCAGGGCAACCTTACTATTGACCCCCCCCCCCCCGCCTTCAAGCCAAGTGCACAACCCAATTAGCAACGTTGTCATCCCACCACCACCACATTTACGCTATTCTATTATCTTTATCAGTATCACTTTCATTTTATTTTATTTTGTCTTTCCTCTTCATATTCTCTCCATCGAAAATATAATGATAAAATGTTTGCGCATTGGTTGTTATACTCGTCATGCAAGGGGGGTAACTCTCAACAGTTTGTGATCCGTTCTAACAATTTGTGTCAGAGTCCGACGGGCCCCTATCTAAAAGTTTTGGTTTTCTTCTTGAGCTTTTTTGACAAGGAGGTTTTTCCCTCTTTCTCAAAAGTACTTCTTGATACACCAAACATTTCGTTATGCTAGCGCCTACCATATGAGCATCGGCAGTTCGATAGATTTGTCAGTTTCATGAATTTTAATTACATTTTTCTGGTCATATCTGAAAAGAAACAAGATCAAAAACATAAAAATAAACAAACTTTTCATGGTTTTATAGATATTTAAAAATTATGAAATGACTAGCGGAACTCTGTGGAAATTCCACGATGCTTTCTACATAAATCTGTATAATTTACTGTCAATAATACTATTCTTTTTGAAATAATAAATCTGTCAGGTGCAATACTATTAAGAAATAAAAATAATGACTCTACTTCCATAGAAATAATTGTCATTGTCAGTTAAATATTCTTTAATTAAATAAAACGATAAAGTATTTTCTTTCTTTATTTAAAATTGTAGCAATTTAATTATTTTAACACAATAAATATTCTGTCTTACTGTAAAAATAATTGTCAACTAAATATTCTTCTAATCCATAAAACGAATGTCATTTTTCAAAATGTATTTATTTAAAATTAATATTAAAATTAAAGTTTTAGTCAATGGGACGACATAATTTGATTTTGGAACAATTCATTTTAAAATGGGTAAACTCGGAATTGTTTCCATCAGATTAATCACCAATCACCGTCTTCGCTGATCGGACGATCTCATTTTT
The DNA here is from genome assembly GCA_963556195.1 of Sepiola atlantica. Lineage (NCBI taxonomy): Eukaryota > Metazoa > Mollusca > Cephalopoda > Sepiida > Sepiolidae > Sepiola > Sepiola atlantica. Next base: position 72,000,697 of record OY744529.1, read on the forward strand.
TTATGTGTGTGAAAGGTGTTAACGTACGTATGAAAATAAAATGCCTTAGCGTATTATTATATAGATGATACTAGGTATTTCTATTATTGTGTCCACCCCTGTATCTTTTTCACACCTAGCTGGACACAGGTCATTGTGTCACTGCAATGTTTTTAAGAACAACAACTCATCACAGATGTTATCTTAAGATGCAGACGACACTACTTGTGCCTGTTCGGTAACTGGCTGACTAGTTGTTGTTTTTTTTACTTTGTTTAATGTTTTTCAGATTATTTTTTATTTTGGCAACTTTTCTAATTACTCACAGTGAATGTCAAAGTGATCCTGGCAGTATAATAATTTTTTGGAGGGGGGGGGGGTCTGTATTTTAGAAGTGAGTAGGGTCTTGTGTGTCTGTCTGTTTGTCTCTCTTCCCCCATTTTGTTTGATTCTCTTCCACTCGTGGTCAATCATCCGTCAAGTTAAGAGGATGCCAACTGTGACCATGGTTATGTCTACGATAATAAAAATAAGTTAAAAAGCTAAGAAAGATACTTTCTTTTTTTTTTTGTAATTTTTTCTTTGTATCAGTTGTTTTCCTCCTTTTCTCTCCAAATTTCTGGTGGGGGTGGGAGATTGACCTTGTGGGTACCGTCTTGCACTATGGAATTTTATTATTTACTAGCAAATATATGCTCCCTCTGGTCGCATTTTTTTTTGATAGCCTGGTAAAATATCATGGTGAACGAACATATACTACACTGACCCCTCCCCTCGAAGTGGATGGTATCATGACGAACGCCCCCCCCCCTCTTCCTCCAAAAGGAGGATTTAATGCCTGGGAGGATGATATCATAACAACAGAATAGATAGAAGATAATCATGAAAGGTTGGCATCATGAGGAACGAACATATACTATACTGCCTCCACCCAAAGGAGGTAATGCCTGGGAGGATCGCCTCATAAAAGGAGAAGGTAATACCTGTGAGTATGGTATCATGACAACAGAACAGATACTTCACTACCCCCAACCCAAAAAAAGAAGAAGGAGCTAGATCTCATGACAACAGAACAGATATTACATTACCCTCTCCCCCAAGAGTGTAGAATCGGACATGTGTGCTGTATGCTGTCACTCTCGCCTATGATGCGATCCCTGCATTTTGTCAAATTGTTGACAACTGCCTGAAAATTCTTCACGTGGCAGATATACATCGTCTTATAGTGATATTAGTTTTCCCACTGTAATCAAGTGTGTTGCTTAGGTAGGTGAATTGATTGAATCTTTCGATACCTGCAACAATTTCTGTTTCCATGGGAATCAGATTTCGACCTATTGGGAATAATTTAGGGTATACCCGGTGTCTATCGGTTCTAATACCAATCCTGTTAGAAAATGGATGCACCAACAATTTTCCACACAGCTACGACTAAAATAACAACTTGCGTTCCATTAATCATATATAGGGTGACCCCCCCCCCCCAAAAAAAAATGGAGTGACCCCCAAAAATGCCACCCATGGAATCGTTAGTATAATTCACTGTACTTCTACAAAATACGAACCAAACTAAACAGACTCTTATCAAAGCAGATTTCCGGAATCAACCGGAAACAAACGAAGCAGTTTACGAATCAGAAGCTGCAAGATAAATGTGTGGCAGACGACAATTAAAGACAACATAAAACCTAAAATTAATTTAACCGCATTAACGCAGACTAAATAAATCCTTCTTTGTAAAGAAAAATACATTCAGGCGAGTGTTATTTTTTTAATAATTAAAATTTTTTTAAAAATTTATTCCTTAGGGTAAATTTGGTTAGCTCCCGAAACGGCTGCCAAATTTTATCGACTAGTTTTATTTGCTTTTCCAAGCGGTAACAGGGCAAATTAATCCACAATATTAATCTGTTGTCTTATTTTTTGTTGATTTTTTAAAATATTTTTGCAAATAACAATTTTTTTTTGATTTTTGCAGATTAATTTTTAATTTTTTTATTTTGCAAATATTAATTTACTAGCAAATTATAAAATAATCCGGACATAGGGTTAAGAGAGGGTATGTTTTGTTTTGTAAGAAAGAAATAATAAAATCTGCAAAAATCAGACAACAAATAAATACGGCGTATTAATTTGCCCTGTCACTGCTTGGAAAATTAAACAAAACTATTTGGGGAGCTAACCGCTTCTTTATATAACACGAGATGGTAAAATCTATGCTATGCCGCGTCGTACCTGCCTCTTAAACATATATATGAAACATTTGTTTTGTAAGAAGTAAATAGCCTATCGTTATCTGGCAACCAACTGCCGAATATTGTAACCATTGAAACCATATATTATGCTCTTCACTTTGTAACCTAATATGTGCTGTACTTCGCAGCTTTTATTTATGTATTTATTTTTACAAAGTGGATACCATTGTTCCTTAGCCTTTATTAACCGACTCTCTCTTTATATCTCCCGCTCTCACTATGAATCGCATATAAAATGCAAAAGGTCATTTCCTCCTAATGATAATAACACCAAGAGCAAAATTATGTCTGCAGAAAAGAAACTGACATGAATTGACGACAATGGACTCTCAATACCTTTACATACAAGCAACTTTCTGTAGGTATTATCATCATCATCATTATCATTATTATTATCATCATTATCATTATTATTATTATTATTATTATTATTATTATTATTATTATTATTATTATTATTATTATTATTTCTAAACTAGCAGTGATACTCAATTTTAACTGGTGGGTTGAGAGTTGCACTTTTTCATATATCCATCCCATGGTCATGACTACAGATAACTTGTAAATAGACCTACTCCTCTAAAATCTGAAATGAAAACACAAACTAATTATGCTTGAACTTGAGTTGAGCACGGTTCTGAAGAAGAGAAGAGTTCCCGAAATATTATATGAAGAGAAAAAAAAAAAATATATATATATATATATATATATATATATATATATATATATGTGGGTGTATGTATACATTGTATTAAGGGTGAAACTATTTAATTTGTTCCACCATTATATGTCTTATTTGCTCCAACTTGTGTCTATCCGTCACACCTCTGCATTGTATTGCCTTCTAAGTATCACATTTATATATATATATATATATATATATATATATATATATATATATATATATATATATATTCTTTCATTTTACTTCAGTCGAAGTTCTCAGAAATTAAGGGGGCTCCTTCCTGAGGCTAACACTTGATCTCTATATGAGATACATAAATATTCGAATATTCCATTAAAGTTCTTCTTTATCTCTCAAACGTTGAGTTCGTAAAGAAGTGAAGAACATTAATTTTCCTCTCCTAAATTGACCAGTCAACTATGTTGTAGTATATCTTTCTTGTGGCCTCTTGGTCTTACCGGATTCCAGGACAAGAATTCATCTCGTCTGGTGGAGTATCCAGCTAAGTGCTGTTACTTAAGGAAACATTACTTGGAGAAGGTGCCCCATTCCTTGTATGAGCCAGTGTATAGCCGTGTCGAGGGGATCTTATTTAGGGTTTCGAATACTATGCTATTTTGAATATTTGGTCAGGGTTTACTTGTAGGGTGAAGTATCCTCATGTCAGGTTGTCCTGACAAACCCTTGTACAGAGAGAACAAAGACACTCGAGGATGGTGTATAGTAGGTAATTCAAACTCTCCAATATATATGTATATGTGTGTGTATTTAGGCAGCATGTTTTCATTCAAGCAAATGTTATTAAATAACAGTTTGTTTTTTGTTTGAGACTTTTTTGTTTCAGTTTTTCGAATAGTTCATTTAATATATCAGTCAAATTGGTGTATGTAAGTTCTGTGAATTTCTTGTTCCATTGTTCTTTCTTTTTTTTCACAAGTACTTTTGATTTGATTCATAAAATCATCATCAGGTGGGGCTAGTCTTGGTGCGTTTTAAAAACCTGATTATTACATCAGTTTTACTACAGCAACACTTTTCCATAGGCTCACCATGCATTCTCCGTCACTAGCTTAATTCGCAAACACCTAAAAAAGCATGATTGCCCCCTCCTCAATATAGACACATTTTAATTAATAATACAAAAACAATACACCACGATACCAACATAAGATTAAAAATTCTTGAAGCCATTTACATTAAAACTAAACATCCCACAATTAATAATATTAATTACGAAACTAGTCACAAAATTTGTAAGTGTCAAGCATAGTAATTGATATTAACAAATTCTTAGCCGTTAAACATCCTTTTGAATTTTGTACACACATTGCATGTAATCACGTTCACATGCAACTTCTCATCACTACAGACGTTCATTTTAAAGTTACTAGCCATTAAAAAACTCAACAGTAAAAGACATAGTTGAAAACACACCAAGACTAACCCCGCTGATGAATCAAATCAAAAGTATTTGTGAAACAAGAAAGAAAAATGGAACAAGAAACCCACGGAACTTGTATACACTAATCTGACCAAAATACTGAATCGACAATTCTAAAAATTTATAAAATAAAAAAAAAGTCTCATCAAACAAAAAAAATGTTATTTAATAACATTTGCCAGAATAATATATATATAGCATTAGATAAAGTGAAAGAATAAAATAAGGTGCAAATCAAATTTTATTAGAATTCAATGTTCAGGCAAAGTACCTTAAAGTCCTTAACTCATGAGTTTTCAAAGAAAATTCTTCTCCTCAGAGGACCATTATCGCAATGACATTACTGCAGGTAATAAAATTAAATTTCGAAAATATATATAAAAATACATAAAAGTATATAAAACATCAAATATATCAGCCCAAAACATACTTTTTTGTTAAAGCTATACAGTTCATCCAAGTCATAAAATTTAAAACATATTCAGGAAAGATATCAAGGAGATTAATTGAAAAATAATCCCAGTGATAAGTGGTAGTCCATATTATTATTATTATTATTAGTAGTAGTAGTAGTAGTAGTAGTACTACTACTACTACTACTACTTTTGCAGTATTCATAATTGAACGTATTCAAATATCTTTTTGCTGGGAAGCATTACCTAAATGCTAAGGTGGGAAAACCGTGTTCCATTTCACCTATGGAAGCATATATAGTTATAAAATATAATTATCCATGGATATTTATATATTTGTATATGCAGGATTCACTTAACTAATTAACCGATCATTATGAATTTTGGAATGCAGCTGCTATGTGTAAGGGATAGAAATGTGGGCTATATTTAGTTCAATTTATTTAGTTTCATGCAAAGGAGTTAAAAAGAGGGTGGAAGGTCTTCATGTAAATTCAGATTCCTATGCTTTTTGTGAAATTTTAACAATAGGTATTAGACGTCAATTAATAAATATTCCCCAAATTTTAATTTCTTTGAAGCATTTTAAAGGGTATTAAGGCGGCATAATATGGGCAGAACTTTGCATTTAAAAATATAAATATTTCAAATTTTCATTAAATTTGATCCATAGTCATTAAACACCAATTAAGCGAATTTCAATTTCTTCTTAAGACTCCTTAAGCTTAAAGCCGTAAATTTGAGACATGTTCTAAAAATAAAAATCATCTAATGGATTTTTATCAAAATTGGAATAAGGATTCTAGACATATGGTTTAGTAGCATTATGTTGATTTTAATCTTCGTAAGGGGATATAAAAGTTGTGCCAAACTGTTTTTGTTCAGGAGATTAACTTACACTACTACTACTACTACTACTACTAATAATAATAATAATAATAATAATCATGATGATGATGATGATGATGATCTGTTTTTCTACATTAGCGGATCGCACATTTACTTGTATTAATAGTATGTTTACAAATTTTATAGAAAATGTTGACGGATATCAAAACTTGAGTAAAGTTGTAGTATTTCCCCCCAAAATGAGATTCTACTTTTTAGGCGATTACGTGTGAACATCCTGCAAAACTTGTCCGGAAGAAGAAAAAAACAATTATTTTAGAATTTAGAGTAGGGGATTAGTTTTGTATATAAAGTTAACGTAAAATAATTCCCTAATTTCCAGGGCGTTCTAACTTTTTAGAACAGTTAGTCAAAATGTTTACCACTAACCTTAAGTCCAAGTGGCAAGGTCGTAAAACCACACATAGTTGCCTAAAAAAGTAACCCCCCCCCCCAAAAAAAAAACGCATAGGATTTACCTCCCATAGCAAAAAAAAATAAGAATAAGGGGTCATTTTATGGTAAATTTATATGCGAAACTGATCCCCATTCTAAATTTTAAATAAATTCCGGAATGTTGTCCTCATCTAAGTAATCTATTTGGTACTCACGGTATTTCGGCCGCTATACTCTCCAGCCTTCTTCAGATGCCATTTATGTCAGTTGGAATTTTGAACAGAACCCTTTATTAATTGCTAACTCTCCCTACCCGGCGTTGCTCGAGTGTCTTTTTATTTAATTTTTATTTCGTTTTTTTTTGTGTATGTGGGGGGGGGGGGTGCTGTAGCGTTTTTTTCTTACCAATTTTTATTTTTTTATTATTAGATTTTGAAAGTTGTGTTTAATTATTACGGTTGTCATTAAATTATTAATTGAACCAAATTGTTATAAAACTAGAACTAATTGACAATGAGAGGGAAACAACATTACATTAACAATAATTGTTGACGTAATGTTGTTTTCATCTCTTGAAATTTTCATCTCTTGAAATTTTTTCGATTAAATTTCGATGTAAATAGCTTTCATGGGGATTTGCTAAGAAGTTTATATCCAGTTTAAATGACTTTCTATTCGACAGTTTAAATCAAATTTCGAAAGGTCGTGAAGTAATGCCTTCTTTTTTTTTTTTTTTTTTTAACTATTAACAAAAGATTAAAATAGCTGATTTGTTTACGAAAAATCGAAATGCATACTAGTGTATTTAATGTCATAATTAATTTTATTTTTTTATAAGATTTTCAAAATTCCGTTTTAATTTATTTTGTTGTATTTCAATGAATAATCGATTAAGAGTAAATTAAAAATGGTTATATTGAAGTTTTTAGCTTGAAGATGGCTGCCATTTAAACAACATTATCTTAGCCAAATTAGTTCTAGTTTTATAACAATTTGGTTCAATTAATAATTTAATGACCAAACGATGCAGTAATAATATAACCTAATTATTAAGGTATTGTTTGGTCATTAAATTATTAGTTAAACCAAATTGTTATACAATTAGAACTAATTTGGTTCAGATAATTTTGTTTCAATTGCAGCCATCTTCAAGCCAAAAACTTCAATATAACAAAATAATAATTAGAATTCAATGTGTGATTATCAAACTTATGTTGACGCGAGAAACACACGCACGTGAAGTTATAGATCTCATGATTTGATTTTAATATAGAGAAACGGCACAGTAAAATTCACGTTTTTTAAGGCTCGGAATTATGAACTGAACCTTTTATTCGTTCCATGGGGGTAGACTGTTCTCATTTCGTATTCTATACTTTCAGAACCTTTGGGTTATCGCTAAAAACTGTGTCCTCTTCTCACTCAGAATATGGTTTCAACCAAATTAAGACATGCGTTCAAGGGGGATAATTCAGATCAAATTATAGGACTAAACGATGGCCGTGACTAAACCCGCAATTTTGGTATTAATAGTAAAATATCTTTATATTTCTAATAATCTTAGACTTGTGGACGAAATAATATATATATATATATAAGTGCAGTTAATTAATATATGAAAAAAATTAACAGTGAAATTTGAATAAAGTTTAAATGGAAGTTTACAATTTTTTTTAACATTTAAAAAAAATTAAAAGAACATAAAATAAAATCTTAGGCTCTTTTGTATTTTAAGGTCCCAAAGTAACTACAACTCTTGTTTGACTAACGCTGATCACTCGATTCGATAACGCTGTGTGAACCGTTACCTTCATATATATATTTCTTTATAAGATCAGTGGTAGAGAACCTCTTTGTGGACTCTCCTTAACCTCTGTTGTGGTCTCCACAACGGAAGTTGAGGAAAATCCACAAAGGACGGTCACCAAAATTTCGGATTTGAAACCGACGGTACCAATATTGTTCTGATCTTATTTTTATGTATTCAAACATGCCAAAAGCTATACATCCATGGAGATGTTTCTATCATTATCTCTAAGAAGCTGCAATCTCATCGGACTAACAATATATATATATATATATTCTCGTATTGTCAACCCAGATTAGGGTAAGTTTTGGGGTTAATGAAGGGCATTTTTATTTCTTGAAGGTGCTCTCAATAATATAATATTTAATGATTTAACGTGTGCATTTTTTATCGAAAAAGGATGAGTATCTATGACACAGTTTGTATGCAGTGAACAAGTGTAGTATAAACATTTCACTTTACTCTGAGATGAGATCATGTTATCTAAGTTATTTAGTGATTTTGATATATGTTAAGATTATATTACCCTTTCTTCTAGCTTGTATCATTTTGTAGCTTCGTATTGTGACATTTTTTTGCTTTATAATTGTAACATTTTCTAGCGTCATAATTGTGACATTTTTTTAGCTTCATAATTGTGACATTTTCTAGTGTCATAATTGTGATATTTTCTAGCTTCGTAATTGTGACATTTTCTAGTTCTGTAATTGTGACATTTTCTAGCTTCATAATTGTGATATTTTCTAGCTTCATAATTGTGACATTTTTCTAGCGTCATAATTGTGACATTTTCTAGCGTCATAATTGTGACATGTTCTAGCTTCATAATTGTGATATTTTCTAGCTTCATAATTGTGACATTTTTTAGCTTCGCAATTGTGAAATTTTTTCCTACTTTTGTATTGCTAGAGAGTAGAATTTTCTTACATAGGCCACAACTTTCATCTTTTAAGAGATTTGGTGTCTGTAAGTAAAACTATGTTAGTATTCTCAAAAATATTTTCAATGATTTTTTAAAAAGAAATTTCAAAGATTGAAAAGTATAGTCTTATTATAATATCAATAATATTATTCCATTCTTTTATTTACCCCCTCCCCTTCCTCCCGCTCTTATTTTGTACAATCTCTATTACTCTTGCGACTTTGATTGTGATTCTCTCTCCCTCTCTCTTAAAAGTCGAAGGTAATAAAGCAAGGAAAGAATACAAATATTGGAATAGTCCATTATAAACAAAAGGGAATAACACCACGAGTACAAATAGTTATATGATTTAAGATAGGGGGGGGGGGGGGCGATATGACGAGCAGAAATATGTGATTTTATCTTCTTTTTTTTTATATTAAATTGGCTTTGCAAACTCACTTTTTCCTTGTTCAAACAATGTAACCAGAGATCAATGGGTCACCCAATGCGTCTAATTTTTCTACTGTGTATATATATGTACAGGGGTTGGACAAAATAATGGAAACACCTTGAAATTTTAAAGAAATCTAGCCTTGTGACCCTCTCGGCAAACAGTTTTGTGTTGAAACGGGATTATCCAGACGATTGTTAATGTGCTGTGCTTTTGTGCTCTTTCTTCACAATCCTTACAAGAGCTCTACGATCTCTTTCAGACAGCTTCGGCTTTCTTCCACCATTTTGTTTAGAAGAGGATGCGTTCCATTCTTTTCCATAGGCTGTCATCAGCTTCGAGACAGTTCCTCTCAATACGGCCACCATCTCAGCCACTTCCGTTGCAGTAGCACCTGTCATACGGGCACCAACAATCTGCCCTCTTTGGAAATCTGATAGATCTGTCATTTTAATTTTTCTAACTAATATGCACTATCTGAACTAAAAAATAAATTTAACCAATTAATTCAGGACAACAATAACCATAAACAAATTTTTTAAATGAAACCAACATTTTGGTCATTTTTTTCAATTTTTATAGGTGGAACAAAATTGATACAAGATTCACAAGGTGTTTCCATTATTTTGTCCAAACCTTGCATATATATATATATATATATATATTAGATATTTATGTACGTACAAAATGAATAAAAAAAATATATATATATATTAACAAAAAATAACGTCCTATAAAGTTCAGGGCGACTAATAATGCAATTTTCTGTATCTTAATCACTTAGGAAGTGAAACAATCGAAATAGTAGTAAGCAAAAAACAACGAACGCTGCAATCACCAATAAAAGCAATTACATAAAAATACATTAAATATTTAGGTGATTAAAAATCGTACATATTTCCAGGCAAAGCGTCATAGCCTGGGGTAAAACGCCAGACTATTGACATCAACATCGAAAGTTCGATCCTTATCTAAGTTAACCATGCTGATGACGGCTGTGAGCCAGAAACACGTGTCCAGGGATTACTTTTATGTATGTATAAAATTAATATATATATATATATATATATATATATATATATATATATATATATAATGTGATTATAACCAGTTATAAAGCTGGATAAATTTTAGTCCTAACCTTTTTTGCTTTGAATGTAAAAGGCTGTTCTTTTAAATCGTTAAGTCTAGGCTTTAAAAGGTCAAAGATTTCACAGACTGCAATATTTTTTTTAACATGTTTTTGCTATTCGTATTGCACCTCGGCAACAATAGAGCGAGTTAATTACAAAGTGGTTTTGGCAAGTTCTGGCTTCTCTGCTATGATTGCCCCATTCAATGAAAATGACACTCATTTTTAACCTAACCAACTGAATCAGTCTTTCACGAGTGTATGTAAATGAGTTGCTTCCCTTATTGCCCGCCCCCCCCCTTTCCGCCCGGAACATGAAATGAATTAAGGAGGCACATATAAAATAATTATATACTAAATAATTATACTGCTCTATTTATTATTGAGCACTATTATAAACACAGTAAGTATTCACTGGATTAACTCCTATGAACAAAACCTCACTGAAATTTTGTGGGCCAAAATAAGGGTCCTATCTTTAAATTTGAATAACTTGAATTTGAATAACTTCCACAAAATAAAAGTTAAACTCACCAAACTTTATGTGTGTGTAGACTGACCCTTCCGAGATTCTTTGAAATAAACAAAACAAATTTTAGCCGAAAAACACTTCTTAAAACTTACAAAAACTAAAGTATTGTTTTTTACACTGTTTTGAGTTTTTTAAGCAAAAATAATGTTTTCTAAATGAGGGTACGTTCCTTAGGGCTAATACGGCTCATGCTTGCTTCGGAAGGGGTCCTTTACTTATTCTAAAAAAAAAAATCAATAAATAAAAAAGTTATGAATTTTTAAAAATAGGACCCTTATTTTTGCCCACCCTGTATATATATATATATATATATATATATATATATATATATATATATATATATATATATATATATATATATATACGATAGACAACTTCTGTCTGCACACTTTTGTCCTGATCCGTTCCAATTTCTTATTGTATTTCCTTGTTTTTAGCGAGAATTGGCCGATGTATCAGCTATAGTTACCTTTTACCTGAGTACTTTCTGATTCTTCAGGATCCATCATCACGGGTGGTTATCAGTAAAGGTCATGATGCTAAGATATGTATAAGGGTGATAGTTTTTTTTTTCAGGGAATCATGTGTTATTAATAGGGTACTATGTTAGTGTTAAAGGCATTTAAGGACATTGTCACTATTATTAAAATTTATTTTGTTTATAGTTGTTTTTTGTTTTCTTTTAATGAATAGAACTTCAAGTATATGTAGTTTTTTGTTTGTTAGTAGTGTGTTCTACAATAGAGGTGTTATCTACTAAGAGTTTTCGAAATGTATATATATATATATATATATATATATATATATATAATGTGTGTGTGTGAAAAAAGACAAACAGAAAACAGATTAAAATGCAGGAGAAAAACAAAAACAAGAGATTTGACCAGTTTCGTTCGTATTAACGAACGTCTTCAGTAAAAGTCAATACTAACGAAACTGGTCAAATCTCTTGTTTTTGTTTTTCTCCTTCATTTTAACCTGTTTTCCATTTGTCTTTTTTCACACATTTTGTCTACCACAGCATTTCATTTTCATGACTTATCGTGCACCTTACCCCATAATATATATAGGAACACAAAATGTAATGACTTGATCCTTTATATGTTTTATATATATATATATATATATAGTCATCAACAAACAGCTGTTTCATCATATCACAGCTCTCCAGTAGGGCTAGACATGGCAATGTTTCGAGCTGAGACTGGAAACCTGACCATTTTATCACCAGTCTAGGCATCTTACCTTTGATTATTATGCTCATCATTAAAGTAAGGGTCCCTTACTAAGGGAAATCATGATGTATTTTATTTTTATATTTGTTGACATTACCGACTGCCTAAAAACTCAATTCTTTTAGAATAGCAATGTTTTATGATAAGTGGCAACCGTATTAAGAAATTAAACCATAATTAAGTACAAACATAACATAAAATGCTTCTGTTCAAGCGGAAATGTTTTTTTTCTTTGGTTTCTGAGCATATGTGTGGGTGTTCTCCCAGCCTGCTTCCAGAAAGACTATGATCTTTTACTAGCACATAAGTATTTGATTGACAGCTCACCGGAACAGGTGCCCATCTTGAACTTGGATTTACCTCAATGGTCTGCATATGTGATTTGATCTTTAAGCAACATAAGTTTTGCTTTCTTTTCCCTTTCTTATATAGGTAGGTGAGATTGGCGGTTCATATTTTTATTCTTTTCCTGTTCGTTCAAGATAAGTGTACAAGATGAGGGTGAGAGAGTATAATTGGTTTTGTCAGATCTTGATTCACAGTTTTTCTCTTTTTGATATTTATTTAAATACAGATTCTAATATAAGGGCGCTTTTATGATCTTAATATAATGGAGCCTTTATAGCTAACAAAAAGAAAGTAGATTTCAGTAGTACACAGATGCACAGATTGCATTCATAACTATATATATTTTAATCTTCGTAAAAGTGATGCAAAACTCTTTTGTTCGGGGAATTAATTTTACCCGTCCTGGGATGAGTATTCTTCTAGTTCTTATATATAATGAAAGAGTGAAAACTTTCCGCAGTGTATTCTCTTTTGGTAAGCCAAAAACCTATTTCCTCCTCTATACTCATTTTGAGTTGTTTGTTAACTTTAGTAGAATTTTGTTATTGTCCATTTTCTGGAATCCTTTCAAAAACATGAATTCTTCTAACACAATGAAAGATATGAGACTTTGGTAGATTTTGTTTATTGGCAGTCTTTGAAGTTTCAATCGTAGCATTCCTTGAATTATCTTCACGTGTCTTTACTTATTTATTATGTCTCTTTAGGCATCTCTGGTCTTAATCATTAATCTCATGTCAACTTCAAAAGAAAGAAAATCTTACAGAATATATAATATGAATATACAAATCAATTTCTCCTAGATATTTTATCAGATAGACCCCACAAATGTCCATGTAAATTCATTTTTTATCATTATTTCTGAATTCATCCAGTTTATTCTTAAAATGATTTTACATTAGAGCTATTTTTATCCTGATTGTGTAATTTGTTCCAAAAATATATTACTCTATTAGAGAAAAAATCTAATTGTCTTACTTAATTGTGCTTACGAAAATTCTGTTTTAAAGATAGTCCGATGTTTGAAAAACTTTGTTTCATTGTTGTATGACTTAAAATAAACATTGCCTTGAAACAGCTGTAAACAGATTTAATACCTTTGTGTATACTCTTTATTTGGAACATGATTTCAAAATAATTTAAATCATCATAAATACATATATAATCGTCTGGTAAAATTTAGTTTGAAACCTTTCGTGCCAATAAATTACCAATGTGAGGAAAAATAAAAAAAATTTAGAAATCTTTAATTATTTTACAAGTATTTCTGAATTTTTGAGATGAGGATTGATAATTTGTATAATTTTTGTTATTCAGACTACATTTCTCATCTTGATTGTTATCATCACAAGGACCCGTGGCGCAGTGCATATAGTACTAAGTTAAATTCAGTTCTAAGTGATAGTCATCTGAAGGTAGAAGGTTAGGTTCAATTCTCGGTGCGGGCGATACGAAGAATTGCGAATTACTGAAGACTTCTCCCAGTCATGGCTGATGGAACAAGAGCATGCTACCCCCGTGGATTAAGTAAAGGGTTCCATTTGAAATTCTGTCCAGATTCCCGAGTTCGAAGAGATGCACCTGAAGAAGGTCGGAGGTTACAGCGGCAGAAACGTTATGATGATAACACTCAAAATGAGAAATTTAGTATGAATAACCAAAATTATACACTTTAAAAGGTCTCAATTAAATCACTCCTCAGTTTTTGTGATAATAAATGCTTGCACTTACCCAATTCAAAGTGCCATTTTCAAGAGCTGTAAAGGCACATAATTGAGGTCGAAATTCAGCTTAGAGGGCGCATTCGCAAAACATCGACTCCAATTTCTAGATCACATTCTTCTCTAATAAAGTAGTTAAACTTAATGATTCGAACCTATTTTAATAATAATTGAGATCATTTAATCCTTTTATTAGTTTAGTCACTTTTTTGTACACCTTCTAATTTAAATATTATATCCCCATTTCCATGTCTAATGGTACCCAGGATTTAGTACACTATTTTATATAGGGTCTTATTAAAGCCCTAAATATTCTAACAATAATATTTTCTTTCCTTGAAATAAAATTTAGATTGAAACTCTGATTATTTAAAAACTCAGTTCAATTGTTCTTTAATGAATTTCAGGTTGACAGTAAATCCTTGTATCATGTTTTATTAGGACAACAAACTTTGACCTTTTTTCATCATTAATAGCTTGACCAATTAATAATGAAACAATGAAAATGTGATTTTAAAATTTAAAACTCCAAAAATAGAAAAACCTGTTTAAATTTCATTATTCTTTTCTGATATATATATATGGAGAGAGAGAGAGAGAGAGAGATTTGTTGGCCTAATTTTTTTCCCTTTCCCAATCTATACATGTTTATAATATTCATAAAAGCAAACCCGAATTTCATCCAATCAGAGGATTGGATGAAACAGTTTCATCCAATCAGAGATCAGAACAAAATCCTGACAAATTGTACGCAAGTTTGATTTGATATACAAATATACTTGATGAAAATGGTAATGAAGGATCATAAATGTAAGATTTTTTTTCTTGGATATTTGCCAAAAGGTTTATTATTCCAAGATAACAATTGCTGACAAGAGGATATGATCTTGACTTATCGACGGTTGAAAAATGACTTTAGTATACGATCAATCAAATTCTGATAAAAAAAAAGAAAGAAAAAAAACCAAAACGTCTGATTGCAAGCATTGTACAGGCAACATGACTAAATGTTAGTCAGTTAATGTGATTTCAAATAGGTTTTATTGCATTTTTGCTTGTTTGGACAGTATAAGGAGATGTGTGCTGAACAGGGTACTCTGATAGTATAGCTATCCTGAAAGAATGAATGAGATTTCTTTAGTTAGTAGATGTAGAACAATTGATGCAGCAGGGTCAGTTCACAGGTGAATGCCATGGAAAACATGAGAGGAAGTGATAAGGATGGACTTGAGAGAAAAGAAGGTAAATAAAGACCTGGCCAGAGATAGGTTAGTTTTAAAGTTAATTTCTATAAACCGTCCAACACATGCCAACATGTAAAATCGATGATGATGCTGCTGATAATGCTGATGATTTTTTCAACAAATTTAAATAAAATGAAACTGTTTTTCCATAGACGTTTTTTTACTCATGCAAAATTACTTTTCTTACATATACTTTTCCTTTTTTCACCTAAGCAAAAGTCGTTTATCTTTTAAAGATAAAATTGAACTTCCCTCCCAAAACCTTTTTTTTATCAAGACAAAAAATGACGTGCTAGTGTGATTGCAAGAGTTAGGAGTGGATGGAGAAAGTTCAGAGAACTTCTGCCATTACTAACTAGCAGAGTGAAGTGTCGACCCCAGGAAAGAATGTGATGATGTATAGAAGTTAAACTTGGTAAGCGAGGGTTGAGGATATGTGTTGCATCAAGAGAAATGATATGAGAATGATACGGTCGACATGTAATGTGAGTCTTAAAGACAGGCTTATGATTGGGTGTTAGGTAAACAAAAAGACAGGATTATTATAGACCCAAAATCTCTCTATGCTTCATCTATATTCCCAACGGACATAAAAAAGGAAGGTTCTTATGAAAGAATGATGAGTTGAGTTCAGAAAAGACAGATCTAAAAAGACTGACAGTCAACTGATGTGGGTATCCACTGAGAGTCAACTGTGTGCAGAATGAGCGATAACCCTAACCCTAACCCTAACACTGAGAGTCACCTCAACTGTTTGCAAAATGAGCGTTACTGAAAAAGCAAAAAAAGTGAAGTTACTCTTTGAGGCCAACAAGTCAATACTTAAAGTTAAAATCAAAGACAAGTTCCATATCCTTCCTGTAGATGGGAAAACCTTTTGAATCTTTATATTGTTTACTATTCAGATGCCACCTATGTTAGCTTAGCAGTTAAATCTTCACATGGTGCGTTTTATCGTCTTTGTTCGTGGCAAGATAAATAAAATGACTGCGAAATGCTGACCATTAAAAAAAAAAAATCTGACCAAGTAGCAAAAAATTCATTAGTTTCAGAGATTTTTGCCCAGTGAAGCAGCTGATGTTGGTCTTTGATAGCTGCCATGACGCAATAGATATTCGGACGAATCCAGTTTAAGTATTTAGTAGAATAAAGAAAACAAATAGCAAGTCAGAAAACCCTACGCCTTCAATATATTTCCATAATGAGACGTTTTCTTTCTTTTTCTTCTTTCTGTTTTGTATACCGATTCATACGTTTTTTTTTCTTTTCATAAACTTTCCAGTTTCAGTCGTTTTCTTCCTTTCTTATTTCTTTTTTTAATATCACCGATTCAGACGTTATTTTATATGAATATGAATATTAGTGCGAACATTGGCGAAGCATAATTTTTGACAGAGGGTGTACACTCGTATTAATACTGTTAGCTGAAAGAGGTAAAAAAACTAATAAATACATGCACATTGACAGAGTTGCTATGGAACATGAAATCTACCTTAATACTAATAAGTATATCTCCACTAGGAACGGTTCCAAAAAAGTCTGGGAAAGACAATTGGAATCAAAGAGAGGATTTGACGCTATACACATTATGCCACTGATTAAAAAAAACAAAATATTAAGAAAACGCCTTGAGTGTATGTGACAAATGTTGATGACTTACATAGTTAAACTCTATGACCAGCATCTGAGAATTAATGTGGCCAAAGTGAATGAAATGATGGCAAAGAATGAGATATAAACTGAATCGATTAAGGGTCGAGAAGAGGTCGTAGACTGCCTAACAAATGGAGGAGTCTCTTCTAAAAGACTTATTGCATTAATAACTTATTTTATTTATTTTAAACTGGCCAACACTACCCGCCTTCCTGACAGCAATTACTCTACCTGTATCCTTCTTTACAGAAAAACAAAGAAACAATTTTCATTTCCCATTTTCGTAATTTGGAGAAAAAGAACAAAAAGATGATTGTCATGGTGTTATTTGATATATTTCAATGTTGAGGAAATTTACTGTGCATAAACATAGTAACATTTTATTCATTATGAAAAATACAACAAAATAGTTATTTTATACAGTCTTTTCAATATTTAAAGTCGAGGAATTTTATTTTGTATAAGCATAAAAATGAAAATTAATTCCTCATTAAAAACCAGTTATATAATAAAATGATTAAACTAAAAAGTGGAATGTCGATTGATAGAATAAAACAATTATATATTACTGAGTAATTTTAAATAGTTACTTTGTGCTTTCTATTATTTAAGACAGAAAAATAAAATAAAAACTTGATAAATATTTTTTTTAAATATGAATCTATTTTTTTTTTTTGTAATTTAGAAAGAGAGGAGGGGGTTTTCTTTTATTTTTCATGGCAAATGTAATGGTCGTCGTCGTCATCAACAACAACAACAAATTAATTTAGTTTTGAAAATAAATGTATCTATTTAATTATTAAAAGAAAAACTCTGTTAGTTATCACGTTCATCAATGCAGACTTTATTTTTTTAAAGAAATTATTCCAAAGTTATTTAAGTTTTTGGTATATGCAAATGTACTCATGCGTAAACTTAACCAGAAGTTGTCATTTGATTTTCAAAATAATCAAACAAAAGTTATCATTTGGAATTTAAAAATTTTTTCATTAAATCGCTTGAATTAATATTACTACTACTAATAATAATATCAAGAAAACTATTGCGTTTATATAAGAAAAAATATATATATATAAGGAAAATAGGAGAATCAAATTACCAATGAATCGTACAAAATATTAATTTATTAGAAATTGTTTATAAAATAAATATGCAAATACTATTATGGCATGTGTTCTTAAAATTGTCTGATGTATTCTCTGCTTCCTTTGTTCTAGCTTGTTTGATTCGTTGGTTTAGTCGTCTCCATCAATTCGCTGTTTTGATACCTCATTGTAATACAGCTTCCTATTCCAGTATCTTTTTAAGTACTGCAGGCTCGTGGAACTCTTTTCCTGCTGACTGTTTTCCTCCTACCTATAGCCTTGATCTTTTCGAGACTAAGGTCAATGGGCATCTCCTACTTGCGATAATCATCTTTCGTTCTTGTTAGCTTCTTACATTAAGTGGCTTCATGCCTTGTCTTGAGTGATTTCCATTAAAAAAAAATTTTTTTTAAATGAAGTATAGTCTTGACTGTGTTTAGAAAGTTGGTGCTCTTATCGATCCTGAACCAGTTTTCGTGACGTTCTACTCGGAAGCGTTCGGCTGTTCTACGCAAACGCCCGAGAGTTGACGAGCCGATTTGTACCAGACGACATTTTTGATACGGTGCTGCGTCCTATGATAATAATGTTTTTCTTGCTTTTTTTTTTTTTTTTTTTTTTTTTTTTTTTGTTAGGGTTTAGGGTTAGGATATTTTTAAAGAAACAACAAAGAAAATTAAACATTTACATGATTTTTTTGAAAGAAACAACAGGAAAAAAAAACATAGCGAGGTTACTGTTATAAAATGAATACTGTATTTTTATTTACAAGGGATTTTTTTGAAGAAACAAAAAAAAACGTACCCAAATTACTTTTATCACGACATATTTTTTTAAATTTTATTATCTATTCTTACTTGCTCACGATGATACTGCAGTGCAAAGCTGTTCGTAATACATTTTGGGTTTATTTTCTTCAAAAAACCTTCCTGATAAAAAAATCCGTCTTCGCAAGCACTTATTTTCACTTTGTAACAAAGTTATCGGCTGCTCGCTGCTTCGGCTCGTCAACACTCGGGCGTTTGCGTAGGACAGCCGAACGATTCCGACGCGAACGTCACGAAAGCTGGGTCAGGATCGATAAAAAGTACCTGAAAGTTTTCCGATCAGCATATATGACATATTTGAAAATATTTTATTGTATCATTGAATTAAATAAGCCTAAGGTGTTTTGATATAAATATCGTTCGGATAAATGGGGAAAACTTTCGCATTTAGAGAAAAGGCAGAGCCTGTAGGCACGGCCACCGTGTCTACAGGTTCAAACACTGCAGACACGGCGACCGTGTCTGCAGTGTCAGCCGCGTTATATATTAGAGACACGGTGGCATGTACACAAAATAAAACTCATTCAGTTTACGACACCGCCAGTATTTCTTTAGCGTATTTTAACGCGTTTTAAGAAGACTTGCTATAATAGAAGACATAGACGTGTTATATTAGCAGATGTTATATTAGAATACAGTTTATTTTTTATGAATTTATCTATTTATATAATAAAATAATCAAAATTATTCAGTAACCATCACATTTTAACTCGTACTTTTTTCTAGACAAAATGGCGTCTTGTGCTCACTTCCTTACGAGCAAGCGCCATTTTTTTTTTGCAAGTTCGTGTGACAAAACTACTGATTTCTAATAAATAGCAGTTGGAACGGTTTAAAAATACAAACAAATATCACAGGTCAGTTTTAAATTAACTTTTATCGACAACAGTTACTTTTATTTGTTGTATATTTGTTTTTTTAGCGTTTTTACTCTGCTGAGCGTCGTAACATATACCCGGTTAACCTATTACTTTATTAGAAAGCCCAGTGCAAATGTATTATTTCGTAAAAAAATATCTTTTAAAATATAGTTATCATATTTTATGAAAAAGAAATCCCTTAATTCCGCATTGATTAAATCAGTATAACTCTAAGAAAAATTAAGCTCTCGAATTAAATAACATTGCAGAAATAATACGACGCGGTTTTCTAATTACACAATGAATGACAACTTTTGGTAATTGTATAGAATAGTCATCGGTAAATGAGCTACTTTTCAAACTTTTCAAAACCCGCTAGCGATTTTGAAAACCCGCTAAATCTGGAAAGAAAACCTCCAGAAAATCGCTAACGCTCTCTTTCGCTCTTTTTTAAGTACGTAATTTCTCCGAAAAGGATTTTTTGTCATTTCATAGAACTTTTATTGAAGAAAAAAGAATTAGGAAATTATTTATTTAAAAATTCTTGGAATAATTCTGTTTTTTGTTAGTTTTTGATAATGACCAGTGGTGCTTATTTGTTTTATGGTGTTGTTCAGTGCGATTTTGTGTTTTTGATAATGACGATTGGTGCTTATTTGTTTTGTGGTGCTAATTTACTGTAGGACCCGCGCTACCTTTTTTTTTTCTTTACCCCTTTTTCATTCTGTTAGCTGTTTTTTTTTTTGTTCAGTGCGATTTTGAGTTTTTGCTAATGACGATTGGTGCTTATTTGTTTTGTGGTGCTAATTTACTGTAGGACATTTATAATAACAGCTAACAGACGAAAAGGGGGTAAAGAAAAAAAAACGGTAGCGCGGGTCCTACAGTAAATTAGCACCATAAAACAAATAAGCACCAATGGTCATTAATTCAGTGTTTTTTTTTTCATCTTGCCTAAAACTTGTTTTATCTAACAACTTTATTTAATACTTAAAAAAAAAAGAAGAAATTCTTTTTTCAAATAAATCGTTGTATGGTCGGAAAAGAAATCAGAAAAATACATTGTCTGTCATTTTAGCTGTGAAACAATGGATTAACCACTTTTTCTCACAGTGATTTACAAATAACATCATTTAGAAAGCCATTCTTAACATGGGGTGAGGGGGCTTTGTTAACTATTCTGTACTTTCACATAACAATTTAATAAACAAAAGATACCATATTACGTAATTTTCCGTTGCCGAGTTTTCCGTTGCCGAGTTCACATCAATATTTAAAACTGGGTAGTTTGGGATACCTACTTTAAGTAATAGTAAATAAATGTATATAGCTAACTTACTTGAATTTTTGTTTTGCCTGTTTTACTTTAGCTCTTTTTATGGACGCTAATTTAAAACTCGTGAAATACACTAACTTAACAAGACGAAAGCGAAAAAAAAAAAACGGTGTCTGACGAAAGCGAAAACGAAACGAATTTAAAGTGTCTCCAGGTTCTAACACTGCAAACACGGTGACCGTGTCTGCAGGTTCTAACACTGGAGACACGGTGGCCGTGTCTGCAGGTTCTAACACTGGAGACACGGTGGCCGTGTCTGCAGGTTGTTCGTAGAGAAAACTGTTATCTTTATAAGAAGACACGAGTAATGTTGAAGGTTGAGTTATCTAACTTGCTATTTGTGAATACACGGTTTTGTCCCCTGCTTTGTGAATTTTGCCAGTTCTCGTCTCGAATAAACTTCTGTTTAGCCTGTGTTCTGCGTTGTGTCTCTACAGTATCATACTCGAAAACTAATAATTGGTACATCATTTTGACTTTGATTCAACGTAAATTTATGAAGGAAGATGGGGGGAGGGGTCCTGTCCATATCAACATATTTCACTGATTTGTTTTAGTTAGTGGCTACAGATGGACATTTTTTGTTATTACTCCAAACGAGGGATATTGCCACTAAAGTGTAAGTGGCTACTGTGATAAGGGTCAGATTTATAAGAGGGCAACCTAGGTGAGGAGTTGGGTAGCAAGATATTTGTTTACATTACGTTTAAAGGCAAGCGGGGTTTTCCAAAGATTGAAAAGAAGAAAAAAATGGGGTGGCATTCATTTTGTTAATTTCTTTCTTTTTGTTCTTCGACGGCTTGTTTGACACAATCGAATAACATTTTTCATGTGATAGCAACATCCGTTTTTTAATCATTTCTATTTTATGCAGAAATTATTTTTGTATTAAAATATGTGTAATTAATATCCAATACTACATTTAATTTCTCTTTTACTATATAGAGAGGTTTGATGGGTTGGGCTACCCCGACCCGACCTTGGGTCACATCTTACTTGTGGGAGTAAGATAAAAACTGGCCTTGTGCCTAACTCCTGGAGAGGAGTAAATCAATACTCCATTTTGTGAAAATTATGATTTTATAATTATCTCCCTTGCAATTTTCTCCGGAATTTTAGAACTCCATATTGTGTTTTCAAATATGACCAGGTTTTATTCACTGGTTAGTGTATACCAATTAACAGATGGAATGATTGGAATGACTACTTAAGGGAAGTTGTCCAAGAACCCGGAGAACATCTCACACATGGGGCAGAGCTTTCAGGGAAGGACTGGGTGACCCTGAACCGAGCAAGAGCCAAGGTTGGAGGAACAACCAGCAATCTCCACAAGTGGAGGACCAGCAACAACAAGCAACTGCCCGTGTGGAAATCCTGCACAGACGATGGAACACATTCTTAGTTTGTGTCGTGATAGAACAACTTGTACTGACCGAGATTGATGAACTGTGATCTAGTATTGGCACGATAAGATATGATGACGAATATGCTATAACTTATTTAATGTTTTTTTTGTTTTTTTTACTAAAACCTGCTTTTTAAATTGTTTTTTTTTTTGTTACTAATGAGTCACCGCTTATTAAAGCCCAAAGCCTACTCGAGTTTGTCAGGTGGACGGTGAGACTACGTTGTGATTATTGGTACGATGGTTGAAACAGGGTGGCATCATCATCATCATCATCATCAACCGGTTTATTTGTTGAATCAGGCCACAATTAATCCTCTGATGAGGGTGGGGCCTGATTGTCTAACCTCGATCTAAGTCTTCACCTCCATTTCTTGTATTTTGTGAGGCCCGACGGAATCCATACCCAAGCCTCTCAGATCACGTTTGACCATGTCCTCTCAAGACAAGTTGGGTCTGCCAGAGGTGGTCTTCTCTGCTGGCACATGCAACTGTCGGGTTTTAGTAATCCAGCCATTGCTGCGCTCAACGTGCCCCAACCAACGCAGTCTGCTCTTCTGCATGATGTTTGCAAAGCTTTTTAAGTTGACCTGTGCCAGCAGAGACCCAAAAGGTATGCTTTGGCAGGTGTTTGTGTGTTAGTTTAGAGAGCTGCTGCTACTAATCCTGTCTCCAGGCAGACTTGCAATCTGTAGCTGCCGCGAGTTCATAATTGATTATTTAAAAGGACGAATTTGTTTATATTGGACTTAAAAATGGCTATGTTGTAGTCAGCTGAGAAGCAGCCTCGCATTATTGTGTTCCACAGACGGACAGTAAAAATAAGTTGTTTCATACTCACTCCGGAGACATAAAAATGATTTCAAGAGTAAAAAGAAAAGGTTGAGTAATGCTAAAACCTAGAAACAGATAACAAGCCAGCATTAGGCTAGCAAACGGCCATTAAGAATTTTACTCTTTTGAAAAAACACTATTCTGTTGAGCTTATTCCAAAGCTCAGCTAAACTTATATGAAATTAAAATGTTATCTTTACTTAGAATAGCATATAAAGTTTTACGCACATTGGCTCCAGTTTATTTTGATTACTTTCTAAGTTATCTAGGAACAGTTTGTCGAGGAGCTGAAGAGCGTAAACTCTCAAAATACTCCTTACTAGAAAATGAATATATATTCCAACCAATATCTGCCGCGATATCAAAAGTTTTTGATTCAAGATAAATTGTATTTCTGTATGACCTTCGTTGAAGGGATTCTATCGGTGTATAGAAATACCCCTCCATTTAAATTAAGTTAACACTTCAACATATTTTTTTTAAATGACAGTGTGCATGCGTTAAGTAGAACACCTACACAGAATTCCACCAACCATACGGTTTTGCAGCAGAACTAAAGCTTCTAGAATGTTCCCTACCACTTGTTATGAAAGTCAAAATCTAAACAATTTAGACAGATTGATAAGATGTAATTCACTGTAAAAGAAATCCTGTTTGTAGGGAACGAAGAAGAGCCGTGAATTGTATGAAGGAAAGGGTTGCTGCATAGATATCCATCCTCTGTCCTTGCTGAAAAACGAGTTACCATAGTTTGATTATAAGGACAAACGTCTTCTACAATTTAAATCAATTTTATCCATACAGTTTCATCAAGAACACAATCTTTTATGCTAATTCGATAATTGTTTTAATTTTACTATAACCGACAGTTCTATTTACGGATAATTTATATATCATGGATAAATGTTTAGTATTGATTTACTCCTCTCCAGGAGTTAGGCACAAGGCCAGTTTTTATCTTACTGCCACAAGTAAGATGTGACCCAAGGTCGGGAAAGTGAGGTTTAAAAATTGCCTGGGCAGCCCCGTCTGCATTCCCCGGTAGGGGCGCCTCAGGCAGTAAGCAATAAACTTACTCCTACCCAAAGGGGGGAGGCGAAGCCTGGGAGGGTAGACCTCCTAGAACTGCACAGGACAGACCCATAGACCGGCGTAAATCAAGCCCCGAAGGCCAAGACAATACCAGTCTATGGGGTGCAGTATCCATCGGAACAGATACTACACTTTGATCTTAGTCAAAAGGCCAAGAACATTGGATAAATGTTTAGTAGTTTAGACAGAAAGAATCTTTATGGTCCTTTTGAATACATTTACTTTTGAAGGAGTTACAATTATTGGTCAGGCTTTAGTTATGTAGACAAGAATACAAAAATATGTTGCGTTAGTACTATAAAAATGAGTTTGAGTCTGGATCTTTCATGTTGCCTAGCCCAAGCTGTGGCTTGTAGCGAGAGAGGCATATGACATCTTGTCGACTTCACGTTTAAAACTGACTGTTTAAAAAGTGGGGGAAAAGGTTTGGGCGGAAGTGCCTCCCATGCAAAAGTGTTCTGACCGGACACATATCAATCACTCCACGAGTGAGAACATGCTACCGCAAAAGAAAATAGATCGTAATTTTATATAACTGTTACAATACAATACATTTCTGGTGGTCAGGCATTTTCTTCGAGTGTTCCAACGAACAATGCAGATTCACTTGCAATTAAATGATGATCTCAACCACTGCAAAGTCAACAAAAAACACAACTCTAATGATCCACACTTAAAGTGAACTAAATTGGTCTGCAATGCTCTGAACACAAACATCGCTGAACTACTACTAAATTTACTCTCTGCCAGGAAAGAACAAAAATACGCAAAGCTATTTCTTGCTTCCGATCACTCAGTAGTCTCAATCAAGATCAGAACAAAGTGCAACAAGTCCTCTGAAGTATATCTCCATCACACAGTGTATCGGTACCTGATGGCCGCTGGGACAGCCTCAGATCCTTCATATCAGAAATTCCCCTACATTCCATGTGTAAAAAGAATGCGTCCTACATCACATCCGATTTAACTGATTGGCTAATCGATTGTATTGAGAACTTCATATCCTCCAAGAAATTCCAACAAAAACCAAACGTCCAGCCATGGTACACCCTTGAATGTGCCGCTGCCATTGCTCACAGAAACCACTATTAAAATAGATGCTCTGAAACCGAAGTCGCCTTTATGGCTGCGTTTAACCACTGCAAAAGGGTTATAAAAACACTAAAGAAAAATATGCCCAATCTATTCAATCCAGAGTGGCCGAGCAGAAGCTTGGTTCCCACGAGTTCTGGCGTATTACAAACAGGGTCATGAACAAAAGCATATCCTATATTCCAACCATCATCAATGGACCAGAGGTGGTTTCCTCAACATCTGACAGAGCCAAACTTTTTGCAAAGAACTTTGCATCAAATTCCACCCTTTGCGATCAGGGTTGCCTACCTCCTGATCTCTTCCCCATGACTGTAAACACCCTGTGCGACATCCACATATAGGTCCGGGATGTTGCCAAACTTATCCAAAACTTTGATGCCAGCAAAGCAACTCGACTTGACAACATCCCAATCATCGTGATTAAAAAACTGCAACCTGAACTAGCTCCTATTCTTAGAAAGCTGTTCAATCGTTGCTTAAAGGAGAAGTGCTTCCCAACACCTTGGAAAACCTTGTCAGTCTGTCCAATATTTAAAAATACTGGTGACTGGTCCTCTGCATCTCAGTACAGACCAATCAGTCCCCTGTGCATCATGAGTAAGTTGCTTTTATCTGTAATAAACCAAGAAGTTGTTAATCATCTTAGCAAAAACAGCCTCCTCAGCGACAAGCAATATGGCTTTCGTCGCACAAGATGAACAACCGATGTGCTGACTGTAATATCACACAGAATCAGTGAATTTATTGACGGGGCTTCGTTTCTAGAGCAATAGCTCTTGACATATCAAAAGCTTTTGACATAAAGGTTTACTTGACAATCTTGCTAGCTATGGGATATTTGGAAATGTACTCTCAACCATCAAATCATTTCTCTCTTATAGATTCATAAAAGTAGTCATTGATGGGCAGAAGTCTGAAGCACACAGTATCAACGCCGGCGTGCCTGAGGGTTCCATTCTGGATCAAACCCTTTTCCTGATCTTCATAAATGATCTCCCAAGGCGCATTCTAAGATCATTCATCGACATTTATGTTGTTGACACAACCATCTATGGAAACACCTCAAAGAGCATTAATGATCAGATTCTTTCTGTCTGTCTGTCTCTCTTCCAACCTGGAGCAAGTGGTTCAATAGGAGAAAAGGTGGCTGATTACTTTTAATGTGTCGAAGACCAAGCTCCTCTCCTTTCACCACAAACGCTCTGATCTTCACTTTGTCCCAGTTGAAATGAATGGTTCGCCCCCTTAAGGAAGCCCACTGCTTTGATAAGCTCCTGGGACTGACCTTCTCTTCAGACTTTAAATGGAAGACTTACATCAAATCTTTTGCTAAGACCGTTGGAAAAATAGTTGGATCATTCTACCGCTCCAGAAAGTATCTCATGCCCGACGCCATCCTCTACCTGTACAAGTCAAATACGTCCTAAGATGGAGTACTGCTGCCACATATGGGGAGATGGCATCCAGAGAAACCTTTCCTGCCTTTACAGTCCAAAACGACTTTGAAATCTAGTGGGGGATGTCTTCTCTTGCCTACAGTCACTCTCTCACAGAAGAGATGTTGCTAGTCTTTCTTTGCTCTACTGTTATGTTCATGGTAGGTGCTTGACTGAGCTCAAATCTATGGTCCCCCTTGTAAAACATTCACAACTAGAACCCGCCCAGCTACTACCACTGCCAATGATTTCCCTTTGCGTGCCCAAGACGAAACCTAACTTCCATGGGCAGAGTTTCTTTCCTAGAACTGCCCGTATGTGGAACACAATGTTGCGAGTCTGCTTTCCAGCCAACTACAATATGGTCGTCTTCAAGTCCAATGTAAACAAGTTCTTGTTGAACCGTCTCCGTAAATAATCAATTTCTGCCCTGCTACAACCATCGTGCCGGTGAACGCGATGTTGTCTCACCATCCACCAGTCAAACTCTTTAACCCCTACCCTCGAGTCAAACTTGACTCTTTAACCCTTATCCACGAGTGGCCTTTGGGCCTTGATATGCGGTGACCTTTATTGTAAAAAAAAATAGATTTTAAAAGATTTTCCGTATTTCTTCTAATTTTTTTTTTATCTCAACTTATTTTTAGATTATCTTTTCAACAAAGTTTTTTTTTTTTCAACAATTGATTTTTTAAATTTATTTTGAAATGGTTAGTTAAAGGAAAACAACATTTCCATTGGAAGAAACAAAGAAAAAACAACACTTGGTTACAAGCGGAAAAAATTACAGTCGAAATCTTTTATTTCGAATGTATTTTTCGTTGAGAGAAGTTATCTCCCTTGATATGACAAGTTTCCACCCTAAAGTAAAAAAGAACTCGATTATTTTATTTATACAAAAAAAAAATGCAGTACAGTGAAGTACTAAACGAACTAAAGAAAATAAAAAATATTTTTAAAAATATATGACAAGATGCCACCCTAAAGTTAAAAAAAAAAAAAAAAAAAAAGCCCCGATTATTTTATTTATATTAAAATCTTTAATTTCGACTGGAGTGAATGGTCTTGGTCCACAATATATTTGTTAGTGATACACGAGGACGTCCGAAGTCTGACACTTAGTAAATAATAATAATAAAAGTAATAATGTGCTGTTAATCACGTAGAGGCGAGAAATCCACCCACACAAAGGGAAATGGTCACACAATTGTATTCATATTGAGATTTAAACAAACAAAAAAAGCCACCCGTGGTATGATGGTATCATTGCCAGTCTTTTAGGCCCGCTGGTCATCAAACGGCGAAAACATAGATTCGGAGTTGTTGTTCTTGCTTTTAAAGTAGTTGCTGGTCTTCCTTGTGGACGGCCGCAATAAAAACAATAGCCCTCATCATGTCAAGATTCTGTAAGATTCTTTTTATTTTTATTATTTTTATTATTATTATTATTATTATTATTGTATACTTTTTTATGTCATTTAAAAAAAAAATTCTTTTTGTCTGTATTGTTTTAAAATTAGTTCGTATGTTTTGTGTCCTATTGTAAATCCGTTTCTTATTTATTTATTTTTTATAGAATGTAGACTTGGATGAACGCAGAATTAGATCCTGTATTATCGAATACAACTTTATTTAATTTATTTTCGACAATGTGTTTAATATTTTATGGCGCGGTTGAAAACATAGTTTATTCACTTGTGTTGCTGTAATAATATTGTTCTTCTATGTTTCTCTCTATCATATGGTATATATTTTTTTTTAAATAATCTAACTTCGAGAGACGATCTTTATTTTAAACAACAACAACAACAAAAACAGGAAGTTGTGTGAATGTCAATTTTTTTTTTGTTAAAAATGTGTTAATTCGTTTTTGGTTGTTAATATTTGTCTTTTTTTTTTCTTCACCGCACAAGAAATAATGAAATATGTAATAAAGACCTCTTCAGTCTCGAAAGACAATGGATACCCCCTGTAAGAGTGTCTGTCTACAGTTAAGCAAGTGTTGCGCAATCTCAAACTGCTCATCACGTGAATGAGTATATAATATAGTACACCCTTTTTTATGATTGTAATGAGATTGTAATGTTTCTTGATAAAAACGAAACGGAATTTCTTTTCTGTTTGTGTGTTTACTACAGTTACAGGCTGTAACTTACAGCTGTTATGGATTTTTTGACATTTCGGTGACAAAAGGGAAATTATTTTTTTTTTTCTTTTTCGTCGACTGAATTAAATATTTTTCTAGCACCAAACAGTAAACACGAATGTTATTTTGTTTTGTGTGAAGTTAAATATTTTATTAAAAATAAACACAAAATTGTTAAACATTTTTTTTGTCTGCGTTTTTTGTTTATTTTTTAAATTTATATATCAGTTTTTATGACGAAAAGGGGTTACTTATAAAGAATGAGCATCCAGAGTATTTCAATACTTTGATGGAGAATCCCGAGGCAATCCCAAAAATGGTCGAAGCAGTTTACGATTTTAAATCTACTTTTTTTTTTTTTTCTTTTTTTCATAAATTAAAAAAGAAAATTGGTCACATGTCCCTTCTTACCACAAACTGGTCTGAAAGGTGTGATCATTTTACGTTAAATTGATACAGGAAAGTGATGCCCTACTCTAAAGTCGGTACTTATTCAGATTAGGACCCAAGCTAAAATCGATTTGGCGTCGGTTAGGGTTAGCTTGGGTCCTAATCTGGATAAGTACCCTAAGGTCTAATATTTTTTTTAATTCTTTTATTGCGGATATTTTTTTCAAGCTGTTTACATGTAATCGCCTTAAATATATATATATTTTTTTAAATCTCATTTTTATTTGCAAAAATACGATGGGTGTGGTAGTAAAAAAATTACCGTTATCTCTTTATTTTTATTTATTACATTTTATAAAATTTCATTTTTATGTGTGTAGGGGTATAAGTAGAATGGTATTAATTGACTTTAACCCCTTCGAGGCACGCTCGGCGTGTATCTAGAATTAATATCTACTCTTCTAATCCTTTAACGTTTCTATTTTTTTCTATAATTTTCAAGTCTTATGTTTATTTACTCCTCGCGGAGTTAGGCACAAGGCCAGTTTTATCTTACTCCCACAAGTAAGATGTGACCCAAGATCGGGTCGAGCAAGTGGGGTTAAAAGCCAGCGCTTGAGGGGTGAGCACTCTGGCCATTTAAAAATTGCCTGGGTAGCCCCGTCGGCATTCCCCGGTAGGGGCGCCTCAGACAGTAAGCAATAAACTTACTCCTCCCCAAAGAAGGGAGGCGAAGCCTGGGAGGGTGGACCTCCTAGAACTGTAGTTTCATATATATATATATATATATACACACACATGGACGGCGGCACCCCCACTTTACGGTCATCAATAATGAAGTTATATATGCATGTGTTTAACCGGGCCCCCCCACTTTTTAGAAGAGCCCCCCCCCCCACACACACACACACACTTTTATAACTGTCTCGCCGGTCCTGATATATATATATATATATATATATATATTAGTTATTGCCTATATCTCCCAAATCCTAGAACTTTGTGAAAAACTTTCTATATATGATAGATATTCTTCTTGGTTCTTTTTTTAGGATGGTTTAAACATTGATAGTAATCTCTCTTTTTACTCACAACGACTGTATTTCTTCCAGTGTACTACAATATACGACTGTACTGTACATTCTGTTAAGTAAAAGTCTCATTTGTATAACTGTACTCACTGTTATTCATTTCTTAAACCTAAAACCGTGAACATAAACAAACTCACTACTGTTTGTTTTGGTATTGTTGCCAATTTTTTTTTTTTTTTTTTTTCATAACTTTTTGTTTTAAATTGGCAATTTAGAACAATTTTTGTTTCCACCTTTAGAAACTTTCTTGCTTTAAAGAATGAATCTATTATAATTCAATAATACACATTTTCTCTATTAAAATCAAATATTGTCAGAAAATTGTAAATTCCCAACAAGGAAGCAACTAGTTGAAGTTTTGAACCTCAGCCGATTTTGGGGGGTATGAATATCCTGTAAACAACTCCTCGAGCACCGGTAATTAAAGTGGCGAATTTAACTTATAGATAAATATTTGGTACGTGCCAAATCAATCGCTGATTCCCAAAATGTAAAAACATTTTGACCCCCTCCCCCCCTTCACTTAAAAATTCACCAAAATTCAGGAAATCAACCAATTTTAATTAAATTTTCCGTTAACGATCACGGAATGTAATGAAACCATTATTTTTCTTAAAATCTTAGTGAAAATGTATTATTTGTTGAAAACAAAATACACGTTTACTAAAGTTATATTATGTATTAATAAAATTAAAAAATGCGTGAATTTTTATAAAATTTTTAATGAAAATAAAGCATTGTAGATGTTAAAAATTAAACATTTTAAAAAAAATATTTCATATATATTACAAAAAGGGCTCCTAAATTCTGTGTTAATAAAATCACTATACCTCTAAGAAAAATGAATTTCTTGAATTAGCGATGTCATCATTGAATAAAGCATTGTTTAATCAATATTTTCAAAAAAATAATATAATTGCAAAAAATATTTTATGTGATTTTAATGATTAGAGTTTCTGGGAAAATTAAAAATGCAATATAATTATATTTCTCTTTCGCACATAAACGTATCAGCATCAGCGTAAGAAACTTTTTTATAATCTTGAAAATAAACGAAAAAATGAGGATCAGGATCATTACGAAAAAAAGAATTTTAAAAATGGGATAATTTTTACTAACGATAAACTTGGATTGGTATGGTGGCCCTGTTCTGTAATAAACAGGTGGGATTAGCCTTCCAACCACCACTCACTTTTACACCGCCCTCAAAATGTTATTTTTAGAGATTCAACAATTTCGTTAATTTCACAATTCATCGTCAATTATTTGGAAAGTTTGTATTTGCTTTGTCATTTTTTCATTAATAAATATTTAAAAACAATTATTAATTAATAAATAAAGTTAATTCAAACATGACATTTTCTTTCAAAATTGAATTCTATTTATTTATTAATAAATAATTGTTTTAACTTTTTTTCAATGAATAAATTGTCAGTGTAGTCATTGACTTTAATTTACTTTTTCACACTTAAAATAAAAAAATACACTTTATTTTAAAAAGAATTAATGTAATTTATCGTTATGACACATTAAGAATAAATCGAATAACTAAAGTTTTTAAATATCATGTAAAAAAATTTGATAAAATAGACGCAGTTCGTAACGTAAACATAATTTTTAACATTTTAAAAGTTTTATTTCAAATTCTAAGGAAAAACATTGGTAAACAGACGTCATCAATAATTTCAGAGTATTACTGAATTAAAAACTAATACCAATTTAAATATGACTCTTTTTAGTTAAAAATAAATAAAATCTTAATTGCGTACATTCACAAATATTTTAATTAAATAAGCATTTCCATTTTTATTAGAACAAAATAAGGGTACTTAATTAAATTTCTTTATTAACCTTAAAAAGAATAAAGAAATTAATGGATAATAATTTTTAAACTCCTATAAACTATTACAAAACCATTTTTCTATATAAAGTTAAAACTTATAAATAGAAATATTATGACATTTTTGTCTTCCATATATTCTCATAGCGATAGTCAATCGATAAACGAAGTCGTTTACCGATTGACTGATTTTACTAAACTATGATTTTTGGGGGGGATAATTTTGCTAATTTTTAGTAAAACGTAGGAATTTTTTTTTTTTTTAATTCAGTATCTTATGACTTTAATAATTATCTTTGAAATAGTTCCCAAAAACTTATATATTTATCTATCAAGGGATTTTTATAAGTAATTTCTTCAAAGTTCAAAATTCACTTAATTTTTTGTTTTTTCCAGCCGTCGTGATAACATATTTCATTATAATTTCTTTTTCACACGTAAATATACAGTTTTTTTCCTTTTAGACATTAAGTTTAGGCTTTTATCTTTCAAACACAATCAAAGTTTACACCCCAAGGTTAAAGAAGGGTATATTGTTGTTTGGTACTTGTAAGGAATAGGTATCGAGATCATTTCAGTACTTACTCAAGACTGATTGGGTATCGACGAAGGATCCCGGGTCAGTCTCGGAAATGACCGAAGCAGTTTAAGATTTGAAAGCTGCGAAAAAAATTTAAAAGACGACTGATGACACCAAGCATGTGAAGAGTTGCGTTAGAGTTTTAAAAAGTCTAACCCTTCAAAATAATAATAAAGTTAAAAAACTTCCTCAAAAAAAGAAAAGGTGTCTTTCAAATTGTAAACTGCTTTGGCCATTTTCGGGACTGACTCGGGATTCTCCATCGATATTCGAAATTGACTGGGTAAGTACTGAAATTGTCTGGATACCCATTTCTTACAAGTAACTTGTTTTTTTATGGGGGGGGGGTCAGAAAAAAAACCCATAAATTCTGAGTGGCAATACAAACGAAAAGAAATCTTGGATTTTTTTCATCTTAATTGAAACAGATTTTTTAAACTCATCAATTATTTCTTTTAATATGCGCTCTAATCGTCATCATTATTATAGTTGTTTTCTTTTAAAACTTTATTTTCTATCTTATTTTCAATTTAAATGGCCAAATTAGTTTCAAAAATAATTAAGGAGTGAGAAAAATATTTTTGAAAAATAAATTTATTCTCCGTCGTACTTAGTACTACAAGTAGTCGATGAGTCAAAGAATTTGGGAAAACGGCCTCGTCTGTTACAGCCGTCATTTTCTCGAAGCCTTGCTAATCCATACATCCCTCCCGAGGTCAGTTACAAGTGGGAAGACGAGATGGATATTGACAGGCCTCTCAAAACAATATTTTTAAAACATGAAAATAAAGTCATAATCCTTCCCTCCCCCTTTTCCCATGCGACAATCCGTCACTCCATAATAAAGACCAATGTGCATTTGTGTGTGTGTGGGTGTATGTATGTATGTATGTATGTATATATATATATATATATATATATATATATATATATATATATATATATTAATATCCATCCCGTTACACAAAAGTTAACTAGTAAAAGAAAAACTGCCAGACGAAACCATTTCAAGTGTTATGGGGAAATGTTAAAGCAAATAGTAAGTCCGACACCCCATCCCCACCGCCTGGAATGAATTTGGTAATAAATCCTTCACTCTATTTCCATAATGGGATGTTTTTCTTTTTTCCCTTTCTATACCCATTGATGTTTTCTTTCTTACTACCATTTTGTTTAATTCCGCCGATTAAGACATTATTTTATATCTTCATTATTATATTAGCATGAACACTAGTGAAACATAATAATTTTTTCCCGGGAGAGTATGCACTTGTTTATAATAATGGAATCAGACTCACGACTTCAGTTCACCAGGCTTGTCGACGGTACTTGTATTCACATGATAAAACGTATGGAACATTTAAATATGTTGAAAATACTAGATGTTCTTGAAAGCCAAACATCAGTTTCACAAATGTCACTAATAATTTTTATTGTTTAGTTTGTAAGACTTGGATATGTGCACACTAGGTCTGATAACTATATTTTTGCTAACGTCGCCTTCTTTAATAACATTTTAGTAAATAAATATTTTGGTTGTTTTTGTTTTTTGTGTGCCACATTCACCCATGATTAACATGGAAGAATGCTAAACTTTAGTCTCTTTTTTCCCCAGAGTTTTTGTTCTGGTTTGCAAGTACTGAACAGAACGACCCACGCTCGTCATTCTTTCAATTATAAGACCCACTGTGAAAAAGGTTTGATGACCCCCTGCTCTAGGTGAACATTGCCACTAAATTGTTTAAGACCTATCACAAAATTCATTACATTCCACCATCTAATTACTTTGTCATTATCTACCATATAAAGTTATCTTGTCGGATTTTCAAAGTCAGATCCAAATAGCATTTAAGCTGACAAATCAAACTTTGCTTTTGACTAGCCAATTTTGATTTGCTATTTTTGTACTGTGTTATTGGCAATATAATATACTTAGCTACAATTTATTTTTTTAATTTTGTAGCTCGGTCTATTTCTCGACTTTAGTCATCGATGTGTTTCTTCATTCTGAATAGCCATTTTCTTTTCTTTATTGTTAGTCCATGTTGTTAAGAACAATTTTTTTGCAAATACACTTTATCCGGCTCGGATTATTTTTCAGAATTAAGCCATTTTTGTCAGCAGCAAATGTAAATTAAAATGGCGGCCCTCTTTGATCTCAGCAGCAAATAAAACTAGTAATAGTCAATACTAATAATAATACATTTTTACTCATTTAGTACTAATAAATAACAGTTAAATAACAGATATTTTCATTCATATAAAAAAAACGGTGAGAAAAATTCAGAAATCTAGGGAAACTATACAACAAATAACTTTTTACCAAATCCAAGAAATGAAAAAAAAATTTTTCCGACCTTCATAGTTTTAAAGTTCGAAGACTGTTTTAAAAGATTTTTTCCTTTTTTTTTTTTTTTTTTTTTTTTTTTCGTCATCTCTTTTAGAGTCACTAAAATCCAATATGGGCGATCTATTTGTTTATTGTTGTTTTATTCCTTTAAAAAAATAGTTTAAAAGAAGAAAAAAATGACATATCTTATCACTAACCCTAAGTCCGACTGGCAACTACCCCGAATTGGGGTTAGTGGTAGGGTAATTTTCTTTCTTTTTTTTTTTAAATTTTTTTTACTATCTTTTAAGTCAGAAATTAGAAACCATCTCCAAACAAAATGGATCACCATTTTTTTTATTTATTCGTGTTTGGCTAAGTGAAAGTGACGATAACATATTCAAAGATAATAAATCTTACGATCAGTTTCCACACTTTAAAATTATACAGGTCGGTAGAAAATGAAATTTTCTTGCGTTTGGTAAAAGTTAATTGTTGTATATTTTGTTTATTTTCGATTTTTCAGCTGTTAACTATACTGCATGAATGCCTATTTCTTACTGTGAAATGGTAGGACTGTTTGTTTTTTATTTTGTTTGTCTCAGTGTCGTCTTAATAGCATTATAGTCCCCCCCCCCTTGTGCAAAGCGGTATACTGCCTTCTCTCACACACACACACACACAACCACTTATGTTTCGTTTTACTTCAGTCAAAGTTCTCAGAAATCAAGGGGGCCCCTTCCTGAGGCTAACACTTGATCTCTATATGAGATACATAGATATTCGAATATTCAATTAAAGTTCAATTTACCTGTCAAACACAGTTAGTAAGGAAATTAAGAATATTAATTTTCCTCTCCCTAATCGACCCGTAAACTATGTTATATTATACATTTCTTACCGGATTCCAAGACAAGAATTCATCTCGTTTAGTGTAGTATCCAGCTAAGTTCTGTTACTTGAGGTAACATTACTAGGAGAAGGTGTACCATTCCTCATATAAGCCAGTGTATAGTCGTGTCAAGGGAATCTTATTTGGGCTTGGAATACTATGTTATTTTGAATATTTAGTCAGGATTTACTTGGAAGGTCAAGTATCCTCATGTCAGGTTGTCCTGACAAACCCTTGCATATAGACACTCGGGGATGCTGTCTAGTAGGTAATTCAAACTCTCCTATAAAAATAAACAACTATTTGTTATGGTGCTGTACCTGTACGAAGAACAAATGGACTCGTCCATCCATAATAAAATGCGAGAAGCATTTCAACAGCCCAGTTCTATACTGGCAGTCCAGAATATCACTTCTTGTATATATATATTCTTTTTCTTCAATAACATATCTTTGTTCCTGTAACCCCCGTGTTTCCGTGTCTTTATTTCGGCCCCTAACAGAGTCACAACACTATTTTATTGACATTTTTAACAAAATGAGTTTAAACATTAAAAAAAAACATACAAATTAACATTAATATTTATTATCATTATTAAAACACATGCTAAATGTTTAAACTTGGCTGTTGAAAAACGGATTATTTAGAACAGGACGGCAATAAAGTAAATGTTTACATTCACTTTTTAATATGCATAAAATTGAACGTTTATGTCAACTTTTGTAAATACCTATTTTATTTGAATAGTTTTGTAATAAAGAAAAAAACTAAAAAGTTATGCATTTGCCAATAACAAATATTTATAATTGTTTGACAACAAGTAACAACATAGATAGTTAGTTTGCTTGTGTGGGCAGCCACTCACCAACTGTCTAACATAACCCATGCATTAAGATGGCTATTATTTCAGCCTCATGTCCCACTTTAGCTTCACAGGCGATTTGTTTGTTTGTTTGTTTTTTGTTTTGCTTTTTACTTAACAGAACGAGGGTGAACATTACTATTGCCGACATAACTTATTTTAGAGGAAATACAGTTGGGAAATCGATCAAAAACAATGTATTTTCGTTTACCTACTCATTCTTGGCCTTTTGGCTAAGATCAAAGTGTAGTATCTGTTCCGATGGATACTGCACCCCATACTGGTGTTGTCTTGGCCTTCGGGTCTTGATTTACGCCGGTCAATGGGTCTGTCCTGTGCAGTTCTAGGAGGTCCAGCTTCCCAGGCTTTGCCTCCCCTCTTTGGGGAGGAGTAAGTTTATTGCTTACTGTCTGAGGCGCCTCTACCGGGGAATGCCGACGGGGCTGCCCAGGCAATTTTTAAACCCCACTTTCCCGACCCGACCTACCTTGGGTCACATCTTACTTGTGGGAGTAAGATAAAAACTGGCCTTGTGCCTAACTCCTGGAGAGGAGTAAATCATTACTCATTTGTGACGTTATTGCGTTAAAAAAATCTTTTAATATTTAATAGAAAATTTAAGCATATTAAGTTACCATAATTATTGGTTTTGAGTAAAGTAATAAGGGGTCAGACATTTTGTTATTTGAGGGAGTACCGGATCGGACTGGAAGGGAGTAAGATAAATATAATTAAGAGGGGGTTCTTTGATATGACATTTATCTTAGTCTCTTCCGGGCCGGATAAAATTTAATGCAAATTTGAAATATTTTAATTTTCGAATGGGAGGTTGTGCCTATATTATGCTCCCTTTAAACTCCTTTAAAATACACCAAAGAAACTGAAATTTGGGGAATATTTATTAATTAGTGTCTAAAACCTATTGTAAAAATTTCACAAAAATATGAGATATTGTCACGAATTTGTTTTACTCCTCTTTGCATATAACTAAATATAGCTCACATTAACACCCCTTATGCCTAGCAGCTATGTTTTAAAATTTATAATGATCGATTAATTAGTTTAGGAGTTAATCCTATACATACAAATACATAAACATATACATAACTTTATATAAATAGAGATGTTATATATATATATATATATATATATATATATATATATATGGCTTCAAACATCTTTTTTACGTTTCAATATTGAATGCTTTCTAATGGGAGACCAACATATCTTATCTTTAATGCGTGTCCGCGCATCTTTCCTGTGTTTTTTATATCCTTTGCATAAAACTAAATACAGCTCAAATTTGGACCACTTACCCCTAGCAGCTGTGTTCCAAAATCCATAATGATTGGTTTAGGGGTTAATCCTATACAGACAAATATAAACATACCTAACTTTATAAAAATAGCAACCACACCACTTATGTTAATTTCTTTAAATTTATAAAACACGTATCCAGTTTTTAAAAATCCTTTAGATTTGAGATTATTTTTGCTTAAAAACATAACTTCTAATGATTTTCGCCAATAAAAACAATACGTAAATCCATTCATCATAGTTACTTACTCTCCTGCAAATACTAAGTAGCTTATTTTTTTCTTTTTTTTCACCTACAAAATTTAACAAATCTTATTCTTCCATACAGTCTCTAAAGCAGTAGAGGCTAAGTAAATATGGGCATTTACATACCTAGGTGTTGTATCAACACCGCTCAAGGAGTGGGTATAAACTAGTTCAAAATAAACAAAATATTGGACAGACGGGGAGGAGGAATTCTCATCATAACTCGTAAAATGAGATAGTCAAATTGACCAGAAATTGATTAAAGTAATAATAAAAAGAAACATTTTTAAATTTCTATCCTCTTTCATGAAAATAAAAACAATTGTTGCAGGTGTCCAGAGTCAATAAATTCACCTACCTTGGCAACACAATTGATTCCAGTGGGCGAATTGACACGACTATAAGACAATGTATATCTGCATGAAGAATCTACAGTCAGCCGTCAACAATTTTACAAAACACAGAAATCCTGTCATATGTGATAGACAGCATACAACACGCATGTTCGACCTGTACTCTTGTAGAAGTGAGATATGGTCAACGTCAAAACGACACGATCTTGCTTGCAGCATATTGGATGGAGAAAATTGCTGGTCTCACTGTGAAGGCTTCCATGAGAAATTGCATTACACAATGACTGGTATGACCATATCACTTGCCTTAGGTTATCAGAAACGCTAAAAAATGTACCCCACATCGAAGCCTAAGGCCATGCTGTAGGCCGCTCAAGACGTAAAATGGATCAGTTGATGATGAGAGGTACAATGGAAATGGTAATAAACAGAAGTTTGGAAGTCTTTCAGAAAACGTCTAACCTCAGTTTGAGACGTAAAGATGAAAAATGAAAATACTGATAATAAAATTAAAAACGGTATCATGCGTGTGTGAAATTAAGATTGTCATTGTTTTATCAATCAAGGTTCTGCTACAGTTTGAGGGTGTTTGTGCAATATCCATACTTACCTGTATACTTTCTTTCCCCCTCTGCTATTTAAAGATCCTGGTTGTTAAAGGTGTTCTAGAGATCCGCATATAAAATGTGGCTATTAGCTCTTTGCCATACGAGTTCTTGGAAGCAAGGGGGATAATTGAGAAATATATCTCTGACGGTGAAACAATTTTCAGTATAATTGCACTGGTTCTACAGTAACTGTAGATACTGATATAAGTTTATGTTGTCATTACATTTTATTCTTTGAAAGCAGGGATTTTTTTCCAAATAATAAAGAAATCCTGGAATTCTGTACATTTAACAAACCTGAAAAATATATAAATTCTAATATAGTTTTCTCTTCTTTTCAGGAGTCCATTGACAGCATCTTCAACAAGGAGGAGATGGGCCAGGCCTACGCCCATCATGATCTACCCTCAGCTCACTATACTCCAAATGATGGGGTAAGCTTCATCCTTGACCCTTCCAAACGAAGATCAAGCCAAGATACCATTCACATAGATACACCAGTTCGCCATCGAAGACTGGGACCAAATTACCATTCAAGTAACAATTACACGACTCCTGCTGAGACAGCTAGTGGTAGCGACAAAATGGTTTTGTGCGACCAAAGTTTGGAAAACTCTCATGCGGGCGACACTCATTTGCATGACCTTGCAGATGATAGCAGCATCAGTTCCTACCCCAGGTCTGTCACCTCGTCGCTGATGGGCAACTATAGTCCCCGCTCATTACGAGAACGTAACCTAGCACTCGATGGCAGCGTTGACGATCACATAAATGAGAACATCACAAACAGTTCCGAGAAATCTTTCAAGGATGTCCTGCGAGACAACCTTGAGAAAGACAGCATTGGTCTGAGTAAAGGTCTTAAGGGCAGCAGTGTTTTGCTAACACCTCCTTCGGAAGAAGACTCTCCCTCTCTGCCCCACAGATCACTTCTACGACAGGGTTCGTCAGTCGATGACAACAACGACTATGGCGACGATGATGACGATGATGACGATTATGATTATGACGTGAAATCTGAGAATTACAGAAACCTGCATCTTCCACTCAGAGACATGGAATCTGATTACTATTCCGATACCTTCAGTTCCATGTCTCGGAGAGACTGGAGTTCAGCCGAGGAAGATGGTCGGGATTCGTTATCTCCTCTCTCCCCCGTTTTACTCTTCAGTCCCGACCAGTTTCCAAACATTTTAAGGAACAGGCTTCGAGAATTCAAAAGTCCTTCACCAGAGTCTCCTCGGTCGGGTTCCTCGCTCTCTGATTGGATCACGAACGTCGATCCCAGTATGCGCAACAGCAATGTGCGTCTCGAGCGCTGTGATAGCATAGATTCTTCGATTGCCGAGATCATCACTGGCGCTCCCCAAGAGATTGAGGAGATTCAAGAAGAAAGATTCCATGGCATTGAAGATGAACTGCAAGACTTGACCAGCGAAATGGACGAGCTGATGTCCGGTTTGTCAAGCTTAAAATCCAAGTGTGCTCAGGCAGAAACTCCTGACGATGACTTGCAAATGGAGAGCCCTACTCAGGCTCAGTCACCTCTCTCAAGGCAGGCGTTCAATGTATTGCAGCGGGCCCGCAGCCGCTGGGAAAGAAGAGCATCAAGCCTGACTCCGGAGTCTGGCACTGATGACTTTCGTTCCCGTACTTTAGAACCTGCCCTGTCATTGGATATGACTGGCAACAGACTAGGGAGTTACCCTCGTAACAATGAGTCAAATGTCTTAAGTCCTTCATGCTTAAAATATGTGCCTTTCTCTGTCGGAGTTGATTCTGACAACAATTATGACCCAAACAGCGATGAGCTTTTTCTTAATAACCAAAGGCTGTATTCCACTCGTGAAGGTAAGTCTAAAAACCAAACCTATTTTAATATTTATTTATTTGTTTGTTTGCTTTATTATTAATGATTTTGACCATAATAAGCACTACATCGGGATTTAGTGTGTGCTATTGCTACATTATTAGATGTCTACATAGATTAGGAGATCAGAGTGAATTATGCCTAAATCAACAAGAAACTTTGGATCAAATGGATTTGAGGCACCCCAGAATTAGCAACAACAAAAAAAAACACATTGTTTTTCACTTCCTGTTTTATCGCTTATAATAAATTTAAGATTGTTATAACAAAAAATCGAATATTTAAAAAAAACAAAAAAACTTTGTAAATAAAACTATGTACTTTTTTATTCTTTATAAATCTCCAAAGTTTACAAAATAAAACTTCTTTTTTTTTTTGTTTTTAATAAAAAATGTGCGGAAAACAAAACGTGCTTGTAAATAAAGCTATGTATTTTTTTAAGCTATAAGTTTAACTTTTTGCAGATAAAATTTCACTTTTTTTATATAAAAAAAATCTGCGATGGCAAAGTTACAAATGTGCATATACACACTTTTGTCTTGTTCATAATTCAATTGTTAGTTTAAAAAAAAAATGGCGTTAAAGCAAAATGTGTTCTTTTTGTCGTTTCCCATTTTAGGGCACCTTAAATCCATTTGATCTGAAACTTTTACATAAGTTTCTTTCTTCTTGGATTTGTATGCATCATAGCAAAATAAAAGTGTGACAGATTCCCCATAGGGAAAATCTTAGAAATTCACTTTTGTACCTCCGACCATGCAAAAATTTAAACATATGAACAAACATCTTGCTCCTCTACTCTCCACCCATGTTGTCCCCTCCTCTGTAAATCTGGCCATTATCACAGTAGCCCCTTATACATCAGTTGCAAAAAAAAAAAACTTAAGGAAAACTAAAGGAGTTTTTTTTTTTTTTTTTTTTTTTTTTTAAACAAAAATATTTGAAATCGCAGTAATTTTATTTCACCTTACTTAAATTAAAAATGTAACTATAATGTTCATAGCATAAGGGGTTAGGGGTGCTTCATCGTAATTCTTAGATGGTCAAATTGAATAAAAAATGCTTAGAATATATATATATATATATATTTTTTTTCAATTTCTATCCTCTTTCAAACGGTACTATGTATTTGTGAAGTTAAGTTTGTCATCATTTTATCAATCGTGGTTCCGATAGTTTGGTATATGTTGCCATTAAATTTGGTTCTTTCTAATCGGAGAATTCTGGAATATTGCATGTGATAAGAACCATATTTTTGTATTGAGGCTTCAAAAAGTTATTAACACATATATTGTTTTTTTTACTTATTTTCAATTTTCGTTTTTCGTTTTTTTTCTTTTTATAATGCACTTGTTATTAATGTCTTTTTGTTTCCCATGAAGCATTTTGCTTTCACTTATTGTTGAAATCTTTCTTTGAATAATGACTGAATAAAAAAAACACCCGACTAGCAGCAAAATCCCACCCCTTCATTGTAGAGGTCCCTAGATGCTGGAAGAATTTCTTACTCTCATAGCTTCTTTCCTCGGACTGCTTACCTTTGGAATTCCCTTCCTGCTTCTTGTACCTCCGACCATGCAAAAATTTAAATATATGAACAAACATCTTGCTCCTCTACTCTCCACCCATGTTGTCCCCTCCTCTGTAAATCTGGCCATTATCACAGTAGCCCCTTATACATCAGTTGCAAAAAAAAAAAAAACTGGCAATGTCAATTATTTTTACGGGAGAAGAAAGAGAAGAGTTTTGCTTAATATTATTAAACCTTGCATGAATGTATTATTTCAAATGAAAAGTCATTGGAGACAGTAAGCTTGGAATTCTTACAGGGTCCCGCTATTTATCATCATTGAGAAAATGAATTTCATTCATTAAAGTGAAAAAGATAGTGTCTGTCTTCCCTACTATTTTGATGAAATAGCTGGGGTTTTTTTTTGGGGGGGGGGGGGTCTTCTCAAGTTTAATAGAATATTTTATTTTGATCACATAATAGTTTAGGGTTTAATTTTCATATGGTATTTTTTTTAAATATTAGATTGAAAACAAAATAAGTCTACATTATCTAAATTGAATTGTACTCGTTTGGAAGACATGAGACTGACCGTATGACAGATAGGGGCAAATAAGAGAGAGGTGGTGACCGCATCTAAAACAAATTATTTTATTAAATGTCAAAATTTAAATTTACTAAAAGAAAAACTTTTAAAGGATGGGGAGAGATAAAGTGGTGGGGAGACAGAGGGAGAATAAGAGTGACTTCTATCATGCTTTGTATAAAAGGTCGCAACTACATCTTTTAAAGCTGACCGTTTACAATAACCAATTTGTGTGCAAGAAGCGTAAGACCATGGTGACCAATGAGAACTCGGATGTGGAGAAATATCTGGATGGGATACCTTGGTGATACTATTTGATCACAGGGAGATGCTGGTATGATTGCAAGAGTTAGGAGTAGTTGGAGTAAGTTTAGGGAACTATTTCTATTACTAACCAACGGAGCGTTATCACTGTTGACCAAGGGAAGAGTCTATCAGGCATGTGTACGCAGTGTGATGATTTATGGAATTGAAACCTGGGCAGTGAGGATTGAGGATATGTGTTACATGAGGAGAAATGATATTATGCGATGGATGTGTAATGTGAGTTAGATCTGATGACCTCAGAGGAAGATTAAATCTGAACAGTATCAGAAGATGTTTGTAGATTGGGATACTTCATTGGTTTGATCACCTTGAAAAAATGGCTTAGAGTGCTTGGGTGAGTTGGAGTGGTTAAAAAAAAAATGAGGAAGTGATGAGGATAAATTTGAAAGAAAGAGCGATAAATAAAACCTGGTCATTAGAAATAGGTTAGTTTGGAAGTCAATTTCTAAAAGTCGTCCAACACATGCCAGCGTGTAAAACAGACATTAAACC
Source organism: Sepiola atlantica (assembly GCA_963556195.1). NCBI lineage: Eukaryota > Metazoa > Mollusca > Cephalopoda > Sepiida > Sepiolidae > Sepiola > Sepiola atlantica. The sequence continues at coordinate 72,045,190 of OY744529.1, forward strand.
GAATATGATGATTGCTATGAATTCTCATGCATTGTTTCCCTCCAGCGCTCTATTTTATTAAAACTACCCTTAGAATAATTATTTGTATATTAATACTATTATCATTATTACCTTCCAGTGAGCTGGTTGGAGATCTAGGAGTGCTTTCCACACCTGCGTGGTGGATGACATGGCTCGAGACTTGAACGTCTGAACAACCTTTTTTGACACCTGACGGTGACCAATGAACAAGCTCAGTTGAAGGGCACTGTTGGACTCAGTCCGTTGAACAGACTAGTGTCTTGTATCGGAGGTTTCTCTCTTTTTTGGTTTACCACTTGGATACAGAAAGTGGGATTGCTGGAACGATTTTCATTGACTGACTGTCCATATCATATACAGTCTGTTTTTTGTTTGTTGTTTTTCTTATTCCTGTCAAGCCATTTTGTTTATTTTTGTGGTGTTCAGCACAACATTGCAGGAAGAGACATTTTTCTTTTGAGAAATGCTTGGGTTGCTGATAGAGTGGGTCTGATGATTTAAAACACAAAACCTATAGTGAAACCAGTTTATTGCTAATGACTGACCTCGGCGCATCTATAAGATGTATTTTCCTACAGGATCTCTTGAATTGGCATGTTTACAGCGGTGGATTATCCTATGAGCTAATATAGGTGGCATCCTAAGGCCCCTCAAGTTTGGTGGGCCCAAACTTTGAGTTCCTGTTGTAGTTATAGCAGTATTTCCAGTAGAGGGGCAGATTTCTAGTTTCATGGGACAAACACAGCCTCAACACCAAAAACAGACACCAGACGGATAACAAAAAAAGAAAAACAAAACACTAACGTCTGATTGCACTCGACTAAAACACTCTAACCACACACAAATGACACTAGCACAATATCGCTCATTTGACTGAGATTTTTAGACTGCTAAAGAGGTCGACTACTTTGTATAGTCAGCCATCGCCTTTAAAATCAGACATTCACAGATTCGCTTCTGCATGCAGTCACTGTCTCTTTACAGCCATTGTCTTGTGACAGTTGTGGCTGCTTATGTTGTGGTCTATCTGCACCGTCACCACACAAGCACTGCTGAATAATTAATTTAACTTAAAATAAAATTTATCTTGCTGAACATTTAGTTGTGAATGGTAGTTTATTATTATTATTAGCTCATTTTCTTTTGTCATACGAAAGAATGCTTATTGAAAAGATAACTACAGGGTCCGCAATAAGTAACTTTATATAGTAAGCTGGCTATGCTACAACAGCAGCTTTTGGCGTTGTTATAACAGCAGGATAGTGCAAAGGGTCTATACATTCAGCAGTACAGGGCATCAGCCCATTATGTTGTGCTTGTGCGAGGCTGGTTAGAAGACAACCTGTCCGGTCGATTGATTAGCAGGCATTGACCGCTTGAGTAGCTATCTTGTTCGCCATATTTTACGTCTCGACTTTTTTCTAAGGGGCGTTCTTCAAGACAAAGTCTATTCGGCACAACCCTGTGGCATCATTGAGCTTAATGAAAAAATCTGAGCTGCTACTGCTCTAGTGCTGTTGGAGCTGTGCATCAAAGTATGCCGCTCAGTCCCTGATAGATTAGCAAAGTCCATTGAGCTCTATGGACGGCACACAGAGCTTTAATAAACATGTTTTATGTTGCAAAAAAACTGAAGTGCATCCTTTGTTTGTTTCTATATTGCAGTTGAATATTTTTTCCATTTAACATTTATTATGTTGAAATGAAGCTATATAGTTACTTAGGGTGGACCCTAAAATGAAATGAAATTATATAGTTACTTATGGTGGACTCTGTATTCTAGTCTATTTAAAGGATTTGCAGTAAATGTACTAAAATATTCAAGATGGATGCTGGGCGAGTTCAGAGATGGCTCTATCGCAAGAGATTCCCATAATTTCATTAGCCTAGGGGCCCCAAAATGTCATAACCCGGTCCTGCATGTTAACGTAGCCAAAGCAATTTGTTTGGGTTAACACTTCTCTACAGCATGATCACATTGACACATTAGTTCTCATTGGATCACCAAAGTTAAGCAACATTGAGCCTGGTCAGTATCAGATGGGTGACCACTTTGAAGTTCCAGGCGCTGTATGTTGGAGCAAAAAACTGCAGAAACTAACGTCGGTATCTCCCCTGACCAGGATATATATTTGACTGGGGACCGCTTGTGAATTTAATGTTTTCCAGAAATTTCCCCCCTCGGAAGAAACCGGTTCAATCTGCCCAGGATAAATGCCGCACCAGGTACAGGTACACTCCTCACCATTTCATTGAAGGTTGTTCCCCTAACAATTACCTAGAAACTATGTAACCTATGCTGCCTTTTTTTTTATCTTAACATGCCTCTCCCCACATGGTTAGGGCGTTGGTAGATGCACACCCACACATACTTTCATTCATGTCCCAGTCTGATAATATTACATTACAAATATTCATTCTGACTGATTCTTTTCAAAGTGTTACATCATACATCCTTCCTTTTCTCTATCACTTTCTGATTATTTTTTTTGGCCAAAGGTATGCTCTGTATCCACCACTAACTTTTATACTTACTGTTAATCGTGCTCTGTTTATAGTGTAATTTAGGTGACATAGGTAAAGTAACTCCCTATTATTAAGTGTTTGTAATTTATTACTGAAATACAATTCTTACAAGACATGAATATGATAAAGTGTATAGAAAAGGGTTTTATTTAAAATTCAGTATGAGTGCCAGCATTCGCCACTAGCTTCTAACGCAGCCTGGGAACCGTATCAACTGATTTCACAAGTAACTCTTATTTTAAAAATTTTTTGATTTACTAGTTGAATGATGATGAATACTATAAGGGGATTGAAAATCTTCACATACCACCCATTCAAAACAACAGCCAACCCAGAAAATGGCGTATCCTCACAATCCATATGTGATATTTCTGACTACGGTGAAAGAATTGCTATTTACAACTGTCAATTCATCTCATTATCCAAGGGCAATTTTTTCTTTTTTTTTCTTTTGGCGATAAGTGCTGACTCATTGGTAAAAAAATATTTTTTGAAAGGTTGTGAATTTCGTTGATATGATTCCTAAATGATTTGAAAAGCTGGTGGCGAATGGGTATATTGAATCTTGAATAAAACCCTATGCTATACACTTTTTATAATATTCATATCTACCTACCCACCCCTCTCTTTCATAGCTACCTACCCATCCCTCTCTTTCATAGCTACCTACCCACCCCTCTCTTTCATATCTACCTACCCACCCCTCTCTTTCATATCTACCTACCCATCTCTCTTTTTCATATCCACCTACTCACACCCCTCTTTCATATCTGCCCCACTCCCTCTTTGTCTCCCCATTCCTCTTTTAATCCATGTACCCTTCCCATCTCTTTATCTCCCCTAATCCTCTCTATCTTCTCCTCTTACTCTCTCCTTTGTCTGTACCCTCCTCTCTCTGTCTGCCCTCTAGCACTCTGGACCTGTCTACTTTCTTTTGTATCTCTATTTCTTTATGCTATTAAATTGTTTATCTTTATTCCATGGTATTTATTTCTGATTAAACATAAAATGTCCATGAATTTGTTTAAATCTATAAAGCTAAAAGAAAATTCTCTTTACTATATCAAAAGATTCACAAATATCGATACTGTTCAGTTTTTAATTAAAGTAAATAAATATTTAAGTTTTCCTCCTCAATTCAAATTATTTATGTATTCACTTGATCATTAGAATAGATACAAATGAAAGTAATAAAATCTATAAGTACTTAAATAAATAAATAAAAGTAAATAAAAAAATTTTAAAATTTAAAAAAAAAAAAAAAAAAAATTCAATTAAAACCTAATTTGTGAGTTCGCCATTAAGATTTCCAAATTTAACAAGACGCACATGAAGGTCGGAGGTTACATCAGCCAAAACATTGTGAGAATAACATCCAAGATGAGAACCGTAGTCTAAATAATACAAATTTAAAACTTTCTTTTTTTTTAAAGTAGAATTTCTACGAGTCTCACGGGTTATTTTTGATCGAAAATTTTTTATCCAGATGATAAATTTTATCTTTTTTCGTGGCTCAGCTTAGTAAAATAGTTGTGATAAAGAACAGTCAAGTTTAAGGAAGCTGGCATGATTCAGCAAATACAATTCAATAGTAGAAGCAAAAATGATTCTCCTGCAGTTTACAGACCGTGTTGAAATAATAACGTTATTATTTAGAAACCCATTCTTAACATGGGGAGGTGTTGTTAACTATTCTGTACTTTTACCTAACAATTTAATAAACAAAAAATACTGTAAAGATTGAATTTAACTTGAAAATCCTATCCAAAAAAAGTAGCACAGTCCGTAAACTGTAGAAGTACAGCAAAAACAAGGTAAAATAATTTTAAAAAGCAAGTCAATTTACAAAATACCTAGGGTACCCCCCAAAAAATATGGCACCCATCAAATCGTTAATAAAATTCATAATCCTTTCTGCAACTCAACCATAGAAATAAACGTCAGCTTATACCTGGGTTGTCCACCAAGTTACAGTTATTAATGTCCAACAGTTTTTATACAGAATTAATACAGAGATAAGCAGAGAAAGGCTGTTATTATTCTAGAGTTATCCTTCTTCTAGACTAGTTGCACAGCCAACTATTTAATCGTTAATTGAATAGAGTATATATGGATTCATACCTTTCCAAAGGGTATTGGTAAAAATGATGCAGTAGTCAACAGAACTGTAACCCGGTATACTGAGCCCACAGTCTGTGCCTGTAACCTCTACACCATACTACTTCCAATTTATGAATATATATATATATATATATATATATAGATATGTCATCCACATACCGACTGTTTCGCTGTATCACAGCTGTTCAGTTAAGGCTACGATGGATGTGTAATGTGAGTCTTAAAGACAAGCTTAGTTCTGATGACTTAAGAGAAAGATTAAATCTGGACAGTATAAGGGGATGTGTGCAGAACAGGAGACTTTGATGGTATGGTCACGTTGAAAGAATGGATGAGAGTTCTTGGGTTAGTAGATGTAGAACAGTTGCGGTAGCAGATTCTGTTTACAGAGGAAGGCCAAGGAAAACATGGGAATAAATGATAAAAATGGACCTGAGGGATACATGAAAACCTAGCAAGAGATAGGTTAGTTTGTAAGTCAATTTAGTAAAGCCGTCCAATGTATGCATGTAGAATGGGCATTAAACCGAATGTGATGATGAAAACATCTAAAATTTAAGGCTTAATAAGAAATTAAAATTCAGAGAATCTTGCTTAATTGATATCTAATGACTATAGATCAAATTTAATGCAAATCTGAAATATTGGAAATTTCAAATGGAAGGTTGTGCCCATATTACACCCTCAAAAACCTCTTTAAAATATCTGAAAGAAACTAAAATTTGAAGAATATTTATTAATTGATCTCTCGTACGTATTGCTAAAATTTCACAAAAATCTGAGGTATCTGAATTTTCACAAAGGGTATCGCCTCCCTTTTTACTCTCTTTGCATACAACTAAATTCAACTAAATATAGACCACATTTGGATCCCTTCGACTAGTAGTTTTTTCCCCAAATTCATAATGATTGGTTTAATTAAGTTTAGGAGTGAATCCTGTACATACAAATATATAAAGATATAAACACACATCTTTATAAGTATAAGGGATGAATTAATGATATTGAATTCATAGGAATTGAAAGTTTTTATTTTTAACTTTATAGTCTTACTTCTGGAATTATGCTTAAATTTAAAATTATTTCATTTTAAAAAATCTCATCCAACAATGATACAAGAAATATGACATTTTATTCGCTATATTTTATTTATTTAATTAAAAACAGAAAAAAGATTCTTATTGCCATGACATTTCTGAAATGAAAATAAAACACTAATTGGTACTACTCCAGATGAAGCGCCTAATTTCCGTGACTGCTCGGCAGCAACGATCGGGCAGGTCGCTGAAGCGCCCGAGAGCTGCCGAGACGAAAACGAGGCTAAAGCAGAGCTGATCAATCAGGTTATAGCAAGCAGCCGACAATAATTGGAAGAAACCGCTAATCAAAACAAACCGCCGGAAAAACAATGTTGGCCGTGTTCTCCAGCCGCTCTGGGTCTTCTGGGGGGGGGGGGGATACGACCCTGCAAAGAAGGAGGGTTTCCTGGTGACAGTGCCTAACAGGAATGCTGAAACCTTCCTTCCAATAATCAAGCAGTTCGTTGTACCTGGGACCACGGTAGCATCCGATTGTTGGAGAGAGTACAACAGGTTAGGAGAGGAGGGGTATCAGCACCTTACGGTGAATCATAGCGAGAACTTTTATCGACCCGACAACGAGGGCTTGCACCAATCACGTCGAGGATGTGGAAGGAAGCTAAACAAAGAAATAAGGAGTGCGGGACGAGCAGAGCACTCGTAGACGGCTATCTGCGTGAATCCATGTGGCGTCATAAATTTCGAAACAACCCCTTCGACGCCATATTAACGCAGATAGCAGAAATATACCCCATCGACCATCCTCCTTCCACTGCCTCGACGACCCCCCTCCTCTTCTGCCTGTCTTTCGTTGATGTCGGCATCTGCGCTCAGCACAACAAAACAAGCGGTAGGAAGACCTTTCGAACCGGCCGCAAACGTATCCGTAAACCCTGACCCTCGACGAGAAAATATATGAAATTCCCCCCCCCCCCCCCCCCAAAAAAAATATACAAAAAAAAACATGCCTAAATATCCTAAGAAAAATAACATTTACTTTGTTTTATGTAAACACTCTTCCATTTTACGACTTTCAGTTTTGCTTCAGCCTCGTTTTCGTCTCGGCAGCTCTCGGACGCTTCCGCGACCTGCCCGATTGTTACCGCCGAGCAGTCATGGAAATTAGCCACTTCATCTGGAGTAGTACACACTAATTAAAAACTTTCCTTTCCGCGATCTTTGTAGCATAGATGATAGCACACTAGACTCCTAATCCAGAGGTTGTGAGTTCAAATACTACCACAAATGATATTTATGATGCCAAAATTGAAAACAAACAAACACACATATACTGAGAGTATTAATTTAGAAGATGTGCTCAAGGAAACTAAAGAGGTTGGAATGTTCTGTGATGTTAAAATGCATGACGTTTGCCCTGCAGAAAAAAAACTAATGATTTAATTTTTTATTTTGCAAAAATGATTTTGTTTCTAATTAAAAAAAAAAAAAAAAAAAAAAACATACAGTTTTCAGTTCTTCCATTTTTTTTTAATTTATTTATTTTTTTTTTTTGAAAAAAGAAAATTTTTTTATAAAAAGTAAAGAAGAAAATGTTATTGATTTATTTTCATATTTCTTTTATTATTCAAAATTAATTTCTTTTTCTTTTTAAACAAGAATTGAGAAATACCAATTTTGCCAGACGGAAGAAACTTGGTGTGTATAACATTTGTCTAATTTAGTCATTAAGAAAACAACTTTTTTTGTAGAAATCTTCGGTTATTTTCTTTCATTATTCTGCTGGGTATAATTACAACTTGTCTGTATTTGTTTTTTGTCCTGGGTTATTATATCAAACAGATTGCCGGTGCTCTTTACTTGCTTCTTCGGGTGGCTGTAATTATGTTATGCTTGTCTTTTAAAAGTAGTCCATTTCTTGGTGATTTTGTTTTCTCTACCTGTGGTTTTATTCTCTTTGGTAGATGTAGTAGTTGTATTGTCTTTAGCTTAGTTTTTTTTTTTTTTTTCTATGATCGTTTTGGTGTCTTTCTCTGTGGTGTTACATACTTATTTTTCTTTTCATATATCATTGTCGGTATTTCGGTATTTGCAAACACCCCCTGGGGTCGCCAAAGCCAGGCTCGGCACATTATATGCTTATAAGTCAGACACTGCAACCTGAGTAACAAAAAGGTCAAAAAGTAATATCAGTTTTATTTTAATTTTATTGTATTCCTTGTTTCCCTTTGATCAAGTTCATTTTCAGGGGATTTCAGTAATTTGTTTGCTGCTTATTTTAAAAGGAATGTTCAGTTTGCTGTTATACATTCAAACCAACACCGATACCATAGCAATATAATAAATTCTAAGACCCAATTAAAAAGAACTATATAAACCTTCAATTGATGCTGCTATTTGGAAGTGTTCCGAGGTTACATCGGTAATGGTGTTACAATAACCCAATTGAATGTCCTTTAAAAATTCTTTTAAAATTTGAAATTTATTTTGGATAAACAGGGGTTCCAAAATGAAAAAAAAAAAACAAGGATAATTATAAAATTACTTTTTTTTTTTTTTTTTTTTTTTTTTTTTGTTAAAATAATTATATTGGAGTTATTTTCATTTGCGCGCCATTTTCAACAGAGCAATCAATACTATATTTAAATTTTTACGCTGTCGTCTGTTGTAGGTTTATGCCATTTGACTTATTGTAGAGGAATGAATGTACTAAAATGTTTATAAATAAAACCTCAATCACCTAACAAAAAAAGTGCCTTTGTGACAACAGTTCAACCAAGATAGGAATTGATCTGCTTCATTGAAATAGACAGCACTCAGCTAGCTAAAGGCTGACTGCAGTTAAAACGATATTTCTTCAAAGGAAAACAATAGAGAAATGTTGACTACAAACATTAAAACGGTTTTGGTTTTAGTAATCATATGAAAACTGGTGTTGACCGGTTTTATAAAATTTGTTTCAAACCCTAAATGTGAACTAATGATGGGAAATATTGGACAGAAACGAAGTTGGAACTTACTGTGTTTGATGTTTTCAAATATGTACAGTGTAAGCAAAGATATTGAGTTCCTGAAAGATTACGATAAAAAATAAAATAAAAACAAAAAAAATTGGGATTTAAATTTCAAAATAAAAATATACAAAAAGTGCAAAAAAATAATATCTGTTGTGTTTTTCATGTCTTTGTTGTTTCCCTGTGATCATATGGTATTACTGGACAAATATTTAATATAATTATATCCTTCCTAACCAAAAGAGAGATCCAGATTGTCCTCAATGGCCATTCATCTAAGCAACATGACACAAAATGCTGGTGTACCCCAGGGATCTATCCTTGGACCTTTATTGTTCCTGATTTTCATAAACGACCTCCCTGATAACATTGAGTCTAAAATAGGTATATTTGCTAACGACACCACGCTTTACTCTTGTTATGTGGGCAAAACGGACGCGAACATACCCGAGGCAATGGCTGAATCCTTAGAAAATTACTTCCAGGCTGTATTGGATTGGGGTCATAAATGGTTGGTAACTTTTAATGCTGCAAAGACAAAGCTCCTTTCCTTCAATAACTACAGGAAACCTCTTCAATCACCGATTGTCATGGCAAATAACACCCTACCTGAGAGTTCAACATTTAAACTCCCTGGCCTAACATTCACAGGCAAGATAAATTGGAACAAATACATTGAAGACATTACCAATGCTGCAGCAAAAGAGGTGGGCTCCCTGTACAGTGCGAGTAAACTCCTCACACGTGACATTATCCTGTATCTCTACAAAGCCACCATCCGTCCATGCATGGAGTATTGGGCTGGTGCATCATCCACTAGTCTCCCTCTTAGACAATGTCCAAAAAAGAGTCGCCAACTTAATAGGTCCCTCACTATCGCCGCAATGTTGCATCCTTGTGCTTTTTTTACAAATACTTCAATGGATTGTGTTCCAATGAACTGGCTGCTATGGTGCCCCCTCGACGTATATACACTAGCAACAATCAGCTAAATCCTATCCATTCATTGTGGAGGTTCCCAGATGCAGGAGAGCCTTTTACTCCAATAGCTTCTTTCCTCGTGCTGCTGGCCCCTTGGAATTCCATCCCTGCTCCCTGTTTCCCCGAATGTACCGACATGCAGAGGTTTAAAACTAATGTAAACAGACATCTCGCTACACAGCTCCCAACTTAGGATGACTAAACCTACATCCTAATTCTCAGTAGCCCCTTACGTTTACAGTGGCGTCCTGCCTTGTTTGGGGTGAAATATCATTTTAAAAAAAATAAAAAGATTAAGTTCGTTTTCAGATTTCAGTAATTTGTCTCAAATGAAAACATAATTCTGCCTGTTCCTGGCTTACCCTCAATTGGGATGTGTGTGCAACCAAAGCTTTGTGCAACATGTTCATTCCATATGATAGTTTGAGAACGACCATGTGTTACAAATCTGAAGGGGTTCGGGATTGATCTGATGGAATCGTTCTTGTCTCTGTGTTGCATACTTATTTTTCTTTTCATATTGTCGATATTTACAAACTGACCCAGGGGTCACCATACGTTTTTAGTTTTACTAATACATATGTGTCCTTCTCATAAACATTGACTTGAAAAAGAAGGAAAGAACACGTTTTTGCTTTCTTTTCAACCCTTCTTATACAACAAATAACGGGTAAAATGTTATAGAACATACAGGGTCTGGCATAAGTAACTATGTAATTTTATTTCAACATATAACATGAAAGAAATATACAATTGCAATATAGAAACAAAGGGTACACTTATTTTTTTTGCAACATAAAACATAAAACATACTTTGATACACAGCTCCAACAACACTTGAGCAATGACAGCTCGAGTTTGTTCTTTAAGTTCAACGATGCTATAAAAATATACGATTTCCCCTTTTCAAATTACACATGAAATAGAAGAAATGTTTAAGTATCAACAGTTACAAACAAAAGAAAATATTTAGTTACTTATGGTGAACCCTGTATTTTGGTTAATGTCATTTGCTACCTAAATAAGGAGGATGGGATCATCTATTTTTCCTATAAAAAAAAAAAAATGAGATCTCATGGGACTTGCTAGCTCAATCTAATGATTGCTAAATTACTCTGTTCACCTTGTACCTTTTGTTTAGTAAACCTTCTTTTCTATCCTTAATACTTGTTGGGCTTTTCCCCTATTATTTTCTCTGTTTAACCCTGATAATTAGGTTACAGCATTAAACACATTTAATAATCGTCATGTCTTCCATGTGGAAAAAAAGGTGGATGGAATCTTACGAAAGTTCTTAAACGTTTGCAATATAATCAAAATCTGTTATTTATAGTATCTCGGAATTCATCTTAATGGTTATAAAAGTGGACCAGCATTTCGGAGCGCTAGATCTAAATGAATAAATGTGGAAGTTTTTTTTCCATTTAAACCGGGTTACTGTTATTTAAATCAATAATACAACATAGTCTTTTGAACTGCTATATATATATATATATAATAAAGAGAAAAGAGCCAAACATAGCTATTTGTATGATAATTTGCATAACTTTTTTAAACAGTTTATAATAAATTAATGTTTGGCGTTATACATTTGTAATTTTATTGTCATATTTCCGATATATATGTATTGGTTTTGTCGATATTAACAGTAATTCAAGTGATTTAATAAAAATAAGGATAAATTGCAAAAATCCTTTCTTAAAATATTATGTTCCTTAATTTTCAAGTAAAGGGAGGTAATTTAAATGAAAACTAATATATTTTAGTTAGCTAGAAAGAAAGATATACTGACGAAGCATAAGAGTAGTAAGAAGAGTTCATAAAGATGACTGCTCTGTCTGTCTGTCTCTCTCTCTCTCTCTCTCTCTGGAATGTCTTAACAGATATGTCACAGTTTATAACTTTTCAAATAAGATCAAAGTAGAATAAATAGTGGTAGTTGTTGTGACCCGTTGAGTCACGGGTACATCAAGATTGAAATAATAAAACTAAATGTAAACTCCTTACAACGAATAGTGCTTTCAAATGAGAATAGTCGACCGGCGAAGTCTCAAAGTTGCTAAAAAAAAAAAACAAGAAAAAAAAAACTGAAGGAGAAACCAGTTGGTGAAAAAAAAAAATGCCTGCGAGGGTGTTGCCTCACATGTACCATGCACAGTAGGAAGACTAAAGGGAGTGGGGCATTTTTTTTTTTAATTTATTTATTTCTCCCCTCCCCAATGTAATCATTGGTTGTCGGTTATACAAATTACGCATCACCATAAAAGCTTGTAAACTTTGCAGTTAAGCAGTTTACATCTAAAAGTTCATGGAAGCAATTACTTCCACTCCGATGCTGGTGTCTGCTATTTGAAGGAATCTGCTGGCATTTGTTGCTGTCAACCATTTTGAACACAAGCCGTTGACAATCATTCTGAAGGAGTCTTTCGTGTAACAGAAACAAAGACAGCAACCCGGCCTTCTGTTGTGGAAGGCATGGTAACTTGCCTCGTTGGAATGATCCACCTCGTGCCGTGTGCGGCATGACTCGCCTCGTTGGAATGATCCACCTCGTGCCGTGTGCGGCATGACTCGCATCGTTGGAATGATCCACCTCGTGCCGTGTGCGGCATGACTCGCCTCGTTGGAATGATCCACCTCGTGCCGTGTGCGGCATGACTCGCATCGTTGGAATGATCCACCTCGTGCCGTGTGCGTCATGACTCGCCTCGTTGGAATGATCCACCTCATGCCGTGTGCGTCATGACTCTCCTCGTTGGAATGATCCACCTCGTGCCGTGTGCGTCATGACTTGCCTTGTTGGAATGATCCTTCCCCGTGCTGTGTGCGTCATGACTTGCCTTGTTGGAATGATCCTTCTCCGTGCCGTGTGCGTCATGACTTACCTCGTTGGAATGAGCCACTTTTTTGCTAACCTCATTAACTTAAGCTGCCTTGTGCCATGCACGTCATCCGTCGGCTGAAGTGAAAAGCTTCTATCAATTCTCTCTCATAGTAAACCTCCATGAACATTTTTTTTTCTTCAACCGATCACTGACCCCTAAATTTACAATCAGTAGTAGTAGTAGTATTAAACTTTTGATCCTGTCACCATAAACGCACATATACTGCAACACCAAGACCCCCACGAATAAAGACCCACTTATACACTTATAAAAATTCTATAAAATCAAAAGCACATCGACACACTATTATATAAACACAGTAAGAATTCACTGGATTAACTCCTAAGAACAAAACCTCACTGTAATTATATATATATATATATATATATATATATATTAATTTTTACGTACATAAAAGTAATCCATGGACACATGTTTCTGGCTATCAGCCGTCATCAGCATGGCTAAATTAGACAAGGATAGAACCCTCGATTAAATTGCCTGGAATATATAGGATTTTTTATTGCCTAAATATTAAGTTTACGTATTTGTTATCATTTTTACTGGCAATAGTAACAGCGTTTGTATTTTCCCACTTCCTAAGCGGTAAAGAATCATGCAGAATATTGAATTGTCGCTCTTAATAAGACGTGCTTTTATTTTTTTAATATATATTTATTAATTTTTATGTACTTAAATATATATATATATATATATATATATATATATAAAGCAAACATTGTTAAACATAACAATTCTTCAGCTTGATTATACCTTTTTTCATTTTTTTTCGAATGATCTTTTTTTATGTGAAAATCAAAATATATTCTTCTGGAACTGCACCAGTTTATTCATTTGAAATCTAACGACTTCACATATGTGTTCTCGGCTGCTTTTTGAAATTCTTTTCTTTTCTCCAGTTTTTTTGTTCATTTGCCTTTGTCACCTGAAGATGATTCGATGAAGAATCGAAAGTGCTAGTGATACATATGCAACATTTATTAATTGTTTTGATTTAAACACAAAAAAATATCATTTGAAAAAATAAAAAAATGAAAACAGAAAATTCTGTTATATTTAACAATGTTTGCTTAAATGAATCAATACTGCCTAAATACGCATACAATATCTATATATCTATATATATATATAATATATATATAGAGAGAGAGAATGTGTGTGTGTGTGTATATATATATATAGAGAGAGAGAGAATGTGTGTGTGTGTGTATATATATATATATATATATATATATATATATATATATATATATATATAATGAGAGAAAGCTAATAGTGTAGATAGAATTACCATTCTTTGAGGAACTAAAATGGGTAGAAGTTTGTGGTGTACTTAAATTAAAAGTGATAAAAACTGGTGTTTGGGGTACCAAAGGTTGATCCCACCCCTGCCATAAATACATTTATCTCCGTCTGTCATCGGATTGGTGAGATAGTTATTTTCAGTGGTTCCATTTCTGAAAGAAACCACCAAAGTAGAAACTTTTATTGATGGTAGTTATGGAAACCAGAGGCTGCTCTCTGTACAGGTCTTCTTCCCTACGTTTAATTCAAGATAAAAATTGGATCGATTCTCTAATATTAATTTCCTCGTTACTCAAAGAATAGCTTAATCGTCTGACCAATCAAATGTCCGTTTTTATTCTTTTCTTATGTTTATTTTTTTTGTTGCCCACCTCACAAGAGATTTCTTTTAAGTACATTATGGGCTAGAAACCTAAATTCAGTGCCATATAGTACGAGAAGAATACCCGGCCCAGGACAGGTAAAATTAATTCCCTGAATGGAACAGTTTTCCACCACTTTTATGTCTTCTTACAAAGATTAAAATCAAGATATAATGCTACTAAACCTTATGTCTAGAGTCCTTATTCCAATGAATTTAAAAAGTTATTTTATTTATTTATTTTTTAATTTTTTTTTAGAAAAACCTTCAATTTAAACAATTAAACACAAGTCTCATAGAAAACCAAACTATATCCCATTATATATAAAACACTCTGCCAAAAGTTGATACGAGTGACAGTCGGTCTCGATTCCATCGCTGAACACCATAGATACATGAACCGACAATGAGTTCTGCATCCAGAACAGTGACGCAGGATGCAGAACTCATTATTGGTCCACGTATCTACGGTGTTTGCCAATATAATCCAGGCTGGCTGTCACTCGTCTCAACGTTCACAATCGACCACTGTGCTTGGTTGGGACTAAGTGAATTTATTGGAAAGAGCCGACTAAACTGGCCTTGGGTGAATTCCGTTACAAATCAAATAAAAAACACTCTAACAATCCATCCACAATTTTCAGACAAATTCCTAAGTCAATAGTCCATAGAGAAACCACTAATTCCAGCAACATAAATATATTCAATAAACACAAAACGAATATGAAACCGTCTTGAAAATCAGCAGAAATGATTTTTTTAAAAAAGTGTTTTTACTCAGAGAATTCCATAATTTTAATAAACTTTGGTAAATTTGTAGATCAACATCCTCAGCTAAATTATACCCCCCCCCCCCCCCGCGCTCTTAAAAATGAGATTCTTCTTTTTAGGGTCTAGTTTGTTAGGGCAGTTAATACGTTGTTAACACTAACCCAAAGTTTGACTGAACTGCCCTAAAACCGGCCCTGAAAAATTGAATTGACATACAAAAAAAAATTTTCCCACTTTAAATTATAAAATAATTGTTCTTTTTTTCTTTTCTTCTTTCCATCAAGTTAAAAAAGGTAGAAAACATTTGAGGAGGATGTAGCGGAGGATGTTAATCTACAATCATACCAAAATATGAATCTCTATATTTTTGTTGTAATCTGGACAGATAATAGTACTACTAAACTTTT
The DNA here is from genome assembly GCA_963556195.1 of Sepiola atlantica. Lineage (NCBI taxonomy): Eukaryota > Metazoa > Mollusca > Cephalopoda > Sepiida > Sepiolidae > Sepiola > Sepiola atlantica. Next base: position 72,060,640 of record OY744529.1, read on the forward strand.
GTTTTTATTTGTCAATTAGAATAGTGAAAAGGTCTTTGTAAACATTAAAAAATAAGTTTGTTGTTAAAATTTGTAAATTAGGCATTAACTTAATTAATAAAAAAAGTTGTTTATGTAAAATGTAAAAACTGCAAAAAGAAGGCAAGAGAAAGGGGACAGAGAGAGAGAGAGAGATCAGGCGAGACAACCACACTCTCCCTCCCATTCTCCGCTTCGCTACTGTTTCGCCGTAGCAAGCCACAACCTTCGGTAAGGTCGCAGTGAACGCATGGTGTTTTAGTTATTTTTCCGATTTATTTATTAAATAATTTAAATTACTGTTAATATAGACGAAACTATTGCATATAAATAGATAACATGAGCCAATGCAATTCTAAATTAATATTACAGGGTTTTTAACCCACCTAATAGACTGGTATTGTCCTGGCCTTTGGGTCTGGATTTACGCCGGTCTATTGGGGGTTGTTGGTCCTGTGCAGTTCTAGGAGGTGCACCCTCCCAGGCTTTGCCTCCCCTCTTTGGGTAGGAGTAAGTTTATTGCTTACTGCCTGAGGCACCCTACCGGGAATGCCGACGGGGCTGCCCAGGCAATTTTTGAATGGGCAGAGTGCTCACCTCGAGCCCTGGCTTATCTAATCCCACTTTCCCGACCTTGTGTCACATCTTGCCTTGTGGGAGGTAGATAAATAAACTAAACATTATGAACGGTTTAAAAAATGGTTATGCTAATTAGGCAGTCAAAAGGTTCTCTTTTAATCTTTTATCTTCACTATATATAAAGAATATCAAGATTTCATGTTGTATTATTCATTTAAATAACAGTAACTCGTTTTGATTATAATATAGGAGTGATAAATGAAAAAACTTTCGCATTTATTCATTTAGATAGAATAAAATATAATTGTCCATTTAATAAATAAATATTTAACAGCTTACAAACAAAAAGTATACATTCCTATGTATACAGAAAAAGATTTCAAATGTAGGCATAACCACCACATGATGGCATTTAGGGGTTAAAAATGTATATGGGAACAAAAAATAAATTAAATGGGTAGCTCTAATATCAAGCGAGGAATCTTAAAATTAGCTCTTCCTAGCAATATAAATATTAGAAACTTCAAATTATTATGTTTAGAGGACAAAATATCAAATTATAAATATCAAATTATAAACTTCAAAAACCGAATTAATTTATTAAACAAAAACAATAATTTATAACGAAACTGCAGTAAAATGTTAAAGTTAATGCATTTTATTGTCATTTATTATTGATATATGTTGATGGTCAGTCTCATAAGGATGAGTACAAAATTATCAGGCGATCTTCTCCACGTGAATTTCTTTTAAGTAAATTGTGCATTGTAGAAAAACCAGGCCCACTCTCTCTATTATTTCACCAACAACTGGAGGGAGAACATATCGATTAATACCTCCCTCAGTGGTATTAGTGAAAGTGATACAATAGCACTGACTGGACTTTCACATAGCAGCCGAAGCCCACAGTTCGCACTGGTATAAGATGTACCACTTCCATGAACAGAATTTTCTTTTCTTTCATCTTTTTTTGTTTTGTTTTGTTTTCTTTTTTTTTCTGTTTTCTTTTCCTTTTTTTCTTTCCTTTTTTTCTTTCCTTTTTTTTCTTTCCTTTTTTTTCCTTTTTTTCTTTTTTTTTCTTTTCCTTTTTTTTCCTTTTTTTCTTTCCTTTTTTTCTTTCCCTTTTTTCTTTTCCTTTTTTCTTTCCCTTTTTTTTCCTTTTTTTTCTTTCCCTTTTTTTTCCTTTTTTTTCTTTCCCTTTTTTTTCTTTCCCTTTTTTTTCTTTTTCCCTTTTTTTTTCTTTTTCCCTATTTTTTTCTTTTCCTTTTTTCCTTTTTTTCTAATAAAATTTTCTAGTCATACCATATACATGTATGTACACAAAAAATTCGGTTCACAGTTAGATACTGCATTAACGAACAAATATATTCATTTTATGAAAAGATTTTTAAGAAATACTTTGTAATGCTTGCCATCTTTGGCGCCGTTTAGCTCAAATAGATGTCTTAGCAAAAATGTGCAAAGGAAAGAATATGCAAAAGTTTATATTAGATTCGGTCCACACTATTTTTATAGCTGTGTTATAAATATTTATAGAGTGTACAGGGTGCATGTAAAGTCTGGACACATGAGATAATTGGATATTCGCCAGTTGTCATGGCATAATTCTGACAACCCATAGACTGACTTGAACCATCACACCGTTCTTTGTTAGCTCGGTCCTAGGAGGTACACCTTCCCAGGCATTACCTCCTTTGGGAGGGAGTCATGGTTTATTGCCGATCACCTAGGGTGACCTTATCAGGGAATGACAACGGATCCGTTCTCTGCTATTTTTGCACCTGACCAGTGTCCCCTCGGGCTCTGCTTCTTCCCACCTTCTGACCTTGTGTCACATGTTGCTGCAGTTGGAAACAAGTAAATCATAACTGATTTATTATGGCATATGAGGACAGTATGTTAGTTCACCCTAAAAGAAAATAAGATTTTTTAATCTTTTTTAGCGATTACGTGTGAACATTCTGAAAAACACTTGGCGGTAAAAAAAAATGAAAATATTTTAGACTTTAGAGTGGGGAATCAGTTGAGCATATAAATGTAACGTAAGATGATCACACACTTTCCGACCAGAACGATATGTAACAATTTTCTAGTTTTAGTTAAATCTTAGGGGTTTGGGGAAGGGGGGGTGTTGCCACCCGGACTTGGGGTTAGTGGGAGGGCATGTAATAAATTTCAGGCTATTTCTTTGAAATCGTGAACCTTTGACATTTATTATAAACTAGCAAATATATGCTCCCTCCAGTTGCATATTTTTGCTAGCCTGGGAGGATGATATAATGGTGAACGAACTACATACATTGATCCCCAAAGTAGGAGATAATGACTCAGAGGATGGTATCATGACGAACGCTCCCCCCCCCCCCCCAAAAAAAAGGAGTTAATGCCTAGGAGGATGAGATCATGATAACAGAACAGATAGTACACCCACCACCCTCACAAACGGAAAAAGATAATCCTGGTAGAATGGTATCATGAGAAACGAACACATACTATGCTGCTCCCAGAAGAGGAGGTAATATCTGGGAGGATCGCCCCATAAAAAGAGGAAGTAATGCCTGTGAGTATGGTATCATGGCAACAAAACAGATACTACACTACTCCCACCCACCCCCCAAAAAAAGAAGGTAGTCCCTGGGAAGATTGTCTCGTGAAAACAGAACATTACCCCCTCCTCCAAAGGAGGATGTAATACTTGGGAGGATTGCCCCCCACCCTTTAAAAAGGAGGTACTTCCTGGGAGGACAGTCTTATGACAACAGAACTGATACTACGCTACCTGCCTCCATGAAAAAATGATACAATAATAGATTAAATCATTTTTTTTTTTCATTCATCTAAAAATGCCTAGTCATAAAAAATTTTCTTTTTAGGGTTTCTTGGCCTTTTGGCGACATAAGACGTTTTTCTATCGACAAAAATATTGGGCATATATAAAAAAAATATGACAATGCAAAATTACAACTGTGTATTAATTTGTTAGAAGCTGTTTACAAAATAAATATGCAAATTAAGAAGACCAAACCGATGTTTTGGAGTATTTGCAGTCTACTATATATACGGTATTAAACAGACTTACGTCATACCATTGAATTAAATAAGCAGGACTTGTTTTAATGTTAATATAGTTAGGATAGATGGAAAAAACTTTTGCATTTATTTATTTAGAAGATTAATCATGGACATGTGTTAGAGATTTTGATTTCATTGCAAATGTGTTCAGTATCGACCTCATTGGTTATGTGCCCCTCAAACGCAATCCGGTTAGAAACTTCTGACCAGGGAATAGATCATTTTACGTTAAATTTATATGCGAAATCTTTCAACCCCACTCTAAATTGTAAAGATTTTTTTTCCAAGGTGTTAACATGTAATCACCTTAAAAATAGTTAGCATCTCATTTGGGTATGGGGGCCTAACATAGAGTTAACTTGATTTCTATTTTTTTTTTTTTTTTTTGTGCCCGGACTTTACGGACACTCTGATAATGAGCAGTAGAATTGAATTGTGAACCAATTTATAACTGCCTTTTAAAGAGATGTGTCAAATATCATTGGGTTCTTATTTTTTATTTTTTTCTGTTTCTTTTGCTGGCAATAAAAAATATTTAATATTAATACTTTTTTTTTTTTTTTTTTATTTGTTTTTTTTTTTTAATTCTATTCATATCTCACTTTTGTACAATTTTTTTTTATAATGTTATCCGCTTGTTTTCTGAGAATAAGAGTTGAATGCAAGGGAAGTAACTCGTTTCATCTTTTTTTTTTTTTTGTCAGTTTAGCAAAATTTAAACTCTTGGTGAATTTTATCGTTCGTTAAAAAGTTCTGAATAAAATTTTGTTGAATAAAAATCTAATATAATTAGACTGTGACCCGTTGGGTCACAACCACTACCATCATTTGTTCCACTTGAATTTCATTCGAAAATTCAGAAACTCTAATGTATCTGTTAAGAAATTCTTCTTACATAACTAAAAATAAGTCTCTTTAGTTCTATATTATTATTATTATTACTAGAAGTATTATACTTTATTCTGAAATAGAAGTAAAGAGACTTATTTTGCCATCTAATCTACATACCAGTTTGTGGTGTGTACAGACACGTATGACTATGCTGAAAAAAAGAGTCGCTCTTTCTCTAAATGGTCACAGACACTAAGAAATATTAGAGTGGTTGAATCAACATAGTGAGAAGGGGAGAGAGAAATATGTAAAATAGCTAAGAGAGATGAGTGACTTGTTCAGTTAATTATAAATTACAGCTAATTAGAATAATTTAAACATTTTTTTTTTCAAACATAACTCAATCCTAGAATTAAGGAATATTTTAACATGTATTCTGTGTTATTAAAGTATATAGGAAAAAAGTCTTAGGAAAACAGACATTGATTAACTCACATTTAGTATTATAATCATAATAATAGATAATAAGCTTTGTGCCTGTTTCAATATTTCTTTTAATTATTTTTCGTATTCTTTTTTCATTAGTATGGGGACGAGGCATTCTTTTCCAAATGCCAGACAATTGTCTGCTATTTAGAGGCTCCAATTAAGAGCTCTTTTAAGAATTCTGACCGTTCTCTAAAGTGCAATTATTTGGATTTCTTTCGCAGTTGGTTTTCCGGGAATACTTTCCAAATTTTCTTTTATTATTATTATTATTATTATTATTATTCATGAGGCCTTTGCATGCTATTATAACTTGGAATGATGGTGATCTTTTTTAGGTTCCAGTTTTTCTTCATACATATCTATATGTATAAATATGTGTGTAACTAAGGGAAGTAATGAATATGTCGGTAATTAAGGGAGGTAATTCGGTATATATTCAACTGAAGGCTAGCAGCAACTGACTTGTATTTGTAATTTAAATGCAACAACTTTTTTTCTAAGTGAATTATAAAAGTTGCATGTATATTGGGAACCAACATTTTTAGAGGAATTCAAATAAAGCAAATTTCTATTTTATTCAGTTGAATTTTATTTTTATTGTTTGTTACTATGGTGATATGATTGGAGTACAGAAAGCAGCAAAAGTTAGGAATAGATGGAGCAAGTTCAGGGAACTTCTGCCATTACTAACCAACAGAGAGTTACCACTGTCAACCAAGAGAAGAGTCTATCAGACATGTGTACAGTGCTATGATGTATGAAAGTGAAACCTGGCAAGTGAAGGTTACGCACATATGATGGATGTGTAATATGAGTCTTAAAGACAGGCTTAGATCTGATGACCTCAGAGGAAGATTAAATCTAGACATATGAGGAGATGTGTGCAGAACAGTAAACTTTGTTGGTTTGGTCACATTAAAAGTGGATAAGTGTTTGGGTTAGATGTAGAACAGTTCAAATATCAGGCTCAGTTGACAGAAAGATCAAGAAAACCTGGGAGAAAGTGACAAGAATAGATTTGAGAAAAAGAGGGATACGTACCTGGTTAAAGATAAGTTTGTTTGGAAGTTTTTTCTCTAAAAGCTGTCCACCACATGCCAGCATGTAAAACAAATATAAAACCGAATATAATGATGAAGTGCATAGTTTATCCAGAACATGTTTCAGAGCAGCATCTGTAAGAATTTTAAGTTTGTCAATAATTTTTGCAATAATTGTTTGCCAAACTTATGCAGTATCTATGATCTATAGTGGGATTGAAAAGTAATTCTCTGTTTTAAGTTACTTATAATCTAGTAATCTATTGTTATTTATTTATTTTTTTAAACTTTATTTTTGCGACCTGTTTTCTTTGAGGTTGGTGGAAGGAGCAAATCAACTCTACAAAAACAACGCCTTTGGAAGAAGAATATGAGAACTTTGTATTTTCATTGCACAAGAATTCCTGATAAAATCTGGTGATGCAATTCCGGAGTGACTTGAGAAACTCTTGGCAAATGCTGATGGCCAGATCAAATGTTAAATAAAGCCAATACAATATGCGTTCTTCTCATATCTATTTCTTGTAAGAATTATAATTAAAGAAATAAACTATAACAATTTTGAAATAGGAAATTAATTTTCAATCACCCTGTATATAATAACTAGAAAAATACCCGTCCCAGGATGAGTAAAATTAATTTTCAATCACCCTGTATATAATAACTAGAAAAATACCCGTCCCAGGATGAGTAAAATTAATTTTCAATCACCCTGTATATAATAACTAGAAAAATACCCGTCCCAGGATGAGTAAAATTAATTTTCAATCACCCTGTATATAATAACTAGAAAAATACCCGTCCCAGGATGAGTAAAATTAATTTTCAATCACCCTGTATATAATAACTAGAATAATACCCGTCCCAGGATGAGTAAAATTAATTCACCAAACGGAACAGTTTTGCATCACTTACAAGATTAATTTAAAATATTATAATACTAAATCTTATGTCTATAATCCTTATTTCAATTTTGATCAAAATCCATTATGTGATTTTGATTCTAGAAAATGGCTTAAGCTTAAGATGTCTTAATAAGAAATTAGAATTCGGGAATATTGCTTAATTAGTGCCTAATGACTATGGATAAAATTGAATACAAATCTGAAATTTAATTTCAATTGCGAGTTTGTGCATATATTATGCCTCCTAAAACTTTTTAAAAATACTCCAAAGAAAGTGAAATTTGGGAAATATTTATTAATTGATGTCTAATTACCTATTGTTAAAATTTCAGAAAAATAGGAGGTATCTCAATTTTGACAAAGGGCTTCCACACCTGTTTTGCCCCCTTTGCATAAAACTAAATATAGCCCACATTATGCCCCCTTATTCCTAGCAGTTGTATTCCAAAATTAATAATGATCGGTTAATTAGTTAAGGAGTGAATCCTATACGTAGAAATATATAAACTTACATGCATACCTAACTTTATATAAATAGATATCTTGACAAAAATAAAGTATTTAGTGTCTTATCAGGCATTTTTTTTTTTTTAATGTTATTCTTTTTCTTTTTTTTACCTTTCTTGGGTGTACAAACTTGACAGTCGATGATTCGTTTATACAATTACATAGCAATAAAAAAGAAATAAAACACATCTGCATTGCAACAAATGGACACAATAAAATGAATATGCCATCATTTTTATCGACATGGGAACACTAGTAAATGACTATAATCTTAATTTTTTTTTAAAATTGCATCAAGAAAATGTGAATTTAAAAAGCCAGTTATTAATTCATACATTTATGAATTTGAGTTTAAAAAAAAAAAGGTCACTTTCTTTCCTTCCAAGATGAGTTCTATAATAGGTTGACATTTACGAATATTGAATTATACTGCTAATTGGTTAAGTTGTTTCCCACCACTTAACACTTAAGAAGATGAATAAACTTTAATGTTGATAAATTTGTTTTCGTTTTTCCAGCATCTCAATCCTTTTTATTTTTTATCTCTGACATTTACATATTTTTACTTAAAGTTAGATTTATTCTGTTCATTGAGGAAATGTGTGTATGTAGGTTTGATTAGTTTTCTCTTTTCATTAAAGTGTGTGTGTGTGTGTGTGTGTGTGTGTGTGTGTGTGTGTGTGTGTGTGTGTGTGTGTGTGTGTGTGTGAGAGAGAGAACAAGACTGCACACTTGTGGGTGGGAGTGTTTGTGTATGATGTGAGCTTCTTAGCATGTGTGCAAATGTTTTATTGGTATTCCCCGTCCGTCTATAGGCATTATCCTGTTTTCATCACATTTGTGAAGATCATTTTGCTTTTAAAGATATTTTCTGTTCATATACATTTATTATATAAAGGGCAGTTGTCTGTATGTCCAGCTAAAAGCAAAAAACGACAAAACAAACACCCACAAAGTTGGTATATTCTTGATAGGCATTCCCCTGGATGTATGATATTTAAAAGAAATTATTAATTCTTTGAGGGTCAACCGGTTTCGTCAGGGGAAGGGGGTCGTTTTTTCAGCCATTTACAATATTTTTATGGAAAGAAAACGCTGACTCATTCCTCGAGAAATCTATATAAAGGAGGGTTGTTACACTTTTGCCCTGGACAATGCCAGGTAGCCCTGCTAGTTATATATATAATTCTTTAAATTACAACTTACCTCACAAATCCAGCATTACACCAGGTTTCATTCCACTTAAAGGCAATCGTCTGATATTGCATGAAACCTGTGTAATGTTGGATCTATGTGGTGAGTTGTGATTGATTGACATAAGTAATAGCTTTTCAATGAAAATAGCAATTGTTTTGTTTTTTTAGTTTTGTTTGTGTAAATAATGAATAAACATACAAAATAAGGATCAATTCCGAGTTGACTTAACAAATAGTTGAAATAACATAAAATTATATTTACTGAACAATTTCATTATTTACCTACATAACTACCATAGAGTTTTATTAAATCAAAAAGCCTCGTACTCCTGGAATCAGTCAATTTCTTAACGTGGGACTGTGTTTGGTGTAGTATTGATGGCTTCCTGTAAGGTTGTTTTCAATGAAAATTGACGTCAAATTTGCATAAACGTTTCGTTTGATGACAGCCCCAAAGTTTTCAATCAGGTTTAAATCGGAAGATGGCGGCCAGATCATCCACTTTTCACCTTTGCTGCACAAACCGGCAAAGAATATTTGAGTTGCATGAGCAGAATGAAAGGGGTGCATTGTCATGCATGAAAACAAAATCCCATAGTAGTGAAAGAAGTATGTCATATGACCAAGGCACCAAAGATTATTTCAGATTATAATAGGTGGTAGATGTCACTCTTACTCCTTCAAGTACTCTTATAGAATCAACAAGTCTATCCTCAATGATGCCTGCCCATATCCATATGCCTCCTCCGCCCTGTTGTTAATGCCTCAGATGACGGGAACACTCATCTCTGAAATACACTCAACCATTTGCTCAGCTGTCAGGTCATTTTTAGTGGAACTTTTACGGAAGCTATAGTCCCAAAAACAGCATTCCTTGTGGATTTCGGTATATCGGGAAGACCAGCTGTAGTGAAAATGGACTTGCTTGATTGTACAGGTCTTCTATGGAACTGACGACCTATCAGTGACAGTTTTGAAAATCTCGGCATTTAATCTTTCTTGGTGATGGGCCCTTCCGGAATCTTTAATGAGTCGACATGACAACCTTTTTTTCGGTTATGGCTTTTCCGTGATCCATTGTTGTTGCAGACATAAAAAGCCATTATCACCGATCACCCTGAAAATATAAAAAGTTTTAATGTCAGCGAACAATGATGCACAGTATAATCTAAACAAACACAATGATGTTGGAAAAATGTGCCAGATTTTCTGTAAATATTTTTTAAAAATTCATTCATAGAAAATTGAGAAATCCTTACTTTGGTTATCAATCTATTATCGCTGGTCAAAGTGTGTGTGTGCGTGTATTACTGTTTTAACTTTTTATTTTTAAGTATAACTTTTCAAAATCAGTTGATTATGCATGTTTTTTTTTTTTTGTTTCTTTTGTTGTTAATCATTCCATCTATATTGCAGATTTAAATCAATCATAATTTAAATTTAATGTGACATTTTTAACAATTCTCTATTTAAGGTATTTTATCAAAATATTAATTTTATTTTTAATGCCATATACTCTCATTGGTTGCAGTATATATTTCAGAATGTCATTATTTTCATCACTGAAAAGTAACGTAGTCTTTATAATATATATATATATATATATATATATATATAAGAGAACATGATGCCTCTAGAGAATTCCTTAAACTATTCCTTCTAGGCTTGATTTCATCCCGGTCGGACTGAGGGGGTAGTAGATAGCATCGTCTCTGCTCTACTAGCACATTTATAAAAAAAGATTTCTTGTTTCTTTTTCTCCAAAATTAGTTTCAAAATAAAATGACATTAACAGATATTTAATTATGCCACTGGCAAGCGATTATAGACGCCTAATCTTTTTGTACCTCCACCACTTTCTTTGCTTCTCGAACTTAAGAATCCTAATAAATTAAAATAGAGATACGTTTTTTTTGTTTTTGTTTTTTTCCATTCGGTGTTATTTATTTTTATTTTTCACACATCTGGTTTGACATTTGCATTCATTTAAAATTAAATCTATTATCTCTCTTATATAATAAGTCATTTATTTATTTATATATATATATATATATATATATATATATATATATATATACACACACACGCTAGCAGAGGTACCCAGCATTGCCCAGTGCCGGATTAAAAAGCAATGTCGGTATACACAATTGGTTGGTAGATTAAGTTATTCCTTTGATCACTATTCTAACATCACTTGCTTTTTAACTCTTAGAAACTATTATCACCCAATATTTGCATTAGTGGAGGTAGTATACCCATGAAGAAAAAGAAATTTCACAGTTTGGGGGAGTTACCCCCTAGGACCCTTTTTTTAGGCAAAATGCTGTTTGGGGAGGGGGGGGATCTGTAAATTTTTACAGAACATTTTCAAAACTAATATATCCCATAATAATCTCCTGTGTGTAGACAATCTCTATGCGAAATTTAATTATTATTTGATGTTAGTTTTTGGGGAGTCTGTAAATATGAGTCCTGTTGACCCCCAAAATGAATCTTGATCAAATTGAAAATAGCGTTGTTAGCTTTTTCGAAAACAATTACATAAGATTGTCATAAAATATTTTGTAAGTTCCACATACGATTTTTCTATAGGGAACACACAAACATTGAGTTATATATATATATATATATATATACATATTTTTCATATATATATATATATATATATATATATATATATATATATATTTACTTCAATTTCATTCAAAATTCCATAACCTGTGACATATCTGTTAAGACATTCTCCTTGCATAACTAAACATAATTAGTTTCTTGTATATTATTATTATTATTATTATTATTATTATTATTATTATTATTATTATTATTATCTAGAAGTATTATAATTCATTATTCTGAAATAATAGTAAAAGAGACTTATTTTGCCATCTAATTTACATACATGTGTGTGGTGTGTACAGATACACACACATGTAAATTAGATGACTCTGCTGAAAAAAAAAGAGTCACTCTTTCTCTAAATGCTCACAGACATTAAGAAATATTAGAAAATGGGTGAATAAAAATAGTGAGAGTGGGTGCAAGAGAAATGCATAGATAACTAAGATTGTGATGGGTGACTTCAAATAATTATCAATTACAGCTAATTAGAATAATTAAAACTGATTTTTTTTTTTTTTCAAAATATCTCAATCTCAGAACTAAAGTATATTTTAGCATGCATTTTGTGTGATTGAAATATAAAGGAAAAAAAGACTTAGCGAAACAAACGTTGATTAACTCACATTTAGTATAGTAATAGATGATATATGGACACTGTCAGTTGGGGAGGGGTATGAATCTAGCTATTCTTAAAAAGGGGGCCAGCTTGTGTTCAAAGAATGAGTGTTGTTGTTTTCAATATTAAATGACCCACATAAGTGTTGATATACATATCAACATATATATGTGTGTGTATCTTTTCTATTTTTAAATTTTACTTCAGTAAGTTCTCAAAAATAAACATAAACATAGACTCAAACCCCTGCATAAATTATGAATCACTAGATTTCTCTAGGATGGTTTCCTAAACAAATTGAGACAGGGAAAAGTGGCTTAGTATTTTCCATCAATATTAATATCCTTTATATCTAATATGAGAATATATCTATCACCAACCGTTTGATAAAAATGAAAGAAAGAGTCAACTTTTCAATTGCAAAATGAAATTATGGTTATTCATTTTTTTAGAAGAGAGGCCAGGATCTTTTATGAAATAAAGAAACAAAAAAGAAAATGAGGGGGGGGGGGTACTAAGTTGGGTAAATAGTGGTGGAACGTTGAACTTTGTTTAGTGATTAGATGAGGTACAGTAATGGCCTCATGGATATTCTTACAGACTATGAGATCAGTTATGCTGAGTTCAAATCCTATAAGGATCTGTTGTGTTCAATTATGCACTAATAACGGTGAGAAAGGTATGAACCCCAAGTTTCCCCACACCTATGTGTAAAACAATGACGTGTTTAGAAATGTGTGGGGCATCCAAATTGGAAGTACATCCAATCATATTCAACATAACGATCTCCGTTTCTTCATAGTATTTCTTAGTACTAGGACTTGAGTCTTTGGAGCATACAATCATGGAGTTGGCTCCTGGGCATCACCTCGGTACGCCACTGCATGTGTTCGATTAATTGTATTGTGAAGCTAACGAATATTTTATATCCTAGCTTTCACCTTTTTTAGCGAGTACATGTTCAAGTATATCTCGGGTATATCTTTCCCAAACACGTGGCCGCCATTTTGTGTGTTGTGTTTATCACATAAACAGAACAGACATTAGTACCAAAGAAGGAATACATTAATGTCCTAATACAATAAGAGACACATGTGTTGCCAGAGTCGTATATAGAGAAGATATGTGAACAATGTATAAGTGAATATGACTTACATTTTGTGTTGGCTGTGGAACTCAGTAACTGCCACCAGAAAGGAAAAGCTAATCCGACTGCTACTAGGATGTCTGAAGAACATGGCAAGATGGCAGCCAGTTGGATCACATTTGACGGCCTTGAAGGATGAGTAAAAAATGAAAGAGACCCTTGTTCTCAATTTTCGCACATGTGTGAAACAAGTTTTCTTGCTTCAAGACAGGAAAGTGCATTCTTTGCTATGTTGGTCAGAATCAATCCAAGGGGGATAATTCTGATAATTCTGCCTTTACACTAAATTGAATCTGCAATAATCGTTCGCAATATTAGGTTTCAGTTTCGGCATGTAAAACAGACAGACAGATCAAATAATTATTGGTCATATGTGGTGTCGTCCCAAAGATCAGCAGACTATCGGATGCATATTCAATATGTATAATAATCATCAGTATGCAAATGACTATCATCAACTGATAGTGATGAACCGTTTTAAGTGTAGAAAACTGTATAGGCAACTGGCTTCTAAAATCCCATTTATTTAATTACCTTTTGGTAAATTTCTTTTCAATCTGGATTATTATTTTTGTTTTCTTTTGTTAATTTTCACTGCCTGTATATAATTATATAGTCTTTTATTTATTTTTTTATTCAGACTTGTTACTTTTTTAATTTTTTTTTGGGGGGGGGGGATAGTTTGCTATGTAAGTTTAATGTATAATGATGCCTCTGTACATTATATTTCTCAATCACTTGTTAAGCCCCTTCTAAAAAAAAAAAAGTTTGGAGGGGGGGGGGGTTCAGATTATTATGTCGATTGAACACCAAATTATCAAATGCAATTTTGAAAAATTTACTGTTCAGTTTTGTAGAGGCGAGATTTCAGTTAGCTCTGTACGATTTTTGACATAAAATTATCTATCTGATTTCCATAATTAGTTGTTTCGGTTTTTACAGCAAGGTTTACCTTGTATGTGGCAACAGTAGGAAATCAATTGCTATTGATAAAAATAGATTACTATTCCTACAGGCAATGTTGGGTAGCCCTGCTAGTTTCAAATAAACTTCTTATTCATAACTTTGTTGTAAACATTGACATTTTAGTAATTTCAAAACAGATTTATTCATCTTTTAAATGTGACATAAAGAAAGGAAAAGAACAAAGAAACCAATTTGCCTTTTCACTTGCAATTTAGAAAAATCAAGTTGGTCCGTCTAAAGAAAGGAACAGTTAAACACGTGCTAAATATTTGTCCAGAAAATAAAACAATATTGCGAAACAGAACTATTTGTTATATTAAAATTTTTAAAAATCATTGAATTAAAGAACAATAACAAATAATAGTTAATTAATAAAATTAACTTTGTTAAAACGAATATGCAAATTAGTTAACCTTACGACTCTATCGCATATACATTACAGGACCGGCGGGACAGTTATAAAAGTGGGGGGGGGGCGGTTAAACACATGCATATATAACTTCATTATTGATGACCGTAAAGTGGGGGGGGGGCCAAGTCAAAAAGTGGGGAGGCTTGAACCCCCGCCCCCCCTCGGTGTCACCGTCCATGCATTAACAGTATATAATGGTGGGTAACAGTACATATGATGGTGGGTCTATTGTGTAAAGTTAAATTAACTTGAACTAGGCCATTTTGACTGTACCGTTTCTTGCAAGAAATGGACCCAACTTTTTGCATTCATTCTTTTTAGATAAGCTGAAGGTACTTTTCAAAGTGAATTGAAAGACAACAATCTTCAATCTTGGAGTAGGAAAGCGCCATGTTGTATATGTTTGGCAAAATATTAATGCTGCTTTAATTGCCCCCCCCCCCTCTCTCCCCAGTCTTTTTTTTTTTTTTTGAATTATTAATTATATTTTCAGTTTTAAATTCAAAATTTCTTTTTTGTCCTTTTCTTTTTCTCTCTTTTGCTTTCAGGCATTAAAAGCAGAAGTTTTCTAAGTTAACCATGGACTTGGTCGGTACAACATGTCTGCTGATCAACCGCAAACTTAGTGTGTCCTTTTTATTTTCATTTTATATATTCTAATGGATGGGATTTGTTTACATGTTTATTTGGTCTTTTTCTCTGTTTCTCTTATGCACTCTTTATATGGTTTAAAACTAAAGGGAAACGTTGTCAACTGGTTCTCTCTCTCTCTCTCTCTCTCTCTCTCTCTCTCTCTCTCTCTCTCTCTCGCATGCTTTATCATAGTTTAAGCAGTGGAATCATAATATAAATTTAAGACCTAGTCTTTCTTACAATAATCTGGCTTATGTCTAATAGCATATATTTTTATTTAAAACAAATAACACTATGCATTAGTTTGATTATCCATTGATATTTTCGGTTTCACAGAATACTGGAAACTCAACCCACGGGGCTAAAGATACCAAATGAGTCCGTTCTTCAGTCACTGATCTAACACATTCATCGATAATAACATGTGATAATAACCTTTTTCCTACATTAGTACGACCATCGTCACCTGTTACTCCCTATTTCAAATTTGAACTCTCCCATATGCAAAGAAAGATTGGTTAAAGTAATGTATTAAAATAAAAACATTTTTTAATGTATTCTTTAATCATTACAACATCACATGCACGCAATATATTGCATAAAATATTTTTTAAATATCAAGAGAAAAATGTCTAATCTTTTTTCTGTAAAATATAGCTATAACCACGGCAGAAAAAGATATTAAGTGGCCAATGAAAAAAAAAAAAAAGAAAATGAAAGACAAATCTGATACTGATAAAAGGGAAATCATAACCAGCTGGATTTGTGTAAATTACAGAGTATTTGAAATTAGTGCCCGAAATTTCGTTTGATATTTTATTTAAAAATGAGCTTATTAGTTGAATCAAATTGACAATCAAAATTGCCTCGATTTGCCGAAGTTATGTTAATTTCCTAATTTGATGTTAATCTCTTTTCTATAAAATAAATGAGAGCCATACATTATTAAAAAAGAAATGAAATTGCCTTTAATAAAGAAAACTGTTGATGAGATGATGTGGCATGTTTTAAAGATTTCAACGAAGGGAAATACTTGGTTGTTTTTAAATTGAGCTCATGCTTTTCAGTTCCACCCCCCCCCCCACCCCACACACACTTACACTTCCTCCTCCCACTTTTTACCTTCTCATACTTCCTCTTTATATAAAGTCCTTTATGTCCAACTGAAAGAATATTATCAAATCAAAACTTATTGGCAACAAAAGCAAAAAAAAAAAAAATGCATGATACCATGTAAAAAAAGTTGTAGAGGAAAGTGTCATGTACAAATATATACATCCTTAAAACAGTTGTCTCAGCAGTGGCATGGACAGGTCTAGTGATATTCAGGACAACTGCTTGAGTGTATGCACCAAAGACTCAAGTATAGGATGATCGCTAGAAAAGCGGGAAATTTGAAATTGTAAATTTTATTGTTTTAATTTAATTATGTTTAAATTTTATTGCGTCTGGCTCATCACTTCTTCGATTTGAACAGAGGAAATTTTGAACATCTGTGAGTGTATTATAATATTAGTCTTAGTGTCAATTATTACACCCAGATTTTTTGTAGATATGGCCATCCATATAATAAGCCAGGCGATCATGAAACTGGCATCTTTTACTGGAGGTGATGGGAATTTTTCTAAGGTAATTGATATAACGGTTTAAAATGGAGGGAAAAATTCCCCTGTGAGATTAGTTTCATGTTTTTGTTTCACATACCAAATGAGAACTACATTGAGTTAATTGCTAAATCTGACTGTTGACAAATTCCTATAAATGAAAAGACAGTTAACTTTGAATAAACAAAGGCAAATGTATCTTTCAATGAGTGATTTTTATTTCAATGTGGAATTTAAAAAAAAAAAAATTTTTTTAAGAGATTATGACTATGGTTAGAATCTTTTTCAGAATGAAATTTTCTCGAAGCAATGACAGTGAAGTGTTAGCAACTAAAAGGATCATTCCACCCTTCCAGAAGGTTCCTGACTCTTGATGCAATCCTCTACCTCTATAAGAGCCAGATTCGTCTTAAGATGAAGTACTGCTGTCATGTCTGGGGAGGTATCGCTCAGAGTACAAAATTGACTTGGCAATCTAGTGGGGAATGATCTCTTCTCGTTCTTACAGCCACTTCACACAGAAGAGATGTTGCTAGCCTTTCTCTACTGTATCGTTATGTTCATGGTAGGTGCTCGACTGAGCTCCAATTCCTCATTCCCTCTGTAAAACATTCACAGCAAGAACTCGTCTGGATACAACCACAGCAAAGAACTTTCCTTTCTCTCTCTCTCTCTCTCTCTGTACCAAAAACCAAATGGAACTTCCATGAACAAAGTTTCTTTCCTAGAACATCCTATCTGTGGAACGAGATACCACAAGTCTGCTTCTCAACAGACTACAGCATGGTCGTCTTCAAGTCTAATGTAAATAAATACTTGTCAAGCCGTCCTCTTAAATAATCTTCTGCCCATTCCACCCACTGTTTCCAATCCTCTTGTGATGGCGATTATCGCTCAACCAACAATCCTTTTAACCCTTGTCCTTGAGCGGCCCCTATGCCTTGATAAGCAGTGACCCATCATTGGAAAAAAGATCTTTGCTGACTTGCCTCCAGTCAGAGACTCCAAATGTTAGCTCTCTCGGCCTACTATAGGGATGACCATGTTTGTAGATGATACCATCCCAGTCGTTGTGCTGGTAAACTTATCAACAAACGGACATCAGGAGAAGCACCTTTTAACAAATGAATGCACTTTAAAGCATTTAGAGGCTTCAGGTCCTAGGGCAGTGACCACTTCCAGGTTTGATTCGGTCTTGTTTGCAGTGTTTCGTAGTGACTATATCAAGGCAATACTTGCATATGCCCAGCTAGTTGTTATTTCTATTCCATCAGATAATGTTGATTTACAATGGATGAAACTGTTATGACGCCGTTAGAATGGAAACACATACAGAGTTTAATTCTAAGACGAAGCAAGCATGTTACTAACGTTTCGCCTTTTTCTAATCAAAAGCAAAAGAAGCGCCCCCTATGGCAAATTAAAAAGTTGCATGCAAGGGCCATAATTTCGACTAAGTGTTTTCCGCTTCAAGGGCGACATTCTTGATATATTACATGTTGATTACAATTTATATCATCACTTATAAAATTTAATGTGGCTTCTATTTTTTTTTTTTTTTCCAAAACCTTACACAAATTCATGTTAGAAATTTGTCTATAATTAATTTTTAAATTTATCAAACCTTTTTTTGTATGAGAATTGCTGGATTTTTTTTTTTTTTTTCAAATATATGGAATCGTATCATATATTTCTTAAACAATTTCATTTCTTTTTTAAATATTCACACACAAAAGCAGAAACAAAAATAACTCATTAGAAAATGAAATAACAAACTTGTGTCTAAAAGTGTATTTCAATAAGTCTCGGTTTATTTGTCTCCACACGAGCGCAAAGTTATTTTGTTTTCTGCATCAAGACTTAGACGTTGCGAGATGACGTCATAATAGACATGGCGTTTCCTCGGATCATAACTCCTCATGAACCAGAGCTGATTTGCCCATCAAAAAAACTAGCGAAATAGTTCTGTCTTTTTAAGCAGTGCTGAATTGAAGTAAAAAAAAATTTTTTAAATTGATAGAGGGACGGGAACTGATAAGAATGAAAAAGAAACATTATTCCCACACCAAAATAAATTCAAGTAGTTAAGTTAGCTTATTTACCCAGCGGAAAGAATATTCAAGAATGTTCGACTAATTATTTTACGTTAAAAAGTAAAGTACAATTTTATTTCATGACAAAAAATACAATTTAAAACAAACAATCAATTTACTTGCCTCCACACAAGAGCAAAGTTGCTTCTTTTTTTTTTTGTTTTGTTTTCTTCAGCAAAATTTAGACATTGTGAAATGACATAATACGTATGGCGTTACCTCAAATGATAGCTGTAGAGATGCACTGGAACATTCAAGCGGTCTCTCAGGGCACATTACTACAAGTGGCTATCATCTGTCCAATGTCTCACATGAATTGTGAAGTATCTGTATCTGATTTGTCTTTCTTTTTTTTATTCAATATTAAAACACTGTAATTCACACTTTTTAACATACGAAAAAGAAACATTTTAAACATCTTGCATTGAATTGAGTTTATGTTAAACTTAGTGATTTAGGGAGGCGAGTAAATATATATTTAAAATGTACATTTCACATATGACAAGTTATTATCTTTGGCAATGCTTTTAGCTTTCTGCTTACATTTTACAAGGTTATATTTTACTTGGCAAGTTTGTTTCTCTATTAGCAACTTTGCATAATAACCAGGGCTATGGAGTCCGTAGCACAAACTCTTGACTCTGACTCTAGAAATTTTAAATCATTCTACTCTAGCCTAAGAAATCTTTTTTTTTCCACTAGTACTAATTTAAATATATATTACTCGCTGTATCTATCCGGCATTTCCTGGGATTCATTAATGTGGTTTTAGTTTAAATTTTTTTAAATTTAAATAATGTCTAAATCTTGAAAATATTTTTTTTTTTAAAGCTCAAAATGTAAGGCAGATAATTCATATTTTTATAATTATCTCCTTCACATTTTGAGCTTTTTAAGTTATTATTTAAAATTGTCTCTATTGTAATAATCTTTGCCAGAATAATTATTTTCGGAAAGAAACCGAACCGATTTTTTTTTTTTTTTTTTTTTTTTTTTTTAGTGTAAAGAACATGCAAGGATAAAAAAGAAGAAATCGCTAACCAGAATCAAATATCGATTTGTCATATGCATTGCTATTTAGGTCCAACATGGAAAGTCTGACAAGATAACTTTATATTTTAGATCTATTGTTTGTTGCATTTTGATTTTAAAGAGGATGGGCATGTTTTTCAAGAATGTTTGATTTCAATGGTTTTTTTGTTTTGTTTTCATCAACAATATTTGATATATGATGACAAGGAAGTAGTGTAGTGAGCAGTCCTTCGACCATGACATGGAGAAGCATTTTTAGTATGTGTGGAAAATGGTGGTCACTTTCTCACATGTGGATGGCTCCGAATGGCGACGAGCTTCATCAAACATCAGTCGGGGAAGAGGAAGTATCTGTCCCACTACGGAGGAGTACTGGGTCGGGTCGGGATTATATGCTTATTCATAAATTGCATGTGAGGTGATCCACCTGCTTAAAAGGTGGCGTATGACGAGAGAGAGAGAGAGAGAGCGGACAATTGCAGTCAGAAGCAAGCGTACATGTCGAGAGACAATGAGAGCAAAAACGTTGCTATTTAAGAGTTAAAAGTGGAATTAGACGAAAGGAGGGAAAAATCTTGATCAGAGAGGAAAAAATGACTGACAAATCAGACGGACTTAAATTTTTTTTTTTTTTAAAATTGAATGATGCTGAATAATTCCCCAAAGAAAAAATATATATATAAAAATCTTTGCATTTTTCATCCTGTATAACCTTTTTTTTTTAGTCTAGTCTAGTAAATACTATTGAAAATTGTATGATGATAGCCAAGTGTGGGGCGGGGGGTATTATTGGGCCTTAATGGAGGTCAATTGTAAGGTGGATGATATTGGATCTCAGTTGGTCAAGTGGGTGTATTATTGAGGCAGTCGTTTTTTTATTTTATGGTGGCAAAATAAAGGAGATAACTGATTCTTAGATTTTTTTTTTCAACAATTTTTTTTCAACAAAGATATTTTTCAACACTTGATCTTTATTTACAAAAACAACAACAACATTTTTAAATTGTTTTAAAATGGAGATCAAGAAAATATTTTATCGTCTCGTTAAAATAAAAACTTTTCCATTGGAAGAAACAAAGAAAAAGAACATTAGAAATGCAGTTTCATTGGCTATTGGAATTTAATTTTTTTTTTTAATTCATAAATAACAAAAATAAACAAATGTCAGACTTCGGACGTCCTCGTAACACTAAGAAATATATTGTAGACCAGTCACTCCAGTCGAAATTTAAAAATGAGTTATCTTCCTTACTTTGCCACCCTAAAGTAAAAAGGTCGATTGGACCGTGGTGGAGGTATGCACTCTTTTAGTGTTCTTTGTTTATTCATTTTGAATAAGAACTTTTTCATTTATCTAAATGCAAATTATTTGTTTTTCTTTCTGACTTGTTTTGGTTCAAGATTCTGTCTGTTATAGAATTGGTTGCATGCTCACACAACTGTCATTCTTCTTTCTATCTCCTCAGTTTTTTTGTTTTTTTTTTAATAAAAACAAACAATGGCGTCTTTATCAAAATATTCTGTGTTCAGTAAATACAAAGGAATTAAAAACGACTTCTTTTTAGTCTTCCTCTCGAAATAAAATATCTCGCACATCTTAATCAAATGGATCCACCTTAAAAACAAAAACAAGAAAAGAACGGATATTGTTAAGCTGCATCGCCAGTAAGGGTTGAGGACATGCATTGCATGGAGAGAAATGATACGAGAATGATACGATGGGCATGTAATGCTAGTCTGAAAGAAAGGCTTAAATCTGATGACCTCAGAGGAAGATTAAATCTAGACAGTATCAAGAGATGTGTGCAGAACAGGAGACTTTGTTGGTTTTGTCACATTGAAAGAATGGATGAGAGTGCTTGGGTTAATAGATGTAAAACATTTGAGGTAGCAGGGTCATTTCGCAGGGGAAAGTTATGAAAAACATGGGAGAAAGTGATAAGAGAAAGGAGAATAAATAAAGACCTGGGTTGTGATAGATTAACTTGAAAATCAATTTCTAAAAGCTGTCCACCACATGCCAGCATGTGAAACAGATGTTAAACCGATGATGATGATTCTATTCAAACTTAAGGGTGACACACCAAAGAAAGCCACATTTTTTAAACAACTTCAAAACTTTCGCATCTGACCTAAATCATTCCTGACTAATTGCAACAACTGATACTTCGTGTTTATAAAGCTTGACTTGTATAGGGTTTAAAATATTAAGATTTAAAAAAAAAAAAATGAACATGACTGACCGATTGATGGAGAAAAGGTTTCTCCTAAGCATTCGACCACAAATCTAAACAAAACAACAAAAAAAAGAAAGAAAAGACATAAAACACACTTTAACAAAAAAAAATATTTGACTAAATTATTCTCGGCTTAGCATTTTCTCTACCCACACAATTTGTCAGATCTTTTTAATGGTATTAGAATTTGTCAGATCTTTTTAATGGTATTAGAATTTGTCAGATCTTTTTAATGGTATTAGAATTTGTCAGATCTTTTTAATGGTATTAGAATTTGTCAGATCTTTTTAATGGTATTAGAATTTGTCATCCAGTACAGCTGAGGATAATGAGACACACTCGGCTTATGTATGAAAATTGTACAAAGAAATTGAAATTTGGGCAATCTTGCTAAATTGTTGTCTAATATCTATGAATCAAATTTTATGTAAATCTGAAATATTTGAATTTTCAAATTGACGGTTATGTCCCCTTTTTTCACACTGACGACTCTTTAAAATACTCCAAAGAAACTGAAATTTTGGCAATAATTATTAATTGGTATCTAATAGCAATAGCTCAGATTTCAGGTAAATCGTAGATATTTGAATTTTCAAATACTCAGTTTAAATTGAAATTTTCGGAATATTTTTTAATTGGTCTTAAAAAATGATAGGTTATCTGGGTCATGCATCACTATGAAAGCATAATTTTCATAAATAAATTCTTATTGAACTGCACAGACTGTGATCGTCCGCTTGTTGTCTTTGTCTGAATTCGGTGCTTGATTTCAACACTGGCCACAGTGTCAATCATGTGGTTTCAGTCGCTGCTCAAACAAAAGTATTTTTCTTCAAAACAAAATAACAACTTAGTTTCAAAAGTAACAATGTTCTATTTTGAGATGTTACAATGATACTTGGTTTTTCTATCGAACAACAGATTTGCAATCAGAACTCTGAGCCTGACCAAATCAAAACATGTCCAACCGAACACAAACAGTCATTCAGCTTAGGGCCCAGTGGGCCATCTGTCTCTTCGACCAAAACTAACCCCCTCTCCTGGAATATATATTATTTTTTTTTGTCATTTAGGGTAGGCCACCTGACAAGACCACTGGACATAAAAACTTACTGACCAGGGTGCCTTATCTAGAGTTAACATTAATTCTGCAAGATTTTGAGTGATCTGATTTCCCAGCATATAATCCTAGTACTGAGAAATATTATGAGATGGGGAGATAGTTTAAATATAATAGGATGTCCAGGGCCACTACTACCCCCCCCCCCCCCATCTGCATGCCACTGCTTCCCGATAATCCATCAGAGGGTGCACTTCTTTCTCATTGTGCTTAAAATGTCGGAAAAAAATTGTAGTCGTTTATATTATGTCGTTTAATTTTTCATAAATAACTTTTTGTAGGTAATCTTGAAGTAAAGGCATGAACTCTCCTTTCCCTCAAAAAGGGATAAAAATGAGTCTAGAGTAGTCATAAAAAATGACACTAATGTTTACAATAGATATTCTGCTTATATTCAAATTAAAAGTTTGATGGTGAGTGATAGATTTAATGGATATCATCACAGCCTAGAAGATAAGCTATGCTGATTTCAAATCATATTAGATCTAATGTGGAAATTTATGCACTGTAGGTGTACGTAAATAGCAACTTGTGTTATTCAAAATAGATATTGTCTCTGCATTAAATGATAATCTATATAATAATACGCTAAGGCATTTCATGTTCGTACGTACGTTATCACCTTTCATGCATATTTAAAAAAAAATGAGATCGTCCGATCAGCAATGATGATGATTGGTGATTAATCTGATAATTCCAACTTTTCCCATTTTCAAATGAATTGGTTCAAAATCAAATTATGTCGCCCCATTGACTAAAACAGTACGATACATTTCAAAAAATGACATTCGTTTTATTGATTAAAGAATATGTAGTTGATAATTATTGTATGGTAAAAAGACAGAAACTATTGTTTTAAAAAGAATTAAATTGCTACAATTTTAAATAAATATAGAAGAGACATATTCATTTTATTTATTTAAAGAATATTTAGCTGACAATGACAATTATTTTTATGGAGGAAAAGTCATTTTTTTCTTGATAGTATTGAACCTGAGAGACATTTATTAATTCAAAAGGAATATTATTACTAACTATAACGTATGCAGACTGGTGTAGAAAGCACCGTGAAATTTCCAGAGTTTTGCTTGTAAATTAAATAATCCACGGTAAAAGAATTCATATGCCACAAAATAGACAGGATTTTTTCAAATCAGATTTAATATTAATTTTAAAAATCTTGTTTGACAACTTTTATTTTTTTAAAACAAAATGAAATAAAATTAAAATTTCTTTTTTCAACTTGAAATTATTTTTCTTTATATTGCTGACTTTATGAATATTTTGTGTAAACTTGAAAAATTACATTTTTTTTCTCTACAAAATATATATTTTTTTAAAGTTTTTTTTTTTTTAACATTTTCTTTTTTTTCTGAGGCCTTATCGGCTCGACTTGGTTTTTCTTTGTCTTCCCTTTCATCTGCATTGCACTTTATTGAGTTTAAAATTTTTAATTATGACAATGTAGAATTTACTTGTAAACATTTTATACTTTTGTGTTTTGGCATATATATATATATATATATATATATAATTAGTTATATTCTAGTAACCATGTCTTTATTCATTTCTAAAAAGAGTATTTCTTGACAGATTGTTTCGTTAACATTTAAATAGCCAAAATACAAAGTTATATAGCCAGGAAGTTATCTTTTTAAAAATGTTTATTCATTTCTAAAAAGATAATTTCTTGGCTATATAAAGACATCGTTACTGGAATATAACCTTTTATTATTTATTTATACATGCTCTGAAGTTTTAAAAAAATTACACTTGTTGAGCTTAAATCTTGAAAGTCTGACTATTAAATAAGTATATATATATATATATACAGGGTGTCCCAAAATAATGTATACACCCTTTGAATCGTTATAACTCGTCCAATTTACTGATTTTGACTTGCAAACAAGGTTGATAGAACAGTAAAAGAGTAAGAATACACATTCAAAAATACTGACACCAAAATGAACAAAACCATAGAAAATTAACTTTTAATAAACGTAAAGGCTACAATGTTTAAAGCAAGAAACCTGAAGCAATTGCAAACAAATGGGAGTAGCAATTGTAGTAGAATGTGCTCAAGGAGTCAATGTTGCAGGGCGTTTGTAGGTACAATTGTTCACGTCTTCACTATATGGAAAGTGTATTGAGCAGAACGGGTTGGGGTTAGGGTGAGGGTTCATTTTATGAACATTCTGAAATTACCCTAAATAGCCTTTATCTTTGTTAAAAGTTAATTTTCTATGTTTTTGTTAATTTTACTGTCAGTATTTTTACGTGTATATTCTTACTCTTCTGTTTGTGTGTCAATCTTGCAAATAAAAATCAGTAATTTGAACGAGTTATAACAATTCAAAGGGTGCATACATTATTTTGGGACACCCTGTATATATATATATATATATATATATATATATATATATATATATATATATATAATAAATAAATGTAAGAATGGACAAACTGTAAAATCTAATAAAAAATCACATCAAAAACAAATCAGTAGACTAATATTATGTTTCTTTAATGACAGAACTTAGTCAAAGTGAACAGAGATGGTATTTCTGATATCTTTATACAAGAAACGAATTCATAAGGAGAGGGGGGTAGAGAAGATAAGGGTTATAACCATAAGACAAGAAAGGAGGTGAAAAGGGTTGGGTAGAATGTGAAGATATGGTAGTTCCATGGTAAATGACAAAATTGTTCACTTTGACAAAGTTTTTGTTATTAAAAGAAATAAAGTGTGCGTGTGTGCATGATATATCAGCCTTTGATAAAATAAACAAAACGATTCCAGAAAACTCACTGCTTCTGGAGAATAACCTCGATTAAAATTACAAAACTGAAACGAAATATCGAATCAAAAGAAGTTCTTCTTCTCTTCATATTGTTCTTTTATTATTACCTTATTCCCAGCTATACGTACATATTCTGTCGGATATTTATTCCTTTGAACAAACTTTTTCACACATATATATGAGGATGATGTAGTTTTATTGAAGCGCTGTGTGTAATATATATATATATATATAATATAATTTATTTATTTATTTTAGACAATTTATAGAAGGCTTATAACAATGCAGAAATATGCTGGGTTGTACAAAAGAATACTGGAAACAAGATGCAGTTTTGTTTTTTTATTTATTTATTTATTTTTTTAACTTACTTGCTTCCAGTTCGTTCACTAGAGTTGTGTGTGTGAAACCGGTATATCACAATATTTCTGGAAAAACACCCTTTCTCAAGTGTTTCTATTTCCTTTATCTCAAGTTATACCTCGTGTTAACAATGGCAGATGTGAGGTTATTGGATCAGGTTTGCAACAAAATCTAAATGATGTGAAATTCACACACACACTCTCTCTCTCTCTCTCTCTCTCTCTCCATTTCAAATTAATTGGCATTTTAGCACCAAGCTTCTTTTTTTTTAATTTGATTTATTTATTAGAATTTTTGGAGACAAAACTAAAACTTTGGATAAAAGGAAAACATCTATTTAATGTATTCAAGAATAAAATGTTTTCACCTTCTGATTTTGTTGATTTTCTTTATTTTAATTTTTTTTTTTTTTTACATTTTATTTTAAAGCTTTCTTCATTTATTCAAAGCAACATCTCACAATCTTATTGACAGATTGTTAGGATTTTACAAAAGGGCATTGTTATCTATTCTTTTTCTTTTTGTTCACAACAATATACTATCTTTTTAAGCAGGTTCATAAGGAGGCTATGCAATATTCCTTACAGTCTATGGTTCTCCTGGCACCATTGCATTGATATATATATATATATATATATATATATATATATATACAGGCATAAGGTCACTGTAAAAATGGTTGGATCATTCTACTGCTCCAGAAAGTACCTGACTCCTGATGCAATCCACTATCTATATAAGAGTCAGATACGTCCTAAGATGGAGTAATTTCTTGCCTCGTCTTTGCAATTTCGTGGGGATGATCTCTTCTGTTCCTTACAGCCCTTTTCTCACAGAAGAGATATTGCTACTGTTTCTCTATGCTATCGTTATTTCCATGGAATGTGCTCGACTGAGCTTCAATCTCTGGTTCCTCTACACAGCAAGAACTCGTCTTACCACAACGGGAAAAAAAAACTTTCCTTTCTTCTTCCATTTGCCTAGCATCAGATAGAATTTCTATGAACCGAGCTTATTTCCAAGGGCTTTCTGTCTGTGGATCACATTACCGCAGGATTGCTTCCCTGCTGATTACACATAGTCTTCTTCAAATCCAATGTAAATAAATACTTGTCCTAAATCGTCCACATAGATAATCAAACTCAATTCATTCCATTAATCATTTTTAATCGTCTCATAATATTCTTCATCTTTGAACTGACAATCCATCCATCTCATTAATCCTTATCAAGGCCAAAAGACACTTGAGGATAAGTGGTGACTAGTTAAAAAAAAAATGATCCACAGAAGTCTGAGTTGTTATATTATGCTAGAGGTTTTTGAATCAGTTTTTTTTTGGTGTGTTTGCTTTTATAATCGAGTTTTTTTTTTTGTTGTTTTTTTTATTGATAGTTTTTTTGTTTTTTGTTTTTTCATTTTTTTTTTAATCGGAATTTTGGGGGGGTTCTAGTTTGTTTTTTTTTGGTTTTTTTATCATTATTTATTTTTTTATTTTTTTTATTATTCTTTGAAATCAGTCAAGTTTTTCTGCGTCCATTTTCATGGTTCATATGGCTGCCTGTGTTTGTAAACAACTAAATATGAATGTTCTTCATTAAATTTTTAATTGGGGTGTATAACAAAGGTCTACAGTTGGTTCTTTAACGCCAAACAATGTTCCTTCCAATGTTAGCAATAACCTTAGTTAATTGCTTTTTGGTTTTTGTGCTGTCTATTACCAAGAGTCCGACATTATTAGAATAACATGTTACATGGAAACAATGACTAATTATATCTCCCAATTTCATGATTGTTTAATTTATTGGTACAACAACACATATTGAATAATTTAGTTGGTGAACAGCTGTTGTGTACAAGAATTACAAAGATTTTTCTTTTTTTTTTTTCTTTTTTTTTTTCATTTCGCATGATTTCATGATGTTACATTGACGTTGTAGGGGATCTGAATCCGCCTATCCGGTTTTAGGTAGTAGCGTAAAATCCGAGTGTTGGAGCTCACATGTACAACACAAACCATAAACATGTGGAGAATGCTTCTTCAAATAAATTGAAGAAGGCAAAGCTAAAGATAGCAATAATATATACACACTCACACCTATTGAATGCCTCGAGTGCCTAAGGTCTCTCTGTACAGGGGTTTGTCAGGACAACCTGGCATAAAGATACTTCCCCCTACAAGTAAATCCTGACCAAATATTCAAAATAACATAGTATTCGAAGGCCAAATAAAATCCCCTCAGTATGGCTTATACAAAAAATGGTGCATCTTCTCCAAGTGATGTTGCCTCTAGTAACAGCACTAAGCTGGATACTCCACCAGACTAGATGAATTCTTGTCCTGGAATCTGGTAAAGTTGGTTATTCATGTTTGTAATTCAGAGCTGCAAAAATATGACTTTTGTCAGATTTATAAATTTTTCAGAAAGCGAAAATCATTGCTGATTGAATAAGATAACTTTATACTAGTCAAAGATACATCCACGACAATCAGTCCCACAGTAGTTTTTATCGCTGTCAGGCTGAGATATGATTCTGTAGTCCTAGGTGTATCCTCCCAATCTTTATATTCTCTCTTTGAGAAAGGGTTAGTTTATTGCTCATCACTTCAGGCGCTCCTACCGGAGAATGCTAACGGGGCTGCTTCAGCGGTTTTTGTAGGCCAGAGTTCACTTTCTCTTGTGCTGTGGTTTTTCAAAACCTCACCTGACCTTCTGTCTAACCTCTTGAAAAGAAGGTAAATAATACTTTAAACGTTGCTTATACAGCTAAAAGCACACATGAAAAACACATTTCCAAATAAAATCTCTTGTATATACTTATGTATCAGGCAAAAATAAGTATTCTCACCAAAAATTAGGAAAAATTATCGAGTAGACTTTCAATTAAACCTAAAAATCAATTTTATTATATTTTGTATTGGGCAGAGCACACGTGGGAAGATTTGCATAAAACAGGAGAGATAACTCTCCTAAAGAGGTCATAATTCCAAGAAGTAGTACACTTTTTTACGATAGTAAATTCGTGTGAATCAGAATGATACAACTTTGTTGACCAGTTTGAATATGTTGTCGGCATTCTTGCAGGAGGGACCACGTAATGGTTGCCAACATCCCTAAGTGAAAGTGGTATTATGGAACCAACTGGATTCGAACATGGCACACCCAGGTTGTCAGTCCGTGTTGTTATCCATTTAACCACCATCACCTTGGATTCCAAAATATACAATAAAACTGATTTTTACTTGTAATTGAAATCTACTCGATAATTTTTCCTAATTTTTTGGTGCGAATACTTATTTTTGCCTGATACGCAAGCATGTACAATAGTTTTTATTTGGAAATGCGTTTTTCATGTATGCTTTCAGCTGTATAAGCACCCTTTAAATTGAAAGTTAGATAACCCATTTAAGTGTTTTGTTACTTTTGTTTAAAACATGTGAGTGACAGTCAGATTGCTGACATTGATCACTGTTTTCTTACTTTCTCTTGACGGGGCTCCACATGTAGCACTTCGGATCAAAGTATAGTATCTGTTATGTCTCGCAAAGCCATCTTCCAAGGTATTACCTCCTACTTTCAACTGCTTAGAGTTTATTTCCTTTGTCTCCTCCTTTTGGATGGAAGTGGGCTGGGGTTATTGCCTGTCTATGAGAGAATGCTGAATAGACCAAACTATTATTGCAGCCGAATTAGAATCCCAGATTTCCACTATAAACTGCCTTTGTATCTAACCTTGTCATTATGGAGGTTGGTAAATACACCTTGACGGTGGGGTGGGGGGTGGGGGTGCTGAATTCTGACTCTCCATGAAGTGAGAACAAACTTTATTGCTTTTATCCAAGTTTGTTTTTTCATTGGTTCACCCTATTATTTCTGTTCGCCAGTGCAGATGTCGCTGAGAGATGTTTCAACCAATCGGTTTTAAAATCCTCTCATTTTATCTGGAGCCTCTTCTCTGCAAAAATGTATATTTTGCGTAACTACTGAATGAATGCAGTAGGACGTATTTTTACACGGACAACATTAATAAGTAATGAAAAGAAGAACTTCAATGTAGAATAACAAATATTTAATCACAAAATTCAATTAAGATACATTATACAAACAAAAGTAAAAATTCAACAAAAACTATTAATGGTTACTTATGAGTTAATACATGTTCGGTGTTGAGTTGCTAAGAAGTACTAATTGTATTGAGTCGTCCTCGAGCAGCTGGAACTCGATTTTATAAACGAGTTAAAACAGTAGTCAAACCACACACACCCAGTCAGTAGCAAGGTTTATCTATAGTAAATGGCGCATGTCTGTTTAATTATCTAGAGATTCGAGTTCGAACTCTGGTGTCAGTAATGACACTTTTTATTCATCTATAGCAATTTTATTACCTCTACCAAGAGGGTTATGTTTTCCGTCGAGCTTGTTTATTGGGTTGTCACTATGTTTGTTTATGTACAGCCTAGCATCTACATAACTTAAACAATCGTCACCAAAATTGATCAAAATATTGGTCATGATCTAAATTAGAACTGATTTAATTTTGAGATATCTAGGTGATGGTCAGGAAAAGGTGAAAGTCACACTTTTGGCAATAACTTCAGTTCTGTTCATCATCGAGATTCACTACTTGGGCCATATTGTAGCAAAAGGTGTCCCACACCTTATATGACCTTGACCTTGAAAAGTTCAGTGATGGTCGCAATTTTGATGATCAATAGTTTTTGAGTTATCAACGTTTCCGTGGCATAACTTTGAGAATATCTCATACAATATGGAGAAGTAAGGGCCAGATAAAACTTTGGTCCATCCTTACATTGTCAGGCAGAAGTATGCAGTCTCATGACTGACTTATGTTCTTCTTTATTATTATTATTTATTTATTTTTTTTTTTTTTGTTATTTCTGCATATTTCTGAAAGAAAGTATTATTCAAATTATTTATGTTTTTGGTAAAAGGTTCCACTACTTTTGAATATTAGTCTGGAAAATATTCTGACAGGCATTTTGATGTGTAAAGTGAATTTTAATCTACAAGCCAATGCAGACATTTTTATTTCCTTCGATTTAAAAAAAAAAAAAAAAAAAAAAAATTCTTATTTTAAAAACAAAAAAATTTTTTATTTAATTTTAAAAACTGAAAAAAATGCAGTTTTTCTCAGAACATTTTTTCACATGTTTTTAATTTAATCAAATGAATTTAGACATTCATCAATTATTTTCGTGTTTTATTTTATCTTTGTTCATTCATTTTTACTTTAATCTTTGTAAGCTTTTAAACTAAGTGGGTTTTTTTTAACCTGTCACTGGCCTTTTTTCCTCTGCAGACTGAGTGGAAAACTGTGATGGCTTTTGACAGTTAATTCCTGCATCAGTCTCTTACTACAAATATGAATTCTTTTTATTTTTTATCCGATTCCGTTCTTATCTTTGACATCATTATTTTAGTAACATTAAAACAGAAATAAAAACCTCCACTCGATTCACTTTGTCCTACTTTTTATTTCAGAATTACGATTTATCCATTATAAAAAAAATATTCTTGTAACCTCTTTTAATGGATCATCCGTATCTCGATCGCATACGCATCTTAAGATAGTCATCGAAGTTCATCTATATATTAATAGCTGCACCAAAAAATGGCTACCATTTAAGCGATGTAATGGTTCAGATGTTATCTGGAAATGTTGAAAAATTTGACGTACAACAACTCGGCCTTCGGGCTGAGATCAAAGTGTAGCATCTGTTCTGTCCTCAGTCAGTAAAGGAGAAATACTTCTAGACTGAGGCAATTTTTGTCCCAATCCAGAGTGCTCCATTTCGGAGGAACTGGATTTTCCCCACAGTAAAAGCCGACCTTGTGTCTAACTCTGCTCTTGTGGGGAGGCAAGTAAATAGAGATTTGTACAAATTAATGTCTATCATATCGTTCATGGTGTATTTACGAATTGAATCCCACCAATGACTTTTGGGACACCCTGTATATAAATAGTATATGAAAAAAGGAAAACTGAAAATTATTTATATGTTCATCGACGTTTCGTTTTTAGTGTTCAAAGACTTTCTCAAGATGCCTGATGTGAAGAAAGACATAGAAGTTAAAATTTGAAATATGTGGTGGAAAATTTGAAATACATGGGAGTATTTCTTCACATCAGCCATCTTGAGAAAGTTTTTAAACAGTAAAGACGAAATGTTAATGGACATATAAACAATTTCAGCTTTCCTTTTTTTCGTTGTGTTAGATTATTAATTCCTAGCCGGCATTTATGAAATAATGTGTGTGTGTATATATATATATATATATATATATATATATATATATATATACAAGAAAAAAAGAAATGATGAAAATAAAAATTGGATAAATTACAATATTTATTAATTCATCAGATATTCAAGCAAGGGATATAAAAACAAGTTTTCTTAATCCATGGATTTTCAAAGATAATCTCTTTTCATCGGAAGAGAAAACCAATAAAATAATGTATTACTGATTAGAATGAATTTGAAAATATAAAACTTGTAAACAAAAGATATTTTCAATGAAAGTTGGGTAAAAAATACAATGTGATGTAAACAATTGCATCCCTTGTTTTTTTTTAATTAAATGCAATTTATTTAGAAGTAATAATACTAAAGTTTTTCATATTATTTGTTAATCCTTTTCTCTTTTTTATATTTTTCTCTTTTTATTTATTTTTTATGTTACTTCTATTTTGATTCCTTTCTTTAATTCTAGTAAATTTTTTATGATCTAATTTAAAATTGCAATGTTTCGGAAAAGTATACATATTTTTGCTGGCTCTGTTCGTATGGAATATGGCATCCACGAGAGTAAACAGAATCTCATGTTCTTAACTTACATTATAAATGCTTTAATTATGGGAGTTTTTTGGGGGGTTTTCTGATGTTTTTTGGACACCGTTTGGGCCTTTTCTTATGAGTCGCAAGAAAATTCAAGATATATAACTGTATTTTTAAGTGACGACAAAACGGTCCGTTAAGAACTGGGTCATTTTAAAAACGAATAAAGACTACTGGTTACTGTAATCTAAATTTCTATTTATTTATACATGCTCTGGAGTTTTAAAAGAAATCTGTGCAGCTTAAATCTTGAAAGTCTAACTATTAATAATATATATATATATATATATATATAATTATAATATTTAAATGTTGAATTATAACGATAATTGAATTATCGTTTAATAATAATAATCTATAGTGATAGTGTAAAGCTCAATATATTTAATAGAGCAATTTATTTTAGAGGTAAAAGATGAGAATAAAGAATTGTAAAGATACAATATTTATTAAAAACATCAAAAATTCAGGATATGAGGCTCCTTGCTCTGAATTTTTGATGTTTTTAATAAATATTGTATCTTTACAATTTCTTTATTCTCATCTCTTACCTCTAAAATATATATATATAATTACACATAAAATCGTTATCATTTGGATTTTTCAGTTAGACCCAAATAACAACCCATCTGACATATCGATACTTGATTCGAACTAACCTTTTTTTGTTTGTTTGTTTCTCCCTTCCACAATATTATTGGCCGGAATATATTTTATTTTGTGCCATGTTCTTTTTGAAAATACTTATTACGGATAAGAATAGATTTTGAGTGGATACTTTTTCCTTTATTCATTATAATGAAAGAGGTAACAAAGATATTTTCCCAAAGAATAGCTTTTCTTAGAAGTAATTAAAATTCTTAGGAAATCCACATATTAACAGATTTCAAAGATTGAAAGTTTTTGAAGCTATTTACATCCAATAATTTTATAAATAGAAATTAAAACAACTTTACCATAATAAAATTAGTTATAGTTTTATAACAATTTAGTTCAGTTAATAATGTAATGATGAAATACCATGATAATTAAATTTAACTTTAAAAATCCTATTTAAAAAATAAAATTAAAATACTTTGCTGTTTTGTTTATTTTACCATAGTTTAAAAAAATGAAAAACAAAAATAAAAGTAGGTTCAGCTAGTTATAAGATTCTTAAAGTTTGCCATCAATAGATTTGAATCTGACAAATCGTTATTTGATTCTGACTAGGCAATTTTTCATTCTATCTTTCCACCATGTTCTTTAAAATAAAATAAATGTTTTTCTCTTAAGTTTCGTTTAAAAAATACTTAATCTAAGAATATTTTTTCTGTTGGACGCCATCTTTATCATCAGCAAATTTAGCTACTAACAGTAAATCTATAAACTAACGCATAACATTTAAATAATATTGAAGTTTTTTTATCCATATAGAAAAAGAGATGGAACAAATTAGGTAATCTTTGAAATCTCTCCAGTAGTTTTCAAATTTATGGGTACATTTCTTTTCAGTATGTGTGTATGAGAGAGGGCGTTTTGTCTCCTTTTCTTTTAAAAAAAATAATATATACAAGCGGTATTCACCCGGCGTTGCCTGGGTGGAGATATATAATCATGTTTACAACTTTTGCTTTGAAAGAAAAGTTAAAATAACATTTACAATATGAGGTCGAGTAATAAAAAAAAAACTACTTGTTGGTGCTGCGTTTCTTATATATAGTTCTAAAACTGCAAATGGCTTTAACGAATTGAAATGGATTCTTTTTTATTTAATTGTTTTAAATCTTAACAATACCAATAAAAATAATTATTTCAATCTTTAAACCTTTTTTTAAATACATTCTTCATTGAAATATTCTTTGTTTAATTTTATTTTTGTTTTATGAAACAAAGAAAATCTATTTAAAAAAATGAATTTCGTTTCTTTACGTTCGAATATATTTTCAGTTATTTTATGGATCTAACCAATAATAACCGATAATTGCCTCCCGTCACCCCAGATGGATTCGAAGGAAGATTTCAATGGTGTCTTTAGATTCTGTGAAAAATGTAACCCTTATTGAAACTTATTTGAATGTTCTGTTAACATATCGATTTCTATAACACACAAACAAACATTGAATTTTATATATATATATAATTATAATTTCTAATGGAAACACCCACGTATATATTTTATTTTTCAATCATGAGCGTAAAAGGATTGTAACTTTAGCCTGCTATGTTATTTCATTGTGACGCAAATTTCTTGATGCTTCTTCTGCAGAATAGTTAATGATGCAGTATCCTCTTCCCCCATTATAAAAAACAGTATGAATGCCAACATCTGATTAAATTCAAATCATTAAAGACATTACTGTTCCCCCCTTCCTTCACGAAACACTCAAAAAAGAAATAAAAACACAGCATTAAATCTCTTTATAATTAAGCTTATTTAAAAAGGCTGTAAAACTCTGATAACCCTTAAGGTCGAAATTAACTACTTTTATTCTCCTTCTCTTGTTGTTGTTGTTTTTCTTCGAAGCAGTCATTAAAATGCTTCAAATTCAAACAAATTGAAGGAATCCCTTCTGTCATGTTAGCTAATATCTTATCTCTTTTTATTTCTTGTAACCTCAAGAAAATGGAATATTTGAGGTCAATGGCCATTTTGTTCTTCTGGAAACCATTTAAAATAAGTTTAAATAAAAGATTTATAAACCAGTTTCTGAGATTTTGGCATTGCGTTCTTTAGTAAGATCATCACAATTACGTTTCATTTAAAAAGAGGAGCCTTGCAAAATGATGGCTGTTACAGTGTGTTTCACTGACAGCGGCGCAAGGTATAATACTTTTGCTAGTCACAAAATATTTCTATGATTAATGAAATGATTTTCTGAATTTTTAAAATTGTTTTAATTAAAACCTTTGCTTTATAAAAGACATCCTTTTATAAATGAATGGTTTAAATTATTGTGTCCTCCAGAAAGTTCTGGTTCTGGGTATGACCGTAAACTACATCTGTTAATGATTCCTCACCTTTGATGCAATTTTTTTCAGGATTCAGCACCAAATTTTTTACGCTGACTCCCAACTTCTGTTGCCAACTCTCGTCAAAGTTAAAAATGGATAACCAACAGTTTTTGGCACACAATTTTTTTTTTTCTTCTTTTAAATGTGAAAACCCTGCAGAAACGTTTGAAACGATTTAGGATGTGTAAAATGAATGGGCTGTAAGCGAATCAACATTTTTGGCAAAATTAAAATGATGGGGACTTTAGCTTAGACGATGTCAGCTTGCACTCCTTCTTTGTTTATTAACTAGGCGCAGAGGTACCATCACAGGGACACTTCAAAGACATCCAGTGCTTGTTTTTGTTTCCTGACTAGGACAATGAACACCATCTCGCCGTCTCTCTTTCTCTTCATCTGGGCAACTTGAGGACACTTACTTGTCACTTGGTTTCACATGACTAGTCTGGGCCGCTTTTGTTCTGACTGCTTGTCTGGCTGCTGTTTCCAACTGGTAGTACAGGAGCCCTAACTCTTAGGTATCACTAAGAGTGGCTGCTTTATCAAAAGTTGTATAATATCGGGATAACTGTAGTGCCATGTCACACATGGAAAGAAACCCTGCACTTATCTCCGGTGGGCTTTCCTAAGGCCACAACCCCATAAAGACTCAGCTAATAGTCTACTTGTGTGAACGTTGTTTTTCTGACATCTAACAAACACCCTCTTTGTTAAACTCACTCTATCTAAAAGTAATATTAATGATGTAATATGAGCAAACATCTCACTGTACAACTCCCCACTGAAGATGCCCACTACTCCACTACTACTGTTAACCCTGTGGAGGTATGCAGTCAAGTTCTGGCAATGTGGTGGCTCATATCATTTTAGTTAACTGAACAAGCAAAAACGCATGTACGTAACAAGTTAAATAGCAATTAGTCAATTGTAAAAGTAGCCCAGGAGTGCCGGTAGCAAAGCCATAGCTTAAGTTGCCATGGCAAACTTAATAATAAGTAGAAATGGTGTGTAAATGACAATGAAAACATTGGGTTACTTTGATTAATTGTATAAGCAGCCTCAACTGGACTCCACAAACGAATGGCCCAAAAGACTTTGCCTAAAGGATAATGTAATAAGCTAATTATCAACCATAAGGACCCCAAATGGCGATTAATAGTGAGGATGACAGCTCTGTCGACTCTCATTATGACCAGTTCCACTTTAAATTCTAGGATGGCATAGGCCTCATTTGATATCGCAATAAAGTTGCCAACACCCCATCCATCTAACTGACCCAAATTCCTTCAAGTCACTAATTTTCTCAGCTTTTTTTTCTTTTTATGAAGATGCAAGTTGTTCTGAAACAGTGATCTTTAGAGGGTAAACTTTAAAGCCAACCCCCAAACATTACTAAGGATCTTGCGGAGATGTTGGAAGTTCCGGAAAAAGTACCGTTCTTGAACACTTGGTGAACATTGTTGTCGTATAAATGCATTTGTCCCACCTTAAAAAATCCTCAAACTTTGGACGACTCAATAATAAAATTCTCTCACAAATTTGTAATAAAAAAAAATTAGTAAAAATATGCGACTGAAGGGAGCATATTTTTGCTAGTATATATAATGTAAGCGTTGAGTTTGCTAATGAACAGCCAATTGTGATAGTTTCTTGTTGATGTACGCCCTCTTCCCACAAAAGAAGAGGTAATGCCTGGGAGGATTGTCTCATGACAACATAACAGACACTACACTACCCCCTCC
The DNA here is from genome assembly GCA_963556195.1 of Sepiola atlantica. Classification (NCBI taxonomy): domain Eukaryota; kingdom Metazoa; phylum Mollusca; class Cephalopoda; order Sepiida; family Sepiolidae; genus Sepiola; species Sepiola atlantica. Next base: position 72,098,518 of record OY744529.1, read on the forward strand.
CTCCTAAAAAAAGGAGGAGGTAATGCCTGGAGAGATAGTATCATTACAAACATATACAACCAGCCCTCCCCTCCTTTAAAGAAGAAGGTAATGCTTGGGAGGATGGTCTCATGACAAAAGAACAGATACTAATAGTATCGGGGGGATAGTGTTACAACACTACCCCCCTTTAAACAAATTTCCATAGCTACAAATAATATTACAAGCATTGGAAAAAAGATTGAGTCTTAACACATCACTTAATAAGTTCCAGGCCTAACTAATAAAACAAAAAACACTTTTAGGCAAAATTCGACTTAATTCATCAGCATAGTTTTCTTTCTTAGGTGATACATTGATTCCAACGCTTCTCGTACAATTCGATGCCTTTTTTGTAGAACGATTTGTCTTTGGTCTCAAAATACGCCTCGGTTTCCGATATCACTTTTTCATTGGATCCAAATCTCTTTCCCTGGAGCATTCTTTTGGGGTCTGCAAACAGCCAGTCGTCACTGGGGGCCTGATCTGGAGAATAGGATGGGTGCAGAGATAATTTGAAGTCAATTCATGTAGTTTTGTCACTGTTGCGATCGATTTGTGACAGGGTACATTGTTTTGATGAAAGAGCACATTTTTCTTCATTTGTGGACGTATTTTAGTGATTTTTTTCCCCCAAACACACCAATAATGCTATATAATATTTGCTATTGATAGTTCTACCTTTCTCAAAGTAATCGATGAACAAAATATCTTGTGCATCCCAAACTACCGAGGCCAAAACCTTGTCTGTTGCTGTCCACTCAGCTGACTGCCGATTTTACTATGAAGTGAAGTAGTAGATATCTATGTTTCATCCATTGTCACATTGATGCAATAACTCCTTTTTGTTGCGTTTAAACAGTTTCAAACAATGCTCAGAATCGTTGACACGTTTTGTTTTATTTATTATCGATTGTGAGCAAACGTGGCACCCACATTGACAAACGTTCATGGAAAATCGTGAATACATTGCCTTCTAATATCTTCAGCTCGTCTGCTATCTCACGCAACTTCAATTTACGATTGGCCAAAACGAGAACTTTTTTATGTTTTCCGGGACAACTGCCAAATTTGGTCGATCTGAGAGTCTAGCATCATTTGTCTCTGTACGATCGCAGTTAAAGTCAGCATACCATATATTAACCATTGTTTCTGACAGATCAGAGTTCGAATAACACTTTTCAAACCATTGCTTTGCTTGAACAGTATTTTTCCCCATCAGAAAGCAATGCTTTATCAACAACACACGAAATTCATATTTTTCCATTTTGAAAATTTGCAAAAGTAGCTTCACTTAAATAACTAAGTTGTAAACTAATAATCCAATTGGGTTCAAATTTTGACACGTCATTTGAAGGCTAGTACTTTATAGAAATTATATGGATTAATTTTTAATTGGTTGCACCATCTATATATCAGGCCAGGGACATATTGAGTGGTATGTTAATATATTGGATGTCTCATACTTTGACTATGTTACGAACAATCAGGTTGGCAGCATCATAACGACCTCCTCAGGTGAAGAAGAAAGAAAAAAGTTCACAAACTTCAATGGCTTTATCTATATAAATTAGCTGTACCTACCCAGCATTGTCTAGGAATCTTTTTTTATTAAATTTTTGTTTTCACCTTTTTTGCTTTTGTTTTTTAACTATTAAATTTATCTAATATATAAAGTAAAGTCAGTCTTTTTATCGTTTCTTTGTTATCGATAGCGTTCTTCCTACATAATCAATGTGTTATTCTGGTTCGTCGGTTTTTCTTGTAGATCGTTGCAAAAATTAATTTGGATGGGTCGGAATTATTTTCAAATGGATGTCATCTTAAAAAAAAAAAAAAAAAAAAAACACAACTCTGTATTCATCCATACAGAATTACTTCCCTTTGATTAGAACAAAAAACATAATATTTTTTGGGGAAAAAAACCCTGATACAGATGTGAGAAAGATTGATTGAGATGATATATGTATTATATAATGAGGGCCTAAGAATAACGGATTAATTAAAACGGGTTAGGGTTAGTGTAGGGCCTCATTATAGAATGGATAAAATAGCGATTAATCAGAATGAACGACAGAACTCGCAGAATGATTGACTGGTCTGGAGTTAAAATATGATCCCAATGAAAAAACGGTAGTTAAGATCTGACGTCATTTTCTCCTGGAGGGGGTTGTGATCCTTTGTTCCAGCCAGACTTCAAAGTGAGTAGACATGAGGCAATCGCTCGTCCCAGCCCTGATGTGAATGATGAATGGAGTCCCATATCTTAGTCTGTCTATCTGTCTGTGTGTCTGTCTGTGTTATTTCTGTAAATGATGTACGAGTAGGTTTCTCATGCGAACAAAACCTCCACCTAAAAAGGAAACCCACAGGTAATTTGATCGAGGATAAAGACGATAAGACGATGAGTTACAGCAACACAAGAGTGTATAATAAGATTATACACACCTCAGACGACATCAGAACGCAACAAATGTCTGATGCCGCTAAAGTTTTAAGTTTATACATCGTTTAGGTTTTTATTTTTATTTTCAAACCTAATACTTCATGAAGTGAATTTGTGTAAAAAAAAAACAAAAAAACGAGTCTTTTTACATTGTTATTTTACAACATAAACAAAGAGGTGGCTGTGGTGAAGTGGATACTGACGACCAGGGCGTGCCAAGTTGGAATCCTATCGGTTTGATAGCACCACTTTCACTAATGGATGTTGGCAACCTTCACGTGGTCCCTCTTGTAAGTACCTGATTTTAGAAAAAAATGGGGAAACCAAATGCCAACAATAGAATCGAGTTGGTCAAAGATCATAGCATACCGAATTTACATTTTTTACAGCATGAATTTAAATAATAATAAGAGAAACATATGTAATCTCTCTCGCATGCAATATAGCTACGTCCACAAAATACAAATATATTTAAGTTGATGAACAAAAAAAGACAACTCAGATACAGATGAAAGAAATTCTTCTTTGCGTGTCTTTGAAGCAAGTAGTCATACGACAGTTTCCCACTTTTTACGCAGTTTTTTGCATTATTATTGTACTCTGCAAGGTCTTTGAAGCGGCACTCATTGGGCGGACAAGGCAATGCTGCATCGTATGGCTCTCCTCTCCACATTTGCATATGGCCATAGCAACTTTTGTTCTCGGGTGGTTGAGTGTTTTCCACTGGATCCAAAGTGTTTCTGAGCCAGGAGGGATTTTCATGCTAGTATGAGAGGGGGCATTCTGTAGCCCTCTGGTCCCCAGCTGCAGTCTGGTCTCTTCCTGAGATGTTGTTAGGGGATCAACATGGCTAAGGGAGCTTGTTTTCGACTTCAGTCATTAGGCTGTTTGTTCATCACTGTTAGCCTTTGGGATCCCTACTCTGTTGGCAATTTCCCATTTTACATCTGAAGAGAAATTCTAATGACTAATTTACATGAGTTTAGCTAGTAAAACAACTATTCCCATAAGGAACCGTGAAAGAGAAGAGAAAGGGGATTTTAAAGCTTGTTCCTGTGTGCAACTGTGCTCATACCCCCAACTGACCGCCTTACCCCCAAACTCATGTACCATTGTTTTTCATCATCTGTGCTGTTTCGGGATTCTAGTGTAGTCGGTCACCAGAGTGCAAAGCCATAGTCCACAGTTTGCATACATAATAAAAACAACACACAGATAAAGACATTGTATACAAGTGTTGTATTTCTGCTGTCCTTAAAGAATGATGCTTAAACATTGATGTATAAAAAATATATGACATATCTTTATTGTCGGTGGCGGTGAATGAATGGGGGTTAGTGAGTAAGGAGAATGCATGCATAGAAATTTGATAGGGTTGTTTTCTCAGAGCCCAAATCGCCAATATCGACAGTATCAATTACGGGTTACTATTGTATAACAACTTGTGACACTCACGTCTCCATCTGCAAACGTCCACTGTGGGACTTCGCTGTCAATGTAGTCACACTCTCAGGGTGTTTATTCAGCAACGAGGTATTTCATTCTGCCTCTAGCTTTTGCAAGTGAATCAAGCAAAAATTATTTTATTTCTGACAATCCACTGTGTTTATGTCTCCCGGCCAGGTGGCTTGATTTCAATCAATGATTATTTTATTTTCGACTATCAATCATGTTATTTTGTTTGTTTTCCGGCCAGGTGCATGTTCGTGTCAAGTGTGCCTATTCTTGCCAAATTACCTTTTTGGTACACCAGGCCTGGATATTTAACACAAGTGTCAAACGTGTGTGTGTGTGTTGGTTAAGGCCTTGTCATTAGTGTCTCTACATTTTTCAGCTAAGATTGACTCTGACGTTTGCAACCCTTCTCCATCCCTCACCGTGATTATTCTCCATTTAACAACCAGTGTCTTCCAAATATATCTATTCTTCCCCAGAAATCAAAGACGTTCATTTTTTCTTCTTAGCTTTCTTTTCACTGGAAACTAGAAACGTCCGGTTTTTTGGGGTTTTTTTTTTCTATTTTTCAATCTCTTTCCAAATTCTCTATCTTGACCCCTCACGCTGTTAACGACTAATTGCCATGGCGTCACTTTGTCTGTGTAATACAATGGACCCATCATTTTTAATGTTTTATTGCTGTAATTCATTTTCTAGCTAATTTCTCCCAGTGGTCCTGGTTGTAGATAGTATCAGTCCATAGTATATCACCTGTGGAGATCTAATTGCTCTTTCAGCCATATTAACTAGGAGTTCAGAAACAAGAAAAGCTATGAAATATCAAAAAATTCTTAAATCGATCTGTTATCACCGGCCAGTGTCTGGTCAACACACATCATAAAAAACGGACCTCGACCGTCAATTGTGTTCGTTGTAGTTGCAGATTGGTGACCAGCCCTCGGCTTGCAAGACCATTAGGATCGCTCTTTACCTACAGCACTTGCGATTCCCAAATAGTCACCCATATTAGTATTAACCAGACTTGATGTTGCTTAACTTTAGCGATCGTAAAATTAATTGCTTCTCATCCAATGAGAAAATTGGTCACCGAACTGCGGCTCTAAAGTTTAAAATACTGCAAAACAGGAGACAAAGTCATTATCTGTGTTAACACCCTCTGAAAAACATAGTAAACCTGTGTTACAAAACAATAAACTGATTACTTCATTTTGGATCTCATTAATGAAGGATTCATCGATCATTTTAATTTTTTTTAAATTCATTCATTTTATTAGTGGATCCATATTTAAGCCATCCTATGTCTAAAGAGACAATGGATATTCCCTGAAAGGATGCTTGAACAATTTCAAACCATGCTTCACCTGAGCTACACTAATAAAATATTCCATATTTATAATTATAAATAAGGAATGTTTGTGACGTAGATTGATATGATCAGTTATACGAAGAAAGAGAAACTATTAGAGGTATAAAGAATTGTAAAAATATAAATACATATTAACTCGGATTTGTTTCGAAAAAGAAATGCATTAAAAAATAGCTGACGATTGTTTCAAAGTTGGAGGTTACACAATATTTTGAAATTTAGGTTAGAAAAAATCTTTTGTTGAAAAGAATAAAATCAATTAAAAAAAAAAAAAATAGATACCTACATGATAACTTAAATTTTGCCTCTTTGCCTTCAAAACTTAAACGTATCTCTTATCAGGCCATTTTTTTTGTTTAAATAAGGAGTTTGGCAACTCCTGAATTAAAACATAGGATGGATAAAAAAAATTAAAAAAAGAAGCTTTTATGAGTTTATTTAATTTTAATTGAAGTGGAGGTTACGTTAGACCAGGGGTCGGCAAGTTTCTGGAGAGTAGGGTGGGGGGAGGGGCTATACAGTGTCTTAGTGAAGGACCATGTTATTAAATATAACGCAAATAAATTTTCTCGGACTCAAACTTCTCTCTCAATAAGCTGTCTTTTTTTTTTTTTTAAGGTTTAAAAAAAAAAGAATTTAATCTGATTTTAAAGGTAACTTGTAAGTATTTGAACTTACCCTTTATTGCGAGTTCACGTAAAACTGACCATAAACCAAGGCATTCAGCTGTGAACTGAACGGCGTAGAGCGATCTCTCATACTTATTCAAAACATGTATTGGACGTTTCGTTTGTTTTAGTTCAGTTTAGAACTGAACTAAAAGTGGCAAAAATCTGAATCGAACTACTGTATTTCTATCCGATACTATTTGGAAAGTCAGTGTCCAACTGTTAAAATGACGGTCCGGACAAAAAACACCGCGTTAGACAGTCGTTGCCAACGTGACGATGGACGTCAGCGATCACCATTATCATGTACAGTATGTTTTCATCACAGACATGATAGTCCCATCCATTCATCACCAGTTTCTAACTCTTGCCAGATTTTTTTTGTAAACAGTAGTAGCACACACAGATAAACACTTTTGTTTTTATTTAAAAGATATAGATGACCATTGACCTGTTAAACCAAACTGCCATTTTTGCAACCTGAAATGGAAACTCTTTTATGAAGCTCGAGTCTTACCTGGTCACCACAAGTTTCGGGTCTCAAATAATCGGATGCGTTATTTATTTTATTATTTTTAAGTACGTATTTATCTCATTTGTGGGCGTATCAGAGTAGTAAGAGATAAACTCTTTGCTTTCTCCCAGCCAGCTACGCATTTTTCGTCACAAATAATTGGGGGGTACCCACCACCCACGCACGCATGCTTCGCCTACACGTACCCCAACGATTGTCGTCATGTGTGTCTACTGCTCTCGCTCGCTTTGACTCGCCTTCACTTTCTTACACACTCTCTCACTCACCTTCCCTCTCTTACATTCTCTCTACCCCTTTCCCTCCCTCACTCACTCACTCACTCACTCACTCTATCTCTCGCTCTCTTCCCCCTTTCTTCCCCCTTTCTTCCCCTCTTCCCCTCTCCCACCCTCTCCTCGAGTCCTTCTCCTCTTGCACGATTGAGTGAGTGACTTATTTTGCCAGAATGTAATCGTAATCGGTTTCCACTCGTGCCAGTTGTTTCCGCGCTCTCTTCTCTTCGTTAACACGTACTACTAGTGCTCCACTATTATAACTAATAATAATAATAATAATAATAATTATTATTAGTTAATAATTATTTATCTTCTCTATGGATTTGCTGCTGGACTTTTTTAACTGCAAATGCTGCTTTCAACGTCTCTACCCTCTTCCGATTCACGATGGTGAGCTTTAAAAACAAACAAACGTTTTTTTATGTGTTGTTAATGTTATTATTCTTTAAAAAAAAAAAAAACATTTAAAGAAAAGTTTTTGCTGTAAAATTAATTTTTATATTTTATGAATGTATATCCATTGACTGCTGTACAATCTAATTACATATAAACTTTACGATCTTATTTTTTTTTATATATTTATTTATAAACTTTCTGAGAAATGTCATTCACGGATCCTGATCGAAGGACTCCATCCAATATTTGAATATTCGATGAAATCCAAAAATCAGACGTGCATTTCGCATGAGTAGAAATGTTTTCTTCGGCTATTTTTTGTTTTATCGGATTTACTTGATTATTGGAGGTTTCGTCTGACCTCTCGGATGACATGAGAGTTCACGAAAGAAATGTCTCTAAGTTTATATTAATACCAGCTGTATTTGCCCGGGTAAAGGAGAAATATCCTAGATATTTACATGTTTACATTTTACTTTTTAATGACAATAGCTCACGTGACAAACTCTTTGTTATTGTTTTTTATTACTTTTTTAAAAGTCTAAAATGAAAATAGGTTTGTTTAAAACAGGAGATTAATTTGTTTGACAATGTAAGCATTTTTTTTAAAGTACCGTATTGAAGTACGTCAAATATTGACAATTCCTCCCTCCTCCCCCTAAATGTTATTTAAAACTCGTAAAAATAATTTTTAAAAGTTTTTTAATTGCAATTTCCTAGTTTAGAGGCGTACAAAACGAACCTCTGTTGAAATTGTATTAAAATTACGGTAAAATTGTCGATTCCCAACCAAAATGGCGGACAATAAATCGTCTGCTGTTTTCCGACCTCACAAATGAGTAAGTAAACCCAAATAAATTGTTTTGGACTCATCTAAAATTTACCATAAATTATTTTAAAGGAAATAGAGTTGGGAAATAAGTCCAAAACAATGTATTTGGGTTTACTTACTCATTTGTGAAGGCGGAAAAAAATTGGAAAACTGCAGTCGATTTTACACATTTTGGTTGGGAATCGACAATTTTACCAAAATGACATTAAGTAGAAGTTATAAGCTGAAGCTTAATCAATAGTAATCGGAAAAGTTTAACAACAAATCTTTAGCGAGTGGCACTGTCGCTCTTCTGTTTAATGCTTGATTTCACTAAAGTATGTCTATAACACCATGTGTTTTTTCTTGGGTCCATTATGAATGAATCAGTTTTAGTTTGTTCCTTCTACATCCGATAATCTACTTTATGTAATTGTATTTATTTTAAAAATAAAATTTCGGCGGACTTTTGGAATAAAAACCGCCTCGTTTTTACGTTCTACCCCCCCCCCCCCCCTCCAAGTTGTTTGTTTCGTTTTTTAGTTGTATTTTTATTTTATCGATGGGAAAAATCCCATGATCTGAAACCTTCACTATTGATTTTTTTCCCAAATGATTACAGTAAAAAATGATTTTGATTTTTGCGCTTAAGCAAACAAAAATAAATAGTGACGTTTAAAAAATATAGTTTTAATTGAACTCAAACTACTTTTTTTCTTCTTTTTTTTTAGTTGATCATTGAAATTAAAGCAACAAAACAAATCGCGGCACTTCTTAAATAATGTAAATAGCGCTCAAATCCCTTTCTCTTGGATTTCATTAATAACAATTTTTGAAATCTGTTTTTTTATGTCGTTTTTTTGACAAGAAAAGTATTGAAAATTAGCCATAAATCAGCTGAGTATTCGTTCCTCTCTACCTAAGTTCTTCAATTTTATGGTCTTTTTTATATGGTCCTATTTCAGTCACGTAAATTATTTACAGTGAAATGAGGTTTCAGTATTACTCCTAGTCCTAAACAACTTACTTTTACTTAAACTATGTTTTAGTCAAAAGATAAATAACATTCCGCACTAAATTATAACTAGTTTCGTCGTACATGTGAAACTAGCCCGGAAAAATATAGTCGCATCTTAACAAGTCGAGAAAGTGGCTAGCTAAGGACGATATAACTCAAGTTTATTATCAAAGTGTAGTATCTGTTTCGATGGATACTGCACCCCATACTGGTGTTGTCTTGGCCTTCGGGTCTTGATTTACGCCGGTCAATGGGCCTGTCCTGTGCAGTTCTAGGAGGTGCACCCTCCCAGGCTTTGCCTCCCCTCTTTGGGGAGGAGTAAGTTTATTGCTTACTGCCTGAGGCGCCCCTACCGGGGAATGCCGACGGGGCTGCCCAGGCAATTTTTAAACCCCACTTTCCCGACCCGACCTTGGGTCACATCTTACTTGTGGGAGTAAGATAAAAACTGGCCTTGTGCCTAACTCCTGGAGAGGTGTAAATCAATACCCTTTTTCTTTAATTTTTTTTTTCCGGCATAGTTTTCATTTCGACATTTCACGTGTACGATGTTTGTTTTTTGTTTTTACTAAAACATGATTAAGTGAAAAATAAGTTGTTTGAAAGTTAGGGACCTCCAAGCGCAGACATAGAATCGTTGACGTCACCGGTTTTTGCTTTCTTTAAGAAATTCATAGATTCGCGTTCCATTTAGCGTTTTTAAAAATCTCCCTAAAATAAAGTTATACTTATAGGAAGTTGTTTTGATGTTTTAAAGATTAAATTATCTAATTTGGAAATCTTGTGATACAAGTATGAATTTTTCTTTTTCTACAGTTGGATGGGGTGGTACTTTTCCCGGGCGCCAGCGGCCGCAAGCGCCAAATGGCTCAAGTGACTCAATCGCAGTCATTTAAAAATAAAGAATAGTCTTCAATATTAAAGATAAGCATATAATTGTCCCCCCGAATACATTTTTTATCGGTTTATTTTTTATTTTTCTACTTTTCCACCGGCCGCCACCACCAAATGGCTTAAGTGACTCAATCGCAGTCATTTAAAAATAAAGAATAGTCTTCAATATTAAAGATAAGCATATAATTGCCCCCCCCCCCTCGAATACATTTTTTTTCGGTTTATTTTTATTTTTCTACTTTTCCACCCGCCACTAATCACGGATGTATTGGGCTTCCATAGTTTATCTGCAGAGAAATGACGAAAAATGCTAACTTACAACTAGCAAATAAGTATGCTTTTCGAAAGTAAATATTATTAAGTTGATATCAATGTTGGTCTTTCACGATTAATAACAGTTAGAGCTATATTATATTAAAATATTTTGAAAAATTGAGAAGCCGTATTTTCAAAATAGATCTTTAAACTTTGGCTAAATGATGAATTCGTTTTAAATGGATTAAAATCTCTGAAAAATTATTTATTTTGTAGAACAACTTTTTTCTCTTCGCAATGCAATAGATGATAGTATATTTTATTGAGAAAAGGTAGTAAAAAATTTCAAAACAATAATATTGCATTTTTTTCCACTTTTTAGTTGTGAATTTATTGACCATTTTACCAAATTACGCTTCCATAAAATATAATAAAGTAAATCGGATGTTTTTAAAAAAAAAACTCTTACTTTATATAACATTAAAATATCGAGCGACCTGGCTATATTTCGTTCAGATTTCATAAAAATTAAATGGTGTGTTGGGGGGGGGGGTCACGTAGAAAAAATATTTTCCCTAATATATTTTACGAAAACAACATATTAAAGATAAATTAGTCCAATAATGCGTAAATATCGAAAATTTCCTGAAAATCTGATCATTACTCGATTTTTGCTAGATTTATTAAACACAGGGAAGTTAGCGCATAAAAATTGGTTACTACATAGGAACGTTAAATAAAGGCGTAAATAAAGTACACACGTTTTTAGTTTCTCATTTTCATTATTTTCGTACGCTGAAAAAATATTTTCAAAATCAGCAGTTTATTTTATGTTTCTGTTTTTGAATGGTAAAAAAGATATGATAATAATATAAACATATATTAAAGTTAAATCGTGTTACATATAGGGAGGATAAATTTTATTGTTAGCTTTGGAGGTCCCTATTGAAAGTAATGCCGAAACCATTTCACTGTAAATAATTTAGATGACTAAAATAGGAATTAACCTTGTTTTTTTGTTTGTTTGTTTTTTATTTGGGCTGTAATGTTTATTTATTTTGCGATTTAAAAATTGAAATATAGCTCCCTAAAAGGGGCACTCTGGATTGGGAACAAAACTGTCTCAGTCTAGAAGGATTTCGCAGAAAAGATGAAGTATAGTATCAGATCACATTTACTCCTACGCCAAAAGTCATGTTTCACCATTCCATGCTATGATGAAAAAAATTTTTTAAACACCACCAAAAAGAAACTCACTTTGGATTACTAATAACGAACACAATATCTTTAAAAAAAAATGGAAAATCTTATACTGTTCAATATTATATTTTTAGAAGGGTGTTTTCATGTAAGTTTAATGTAAAACTACGTTTGAATTAAAAAAAAAATTTTTTTTAAATAATAAACTGGCTTTGCAAACACAATGGATGACCCAACAGGTCACATTTGTGTGTGTGTGTGTGCATATATATATATCATCATCATCATCATCACATGAAAGTTCACAAGGATGCAAGTTTTCTGGCTTGACCAAAACCAATAATCGACATGAGTGTCAAATCAAAAGGTATGTAATTTGTTGGCGGGACTAAAGAGCCATCTGCGAGCCCACGGACGGCCATTGAATGAAGGAGTAGCATTTGTCTGACAAAACGTCACAGTCATCATATATATATATATATATATATATATATATATATATATATAACAATGGATGTGCTAAATTCCAATGACCATTTATTTATTCATTTTTCAAAAAATCCATATAACTTTACGGTCCGCTTCGTGCACACATGAACAGCCAAAATATAGATATATACATCTTGAATTTTTAATATGTTCGACTCTTCAGAAGTCCAAAGATAGATGCCTGAAATATATATATAGAGAGAGAGAGATTATAATAATAATAATAATTATTATTATACTAAGTTGAGTCAATTAACGTTTATATACTTTATTCACACAAAATACATGTTAAAATATACGTTATGTTTTAAAAAAAATTGTTTTAGTTTTTCTAATTAGCTATAATTGAACAAGTTACCCAATTCTCACTTAACTATTTATGTATTCCCACTCTCTCACTGTTATTCAACCACTCTGTAATATTTCTTAATGTCTCTGCACATTTAGAGAAAGAGTGACCTTTTTAAGCATTGCCATCGAACTTATATAGTGTCTGTACACCATAAACACGTATGTAAATTAGATGGCAAAATAATAAATCTCTTTACTAGTATATTATCCATGAAGATATAGAAGTGAAGAGACTTATTATTTTTAGTTATGCAAAAGAATGTCATAGTTGATGAATTTTCAGAATGAAATCTAAATTTTGTGATGGTTAGTAGCCCAGAAATCCAGTCTTTGCAGAACTCTGGTCAATACCCATGCGCGGTATGTAGGAGGCGGGAGGAGCAATGCGATACCGTACAATCACTGCACTCTATGGGTGCACAAAAAGTGCAGCAGAGTGCATGGTAGGCTCACACCAGATCCAGACTTCAAATTTAAGAGATGTCTAGGACTTGCACGCCCAATTGAGGGCCATCTAAGGACAGAAGTTGAAGTAGGCGAGGACAACCTGGAGGTGATAGACTCCTTTTGCTACCTAGGAGATATGCTGAGTGCTAGAGGTGGCTTCGAACTAAGTTCGACCATCAGTCAAGGCAGCTTGGAGAAAGTTCAGAGAACGTCTCCCCATTATTACCAGGGGTAAGGTCTATGATAGCTGCATAAGAAGCATGATCTTGTATAGCAGTGAGTGTTGAGCCCTCACCCAGGGCAATGATTAGGAGGACATGCAATGTAAAGCCGGACCAGATCCAAAACATTAGGTCAGACCCTCTGCTTGAGAAATTAGCCATTCCAAAACTTGATGCCCTAATAAAAAAAATAAGGACAAACCGTCTTCGCTGGTTCGGACGTGTTGAAAGAAGCAAGGGGTATATCAGCACATGCAGAGAGCTAAGGCTGAACAGTAAAAAGAAAGCTGAGCGCCCTAGGAAGACATGGAAAGAAACCATCAGGCAAGACCGTAAACAGTGGCAAATGGACACAGTCAATCCCCACAATTGTGATCAGTGGAGACTTAGTATATTGTCAAAGGGAACATAGGCGATAAAACTGGATAGTGAATGCGTTAGATATCGAAGTAAAATAGTTATAATGGCCATAGCAGAACTGTAACGTTTTCTGAAGCTGCACAGTTACTGATTTCGACATATGTTTGGGATTATTATCGAACTGGAAAGTAAATCGACGACTGAGATCAAGATTTTACGCTGATAGTTGTAACCTGTAGATTAACATCCATAATTTTGATATAGTCTTCAGATTCCATTATTCCTCTAAATGCAATTAATTATCGATTTCCCCTTGGGCTAAAACAGACCCAAAACATTTTTTACTGTTGACACTGTGCTTTGGGAGGAAAGCCTCGCCTTTCTTGTGCCAACTCTTCTGTACATCGTTATTATGTCCAAGAAGCTCGATTTTTTGCTGTATAGCTTCATAGTATTTGTTCTCAAAGGTAATTTTCTTTTCACCAAGGAAGTCTTAGCAAAATTAAACCTAACAACAATGTGACATGATTTGTGAAGAGGGGTTCGATGTGGTCGTCCGTTTCCGTACAACCCATTTCTAATTAAACAATGTTGTATTGTGAGAGTACTTACATTCTTACCCATCGTATCCAAACATTTGCTGATATCTTTCAGACAACTCTTGGCTGTGACTCGACTGTTTGCCGAAGAGAGTAACTTGGTGTGTGTGCCGTGGAGATGTCTTTGGGACAGCACTTCACCAGCTCTCCGGACTTAACGATCGTTACATTCCCCTTAAACGAAAGGGGTTGATCCATCGTCTGGCTTGTCTGATCTTAAGCGGCGTCATTAATTCTGGCTTCATTAATTCTCTCCTGAGAATTAATCATCTGGCTGGGACCATCGCTGAAAATGAAGGCTTGTAATGAGGGAACAGACACGCATACTTTATATATAAAAATATATTTTATTACATTTCAACTTAAAAAACTGGGAAGTTGCTGAGTTGGGCTGTCGATACTCGTCATATGCGAGTTCAAAGCCCAAACTACTAATATCTCCCTCGCTATGATAAATCAAGAGAGAGAGAGAAAGAAAGAGACACAATATACATCACAAAAAGAAAACTACAGAGATAATAGTTATTATTGTTCTCAATTTCAACATGTCTCATGCAACAAACTTGAATTGCATTCGCCATGTTTAATAAAACAATAACACATTTTCGATTCTATGTATCTCCGCCCCCTCCCCTGAGTACAGAGAATGTCTGGCACAAGGCTTTTAAATGTGTTGATCTCTAGCTCCCACTATCTTTGTTACAAACCATGTGACACTTTTCACGCAGTTCTCTGTCACAATTTGAGTTTTCTTCCATGCAAATTCTGTCGTACCAAACTATTTAAACTTCTTTATAATGAACTGTATTGTAAACCGTGGAATAGTTAATCAGTTTGAAATCGTGCTGGAACTATTTCTGACCTATCAACCAATATATGGTCATCCCAGGTCAAACGTTTATTTTTATTATTTTTTTCGGATCAGACAGTTTTTACAATGTTTCTTCTTTGTGAAAGTGTTTTTAAAGTCTGTGATTTGACTATTCATAATGTGCGAGTGATTTCGTTTGATTTTTAAACTTTAGTTTGCTTTTTTTGCTTCTTGTAGGTTGTTTAACATATTATTTGGGCCATTATTTTGAAGAGTTTTTCAAATTGTTTATATATATATATATATATAATATATATAGTGAATGCTTTTATTCAAACATGTACAAGGTCTGCTACACTGGCATGTCGATGTTATCGATCTACAGCTCTCAAGAGCTGAGGTCTCATCAGGCAGAAAATTATTTTTTGATCCAACCTGGTTGCTGAATTCCAGGGAGAATGAAGTCAAGCAAAAAAGAAGAGGAGAAAGAAATAAAAGTCATGTCACATGACTTTTATTTCTTTCTCCTACTCATACTACTTTTATTTTTACTTTTAATTAACCCAGACAAAGCATATTGCTACTAAAACGTAAGGGGCTACCGTAGATTGGGGGCCAGAAATTATAAGGAGCATCCTAAGTGAAGGAGTTGTGCAGCGAGATATTTGTTCACATTACGCTTAAATTTCTGCATGTAGGAAGAATAAGGGAAACAGAGCAGGAAGGAAGTTCAAAAGGCTAACAGCTTGAGAAAAAAAGCATGTATGTATGTATGTGTATATATATATATATATATATATATGTATGTATGTGTGTGTATGACAATTTCAATCATATTCTTACCCCCCTCCTATTTTCGATATTGTCTTCTCTTCAGATCTTTTTTCTACAATCATAATACTACTCATATGTGTATATATATATATGTATATATGTATATATATGTATGTATATATATGTATGTATATATATATATGTATATATATGTATATATATATATATGTGTTTATATATAGATATGTGTTTATATATATATATATGTATGTATATGTAAATATGTATGTATGTATATGTAAATGTATATGTATATGTATATATGTATATGTATATATATATGTATATTAGAGATGGGCGGTTTTACCGAAAAACCGCGGTTTTTCGGTTTCGTCTCCATACCGAATACCGAATCGTTTTTTTTTTAAAACCGTAACCGTTCGGTATTGTGTTTTTACTACAGTAAGCCACCATATACAAGGAAACACGGTTGAAAAGATTTTCTGATTTGAATAAAATTGAATATTACCAAAAAATGTTATATTAGTAAGAGGACAGATTGAACAAATATATTACTGCTATAAACACGAGGCGATTTTTGTTTATTTTCATTCTAGAACGAATTTTAAACATTTTAAAATATGAATATAGAAAATGTTGTTACATTTTTCGTACCCAACTAGTAAATAAATTAATTTTTTTATGCATTAAAATTATAATTGTACGTTGTTTTGTCTTTCGGTAATAGTAATTTTAAATTATCTTATCCTAAAAAATATTGTCCTTTTTTTGAGCGAAAGTCAACAATGGCTGCTAGTATTGCTGATATAACAATCAATCAGCAGCAGCGTCTTGTAAAGCTTTGTAAAATTCGTTTTTAAACTTCTTTAAAAGTGAGATAAAAATACTTTTTGCTCTTAAAAAAGTTAATCCTATTTGGTTCTTTTATAAAAAATACTTAAAAGAATACTGGTTTTCACTCAACTTTCGAACTTCTAGTAGTAATGAATTTCTAGTCGCCAATTTAAAAAAAAAATTAAGATTCTACTTTTTTAGGCGATTACGTCTTAAAGTCTTGTCGAAAAAAAGAAAAAACAAAACAAAAAATAGTTTAGAATTTAGAGTGGGGGATCAGTTTCGCATATAAATTTAATATAAAATGATCTCCGATTTCCCGGCCATTCTTGCCTTTTAGTGAAATTTATAAAATAAATAATTACTCTACCATTAACTCTAGGTACGACTAACAAGCCCACCCCCTAAAAATGCCATCTTGAACGTATCGTACCATTAACCTTAAATATGAGTGGCAAGCCACCCTTAAAAAACTCCCTTAACCCTAACACTAAGTCCGAATGGCAACCTCCATCCAAAACAAAACCCCTTTCTTAACCTTATCACTAACCCTAAGTCCGAGTAGGAAGCCCTAATCCTACAAAAAAGGCCATTAAAACCACACATAATCGTCTAAAAAAAAAAAAAAAAAAAAAGCAGACGCCCATAAAAAAAACGCACAGGATTTATTTGCCATAGAAAAAAATTGATTAATGCCCTAAAACGCTAGAATGGCCCGGAAATGGTGAATTATTCTGCATTAAATATATGTGAAACTAATCCCCCACTCGAAATTCTAAAGGAATTGTTTTTTTTCTTCTTTCTGCTAAGTTTTCAGGGTGTTCACACTTAATTGCCCCTAGCCCTACCACTAACCTGAAGTTCAAGTGGTAAGCCCCCCCTCCTTCCACAAAAACCCTTATAATCGTCTAAAAAAAAAGAAAGAAAAAACAAGAAAAACGCACAGGATTTATCTCCCATAGAAAAAATAATTAACTGTCCTAAAACGCTAGAATGGCCTTGAAATGGGGGATTATTTTATGTGAAACTGATCCCCACTTTAAATTCTAAAATAATTGTTTTTGTTTCTTTCTTTCTGCCAAGTTTTTCAGGGTGTTAACATGTAATTGCTTAAATAAAAAAAGTAGAATCTCATATTTTTGGGAGGTAAGGGGGTGAGTTAGCAGAAGGTGTAAATCTACAATAATGTTAAAGAAATCTTGCAATATATTCATTTTTAAACAGTCCTAGTATTAGATTTTAGTTTCTTGTACATAAAATGTATTACAATTCAACTTTGAGTTTTCTAACTTCTTTCTTTTAATGGATTCATGGTATTTTTAAGGTATTGCAGCATATTTATGTGCACTTAGTGCAGATTACTTGGAAACCATTAATTTCTGGAGATTTTCAGTGGCATATTCTGATTCCTTGTACAAAAATACACTTATATGGTAAATTTCATTGCTTAATCTTGTGTTTTAACAAAGATATAACATTTTTACTGAAAAATTAGTGTAAAAAATGTGACGAAACGCATATGGTATAAAGAGGGGAAAATATCCAATTGTGCGAGGCACAAAAATAGTCATAACTTCCTTATTTTTAGTCAGATTTAAAAAATTTAAAAAGATTCTTTCTTAGATCATCAAGCTCTTTCTATATATGCCATTATTGAGATATTTTAAGCAATTTAAAGTTTTTCATGTGTATTGCTACTTGTAGGAAGAAATCTTTGTTTACAGTTTGTTTATCATTAACATTTTAAATTTTCAAATGAAAAAAAGAGAAATACGACAGACAACATGACATCGTATTTTTAGCATAAACTATTTTCAAATGAAAAAGAAAAAATCAAACGCGTTCCGTATGATGTCGAAAATCTATTTGATTCAACTCAAAATTGTAAAATAATTATTTGTTTGTTTCAGAGTTATCTAAAAAAATAAGTTATTAAAATGAAATTTAAAAAAAATACTTGTAAAAGTAAATAAACGAAAAGTAGTGAGTAAGTATAAACATTTAAAAAGAAAAAAGTAGTTGCCAATGCTAGTGTCACTTTATTCGAATTTTAAAAATTATTTTAAACATTAGGCATTTCATTGTTTACTTTTGAAAAGCCACTTCATACATAAATTGTAATTTCTAGAGAACTATCTCTCAACTATACCGTTTTCTCTCCCAAAAATGGGTTATTCAAAAAGTAGACTATGCAACGATTTATATTTTACTAAATTGTTAATATGGTATTTATTTAGAGTTGACAATTTATTCGAAAGTTTAATTATTAAACTTTAATCCAAGTCATGAATTCTATGACTAAAATTACCTTAAAGCTTAAAAAATGACTTTAGGTGAATTAATAATCTCTACTTTTTTTTAACCATCCTTCCTTTTCCCTTGGCGCGGTTTTCGGGTGTACTACTAGTCTTTTACGCATGTCTATAAAGTTTTATTACCCTGTCTTAAAAACAAATATTAACCCCAACACGCACCAGTTGACAGAACTTCGAGCACACAAAATGACAGACATCCCAACAGTTAACACCGGCAATTCGAGAAGTATATGGTGTGTTTATTTTACGCAACAAGACACAACGTCTTGCAAACATTTTCACCTATTAAAAAATTAAAATTTTTATCTGTCAAATAATTTTGACAATATTTCATTTTCATCATCATTTTTGCTTAATTTTATTTGTAAAATTATTTTGTAATTTTCGTTTTTTAATTTCTTGCATTTCTGAGTTATATTTTAGCTTCTGATGGGTTAAAGAATTAG
>OY744529.1:72130025-72622525 GCA_963556195.1 Sepiola atlantica
ATTGAACTGAACTTGTTTTTTTTTTTAATTTTATTTAGCTGAACCTAACCTAGGTTCTACGTTTATTTCGGCAAAAGTCGGTTTGGTTTGATTCAAATTCTGTAGAAGCACCCAATTAATTTAATGACCAAATGATACCATAATAATAAAATTATTATTATTTTTTTTTAAAGTATAATAATAATTTAGTTTTAAAAAAAAGAAAAAAAGTAAACACTCCTGGGCAACACCGGTAGATTCAGCTTGTCTATTAATAACTGCACATGACGTTGTCAATCTTTTGGCTTTGTTTTACTTGAAATTAAACACTACAGAATATTAAATGAAAATTATTAAACTCATCGTCTTATTAAAACAACCAGAGGTTGATGTGTTTATTTTTAAACGCTTTGAATTGATTTGACACAAGCAACAGTGAACACTGCCGAAACTTGTTATTCGTTGTGTCATCGAAATAAAATTAAAATAAATAATAGTGAATAATAAACAAAGTAATAATTCCCTGATTGAATAGCTTCTTTTTTTTTTGTTCCTTCTCCCAGTAACAACTCGTTTTTTCCGACGTGGTTAAAGTCACGTGACTAGACTTCGACATTTACTTAAACTGCATTGCGACTGTCGTAAAGAAAATCTTCCTATATATATATATATATATATATATAATTAAAACTTGATATAAAAAAAATTCTTTGTTGCAATTTTATTTTTAATTGGCTTGTAATTGCTAAAAATCTAATCATGCTTCTCTCGCGCGTGCCGTCTCCTTCCGTATGTGTTTTTGTTTTTTTAATACTTATCTAACTTAGGGTTGGGATTAACGAAGAACTTTTTTGTTTTGCTGAAAAGGAAAAAAAAAAGTACACATCGTCTATTCGATCTTTTATTTACACACACACACACACACACATATAATGTTACTAGTAGAACACCTGTCCCAGTAAGCATTAGTTTTAAATTTTGCTGCTTTTTTCTTTTCTTTGAGGGGTATGGTACAATTTCGGTGTATGTGTCCCCCCCCCCTCCTCTCAAATCGTAAAGTTAAAAAAAAAAGTTTGGCCTTTTGGCTAAGATCAAAATGTAGTATCTGTTCCGATGGATACTGCATCCCATAGACTGGTATTGTCTTGGCCTTCTGGGCTTGATTTACGCCGGTCTATGGGTCTGTCCTGTGCAGTTCTAGGAGGTCCACCCTCTCAGGCTTCGCCTCCCCTCTTTGGGGAGGAGTAAGTTTATTGCTTACTGCCTGAGGCGCCCCTACCGGGGAATGCCGACGGGGCTGCCCAGGCAATTTTTAAATGGCCGGAGTGCTCACCTCTCGGGTGCTGGCTTTTCAAACCCCACTTTCCCGACCCGACCTTGGGTCACATCTTACTTGTGGGAGTAAGATAACACTGGCCTTGTGCCTAACTCCTAGAGAGGAGTAAATAAATACTCATTCTTGTACCGAGAATACGTATTCCATAATAATACATATTATTGACGCTCACGCGTGCACACCGATCCTTTTAAAAATGTATTAATATGACTAAAAAAATTTGATTTAGAGCAATTCTTTTCTCTATTAAAGTTTTTGTATCCAAGTTATTTTAAGTTTTTTTTTTGGGGGGGGGGTGCTAGTTTAGATGGGCGCACTCCTTAAATGATAAAGTGTACAAAAAATAATGTGCTCATGTTACTCATCGGGTTGCCAAGAATATATATTCCAAAATTCATAATGAGCCGTTCATTAGCTTAAGAGATTACTTTGTATATAGGTGTGTGTATTTATTTATATATATCTAACTTTATATCATACAGTATTACTGGACGAATATTTAATATAATCCGATCCTTCCTAATCAAAAGAAAGATGCAGGTTGTTCTCAATGGCCATATATACAAACAACATGACATTAATGTGGGGTACCCCAGAGGGCAATCCTTGGACTTGTATTATTCCTGATCTTCATAAACGACCTCCTTGATGCAATCTAAGTTATTGCTCGTGGAATATTTCTTAGTAAAAAAATTTCAGGAGTTGAAGTCAAATTGCCTCTGTGGTATTCAAGAATTCTGGTGAAAGAACTGACCCGCTTAATTATCACCCATCAGTCTCCTCCCTCTCTTTGCTAAAATCTTTGCTTGTCCACCACCTTGTAAAGGCTAAACTTCTTTCTGACCAATATTTAGGCAAGCCTGTTCTACTGCAGATATCCTAACAATCATCTCTGAGCACGTATACTGTGCACTGGACAAGGCAGGGAAATCTAGGGCGGTAGACCTTGGATGTATCCAAAGCATGAAGGTTATCTCATGAAAATTAAATCATGGTATTACTGAATGAATACTTAATATAAGCAGATCCTTCGATGGCCGTACATCAAAACAACATGATATTAATGCGGGTGTGCCCCAGGGGGTTGATCCTTGGACCTTTATGATTCCTGATATTCATAAACTACCTCTCTGATGAAATTGTGTCCTAGATGGATATATTTGCTGATGACATCACACTCTATAGCAGATATGTGGGGAAAAATGAATGTACACATATCCAAGGCAATGTCTGAAACCTTAGAAAATTACCTCTAGTCTGTAGTGAAATGGGGACATAAATGGATGATAACATTTAATGCTACTAAGACAAAGCTTCTTTCCTTTAACAATTACAAGAAACCTTTTCAACCACCGATTGCCATGGTTAACAACACTCTACCTGAGAGTTCATCATTCAAACTCCTCGGCCTAACATTCACAGGCAATATGAATTGGAACAAATACATAGACATTGCCAAGGCTGCTGCAAAGAAGGTGGGCTATTGTTGCCACACCTGGGCTGGTACACCTACCACTAGTCTCTCCCTATTAGGTAGGGTCCAAAAAAGAGTCTCCAATCTAATAGGTCCCGCACTGTCAACCAAGCTCCAACCGCTGTCCCATCGCTGCCATGTTGCATCACTGTGTTTGTTTTACAAGTACTTTAATGGAATACGATCTGGCAAACTTGTGGCATTTGTACCCCTCGACATAAATACCCCCGACAAGCAACAAAATCCCACCCTTTCACTGTAGAGGTCCCAAGATGCCGGAAAGCTTTCTACTCTAATAGTTTCTTCCATCGAATTGCTAGACTTTGGAATTCCCTCCCTGTTTCCTGCATCCCTGACTGTACTAACATGCAGAAATTTAAATGTAATGCGAACAGACATCTCACTTCTCAACTTCCTAATTAAAGTGTCCCTGTTGGTATGGTCCCTAATAGTAGCCCTTACATCCCAGTGACAATGTGCCTTGTTTGGGGTGAATAAGAGTTTTTTAAAAAAATAGAAGTTTTTGTGCTACTGACTCTACAGATGTGATATTCGGGTGATTTTGGCTTGGTCAGGTTTAAGATAACACTTACACCATATTTAAAATAATGATCTCAAAATAACCCCCTAGAAAGTAATTAATTTTTTAATCCAATTTAATAAATTACGAGTATTAGGTCTGCCTTTCTTGCACTGTTTAACGACTCCATGGAGTGTCTCGGTATTATGAACTCATTCTGGGACGGGCACTCCTACGAGTATGAAATGGAACAGAATTAAGAAAATATGTGGTGTATATATGTTAAATTCAAAAACTTGCCCAGCATTTTGTCCTTGCGACATTTTTACACGTTTTTTTTTCTCTTCACCTTTTCTTGATTATAGATCTTTTTAGATGTATTCTTTTGATGATTCACACTACTATTCTCATTGGATGTTATTCTCACGTTTCGATCAATGGAACCTTCAAACTTCTTCAGGGGCATCTTGTCGAACTTGGGACCTATACAGAATTTTGAACTGAATCCTTTTCTTTGAATGTTTTCACCAAAGTAAGAGTATTATTCATTTATATTAACAGTTAAATATACGGCATAATCACGTTGACACACCGGTTCTCGTTAGATCATTGAAGTTAAGCAACGTTGAGCCTGGTTAGTACCAGATGGCTTACCATTTGGGAAGACAGCAATGCCACCCTGCAAAAAAACTAAGTATATCTCTTCTGACCGGGATATACATGCGATTGAGTAACGCTTGTGAAATTAATTCCCTAGTAACTTCCTCCTTTGGAGGAAGCAGGCTCGACCCACCAGGTTGGATGTAGTGTTACGTTGTCACTTTTTTATAACGTTACTAAAATTATTCTTGTCTCATTCGAGATCCAAACTTAAAGTTTTCGAAATCATTTTTGCTTCCTGCTCCATAGCGGACTGATCCCCGATTCTCGTCTGAACAACAAGTGACATTACAGTCCCTTTGTTCCGTCAACCAATCGTATATCCACATTTCCTCTTGCTTTGTGTCTGACCCCAAATATTTCATCTCGGCCAAATCCTGTCTGTTGAGAATGAATCATCTACCAAGATCTCATGTCATCCTGACCTGTACTCAATCTATCAATTTCACCCAGGTCACAATCCATACTAGCCAATGTACACCTTTTCAGAAATATAGGGTTCCTCTTAATGTAACAGTAGCACCAGGTATAAGTAACACTTAAAGAAACCATTATTTTTATTTATGAAGGGGGGGGGGGGTATTTTGTATAGATATGAAGGTATGCAATTTATTTTGTGTGTGGTGTGATCTTTCAGATCGACTCTGGATTGATTTTGGATATGTTCTTATTTCTCTTTCTACAGTGACTTTTCGTCTGGCTTTTTTATGCTTCCACCTATTGATTATTATCTTCTTTTTTTCTTTTTACTTGATTGTTGCATAAAGTTCAGCAGTTTCGTAGCATTATTTCAGCAGAAAACAGTCCAATAAACTTGAAGATCTTCAAAAGCTGAACATAAGATTTTTTTTAACTTTATTACTTGTGGCTTTTATTGTAAGAATTGAAACATGAATAGCATTGAGTTTTGTTTAAAGTTGGGTTCGAGCACACTATATATATATATATATATATATATAATGAAATGAGTGATGAGAATAAAAATTGGAAAAAGAAATTTATTGAATCAAGTAGTTTGAACAAGGAATATATAAATAAACTAACAGTTTGTTTGTTTTTTTTGTTTTTTATTACTTGATCTCTTATTGCAAATGTTATTTTTTAACTTGTTTGAACATGACTATATTGGAAATTATTGTGAACATGACTATATTGGAAATTATTTACATTTTTTAACTTTTCCACAAATGCAGCCCCTTTTTTGCATTGAGAATTATAGCAAGTTTGATTAAAAACAAACAAGTAGGGTTTTTGGGTTTTTTTTAATTTTTTTTTAAGATTTCAAAACTTTTGGACACAAGATTGTATGGAATCCATTTTGACTGCCGTAAAATCCGAATTAAAAGGTATAGAGACCCTGATCTTGGCATTTACGACTGCCACCTCAAAATTAGGATTAATGTTGGGGTTTAATGAAGAGTATAGTAAATGTTTTGTAAAAATGGTGACATAACACACATCTGTATTCGTGAAAAAGTCTTAAAATTAAATTATGTGTTGACAAACTATTCACAAGTACCAATATTTGCTGGAAATGAAAAACGCAAAAAGTGTTCAACAGATTTCAATGTAATGTTTATTTCTTTTGTTTTTTTTTCAGAAAAAATCCCAATTATTGTTGATTATCAAGTAAATTTGGGCCGTCGCCAAGAAATCCAGGTGTACGCGCAGAATGAATGGAAGGGAGATACACCAAAGGCTCTGGCGATCCGCAATGTAAGTAAACTTTGGTCAATGAGTTGAGATGAGTTGAGAAAGTTGTGGTAAAGCTTCTTCATTATGTAACAAAATATGTGTATTGGATCCGTGAAGGATAGAGAAATTTCTGGAGAGAAAGCTCAATGTAATACAGAGTAAGAATAAAAGTTAAAAGAAAAAAAACTCAAACCAACATTAAAGCAATTTCACATTATAAGTTTATTTCATCACGTCTAAATGGATGAGAATCATCAAACCACCAGCCACGGACTACATCTGATGATTCTCGTCTATCTGGACGAGATGAAATAAACTTATAATGTGATATGGCTTTAATGTTGGTTCGAGTTTTTTTCTTTTTAACCTATATATATATATATATATATATATATATATATATAAAATAAATGAATCAACCGTAGTCGAGGGTGACCCAAAGGTTCCCTTTTAATTGGCTACTATATCGAGATATAGGGGAGGGTGCCACTCCTTATCCTTATAATGCCGTTTGTTTAGAAAGGTGGCATCAAGTACCTTTTTTTTTTTTTTCCTATCCTTGAGCCTTTGGTATGACTATTGAGAAGTGAACCCCAGTCTCCTGGCCCATTAGTGAACACCATAACCATTATGTCAAATGGATCGATTTCTACAACAAGAGTACATAAAAGATGATGTTTGGAGCGAGGAAGACACTGGTTGTGTCTCTTCATCATAATCCAATATGTTCGTTAATGTAGGGGGTCAATTTTGTAGACAAGTGCATTTTTGTATTGTCATATTATGAATTACCGTTGCAACAAAGTAATCTTCCCTTGGTTTCTTCATAGTTCTTTTCTTTTCACTGAAATGTTTAAAATTCATAAAAAAATCAGTTATTTAAATACATTTGCATTAGTTTAGTTGTCT
The DNA here is from genome assembly GCA_963556195.1 of Sepiola atlantica. Taxonomy (NCBI): domain Eukaryota; kingdom Metazoa; phylum Mollusca; class Cephalopoda; order Sepiida; family Sepiolidae; genus Sepiola; species Sepiola atlantica. Next base: position 72,136,599 of record OY744529.1, read on the forward strand.
TCAATCATGAAAAACAAAATGGCTGAAAATTGGACATACATGGATTGTGTGTATTTGCCGTAAAAGTTCTAAACACATCTTTCGGGGGGATAGGTTTTCGTTTCCTGCTTTGCTTTCAATCATTTCCTGTTTACTCTGTCGTTTCACTTGTTTCTCTGCTCGCATCTGTACATTTTCTTGTCTTTTTAATCTCTCTATCGTATTCCTCTCCAGAATAAAGTTTATTTTTAAATATTTCATACTAAATATTTACTAATGGCTTCCTACTCTGTGACACTATTTCCAGCAAAGCTTTTCACCTTAAGAATAAGTCTGTTAAAGAGAAAGGTACCATCAACCGAAGTGACCTTGACATTCGGAGCTACTATGATACTCCTGACATCCTGTATTTTTCGCTTTTAACTAATTGACTTTGACCCTTAAAACTGGGCTATAATGTGTCTGGTACAACTGTGACATATTTAATGTTTACTGTCAGCGAAAGAAGTTCTGGGAAATGCGGTTGCCAGTATGCTTGAGGACTATATTTCGCCAAAGGAGAAAAGATCACAAAAACGTGGACCAAAGATAACTCCAGAAACAGCTGATTCGCATCCATCTACGTCTGGCGTGAGAAAACTCAAAAGTGCTGCTGGTTATTGCAACTGTGCCCCGCTATATTTTTTATGTTCTGAGGTATGTTTATATACCTCGTTGCAAGGCAGATTTATAATGATGTTGTATGGTGGGGCTACTATAATGTTTTTTGACATAAAAAGCTGAAATAATTTTTTTTTTTTTTTTCAATTTTTCGAGAAGATCAAAACCTAAGAGTTGTTGATTCAGAGAATAAATAAAATACAGTAGGCAAATTAATTGGTTGAAGAGATCTATTGAAACATTGTGATGGTCACGTAGGATGGCAAAGATGAAGAATCTGTCATTGGGAATGAATTTGAAACTTAAAGAATCAGATTTTTTAAAAGATTTTATATTAAGTACGCTGGATCCAAAAGTGTTATCATTTAAACATTAACTTCAATGCGGACATAAAAACAATTCGCTGATTAACATGCAATAACATTTTACAGAAAAATTCATGCGCACATAAATATTTTAAAATATATTTTCAAAAGTTTGTGAAATAAAATTTATTATTTTTGTCTATTTTCGTTTTCTTTTAGGAGAATAGAAGGTGGACCTTGGGTTTACTTTCGGCAGCCTCATAACTCTCGCTTCCCTTATTTTGTCCTTTACTTCTCACATTCCATGGGTGATGTTTCTGACAAAGGGGGAAGAATTGCTGTTTTCTGGGTCGGAATCTATCCATCTAAAACTCATCGTTGACTAGTTTTTGACCTTGAAGTAGTTTATATATATATATATATATATATATATATATATTAGCTCCTGACATGCCAAAAGGGAAACTTAACTAATCAAACAAAATTCCTTTCTATTAAGGGCTTATGTTTAATGTGTATTATTTGGACTACTGTTTTCATCTTGGATGTTATTCTCACAATTCGGCTGATGTAACTCCCAACCTACAGGTGTGTCTCATATCTGTATGGAATTTCGAACGGGGGCCCTTTATTTAATCCACGCGGTAGATTGTTCTACTTCCATCAATTATGGCCACGTAGAAGTCTTAAATAATTTTTGATTATATTCTTAGTATCACCTGTACTGATGATTGAACATTCAACTTCCAGACGACTATCAATTAGAACTGATCATTACTTAGCACTTTATTCGTTGCGCTACGGTCCCATCGGCCAAAACATGAGAATAGTATCCAAGATGGGAACAGTAATTCTGAAACATAATATCTTTAATATGTTAAATGTTAATTTATTTTAATTATTATGAATCTGTGAACATGGTCTGTGTGCATTCACTGTACAGTCCATGATCATCCGCTCGTTGTGCTGGTTCAAAATCGTTGTTTGATTCTGACACCGGTCATAGCGTTAATTGTGTGGTCTCAGTCAGTGCTGCAGCAGAAGTATTCTCCCTCCAAATAAAATTCCAAAATTCCAATTTAAAACAAGTTACAAAGTTTTATTTTGAGAGATGTTACTATTAAACTCGTTTTCTTCTACTGAACAACAGGCTTCCAAACCAAAACTCTTAGCCTGGCCGAATCAAACCACAAGTCCAACCAAACACGATCCATTAGCTAAAAGCAGAAGGACCTCTTTCTGTCTCTCTCATCTCTTCTATCCTCTCTCTCTTTCTATCTCTCTCTCAGAGAGGCTCACAAACATCAACTGTCTGTGAGATGCCCAGAAAAACAACTAACTGCCCCTCTGCTTGAATATATATAGATATCATTGGGACCACACCAGAAAGACCACCCAGATATCCACTTGAAAATAATGGTCAGCCTTATGAAGATAATAACCTAGGTGTTTCCGTATCTGGATGACCATTATTTTTGGAAAACCTCAAGTGGATCACACCTTGTATCTTAAAACCATTACTTTTTCTCAAGTAGACAAATCGAATTCTGGGTGGCCAACCCCAAAACAGACATATTTCTAATTTCTTGTGTAGTTTCTCTTCCCTTGGTTAAATATCTCTCACTCACAGCAAGCCGGTTATTCGCATGCATTGCAAACATGCAACCGCCTAGTGCATGTTTGCAAATCAGCTAATTTTTAATGCATAAAGATTTCTTGAAAATATTGTATACAAATTTCTTAAAAAGAAACACTGATCCTTTTCTATATAAGTACGGAAATATTTACATAAAACCATTTGTCATCACCAATAAAACAATCGAATAAAAAATAACTTATTGTAATTAATAACTTTTTAAAATATACACTTTTAAATTCCAGAAACATATTTCTTTAAGTTTAAAAAAATCTTGTATATTGATGCATATTGTAGTGGTGTGTATTAATAGTATACAGTCATATGGCTGGGAAAAGTATAAACTCTTTGAATTCTTCCCAGCTACGGCTAAAAAAGCAGATTGTGTTCTAGTAATTATTTCCAATTATTTCGTTATGATTGCGGTTGTGTTGTAAAGGGAAAGGTTCAGGAAGCTGCTACCATTTTACGCACTCGGCACATTTCCTTCAAAATTCGGCAAATTTTTTTCAACCGATGTTTACTCTGCCATATTACACAGCGGTGAAACATGGACTTTAAACAATTCTGATGCGCAATGACTTTGACGTAATGATCGCGTTATGATCAAATGAATGTGCGGCTGCAAACTGGAAGAAAAGATCCCGATCTCATGAATCGGTATTGATGAAATTATGTATGCGTTACGCGCTCTGCATCTTGAGTGTTTTGGCCATGTAGCGTGCCATCTTTTATATCAACTTCGTAGCGTGTTTGGATAGCAATGGTAGACCGAGGGAGACACGGCTTGAGTGGGTTAGAAGCGATATAATTGCATGCAACCTGACTGATGTCAACTTTTTGGACCGGACTGTATGGATAGCAGGTGTGAGACATTGTCTAGTCTTGCCAACCCTGGAGACGGAGACACTTGCAGCAAACTAAATACCAAAACTGGATAAAGAAGATGGTTATAGTATTAAATAAATCGAAACAAATCCACTATTGAAGTTAACAATCATTTTTTAGCCTGTTATTGGATGCTGTTTAATAACCAGTCAATTGCTAATAACTCTAACTTCTCCTCCCCATCACACCTCAGCTTTTTTTTTTTTTTCATAGAATTTTTTCTCTTTGTAATTTTTTTTTTTTTTTTCCTTCATTCTCTTCAGGGTTATGCAGCTTTGCAAGAGCGTTTCCATTGTCATTATCTGCGACAGATCAGGGGAGATAACTACTGTGCCATGAGGGGCTGTGTTGCTCAAATTCTTGTCCATAAGATTTCAATTAAAGAAGAATACTCAGACCCGATGCACGTTAAGAAGGCAAGTAATTTTTTTTTTAATAAAATAAAAATTTTTTTAACTCATCTTGCAAATTTTTATTTTTATTTATTTTTTTTTTTTTTGTACTTCCTGTTCCCCCTTTAAAAAAAAAAATCTAAACATTTAGGCCTGTGTCTTCTAGCACAAAAGTTCAATGGTAAATTTGACCTACCCCTCCTTTTTTTTTTTTTTTTTTTTTTTTTTTTTAATAAAAACATTGTCACTTTCAACATCTTATAGACCAGATATCTATTATCTATTATATAAATGGCAGTTATGTGTGTGTGTGTGTGTGTCCAGCTAAAAGCCATAAACTATACAAGACACACCTACAAAGGTGATGTTCTTTTCCAAGAAGATAAAATCTGTCCGTATCCGACATACATTTTCTTTATTTTATTTGATTTATAATTTTAAAATTATAAAAATGAAAAATAAGAATTGAAATGGTAGCGTGGGGTTCAGGGCTAGGAGCAAGGTTACATACAGATCCCTATTCTTTTGCAGAAATGTGGGATGCGCTTAAATGACTTTAAATTTACCATAAGATATTTCAATAAATGTCACTGTACTGACCTTCCTCCCTCATTTAATCAATGCTAAGTACATCCTTAGTCCCCCCCCCCCCCCAAAAAAAATATTACAGATTAAAAAAGCTAATCTGATATCATGTGTTGAGGATAGGAGGACAGTGTTCCAAATTCAACCCTCAAGCTGGTTATGGTAAAATAAAAATACTGTTATTAGCTTGGGGTCACCATGAACCAAATTAGTGCACGGTGATCAGAAGAAGAAAAATTACTGTCTTTCATTCTAACTGGTAAATGTTTGAAAAATAACACCAAAACTAGGTCAAATGGTCGGCTGCTGATAACTTTTTATTTTTTAACGATGTTTCACCCACTCTTTTAACCATTTTATTTTCCAGAGCCCCAGTCAATGCCGAATAAACCTGCTAGTTCTTTATAATTCTTTATTTTCTTTCTTTTTCTTGAATAGCTCCTCCGTGAATATTTTCAAAACACATACTGGGAATTGGAATCCTGGTCTTTTGCGAAACGGCTCACACCTCACACGGATGTTCTCTCTATGATGGAAGAGTGTATAGATGCATTTTATGATAAGGTAAGCCGTCACACCATCATATATTATATATCAACGTTTGTGTGTGGTAGAAATTGAGAGGTTAACAGAACATTCAAATAAGTTTCAATAAAGGTTAAATTTTTCACAGAATCTAAAGACATTTAAATTTTGCTTAGATTTCATCTGGGCTCAATTGGATAAAACAATTGAAATCTGTTCGAACATGACACAATTCATTTTTTTAGATTTTCTTTGTTGCATAAGACAAAAATCAAATCAAAGAAAGAATATTTCTGAAGAATTTATTTAGAAAAAGGTTTAAGCATATAAATAATTATTTTTATTGGTATTTATGAAATTTAAAATAAACAAATTTGTTAAAGCCGTTTGCACCTTGTAAGAACAAAGGAGTCAGTTATACTTGAGGCACTCCCAGAATGGACACATTTTGCCTTGACACCGGTTTCTTTTACTTCTGGTTGAATTATAAACAAAATAATATGCACACTTGTGTTCGCAGATTTTTTTCTTTAATTAAAAAAAAAAAAGTTTTATTCAAAAAACGTTTTGTTTTGTAAACTTCAGAGCATTCGTTCAGTGAAGGAGAAATCCTTCAAGATTGAGGCAATTTGAATTTTTGTCCCAGTCCAGAATGCCCGTTTTTGGGGAGCTGGATATTTCCTACATTAAAAACTGACCTTGTGTTTAACTCAGCCCCCATGGGGAGGTAAATAAATAGGGACACCATCTCTGCAATGTTTTTTAATATTTGCTTGTTTCGTTAGTTTTATTTACAAAACTTTTTATAATAAACGATGTATTTTAAAAATGTTATTTTATTATGCTTGTAAATAAACATTTAATATAACACCCCTTCTCCTTTTTATAAAAATATCCAAAGGCAAGTTATAAATGTGCTTATTGTTTTGTTCCTAAGTAAATTTAAGAAATCGGTATCAAGTAAAAATGTGTTCCTTTGGTCATTGCTCATTCTGGGGTGCCTCAAATATAATTGATCCAGAACAAGTATTTTGGGGAGGGGGGGGGGGTAAGAAAACACCACTACACGAACAGTTTTATTACTTGACCTCATGTTGCAAATGTTATTTTTAACTTTTTTTTTTTTTTTTAAGATAAAACTTGTAAACATGACTATATTTGTAATTATTTTCGATCAGCAATATATCTCCACACGGGCGATGCTGAGTGAATCCCATTAGTATATACGAGACCTGTCTAAAAGGTATCCGACCTTAGGCCAGAAAAAATATTTCAAATACCTGATGGGGTTGGGACCCTAATCCCCTTCACTTAGCCCACAGATCCATCCACCGCCGGAAACACCTCTGGAAGTTTTCTTTTGGAATGGTGTTCATCTCCGCCGTCGCGTTCCGCATGATCTCTTCTCTAGTCTCAAAACGGGAACCTTTCAGTGGCGTCTTCAATTTTCAAAACAACCAGAAGTCGCAAGGAGCCGTGTTTGGAGAGTAGGGAGGTTGGCGAACGACTGGAATTCTGTTTGGCCAAGAAATGTTGGATCAATTGGGATGAATGTGCGGGGGCGTTGTCGTGATGCAGTTGCCAGTTTTTCGCCGTTCACATGTCTGGTCTTTTGCGCCGAACTGCGTCATGGAGACGCCGGAGAACATCTTGATAGTACTCCTTTGTCACTGTTTGTCCTTCCGGTGCGTTTTCGTGATGCACAATTCCACGGATATGAAAGAAGACAGTCAACATCACCTTGATTTTGCTTTGCATCTGTTGCGCTTTTTTTGGCTTTGGAGACTCTGGATGCTTCCATTGCGACGACTGTCTTTTTGTTTCTGGGTCGTACTTGTACACCCATGACTCATCTCCAGTTATCACGGTGTTCAGAAACCCAGGATCAGTGTTGACAGTTTCCAGAAGGTCCTGTGCAACTTGAAAACGGAGGTCCTTTTGTTCCTGCGACAACAACTTGGGCACAAATTTTGCAGCAACTCTGTGCATGTTTAAATCATTACGCAGAATTGTATGTGCAGAATCTTTACTCCGACCACTTGGGTGATCTCCCGCACGGTTGAACGCTGATCTTCCATCACCAAATTTTGCACCCTTTCAACAACAGCTGTACTCCGAGCAGTTTGCGGCTTGCCAGAACACTTATCATTCTCTGCTGATGTGTGGCCATTCTTTTAATCGGTTGAAGCACTCCTTAATTTGTGTTACACCCATCGCATCTTCTCTAAACATGCTGAATCTTACGAATTGTTTTGCTTAAAGAATCACCAAGCTTTTGACAAAATTTGATGCAGTACCTTTGCTCAACACATTCAGTCATCCTGTCGGCAGGCAGCGACTAACGTGCAGAAAAGTGGTGATAAAATTCACACATGTGCATGAAGTGTCTTCCTTCACTGTGTAGAGTGGCACCACCCTTTCGTCTCTGTTTTGCATGGAAAAATAAAGGTCAGGTATTGTTTAGACAGGCCTCGTATATCTAAGATGTAAAATTATCGTTTCAGAGTTTGCCATCGACAACAATATCCATATTTCTTGCAAGTAGTCTTTCACTCCACTTTTTAAAAAAAAGACTTCATCCAGCTCAGTGAATTCTGAAACTAGAACCATTATTTCATTATACAATTATCTTCACAACATTCTACACTTTTTTATGTCATTCAGATAATTATATTTGTTTACATAAATATTAACCTTTTTTATTTCTTATAATTACTTTCATAGCTTATTATTAGTCTAGAAAGCAAACTATCTACACTGTTGTCTTAATGAAATGTTACAAGCGGCATTTGGAATTTGCTAATATTCGCTTATTCTTATAGTATGCCTGATTCAATACCGAATGCATATACAATCATCTGTACAACATATATACAATTTTTATTTACATTTGTCAGAAACTTTTACATTCATAAGTTTATGCTGATGAAAAAATGAATAATATTAGACTTTGTCAGGTATACTAGAAAACAAATCTTAGTTGTTTGTGCATACATTTCTTGATGTTTGTAAGTGTTTGTTGCGAATAAGTAGAAACACAGTAGTTTAGCGCGGTTACCATAGTTACTGGTTTTGTGCATGTATTTGTTAGTGTCTAAACGTTGGTTGTCGAGTGAGTGCGGGCGTCATTTAAAAATACGTTCCACTCTACAGCTATTAATGGTGATATATCTGGCCAAACAGAAAGGAACTCTTGCAAATTTAGTGTCACGTTGCTTAGAAATAAGTAACCAAAATATAAATTTTAAAAATTTAAAGGAAAATTTAAAAAGAACAAATCAAAAAAAAAATTGTCCTTAACTGGGTCACAAATCTTTTTTGGTTTTTTGCAGATAAGTGTAAACATTCGAATTATTTCTTAACACACAGAGAATACATATTGTTCGGTATTCTTTCCGTGTTGATTCCCTGCATTTTGGGCTGGGATCAAAGTGAAGTATTGTTTGTCTTCTTTCACAGGAGGAGGCAATTTACATTCCCCACCCCTTAAAAAAAATCTAAAATTAGTGTCTAACAAGTAATTCGGGACATGCATGTGTCATCCGAAAATATGTTCATCATTGTAGCGATTACTGATGATATGTCACTATACTGAATGCACTTTTTTGTATCTAGTGTTTCACTGATTAGAAACAAGTAAAACAAAAAAGTATTATGAAAGACTATGAACAAAAGAAAATCGCAAATACGTTTAAGAATGCAGTCCCAATTTTTTCCCCTTTTTCCCCATGTATAAACTTTTGCATTCTTACTTTTTCCAGTCTCTCTTTTTCAACTGTCTTTTCGTATCCTCTCCCCTATCCTCCCTCCATATTTCTCTCTTCCCCCCCCCCTATCCTCCCTCCATATTTCTTCCCCCCCCCCGTCCTCCCTCCTTATTTCTCTCCCCCCCCCCCGTCCTCCCTCCTTATTTCTCTCCCCTATCCTCCTTCCTTATTTCTCTCCCCTATCCTCCTTCCTTATTTCTCCCCCTATCCTTATTCCCCCCCCCAATCCTCCTTCCTTATTCCTCCCCCCCCCAATCCTCCTTCCTTATTCCCCCCCCCCAATCCTCCTTCCTTATTCCCCCCCAATCCTCCTTCCTTATTCCCCCCCCAATCCTCCTTCCTTATTTCCCCCCCCCCCCCCGTCCGCCTTCCTTACTTCTCCCCCCCCCCCCGTCCTCCTTCCTTATTTCTCCCCCCCCCCCGTTCCTCCTTCCTTATTTCTCCCCCCCCCCCTGCCCTCCTTCCTTATTTCTTCCCCCCGTTCCTCCTTCCTTATTTCTCTCCCCTCCGTCCTCCCTCCTTATTTCTCTCCCCCCGCCCTCCCTCCTTTTCTCTCCACTTTTTTTTCACTTAATTTTTACTTTTTCTTTTAGATTGAACAAGCTTCACAGATTGAGCATTCAAGGGATCGTGAAAAGTGGGTTGAAACACTTTTCAATTCCGATCTCGCGTTGGATGTGAAAATGATGGAAGCTGCTAAACTGCTGATGTTGGTGGATATAATAGAGATTTACAAGCAACACGAACTCGCGGCTGAGATTCCAGTGTTTGCTTGGCTTTTGTTTGCCAGAGAGACCTCGACGACGCCAGCTGATTTGATCAAGAACCATCTCAACATGGTGGGTAACACTGGTGGATTGGAACAGGTAAGGCGGCAAACCCATTGTTTATCAGCGCACGCTACTCGTATTTCAGTTTCACTAAAGCTGTTGCTTTCTTCTTGAATGACAAAAACTTTTTTCTTAGTCTTTTCATATTTAAGATTAAAATCTCTCTCTTTATCCTTCTTCCTTCTCTCTATTTTTCATCTATCCTCCCTCCATCTCTCTCTACTCTATTTTGTTCTTGGCCTTTTGGCTAAGATCAAAGTGTAGTATCTGTTCCGATGGATACTGCACCCCATACTGGTGTTGTCTTGTCCTTCGGGTCTTGATTTACGCCGGTCTATGGGTCTGTCCTGTGCAGTTCTAGGAGGTCCACCCTCTCAGGCTTCGCCTCCCCTCTTTGGGGAGGAGTAAGTTTATTGCTTACTGCCTGAGGCGCCTCTACCGGGGAATGCCGACGGGGCTGCCCAGGCAATTTTTAAACCCCACTTTCCCGACCCGACCTTGGGTCACATCTTACTTGTGGGAGTAAGATAAAAACTGGCCTTGTGCCTAACTTCTGGAGAGGAGTAAATCAATACTCTATATTCTCTCACTTCACGCCCCCCTCAACATACCCTGTCTCTTTTTCAACTTTGCTATATATTTTTTTCATATTCTTTTTTTTTCCAATATTCTTTTGCCCTAACTTCCTTGATTAAAAAAGAACACCACTTTCACAATTAATTCAATTCGACATGTTTCGCTTGTAGTTTGCTTTCATATCTCACTAAAACTCTGTAAATAACTTTTGGTGAAATTGAGCTTTAGGGGTTTCGCTGACTATAATTTTACTTTTAATGGTCCTGTCTCATTCATGTATTGCACACATTTTCTGGTGTTTTTATATAGGTGTGTGTATAGGCATAATCACGTTGATACACCGGTTCCTGCTAGATCATCGAAGTTAAATGATTTGGTAATACCTGGCGCTATATGTGGACACCTAGCTATGGGCAAATAGCGTCGCCAACTCGCAGTACCTAACGTGGTGACTATGGCAAAAAACCCTGAATGACAGTCATCAATAAGGTGTCAGGAATCTGGGAGAGGATCCTCCTTCAGGAGTAATTGAAAACCCTGATGGTGATATATATGTGCGTATGTATATATATATATATATATATATATATATATAATGTATAATTACCAAATTTTAGCATGCCATGTTGATGACTGAATTTTCTCTGTATGTCACTGAAATTAATAATGCCAAAATTTTCCTTCAAAATCATCAGATTATTGCTTATCTCCCAAATGTCCTGATTGTGGATGCTCTGCCTAAACCCTAAGTCTGGGTGGTAATACAAAATTTAAAAAAAACAACAAAAAAAAAACGCTTTCCCTACCTATAGGCTGGAATATAAACACTTTCGACTGGAAATCCCAGATGTCCAGTCCGCTTCTCAGCTGGTCAGCCCATCCCCATTCAACCACCAATAAATCGATCGCAACATAACGGCCAGCTAGTGTCCACTCAAAAGGGCTTAATTGGAGCCCATCTAGGAATATTACTTTTCTCAAGTAGGTTGGTCTCCACATGGTTCTCTGTTTAATGATGCACTTCTTTTATTTCAAACAAGACAATTTCTGTGTTGCCTAACTCACAATTCGAGATATTTTCAATTTCTTGTGTGTGTGTGTGTGTCCCTTCTCTTGGCTGAACATCTCTCACCCGTAACAAGTCTGCTATTCGCATGTATCGAAAACATGCCGCCTAGTGCATATTTACAAGTCGGCCATTTTGTTTGGGGCCATTCTAGCTCAATTCTGCCATACCCTTTTTTTTTTCCTTACCCCTAATATCTCTCTCTCTATGTATGTAAGGTATTAATAAAAATGTGGAAACTCCACCATTATATGTCTTAATTGCTTCAGTTTGTGTCTATCCGTTATACCTCTGCATTGTATTGCATTATAATTTGCCTTTATATACACATTAAACAATGCTTCAAGCAAATTACATTAATCTCTTATAAATTTCTTGCAGGTTGAGATGTTCCTTTTAGGACACGCTTTGGGTGTCACCATTCAGGTGGCCCGTCTCTACCAATATGGCCACGAAGACTTTATTTGTTATTACCCAGACGAAATCAACCGGAACTGGTCCAACATTATTTTAGTTGCCGAGGATGATCGGCATTACAACATGGCGATGATGGATGAGGTCCTCTCAAATCAAGAAGGTGACAGCGGCTGAAATGACGTTGCCATTTTTATTCTTCCGCTGAGGGGACTCCGCTGTCTCCCGTTTTAAAAAGAGAAACAAAACTCGGTTGGAGGAGCTGCTAGCGTTTTTCCTACTATTGAGTCTATGCAGTGCATTGAGACTCGATAAATGGGGCTGTTCCCTTCCTCCCCCCACTCTCTCTCTCTCTCTCTCACCCAACCACTACTGCCACAGCAACTGGGTGTGCTGCTCATGCGGTCAGGGAGATATGACGCATCCGATGGGGGATAAAATTATTTAAAAAAGAAAAAAAAAAAAGAAAGAAATTTTAAAATAATAGAGAGAAAAATAGAAAAAGAGAGAAAAAAATTAAAACCATCAAAACCTGCGTTAAAAAAATGGTCACCCCCCCTTCTCAATACAAAATGGCTGTGACTATGTTAATTATTCTTAACATCAATACTTGAAAATGAATTTTTTTTTCAAATTCAAAAAGCTATTTATACCATGTTTTTATTTATTTTTCATTTATTTTTGTTTTCTTTTTTTTTTTTTAAATAAATCTGAATAAAACTTAGAAAATGACAGCTAAAACTGTCTTCGGCAATACTTAAAAACCTAGTTTATAAAAAAAAATTTGAAAATGGATTTTTTTGAATTTTAAACTCCTCAAGCAAAGAAAAAAAAAAAAAGAAAACAATTGACTAATTGTATATTAACTTAAAAAAAAAAATGTATGCCAAGCAAATTTATTTTAATTTTCTCATTGAGTTTTGAAGTTTGTAAATGCGATAAATGTTTGTGTGTGAAGAGAGTAGCAGCCATGGTATACGAGAAAAGTGTGGAGGAGGGGGGGCTGTTTGGTATTGTTGGTTGTTTATATACATACCATATGATAAATAGAACTAGACACAGATATGCAATTCTCGCTTTGATAAATATTAAACCAACCAAAGATATTTTTGTTCTTTAAAAAAAAAAAAAAAAAAAAACTGTTGATATAGCGTTGAGCAGAACCATTTTTATTTATTTTTTCGATTTGGTTTTGTTTTTCTTGCTTTTTGTACTCACTCTTGACAATCGGCAATTTTGATTTCTGACGCGCAAGATAAAATTAAATGAATTTACCAAAATACGAAGAACAAGATGAAAGAAAAGAAAATGTTATATTTAGAACTCGTTCTGTGATAAAGCGTAAATATTCAAATTAAAAAGAAATTCTATAAATTCTACTAAACTGATTATTAATCTACGTGCAATTATTGAAGATAATTGAAAATGGTGAATCGCATTTAAACAAAAAGAAAGAAAATGTCTTGTATTTAAAGCTGGAAATTTTTTTTTTTTTTTTTTTTTTTTTCTTTTTGAAAGGAAAAAAAAAAAACCCAGATATGATCATATTTTATTTGTCTTTCAAATTTACATTTCTCTGTTATAGTTTCTCCCCTCCCCTACCTGTTTATTTAATTTTTTTTTTTTTAATTTTAAATTCGAATGTAACATTATTTTGATATGAAAGGTGAATGCATCTTAAATTTGAGAGGTGTGTATATTTACTAATTAATAGAAATACTGTACATTTAAAATTTGATCCGTCATATTAGGTAGGCGTGAGAAATCTGTCCCGTAGGGCTGGAAAATTCACTACAGCTAAATCTTTAGTCAGTAAACTGTTTGCTAACTGAGGATGAAGCTGTAGTGATTTCCCACACCTTTTGAAACAGCCGGTATCAATGTGACTAATCAAATTTTCAAGTATTCCCTATAATAAATGTGTTATGCTCTTACAAATATAACTGAGCCTTTTGTGTTTATACCTCCGAAACTACACATATATAATGAAACTTGCTGCGCATTTTTATTTTTTAACTCTTGAAGTCTCAAAACAATAAATAAAATAGATGGCTTCAAATGTTATCATTTATATCATTGTATTTATGTATAAAGCAACAAAAATAAAACATTGAAATTTGATAAAGTGATTAGGAGGGGGGGGGGGTAACCTGGTATTATTTGATATTAGAATCTCGGGTGTCACATTGGAATAGATTATCTCCCCTTTGTTGTAACTATAATGATGTCATTTTAGATTGGTACTTTGCAATTCTTAGCTCATTCTTCTCAAACTGGCACAAGCACATTATTTTTGGTCATTGTTTATGCCTATGTTTCACTCCACTCTCTCAATACCTGCTTGTCAATTTCTATTCTCCTAGAAATTAATTTGAAAAAGGCTTTTTTTTTTCCAAGAATATCAAAAAAGGCTTAAATCTTAAAGCTGATCTTTCATAAAAGATAGAAATGCCTAAATCAGTGCCATTTTAAATTTCTCTTCACATTTCCAAGGTGCCTATTAAAAAAAAGTAATTGAATCTTTCTCAAATTGATTTATAGGAATTTAGGTAAGAATGGTTAAGTTTCGTTACCCCCCAAAAAAACAACAACACATAATTTACATCAAACTCATTAGAATGAAATTCTCTGCCCTAACCAGCTTTCAAAATGTAGGTATGTTGTGGGTGCCATTGAAAGTCAAGTGTCTAAAAGACAAGCTTTATAGACTCAAACGTGTGAAATAAAGTGGTGTTGATGTTAAAAATTTCATTCTAATGAGTTTAATATAAATTGTCTTGTTGTTTTTGTTAACTATTCTGCATTTTTACCGGGATTTTCCTTGTTCTGCTTTAACAATTATGTGAAAAATCTTTAAATGCTTTAAAATATTTTCTAAGAATTAAAATGCTATTCTCCTCCCCCCCACACACACACACACTATCACTATAACTAGATCCAAATCTGTACTAAAAAAAATGGTAACTTTTGTGATTGGTTAAACAATGAAACTTTTCTCTCTCACTTTATCTACTAAAGCACATGAAGTCTGACTTTGATATCTAAGTTTGACTTTTTTTGTCTTAAGAAAACCATGAATATTGCCCAATTCTTTGATCCTTTCAATTTTCCTCTCCTCTTTATCAAATCTCTCGATTATCCAAGCTTTGGCTGCAAAACTATTTTCTTCTTACCTATAAAAGGCTCCAAGTTTTCTCTACCTTCGTCAACAATTGGACTAAACTTCAAGTTGAATGTGATGAGACCAGGGGCAAAACCAAAGCCATTTTTTTAAGGGCACAATATATAATTGCAGGGTAACATTTAATAACACAGTTATAAAGTAGTAATCTTTCAAAAGTTAAACATACGCATTAAAGTCATAAATTTTAAATTTTATTCTCTTATAGGAATTTTTTTTTTTTTTAATCTCATAATTTTTTTAATCAAAAAAAAAAGAAAAGGGATGTAATAATAAAATATTTAATAGAAATTTATTTCAATAAACAATCGATCAAAAACAACTAATAATCTGTACACACGTAGAAACGAGAAATAGACACAAAAAGTCTTAGACATTGTAGGATGACACCATGATAGACATGTCATTGCCTCGGATGATAGCTTGGGAGATGTGCTGGAACCTCCAAGCAGTCTCTTGGGGCTTGCTCCAACAAGTGGTCATCATCCGTCCAATGTCTCTTGTGAAACGTAAAGTATCAGGACCGAAATGTTGAATTGGTTTTGTAGAGGAGCAGTTGAAATGGAAGTGTTTTTTTTTCCCCTTGCAGTGATCCTCAATAGAAATTTGAAATCCATGTATGTCTGGGCTTTAAATTACAAAATGGCCACTGCCATAAGGAAGGTTATGGTTAGATAACCTTCCTACGCATTCCCTGGAGGGGTGTCAACTTGGAATGCAGCAAATTGTTGAAGGCAAGAGAAATATTGGTAGAATAATTTCTACCACTCGTAATGTGTCGGTGACTGGATAAACGTTTTGTGGCCCCCTCCCCACACCCATGCATGGATTTCATGTTGAAAATAAAAAGTTGAAATGACTTTTATGACCTGAAATCGCAAGGAAGAGCTTCCTGCCACCCCCCTCTCTTTAAAAGGGAGGGGAGAAACAAATAAATGTGTTATTTGGCCAATCTTTGATGGTTTGATTCTGTTATTATCTTGACTCAGACTCAAACTCACTCAGTTGGCCAAAATCTGAATATGATACCTGAATGTTTATCAACTGCTCCCCCCCCCCCTTTTTTTTGTTATTCAGATTGAAGATAATGAAGACTGGTTTTCTGATTTTTAACCTTCGACCTGGCACTATCAAAGTACCATTTGAATTATTAGAAGTCAATGTTAATTGTAATTCTTGTATGCTAGGATAAAAAATCCTGAGAAGTGCATGCTTATAACTTATGATCAAGGCCTCATTTAGAGGTTAAATAGAAACTATCGTTTACATACTATTTCTTTACAAAATATACACTTACAAAACGTGCGTATGGTATCGGCATAAAATGACCGAACGCCGGTTGACATGCCATAAAACCCAACAATCAACCAAATTATAACTTATGTAATTCTTGAGATGAGGACATGTTTCCATGTTGAAACGTTGCCGACTTATGAATAATATATTTTGTAATGAATTAAGTAATTTACTAGGGATACCTGTGGAAATTCCACAGTTGTATACTTCATCTGTTGTATATTGCTGATGTGCTTAAAAATATTTCAATTCTGTGGACGCGAACGCAGACCCCACAATATTGTTATACCACCTTTGTTCAACCTGAAACATACTTATCTAAGTACTCTGGTTAATGTAGCTTTAAGAATAAATCTGGGTGGGGTGGGGGTCTATCTCCAAAACCATGGTAGAAGTTTGTGACATTTCTCCATTCTATGAACGTCTGGCACGAACGCGGACCCCCCACGATATTATTGTACCCTCTTTGGACAGAACAGATACTACACCTTAATCCTAGCCTGAAGGCCAAGAAAGTGTATTTTAGTTTGAGTTTTATGTCTGCTACAACCGCGACATCAGATGAAATTTTTAAAATGACTTTCTTTGCGTTGCATCTTCGGCAATCGGGCGATTCCATGTTTTAAAAACCGGGGGGGGGGGGGGTAACTTAAGTACGTATGAACATGAAATTGCCTTGGTATGTTATTATTATATAGATAATTCAAAGAAAAATAAATATGGATTCAATATCCTGAAAATTTGTTCCAAAACTCTTTAAAGTAAATCATATAACCAATTTGGTCATAGAATGAAGATGGCCTAAGAGTTCCGAAACCATAGCATCAGAACATTAATCTGACAACAATCTCTAATATAGTATGCATTGTGTCTCTTCCACTATCTCTACATATAAATAGCTAGTTCTTGTCATGTAACACATAAAATTATCTTATTGAATTTTCAAAGTCAGGCACAATTTTTCATTTGTCATTGTTGTATAATGTAATAACGTACTTAGCTACGATTTATTTTCTAAATTACTTAGTCTGACCCAGGCGACTCGTAATACAAACCATTTTTAAATAATCACCAAGGGAGACAACTTAAAATATTTTAAATTGCAAAATATAATAGCTGTCTATCTTACGTCTAAATTTTTTTTTTTTTTTCTGTATAAGTTTAAAAATGGGCAAACAAATACAAATTAAAAACTAAAATGACTTCACTGCATCCAAAGTAGATACAGCTAGTTAAGTATATATTCAAGTAGTTGGTTGATGGACAGGGTGGACCAGCAGTCCTTCTGGGCCACTCTATTAGTATTGTTTGCAATGTCAACCACTTTTTTTCTTCTTTTTTTTCAAGTAACATTAACTATAACAGTTAGGAAGCCAAGGAAAATAGGTATATAGGCCACAAGTAAATTATACAGAAAGCAATGTCCTTTCTAAAAAAACAAAAGACGGTGGATACTGTTGTGTAATATGGAGTCTCAAGCCCAGTTCAAATTTATTCTGTGCAATTGACTTACTCGGTAATGAAAGGTATGAACCCTTAATGTTCAATGAATCGTTTGACAAAAAATACAAAAGGTTTGATATGCCATAAAATATACAGAACTGACCAAAAATTACGACAGTTTTACACACATAAAAAAATCTCGTAGCTATCCACTTACATCCCATAATGCATTTTTTTTTCTCCTTCTCGTTGAATACGAGGAAGAGAAGACAAAAAAAATGCATTATGGGACTAAAATGTTTTATTAGATATATGTTTGGAGACATGTCCTCTGTTTTTCAGGCCATTTGGTCTCAACCACAAGGGAATGTGCTCTGAAGAACTCAAGGTGAGAAACTACCAATCATTTGGCTCTTGACTTTGTCTCCAAACATATGCCATAATATATACAGCCCTGTCACTGGTATTGAGCAACCTTCTCTTATAAATATGACCACTATATATATATATATATATATATATATATATACTTACACCACATAATGCATTTTCTTTTTTTTTTTTTCCACGTATTCACACTGGGAGCTAATCTTTTGTTAGAGATTCGCTCCGAGTTTCTTACGGTAGCTGGCATATGTGAGTCTCCTTCGATTTATTCAAGGGACTGGTTCTGCAATTTTACGCAGGATTGGTTTTATGAAATCTGCAAGATTTGAACACGGAAAAATTATATTTTCTGGGCAGTATTGCACGATAACTAAGATTATCGGATCAAATGCATTTAAGGCACCCCCCGAATAAAAGAACATATTTTGTCTTGACACCGATGATGAATTTTTTTATTTTTTTTTTTTACTTTGTTTCGTTTGTTTATACATTTTGCTTAAAGTTTTGTAAATAAAACTATGTATTTTTTATAAATCTCCAAAGTTTACAAAAGAAAATGTTTTCTAAAACCTTTTTTTTTTTTTTTAATTAAAAATGTGCGTATAGCAAAACATGCTTGTAAATACTATTTTTTAGGCTGAGTTAAACATTTTATAAATACAACTTTTTTGTTTTCCTTTCTTTTTAGATACACCATATTTTGTTCATAATTCAATGGAAGTTGTTTTTTTAAAGCGGTGTTATGACAAAATGTGTCCTTTTTGTTGTTGTTTATTCTGGGGTGCCTCAAATCGATTTGATCTAGATTATCAAACATTGATTTTTTTAATTTTTTATTAAATGCTTTTTATATATAAGTTTTCACTGCTTCGTTCTATCTCGCATATTTTTCTCCCCTTTTTTCCTCAATTTGCTTGCTATGGTCACGTGGCCAACAGGGGTCGACGGGGGATCTCTATTTTTGACTTTCTCCTTTTCGTCATGTTTTCGTGGTTGGATTATCCACTTTGACCTGGCAGCAAGAGCCGCTTCTCGGTTAATCTGAGGAAATTGGAGAAGACTCCACATCTGTCTTCAGCTGCTGGCTGAACACACACCTTTTAGATGAGGCCACACTCTTTTTCCGATCAGTTTTCTTGTCGGCTTTGCTTGAATTTATTCTTGCACTTGCACTTTGACATTCTTTTCAAAATAATTTTAATCTGCCAAATTTAAACGAATCGCATTAGAAAATTACATCCTTAGCTGTTACCCGGCTAAGAATCATGAGCATAACTGTCGATCAAATTGTGTTTTTTAAGAAAACTTAAAAATTGCTTTTGTATAATAATAATGTGTCATATATATATATATATATATATATATATATATATAGTTTGTATCATTCCTATTAAGACAAAGAAAATAGTCTTCATTTCTTTTCTTTCCAAGAAACACTCTGGCCACTTCCATAAGAAACTGCAACTCTAACCAATTGATAAAATTAAATTTACTTAAAAACATGAATTTTTTATGTCTATTTAATTTTATATCAATTTAAATTACCAATCTATTTTTTATTTTATTTTATTTTATTTTTTTTTTTTAATTATTTGACTAAAAGAACAAAAAAAATTTTTATTTTCTTATAGGGAAGAAAATTACACGTTCTAAGTTTCAAACAAATTTTTGGCGGCGAAAAAGCACTAATTGTAAAGTTTAATTTTTGTTAAACGTCGACTTGGAAAAATTATTAATAGAACGGATAATAGTAGTCATACATAATTTACGATTGGTTAAACCTAATTGCTTCATATTTTTTTTTCCTCCCAAAAACGTTGTTGCTATTTCTAACGACAGCTGGCATAAAGAAAAAAACGAAGACTTATTTCAGTATTTTTTCTGTTTTAATTAATATTGGTATGAACTCCCTATTCTATCAGTCTTTATGTAACAGGGTAACAGTTAAGTTGATTTTTTTTACTAAATACAAGGAAAAGAGTTTCTACGACTTAAAATTTATTTTCATACTATTTAATCCAATTTTTTAAATTTTAATTTGTATTTTTCAAAAAAAAAATTTTTTTTTCAATTTCTTTGAAAAATTAATTTTTTACTTTTAAAATTTCAGAATTCTTTATGTAAAAAGGTTTCTTTTATTTTATTTTAAAAACGTATCAGCTAGCAGCTGCATTTTTTTTCTTCCCCACATAATCATCTTTCATATGTCCAAAATTAAAAACCTGTGAAATAAATCACTTTTTAAGAAGTTCGTAAAATTAATAATAATGATGATGATAATGATTCAAGAAAAAAAATAAACTAAAATATTGTAATTATATTTTCTTTGATAATAACTCATACATTTCTTTAACATAGGTTATATGAGCCATTCAAGAAATATTTTGTTTTTAATATTTATAAACTGTCGGTTATTTATTTCAACCATACACTGTGTCTACACTTATAATTGTTTATGCTCCCCCAACCTTTTAAATGCACAGATATGGAAATTTACTTTCCAAAACGATTTGTTCTGGCCATTATACATGCTAGTCGTACCGACGCCGCATGGGATCCATTACTTTCAAATTTTTTTTTTGTAAATATTTCTGTTCTATAATCTTACCTTTTTTGTTAGGTTCAGTATCTAAGCTAAGGAACTCTAACTCTTACTAAAAGGATAAGAATTATCCCCTTTAGCTGATTTTCCTTTTTAGGTGTTTATTTAAAAATGTCTCCATATTAGCAAACTGCCGAACCAGATTAAGTATATATTTTATTTTTTAATAAATGTTAGGGAGGTAGGTTATTGTTGTACAATTGACAATAAACTATGTCAGCTATTTAGGTCCAACTTTTAAAATCCGAACAAAACAATTTTATATACAAAGACATACAAACACAATATTGAGTATATTCGCTTCAATAAAAGGAATTCAATAATTAAAACTTACCTGCATCCACATAGTTTCTAATTTTTCTTTTCTTTCCTCTTCATAAAAAATGTCGTAAATCTATTTTTCAACTTTTTGTGCCGACGACCCAGTCGACTGTTGCTTGTGCCGTTTGAAAATAATTGAGATCCAAGATAAACAAACATCATCAGAAAGCCTCATTCATTTGTTGTTTTTTTTATGCTCATAACTTGGCAGCAATCCTCTTTGTGGATGGGGGATCGATGGGAATGCTTAAATATTTTATATTATTTAAAATAATTTTTTTTTTTTGTTATCTGCTGCCATTTTCTTATCTGGTGCACCTGAGAAACTGATTTAGTCAAAAAACTGAAAGGTTTTCACAATGTGTATGCAGAAAAACTTGAAAATAAAAGAGGAAAAAAAATCAACTCTGTGTTTATTTGTGTGTACATGCCTTAATAAATAGACTGCTACATAAAATTTTTAAAAATCTTAAAACCCAATCTTGTTATTTGGTCTTATTGAAGGTTACTGTAGATATTTGGCTTATTTAGGTAGATATGTGTAAATAATGCTGAAATAAATGTTAAGTCGCCGATAGAGAGAATACGAGCAGAACTGATTGCATTTTTTAATTTTTTTTTTTTACCGGTGTTTCTACTGTAAACGTCTTTTTCTTTTTAAAGTGCAACTCATGTCTTAAAAGTTTTTTCGTTTTTGTTACACTTGTTTTAAATACTGACTGAGAGACAAGTACATTGGTAGCCCCCCCCCCCCTTTTTTTTTTTTTTTTTTTTTTTTTTTTTTCAATGATATGAAAGGTTACGGGTAAATATGAACCCTAATACTTTGGTCGACAATGGTACTTTAATTTTTACCTAATCAACAGTTTAAAGGTTTCAAAACTACTTCAAATTTTTGGACGATCAAATTAATCTGTGTCGAACATTTTAATCTATTAATAATCGATAAAAAAGAAGAAATTCAGACATCTGTTTACTTTGCGGCTGAGAAATTTTAAGCCTTTAAATTGTCTATTAGAAAATAAGTTCTAGTTAGAATCAAAGTTTATAGGTAAGTATCAAGTATTATGGTTAGAATGGCTCCTTTGCTATATAAAACCCCTGATATTAACAACATTCATTAGAATGATTGTTTTTTGTTTTTTTTTATCCGTCCTTTAAATTTCTTTTTTTTTTTTTATTAAGAGAAAAAAGACTTATCGATTTATTTATTGTTTTTTTTTATTACCTGCCTTTGTTCTGTCTTTCAGGTAAATTTTTTAACATGTCTTAAAATTGCTCGTTTTTTTTTTTTTTTTTTTTTTTTTTTTTTTTTAAACAATTGATAATAATATAGCCAGAGTGATAGTCCACTGTTTTTTGCCTCTGTGAGTGTGAAGGGGTGGGGGGCATCGGAATTGTTAAAAATTATTAAAAAAATAAAAACTTTTTCCTCTTCTAAATTTGTTGCTTGAAGATTTTAAAGAAATAAAACCAAAATTATCCGAATTACAAAAATCTGTCTTTGTTTTTTGTTTGAATTACGCATATCTTATTTCCAAATGTCTGTCAATGATAATTTCAACAATTTCTTTTTTTTTTTTTTTTTTTTTTTAATATGCAAAAAAAAAAAATAATTTCTGACCCTTTGCATGAATGGGTTTTTTTTTTTCTTTTTTTTCTTTTAATTATTTGGATCACCACTTATCCTCGTGTGGCTCTTGGCTTTAATAAGCGTTAATGGAACTGAAATGTTGCCAGCAAAGATATGAGAAACATTAATCAATGGCATAGATTGTTTGATTACTTGTGGGCAGTTTTTGACAAAGAATTTGTTGAAATTGTTTTTTGAAGACAACCAAGGTGTAATCAGCAGGGAAGTTGTCCCACAGTAATGCCCTCCACAAGTGGAAAGTCTTTTTTCGTTGTGATGGGAAGACGAGTTCTTGCTGTGAACGTCTGTGGGACTATAGTAATGATTATAATACTAAGAATGATAACAGGAAATGGCATCCAAGAATGCAGTTTCATCTAATGAAATCCAGTGGAACCTTGATTTTTGAACCGAATGATATTTTCTGATAAAAAATAATGTAAAGGAGATTAATGCTTATTTACCAAAAAATGTTTTTATGATTCCTCAACTGCACGGACCAGGGTTGTGTCATGTCGAAAAATTTGCAATTAAGAATTAAAGTTATACTTTTAATGAGCTTTTGGAAATTAAGTCAAGGCGTCTAATATAGATTGCTTAATTATGGAACCTTTGGTTAAGGCAGGATCTGTGATAGACCCTCGATATAGAACATGCACCAATGATAATGGTGATTTGGCCTTTTGGCTAAGATCAAAGTGTAGTATCTGTTCCGATGGATACTGCACGCCTGTCCTGTGCAGTTCTAGGAGGTCCACCCTCCCAGGCTTTGCCTCCCCTCTTTGGGGAGGAGTAAGTTTATTGCTTACTGTCTGAGGCGCCCCTACCGGGGAATGCCGACGGGGCTGCCCAGGCAATTTTTAAATGGCCAGAGTGCTCACCTCTCGAGCGCTGGCTTTTCAAACCCCACTTTCTCGACCCGATCTTGGGTCACATCTTACTTGTGGGAGTAAGATAAAACTGGCCTTGTGCCTAACTCCTGGGGAGGAGTAAATAAAACTCAGTAAGACAGTAGATATCTTATTCATACTGGTGGCAAGTGTAATTAAAACTGAAGATAAAATTTAACTAGGGAATAATTATTCTATCCTAATAAGTGAACATATCCCAGAATACGTTCTTCCCCCCCCCCTCTGGTCCCCAGAAAAAGATAGACCCACAAGAGTCAAAGTTCAAAAGTAACCCACCCCTGTGTTGATGGTCCCAGGCTTAATATTTACATACATTTAAAATATAATTATCCACGAACACGTGTTTTGTTGTTTTATGGCTGAACCTAGTGAGATTCCAAACCGGGGCCCTAGCTTTTACCAATGCATGAATCCCCACCAGTGATAGAATGCATCGCGTTTTCATAGATGTCATTTATTTGCCGTTATATATACATGTGAATCTTTGCTCCGAGCAGGAATGTGGAGTGAAGATTCGCCGTTATGGAAATCAAAATGCTATGCTAGATCTTGGGAATTACACTGCTCGGGCACATCGGTATCGCTCTGATCGAGGGTAAAATGAGGGAATTGTTTCGACAACACCGTCGCAAAACTCGCTTTTAAATTAGAAGTCGCCGGGAAACAGTTGAAAGGAAAGCCGATGATGAGATGGACAGAAGCCTTGCACAATGATCTCAATAAAACCGACCTTCACCTGGACCAAACCTGTAATCAAGCCAAGTGGAGACAAAAATCAATTATTGCGGATCTCACCATAGCTTGGGACTAACAAAAGAAAACAAAAAAGAATATATATGCACACAGACATGAAAGGAGTAAATAGACATCTTTATTATCATTAATAATGAAGACTGCTGTCAGAGGGCCATGATGAAGATAATATCAATTATTTTCCATCATTGACTCCGTTAACAGTGGAATACAAAGGTTTGCAGCGATTTGACGCTGATTAAGTCCACCTTCAGATTAACCTATAATTTGACCCCTCTGAGAATTCTAATGCTTCTTTGGCCCGTGTCAAACTTAAATATTGATATAGGATAGATATATTGATGTTGATTAATATGAAAGAGTGCTGCCTGTCGGCAAACAGAACAGAAACTTAAAACATATAAACTATTATTGTGGGGTGTCTATTTACTTCTTTCATGTTTGTATGTATGTATGTATGTATATATATATATATATATATATATATATATATATATAATAAAATATGAAACTAAAAGTATACTTTTAGTAGATAGAACCTATAGTGAAGTGGTTTAAGCTCAATATACGAGATAGAGCAATTATAAAGATAGATGAAACATGTACGAATGACAGATTTATTTCAACTTCGATTGTTCAATGCAAGGTATACTCGGTAATAAAATTGTTTATTATTCTTTCCTTAAGCCAAGGCTTTTCAAAGATCAAAATCTTATCATCAGAGGAATTACATGTCTCCTGGCAAAGAAAAAGAAAAGCTGTTATTCTAAAAAACACCTCTTCCCGGTCCATTCCATACGCACTGGGTGTGCTGAACTTTCAAATTTCTGCATCTCAAGCCCACTCGTTGGGGAAAGCTGTCAACACAAGAAGTATAGCGGCTCACATACTTTGACCGTGAGCCACCTGATGGTTTCACTTATTCCAAAAAGGGTCCAATGTTTTCTCTGACTGAATGACTCACAGTGCCATAATGTAACGACATGTGATGCCAACAATATAATGATTATAATGTTGGTACGACAGATATCTGAAGTGTTTTCCCAGGTGAGTTATGAAAAGTGTTTCTATTTTGAAAGGAATTTTTGAATTAAAGTGAAAAATCTGAGTGGAAAGTGACAAAATTACATATATATATATATATATATATATATATATATAATGCATTTTCTCCCTTCACTTCCAGAGATATAAAATTCTTCAAGCAACTCATGTGTCAGAATAATGCAACAAGCTTAGAAACTCATGAGATATCACGTTACCAATCCATTTTGCAACAAATGTATTGTCTATTTTCTCAAGATATCTTGTGACTTTCCTAAAGAACAAAAATAAATACTAAAAATACCAGTTATTACTTTGAGGGAAAAGGATCCAGGAAGGGATTAATAAAAGGAAACAAAAATCATTTGAAATGTTCAATGTTGAATGAAAGGCACTCAATACCCAGTTTGGATAATTCTTATAAATAATACACTAAGACAATTTCATGTTAGTATATACTAGTGATGGGACGATTCCAATATTTTTCCGGATTCCGATACAATTACCGATTCCGATTTTTTTAAACATTTCTAAATATCTAGTTATAGAGTTGTTATTTTTTTAATTTTCGGATTACTGTAAAAACCTGTTTAATGTGTTCATATATTTTCGCAAAAGTAACATATACTGGGGGGGGGGGGGCGTACATTACACAAGTGGATCTTTCTATTTTTTTCTCAAATGTTTTTTATGTAATTGATTGAAAATAATGAGGTAACTAAATATTTCTCTTTTTCCATTTTTATTCAAATTCGTTATTATGATCTATAAATTTTAGTTTTACTACTACTACTACTACTACTACTACTACTAGTAAGTTTAAAAACAAGAATTATTTATCACTATATCATTAGTACCAGCAATCGAAAAATTAAGTTTGAAAAAAAAAAAGAATTAAGAATCGTTTTTGGAATCGGAAATTAGGCTCAAATTCTTCCGATTTTGATATCCCAAAAAGTTCTGATTTAAAAAAAAAATTTTTTTTAACATAGTTAACAAGGCAGGACACCACTGTAGACGTAAGGGGCTACTGAGAAAAAAGGGAGAAGGTTTGGGGGGGTCAACCTAAATCGGAAGCTGCGCAGCGAGATGTCTGTTTACATTAGTTTTAAATTTCTGCATGTTAGTACTGTCGGGAAAACAGGGGGCAGGGATGGAGTTCCAGAGGCCAGCAGCACGAGGAAAGAAGCTATTGGAGTAGAAAGCTCTCCGGCATCTGGGGACCTCCACAGTGAATGGATGGGATTTAGCTGATTGTCGAGTTGGTCTAGTGAATTTACGTTGAGGGAGCACCAGAGTAGCCAGTTCATCGGAGCATAATCCATTGAAGTATTTGTAAAACAAGCACAAGGATGCTACATTGCAGCGATGGGACAGGGACTGGAGCTTGGTTGACAGTGAGGGACCTATTAGGTTGGCGACTCTTTTTTGAACCTTGTCAAGGAGGGAGAGACTAGTAGATGATGCACCAGCCCAGATGTGGCAACAATACTCCATGCATGGGCGGATGGTGGCTTTGTAGAGATACATGATAATGTCAGGTGTAAGGAGTTTACTAGCACGGTAAAGGGAGCCCACTTTCTTTGCTGCAGCCTTGGCAATATCTTCAATGTATTTTCCGATTCTCGATTTATCATCCCAACACTAGTACGTTATTACCCTCCACAATCAAGCGATCCCATCTTTTTAAAAGGGGGGGGGGGGGCCTTTTAAAAAGATGGGATCGCTTGATTGCAATGGAAAAAAAATTGTTTTTAATTTCATCTGATGTCACTGGTCCATCAAACATGAAACTCGAACTAAAACAGGCTTTCTTGGTTTTCGGGTTAGGATGAATTTGTATATAAATAAATAATGACCTCCAGTCTGTAGTGGAATGGGGACATAAATGGATGGTAACATTTAATGCTACTAAAACAAATCTCCTTTTCTTTAACAACTATAAGAAACCTTCTCAACAACCGATTGCCATGGCTAATAGCACCCTATCTGAGAGTCCATCATTTAAACTCCTCGACTTAACATTCACAGATAACATGAATTGGAACAAGTACATAGAAGACATTGCCAAGGCTGCTGCAAAGAAGGTGGGCTTCCTCTACCGTTCTAGTAAACTTCTCACACCTGCCGGTATGCTATATCTCTACAAATACACCATTCCACCATGCATGGAGTATTGTTGTCACATCTAGGCAGCTGCACCAACTACTAGTCTCTCCCTCGTAGACAGGGTCCATAGAAGAGCCTCTAATTTAATAGGTCCTACACTATCTACTAAGCTCCAGACCCTCTCCTATCACCACAATGTTGCATCTCTGTGTTTGTTTTACAACTTTAATCGAATGTGCTCTGACGA
This sequence comes from Sepiola atlantica, assembly GCA_963556195.1. Classification (NCBI taxonomy): domain Eukaryota; kingdom Metazoa; phylum Mollusca; class Cephalopoda; order Sepiida; family Sepiolidae; genus Sepiola; species Sepiola atlantica. The sequence goes on from OY744529.1 coordinate 72,164,149, forward strand.
ACTTGCTGCACCTTCGACGTAAATACCCCCCGATCGACCCGACAATCAGCAAAATCCCATCCCTTCACGGTAGAGGTTCTCAGATGCTGGAAGGCTTTCTACTCTAATATCTTCTTTCCTCGAATTGATAGCCTTTGGAATTCCCTCCCTGATCTCTGTTTCCCTGATTTTACCAACATGCAGAAATTTAAATGTAATGTGAACAAATATTTCGCTGCACAACTTTCTGCTTAGGATGTTCCTGTAGGTATGGCCCTTATTTCACAGTAGCCTCTTACGTCTCAGTGGCAACGTGCCTTGTTTGGGTTTGAGTAAAAGTAAGAAAATATATAAATAAAATGAAAAAAATATTTATATAAAATATTTAAAAAAAATTAATTTGAGGCCATTTTAAGTGAGATAGCCCCCGGGAGTAAATATTGTATTGTGGTGACCGAAATGATTCTAGTTAAGAGTATGATAGACAACTTTATTACCTTAGACCAAGGATGACCAACAACCGATTTTCACCACACTTTTGTGCTTAATTTGTTTTAAATTTAATTCAAAAAATATTTTCTTCAAATAAATAATTCAAAGTGTAGCATCTGTTCTGTTCAAAGATCCATGGAATGGAAATGGGTCAAACTCCTACAAGGCTTTTGGAGATATACCTCCATAACCAGATATATTCTGAAACTACATTAACCAGAGTATGCTTCAGCTTACACAAAGGTGGTACAATAATATCGTGGGGTCTGCATTCGTGCCAGATGTCCATAAAATGGAAATATGTCACAAACACTTACAAGGATAAAACTGGAATTTCCATGGGTTTCGCTAATAAACGCTTGATTAGGGACCTAAACATCTTGTAAGACAAGGCAAAAAAAAAAAAGAGAAGAAACTGAAAAGATAACCAATTGTTGCTGACGTAAAAGAAGGCCTAAAAATGGAGAATTGCCAGTGTTGAAGTTGCAGCTGCAATTGAAGTGTACACAATTTGCTGAAAGTTTATTTAAGCGTGATGGATGTGGCAGACCTGGTCACAGATTTCATGAAAATGCTAGCATCATTCATCAATACAATATTTGTGGCGGACGTGATGAGCGTGAACCTGGATTGAGCAGTGGAAATGGTCCAGACTTGCTTTATCTCCGTCATTAAAAGGTCAATATTTACCTGGTGTGTAGTTTTCAAATTAAGGAAATGTCGAAATCATAGGTTACTAGTGAGGATCGAACTCATGACCTAGGAGAAACAAAACGACTGCTTATTGCACTACAATAAGCTAATCCACCTCAATAAGAAAAAGGTGAACACACAAATTATCTGTATTCTCATTGGTTAAAAACAATTAACTAACATTATTTAATGTCTGACTTGGGACTGGAGGCCATGAAGAAATTCGTTTTGGCACTCCTTACCAATCGAGAATACATCCTAGACGATCAGTACGACAGAGGGTGGGCCATTGTGGCATCATCTGGCCCTGCTTGGTCGAACTGAGGTATTTGTTCTCGGTAGTCCTATGAGGTCCACCCTCCCAGGATTTACCTTCTCTCTTTAAGAAGGGGTTAGTTTATTGATAACTGCCTGAGGGCCCCCTACTGAGGAATGCCAATGTGGCTACTTGGGTACTTTTTGCGGGGGCTAGAGTGCGCCACCTATTGTGTGCTGGCCTGGTCTCCTCACTTTCCGGTCTTGTGCCATACCTTCTTGCGGTGGGATGGAGGTAAATACCTGGATGCAAAGAAAGAAGCAGAAACGAGAAGTCAGAGAAAATGTCCGATGATGGTGAGCCGCATTATTTTATTGACTGCGACAATAAGTCCATTATTATTTTTGTATGAACTTGGGCTTTAAGGCTCTTCTTGAAGTCAAAGTGTAAGCGGTACCCTGATCGAGTTTCAACCTTTTTTCAGTATTTCATCTGACTATTCATGGAGGATATTGGTAACGTTCGTTTATTGGATGGAGGATCTTTTTTACGAGTACCTATTCGAAAACAGAATCTGATTGGGTTATTTTGCATGCAAAACTTGCAGGATGAAATGGAAGTCACTTAAAATCTATGTATGAGTGCGTCAACTGCACTGACTGCGATCGTTCTGCTCGTTGTGCTGGTCAAAAGTTGTTGAATTCTTCTTCCAAACAAAAACCACAAGTCCAGTTTAAAAAACTATTAACAGACGTTTATTGTTTTGGAGGTTGAATAGCACACTTGCAAAATGAGATTCTTTAACCCAGCTGAATAAAAAACATAAGTCCAATCAACACAATCCTTTAGCTAAGAGCCCCAAGGGCTCACTTTGCCTGGAGAGGCACACCGGCCCAACTGATTGCAAGCCCTCAGAAAAACAAACTGCCCCCTCGAACGTCCAACTCCAACTCACTGCCTCCTGCCCAGAGGGCCGGCTCTGATTCCTCCCCTTCCCCTATCCTGGAATAGTTTTGCTCCTGGTTGGATATCTTAGATTCTGATCTTTCTCAGTGGTCACTATTCGATCACCCAACTATTCGATCACTGGCTACTTGAGATATCCACAGGAGATGATATCTAGCCAGTATCCACTCAAAGGGAGTCCATCTAAGAACATTACTTTTCTCAAGTAGATGATATATAGCCAGCATCCACTCAAAGGGAGTCCATCTAAGAACATTACTTTTCTCAAGTAGATGATATCTAGCCAGTATCCACTCAAAGGGAGTCCATCTAAGAACATTACTTTTCTCAAGTAGATGATATCTAGCCAGTATCCACTCAAAGGGAGTCCATCTAAGAACATTACTTTTCTCAAGTAGATGATATCTAGCCAGTATCCACTCAAAGGGAGTCCATCTAAGAACATTACTTTTCTCAAGTAGATGATATCTAGCCAGTATCCACTCAAAGGGAGCCCATCTAAGAACATCACTTTTCTCAAGTAGATGATATCTAGCCAGTATCCACTCAAAGGGAGTCCATCTAAGAACATTACTTTTCTCAAGTAGATGATATCTAGCCAGTATCCACTAAAAGGGAGTCCATCTAAGAACATTACTTTTCTCAAGTAGATGATATCTAGCCAGTATCCACTCAAAGGGAGTCCATCTAAGAACATTACTTTTCTCAAGTAGATGATATCTAGCCAGTATCCACTCAAAGGGAGCACATCTAAGAACATTACTTTTCTCAAGTAGATTATATCTAGCCAGTATCCACTCAAAGGGAGCCCATCTAAGAACATTACTTTTCTCAAGTAGATGATATCTAGCCAGTATCCACTCAAAGGGAGTCCATCTAAGAACATTACTTTTCTCAAGTAGATGATATCTAGCCAGTATCCACTCAAAGGGAGCACATCTAAGAACATTACTTTTCTCAAGTAGATGATATCTAGCCAGTATCCACTCAAAGGGAGCCCATCTAAGAACATTACTTTTCTCAAGTGAACCGGTCTCAGCAGGATTTCCAGTTTAATGAGGCACTTATTTTATTTCAAACAAAAGACAATTTCTGTGTGGTCTAACTCACAATCAGAGGTATTTTCAATTTCTTCTGTGCCCTCCTCCGTTTTTTTCTTTGGCCGTACATCTACCACCTGCAACGTCTGCCACTCGCATACACCACTAAGACATGTTTACACAACGATAAGCAGGTTATAATAATAAGTGGCCATACTTTGATAAAAATTCACTTTGAAATGAAAAATAGAAGCGGATTTTATAAATATTACATCTTTTTTTTACTGGTAGTTTTAATTAAGTTTTTCCCCATTTTCCTCTCCATCCTTTACCCTGCCTGAATTGGCAAAGCAAAGTGTTTATGGCTTGACTGAGAGAGTAGTGTAAGCTTTTCATAGTGTGAAATACTCAGGTTCTCAGAATCTCTTTTCATACCTACACGCAAGGACAGTTCAAGAGCCTTCTGGAGTGGCCAGACATCACCTGTCTGAACTTCGAAGAATAAACACCTGAATATAACCACATCCTAAAGATATGCCTTTTCCCCACTGGAATCAATTCTGATCAAGAAAACCCAAATAAGGAATGTCAAATATCATGTGACTGTCTATGTCAAATATCATGTGACTGTCTATGTCACTGAACAATCAGCAATACAACTTTTCGTATATGTTCAAGATTTAGCAAAAAGTCTTCAGTTTTGATCTTACCGCCACCAAGGGAGAGTAACTGCAAGGTCTTCCGTTCAGCCCGTAATCTTTCATCTATTTTCCCCACTATCACCCCAGACAGACTGTACATGATATAAGGCCGGAGATGAAACCAGCCTTTGAGAAACCGTCAAAGATTCGTTTTAGAACCCATCAGAGAAATCCGATCTTCACAAAGAAGACATTCAACCTCTCTCCTTGAGACAGATTTCATCCTGGAAATTCCAGAGCTATTATATATATATATATATATATATATATATATTCCATGATAAATGCCAGTATACTGAAATCATATGCCCATAATAGGGTTAAGATGAAAATTCATATACACTAAATGTACAAAAGCAAGGAAATTCCCAAATTTTTACACTTTTATTGTCATTAAAGGTATGCGAGCACAACAGGGCTATGTATTTTACTTGTAGGAATTTTCTTCAGCGCACCTCACACACTTCATCCACTCATGCATAGATATTTATACTGTAGTGATGTGATAATGAAATGGTTTGGTTGATATGTAGTCATACCCTTAATGACAATAAAAGTGTAAAAATTTGGGAATTTCCTTGCTTTTGTACATTTAGTGTATATGAATTTTCATTTTAACCCTATTAAAAGCATATGATTTCAGTATACTGGCATTTATCATGGAATGTCACTACTTTTGTAAAGGCTATGCCTCAATACAATGGTCATTTTTTAAGTTTTTTAGAATTTTCTGGAAAACTAAGGTATATGGTAAACTGAAATTAAAATGCCATCAACTAGACCCTAGAACCTCTATCTCTGCCAAAAATCAGCTGAATCCATCAAATAGTTGATGAGATACAGGGTGGCACACACGTACGTACGTACGTACACACGGATAACACAAAATCACTCCTGACCTTTCTGGATCTCTGGGTTGCCTTGACTAATGATGCTGAAATTCTACACACTTATAGAACCTATCAAATGAAAATGTTGTACAAAGTTTTAACTAATTTGGTTTATTGGTTTTTGAGTTATGACTGATCAAAGAAATGAGATTTCTAGCATAGGTCGTTTTTGAAGTCTATTAAGGGATAGAGCGCTATCGCGCCTCCCTTGATATATGACATTCTAGACAGAGGTATTTTTTAAAATTTCAATGTGTATGTAATATATATATATATATATATATATATATAAAAAATAATTTATTTCATTTTGACTACAAAATTGATTTTGTTTCACGAGAGCAGTTTGAGGCCTAGAAATAAAATTATGCCTGTTAAAATAAGATCAAAATCACACAAAGTGTGATAGAAGTTAAAAATAAAATTAAAGATGAATAAAACAAAAATATAAAAATATAAGTAAAAAGAAAAAGAAAAGAAAAAGAGAAAAAGAAGAAGGAAATATTAAAATATAAAATATAAGAATTGAATGCATAGATAAGAGCTGCACGAGACAGAGGAAGGAAACAGAAAGAGAGGAAGAGAACGCAGAATATGGCCGAGTGTAGGAGAGTAGAAATATGAAAGCCCATATTCCAGGGCTGACGCGCATTAACACGTGTCAAGAGAGGCTCTGTCTTGGTCAAGCCTCCTGTAGGAGGCAAGTGACAGATTATCAAAAACTTTGTGTGATTATGACTTTATTTTAACAGGCATAATTTTATTTCTAGGCCTGAAGATTGGGAGTCCCTCAAACTGCTCTCGTGAAACAAAATCAATTTTGTAGTCAAAATGAAATAAATTATCATTTATATTTCTGCTCTATATTTTTATTGAGCACCTTCGTAAACCCGGTTCAATTCCCCTGGATTTATACCCTGTGGATCTATACCATACTCGGATTATATATATATATATATATATATATATATATATATATATATATAAAATCATGAGAAGAACAATATCTTTGTTTATTGGTCCACCATAGTGCTATAGAGATGAAGAGCAAAGGGAGAGAGCACTTCTATCACATTTATAGAGAATGTCGTGGTTACGCTCATTATATATATATATATATACATACACTGCGACCAGCGATAATAGCTTTCTAATAAAAATTAAATTTACTGATCATTCTGTTAACCAAATTCAGCGATTTTTTTATGGAAATTCTGGCACATTATTTGATTGATTTACATATTGTTGCAAGTCATTAACGTTTTTTTCTCATTTTAGGGTGGTCAGAAATAATAGCTTTTTAAGTTCTTAACAACTAAATCACTGAGGGAGAAAAAGAAATAATAAAGGAAACGGCTAAACGGACCTCCCCTGGTGTAATTGCCCCCAAAATAAGTCATGTGGATACTGTAAAAAGATTTCTGAACGACCTTTCCCCAGGGAAGAAACAATCAGATGCTGGAATTTTCAAGGCTGTGATCAACAGGGATTTGAGGAATATTGGTTGTCAACACCCATAGAAAACCTGGATAATTAATCAAATCAACCTTCACTACAGCTGGATGTCCTGACCTACCAAAATCAACAAGGAATGTAATTCTTGTGAAAGTTCCACTTACAAAGCCGCCTTTGAGAATGGAATTGGTAAAGAAATATATGAAGATGGATATGAGTATGGTTCTTTTCACTGATGAGATCCGGGCAACCCTTGATGGACCTGATGGATGGGCAAAAGATGAGATGAGAGTCACCATCGTTTGGGACAACAAAAGGATGGAGGAGTCATGATATGGTCGGGTATCATTGAAGATAGACTTCTTGGTACCCGAAGTAAGTAAAAATTACGTCTGCTGCCTATTGTAATCTCTTGAGAGAATCTCTTGTACCTTGGCTAGATGACATAAATCTTGCTTTACTAAGGAACTTTATTTATATGCAAGACAATGCTACTTCTGACTCTGCTCATGCAACTCAAGCATTGTTAGCATCTTTGGGCATCAAAGGTACAAAGTCAATGATCTGGCCTCTAGATTTAAACCCAATAGACAACTTTTGGTCTATCATCAAATGAGATGTTTGTCAATGGACGTCAATTTTCGTCTAAAACGGACATATGGGAAGTCATTGATATCGCAGCAAGGACAGTGCCACCAACCACTATCAAAAAATTAACTGATTCAGTCAATACCATTTGAAGTTATAAAGCTTCATGCTGGTTATATCGGTAAATAAGATATTTGTTTATTTTATGTATTGAACTATATAGTATATATCTAATTATACCAATTAATTGTTAAATATAACCGCCATTCATCTTTATTTTATAAGAAATCATTTTTGAAACTAAATTAGATGCTAGATTTTTTTTCAATAAATGAAAACAATATAAATCAAATATTTCGGCCAATACAGGCCTTCATCAATGAATAATAGACATCGTTTTTTTTCTTCATTGTCGAGCTACAATGACGAACGCCGAAGATAGCTGATTTTTCCTTTATTCCTTATTTTCATTAATAAATGTTAATTTTGGTTGTTTTAATTGAAAAACTAATACCATTGATCGGTAAACATTCAATGATTTCAAGAAATATTTTATTTTGCAAATACTAGTTATGAGTTTATGATTATTTTTAGCAACACTTTTAGAACAGTGCTAGATTACCTGTGAAAAGTTTTCCTAAACTGAGTCATGAAAAATTGAGAAATAACTATTTTTGTTAGAAAGCTATTATCGCTGGTTGCAGAGTACATACATACGAATATATTCTTCAAACTCTGCCGGCGATCATCTCAACCACATAATTGAAAATTTCACTTTCTTCTTAATTCAAGGAATATTAATTTCTCAATCGACCGGTACCTATCCTCTCCTGAAAACGATAAGTACCTTTTGAAAGGTTTTTCATTCAGAGACTTTGTTCATCTCAAACCAAAACATTATCATTTTTCATGCCAACGTTATAACATTTTGAATTTGCTTTGTTCCCAAAACTCTTATTTACCCCAAGCCAGAAAATTTACTCCTTTTTTCCTGCCATTACCTTATTTATTCTCCCCTGTTCTTGTTGTGCTTGTTTTCTATCCCTATTGAATTATATATTTTTTATACAATCCTCTGTGTCACTGTTGTTTCTTCAGAGTGTTGCGTTTATTTTTATCTTCTGAGACTCAAAACGGATAACCACTATTTTTATTATTATTTCCATTTGAATCCAGGAAATTAGTGTTTGATCCAGCTGGGGTTCTTTTATATCCCTTAGAATCTTCGAAGATGTTCGTAATCATTTGAGAAACAGGAAGTTTTGGTCACTTCCTGTCCTTCCCGCAAGAGGGGGAAAAAATACTGCTACGTCTGATGTTTACACATTGTTATCGGTTTAATAACAACTCAAAAATGAAGGAAGGATGAAGTAAAACCTTTAACAAATTTATTTAACAGAAAAAAAAAAAAAACACCGATTAAACGAAATGGAGAAACCGCTGAACACGAGATGCTTAAGTCTGATCGAGAGGTCGTTGTTTACTTTTCAACTGTCATGGCAGACGACTCTCTTTATCCAAGGGCGATAACTTTTCTTTGGTCCAAGGAAAATAACTCTATTCTGTTTTGTAAGGTTGACCTAACTTTTTTTTTTTTTTTTTTTTTTTTTTAACTTTATTCGGCTAACATCATCAGTCAGACTCCCACAATGACCCGAGGTCACCCTTAAAATTATATATCAACACAAACTTGTGCATCAATACTATTTAGCATTCTTTTGAGAAAAACTCCTTTTTTAGGATCTGTTTTATCAGAAATGGAAATTGAAATCTAACATATAAAGTTATTTTGTCGGATTTTCAAAGTCGGACCCAAATAGCATTTGAGCTGACAAATCAAATTTTGCTTCTAACTAGCCAAATTTGATTTGTCAATAACATGGTACAATAACACACATAGCTAAATTTTATTTTTTTAAATTACTTATTAGCAGTCAATTGGGCTTGGCTAGGAAATAATCACCTAAAAATAAAAATCAGCAAGGCGGATAACTCATTTTAAATTGAAGGATATAATAGCTGTTTACCTGAAGTTAGAAAAATGTGAAAACAAATAAAAGTTAAAAACTAAAATGACTTCACTGCATTCTAGGTAATGCCAGCCAGATAGGTACAGCTAGTCGAGTATAGAAAATGAGGCATTTTATTTCAGAAAAGAAAGAAAAAGCAAACTTATTCAAAAGACTCCATTGCTATTTGTTAAAACTACAATCAATCCTGCACGAATGGTTGAAGGGTGAGACTTTTTCGACAAGATTTATTTGCTTCTTAGTTGTCCAAATTGCAGTGTACATACATACAAATATATTCTTCAAACTGTCGGCGATCATCTCAACCACATAATTGAAAATTTCACTTTCTTCTTAATTCAAGGAATATTAAATAAATACAAGTTTCATTCAATTTTATATATATATAGTTAAAGAAAGTCAAGTTCAAAGATAATTTTAGTTGTATAATAATGAAACAAAAATCATTGATTAAATTATATAAAGTAAAAAAAAAAAAATTAAAAAAATGAAACATTCCAAACCTCAATGATACAAGTGAATACTGCAGGTAAATTTAGCTCAATGATTAGGACTTTAATAGAATTATCTCCCTTGTCTATTGAAGCAGCAGAATAATTTTTTAGCAGTTACATAATTACGATCTATTTTCTTTTGGCCCTTGCATGTGCTCACTCACGGAGTGATATATATGTTGGGCGATAAGAACACCATTCGCATGGGAGGCAATTTCCCAAACCATTTTCCCGCAAATTATAAAGGGTCCCTTTTGAGATGTCAATGCGACATGACACATATTCCTCTTCTCGTCTTTGGCAATGGCTCTGCCAGATGAGATGGAAACCATGGACTCAATCCCATTTCTATAGCACGTCTATGTAGGCGGACTCAACCTATTTTGTATTCCTGTTTTCATAACTCTTTCCGAACCATATTTTGCGTTGATGAAACTGTTTGAATAAAATTGATTTAGATTGTAGAGAAGAAGTTTGTCCTTTTAGTAAAAACTTGGTGATCCTTTTCTTCACATCAAACAACGTCAGTAGGATAGATACGGATGTGGCAACCCTGTTACAAAATGGAGATCTTAACATTCTTCTCATCAACTTTACAAGTTATTGTTTAATGGTAAAGTAAAACAGACCAATTATGTTAGCTGTTCAAAGTGACAGGTTTAGCATGACACCGTATATGACATCACTTAAGGCCATGCATTTACAAATGTAGAAACATTTGGTCTTGAATAAGGCTCAACCTTAAAACTATTCAAGGTGTTATTTTAAAATAGCTTCAGTCCCAAGCTCTTCTGTTGGAAAATCTGCCTATTTTGTAAGTTAGTCGACTTTTTGCAATTGTCAGTAGTTTGCTCCCAGGAATTTAGTCCTGTCTTTGCACAGTATTTTGATGTTACTAGTACCTTAATATTAATGCTCTTGTAGCGATCATTAGTTGTTTGACATGAGAACTGTTTAGGGGGATTTAAAAGCACTCATTTTATCATGGTTCCCCAGCAATGTTTAACAGGCACAACTTCCCCTCAAAACAAAACTATATAGTTTTTGTGAGTGTTTTTTTTTTCATAGGAGTAAATCCTATAAATCTGTGTTTATATAATAGTGCTCACTTACAAGTAGAGCCTTATTTTAGTTCAGATTTTATTTATATAAACATTTTGGCTACACATGTGCAGACATTATGTTTCGGCTAATGTCTTTTTCAAGGCAGAAGCTTGACAGGCCTAACCGATAGTAATGAGAGCAAAGAAAACAAACTACTATCAGTTAGGCTTAACAAAGCTCCCGCCTTGAAAAACATTAGCCAAAACATATCTGCACATATGTCACCAAAATATCTGCATAAATAAAATCTACACTATATATATATTATACTGATAGCTTTTTGATTTGCTCTTGTATACAGTGCTCGACACCTTTTTAGACAGATGTTTGTAGTACTTAAAGAAATTAAGTGTTTTTAGTCAGCCATAACCATGGTTTCACACTTTTCGTGATCGTCAGATGGCTCAACACACAAATTTGGGATCAAATTTGTGCCTGTTTGTTTCCTCTTTGTGTGCCGAGCCATCTGAAGATCACAAAGAGTGTGAAACCTTTGTTATGGCTGACTAGTAAAAAGTGAAAGAAAGGTGGTCGACCATAATTAAGGGCGACCCGAAGTCTCCCTTTTCATTAGTTACTGCACCGAAGTGTTAAAGGAATTTAAAAAAATAATTTTTTTTATTGGGAAAACTTTTTTTTTCTTTCTCATACATTCTAACCGTCACTCAACTGATAAAAGCCATTTTTCAGTAAAGATGAATATTTTTACAATATACATTAACCTCTCTGTTGTAAACTTATTCGAATATGCCACATTGAAACAGGATAAAAGCGATTAGTTTTTGTTTTACAAGTATTAATTGTTTTCGCAAGCAGTAAATATAAATGGTTTTGTATTTGTTTTATATTTTTTAAATAGAAAAAAAAGGTCAGTCTGGAACCAAGGCAATTTGAAAAAAAAGTTTTGAAAGCCATGAGAGTGTGTAACGTCAGATACAGTGTTATGTTTAAGTCGTTCCTTTCAGTTGTAAACAGGATTGGTTCTGCACCTGGTCCCTGAAAATCTCTTTAAAATGGTTTCTTCTTAGCCATACAAGTTTCATTCAATTATATATATATATATATATATATATAGTTAAAGAAAGTCAAGTTCAAAGATAACTTTAGTTGTATAATAATGAGACGAAAATCATTGATTAAATTATATAAAGTAAAAAATAAAAAAAAATGAAACATTCCAAATCTCATTGATGCAAGTGAATACTGCAGGTGAAATTTAGCTCAATGATTAGGACTTTAAGTCCAACAGAGTTCATATATTATAAATCAGTAGAATACAAAATTTATGACATAATCAATATTTTGTAATCATGCTCCAAAAATATTGTGTAGATATGTTTCTGAAATATTTTAATAATATCATCTTCAGCACAAATATTTGTATTTATTAATTCGTTACAGGTGAAGCTAACAATGGGATAAAAAAAATTTTTTTTTAAAATAGCCAACAAAATCCAGAAATCTTATTTTCTTTTCTTTTTTTTAAAAATATTTTTTTCTTTTTATGGAAGGCTATAATAATCGCATTCAAAAGTCCAAGTAGTTTTTCAAAAAGATGGATTCATTCTTTAAAGGAGGTATATAGTGAAAGTTTATACAAATTTCTATCAAATGTTATATTTTAATAAATGATACTAATTTCTTTTGAAAAAAAATTAGTAACTTTAAAATACTTATGGATGCAGAAATAACAACTTTGTAGGAGATTCATCCAATGGTTTTAAAAAAAAATTAACCGTCCATAAATGTAGACATAACTGGAAAACAATAGTGGAACGCTAAAAAAAAATAAGGGGAGATAATTCATCCTCAATTGCATACCAAGATTTACTAATCGAATTCAATTTTTATAAGTCTGCATTTATGAACAGTTATTTTTAATATTTGTTGAAGTTGAATTTTTGGAGCATGATTACAAAATATTGATTATGTCATAAAACTTGTATTCTACTGAATTATAATATATATATATATATATATATATATTCAAATTTAGATCAAATAAAAAGCTCTTTGGGTTAACCACAAAGATCAATCATCAACTTGCAAACACCATTAGCTCAATATTTAGTAAGATAGAGCTGAGTATATATGTATTTTTGATGATTCAAATCATTTTCAAATCATGTTCCAAAGAACGAGCATACATAAAGGTATTAAAGTTGTTTACAGCTGTTTCAAGGCAATGTTTATTTTAAGTCACATAATGAAACTATTTTAAATCCATATTTATCTCTCATGATAAAAAGTAAATTAGAATTACATTTGAACGACAAGTGGTTTCTTGGATTATAAACTGGGTTAAGAAAATAAGTATTTTGATGTGGAATTAATTTAACATCTTACCAAGGTATTTGACAATGGATCTATTGTGATTTTTGCTTTGTTTTTGTGGAAATTGAACTTTTGTGAACATTGTTGTTGTTTGCTTTTCTGTATACTTTTGAAAAACTTTTTTAATGTTTCATTATAGGATTTAAAATAAACATTTTCCTGAAACATCTGTAAACAACTTTAATACCTTTGTGTATACTCTTATTTGAAATATGATTTGAAAATAATTTTAATATTTAAAGAAATAAATATTTATAAAACAATAAAAGAAAAAAAGTAGAGATTTGAAAATTGAAACCATGGAGTTTGTTTTTAAATTTATTTAATAAATCTCACAGAGGCCAACATTGTGAATAATTAAAATCAACAATATTGACTAATTTTTTTAAAAATTAGTTTTTTTTAAAAAGTTTAGTTTATCCTATAATGTTGAGCAAGGCACACAACTAGACATTTAATATTAAAAAAATAAAATAAAAATAAAAGTTTTAAATGTCCCAAAACTTGACACCAAAATATTGAGGGAGAAGGGGGTAAATGGAATTTTCCCCTGCACAGTCTACATTCGAAGAAATGAAATGGTTAGGAAATAAAAAAACAAAAAAAAACAAAACGAACAGAAAAGATAATTGCCATCTTCTATTTCCGGGTAACAGTTGTTGAATGAAAGTTACCTTAAAATAAGGAACAACGAAATGGTTCAAAAACACTAACACCAAAATTAGCAGGACCCAAGACATTCAAACTTGACAAATTATTCCACGATTTTAACGAAGGGGACAAGAAAAAAAAAAAAAAAAAAAAAAAAAAAATGAAGAAACAAAAACTATTTTTCCCAGGTTTTGTCAGTGCCTTTGCTGTTTCTCTCCCATTTTTTTTTGTCCTCTCCTGTCCTTAGTTTCCGTATTCTAAGTTGTGTAGAGACACCCCACACATCCAGTTTAACTCCAAACAACTGGCCAACAGACCCAGGGCGGGGATTCGAACAATACTCATGTCTCTTCTAGACTGGAAAGAGATAGAGAGAAAACAAAAAGAGGGGGGTAAAAAAGCAGTCAAATTTTTGGTGAGAGGGAGGGCTTAAGAAAGGCTTAAAATAAAATTTAAAAAAAAAAAAAAAAAAAAAAGAGAAAAAAAAAAGCAAATACAAAACACAAAAAGATTTTGAAAAAGAATCAGAGATTCAATAAGAATGAAAACCTCAAAACACAAAACTAATATTGAGATTGGAAGGCATATAAAGAAGAATAACAAAACTAACTAAAAATGTAAATGATTACAGCTACGTCTAAAGATCGGAAAGATTCAGATTGACTATTTTACTGAAGAGAGCAATGATTTAATTGAGACTTTCAAAATAATGGCATTTCTAACGATGGTGGCCATCTTGTATCTTCGTGCGTACGTTATCACCTTTCATACCTATTAATGAAAATGAGATCATGCAATCATCAAAGATGAAATGCAAAGAGAGTAATTGAGAAATATCAAATGTCATCGAGTGTCAAAAATTTAGAGTTTTACTCAATTTTAAAATGAATTGTTCCCAAATGAAATATAATGTAATAGAATTCTGATATGATCAAAAAATTATCACTACTACCGGGACTTCGGGCTAAGATCAAAATGTTGTTCTGTCTTCAGTCAAAATATGGGGAATGATCAAAAAGTAATTAGTCTAAAGTAATATTCATTAATTGAAGAGTGAACAATGAATGGTCAACTTTCAAAATATGAGGAATGATTACAATAAATATAGAATTAGAAATAATCTGGAATCTCCACAGGTCACATCCAGTTTTTTTTCAATTAATTTATTTATTTTTTTGAAATTAATATTTTTCCTCAATCTGGACTTCAAACAGCAATATTTTTTGGGGTGGGTGGGGGGGATGAGGAAGATGGTGAAATAAAAGATTCAGAGATTAGTTTCACTCATCTTATACTATGGCTTTGAAATCAATTGCAGCAGTAAAACGGTGGATCCATATAAAAAAGAAAAAAAAAAAAAAAAAAAAGAAAAAAAAAAGACCACTTCATTCTCGGTTGCCTGCCTTTCATAAACTTTCAAATAAGCTGATTTTCTTTGGGAATTTTTTTAGATGAAGATTGATAATTTATATCATTCGGACTATTCGTCTCATTTTGAATGTTATTTTCACAATGTTCCGACCAATGTAACCTCCGACCTGTTTCAGGTCGAATTCGGGAATCTGTACGGAACTTTTTATTTAATCCAATCTTGCTCTGTCAGCCATGACCGGGTAGAAGTCTTAAGTAATTCTTAATTGTATTCTTAGTATCGCCCCCAAAAGAATGTCACTTAAAAATGCTAAGTAATAATCAGTTCTATCTGTTGTACCACGGGTCTAAGTTACCCCCATGGGTTAAATAAAGGGTTCGTTCAAAATTCCATGCACATTCCTGAATTCGACAAGACGCATCTGAAGATGGTCGGAGGTTACATCGGCTGAAACATTGTGAGAATAACATCCAAGATGTGAACAGTAGTCTGAAGAATCCAAATAAACTATATTCATGAAATAAAATCGGGTTCCACTTCACAGGGATGGGCATATTGGTATTTTTTTATAAAACTGTTTAGAAATTGTTAAAACATTGTACAAACTGAGGCATAAATATATCGCACATTTTGTGTGACACTGCCGGCTGGAGTGGCGAGAAACAGGACTCAATCGGTAGGCTATCAGCTTTTGGCAAAAGTGTAGTTAACAGCACAAAAAAAAAAAAAAAAAAAATTACAAGTAACTTGTAAAGGGCTTATATAAAAAAAAAAAAAAAAAAAAAAAAAAAAAAAATGGATGCCTACGTTAGGCTGAAAGCTTCGGTATACTGCCACTTATTTTTAAATAAAGAAAAACTTTAAAAGTTTCAGTAAATTAAAAATATACAGATGGGACGAAAATTCAATTTTAATGCATTTGGTGACAGTCATTAGTTTTATTTTTGTTTACTTTTCGACATAGAAGCTAAAAATCAAATAAACTACGACGGTCATGTTGGATCCATTTTTAAAAAAATGTTTTTACAAAACAAATTCTAAGCTAAAAAAAAACAAAAACAAAAAAAAAACAAGTTTTAGAACTGAAGAACTATGCAGATCGATAGAAAATTTAATTTTTATGTTTGGTAAAAGTTATTTTTATTTGTTGTATATTTGTTTTTCTTACCACTTTTTTTTTGCGCTGTTAACCATACAACACTGTTTTTCTTAGATAATTGTTTTTTTTTTTTTTTGTATATGCATGGAAAATGTGAGAACTCGTTATACCCCATTATGTATGTTACACATGAAATACCGTTTCGAACACAAAATAATGATTACATTGTTTTGTTTTTTTAGGAGGGCAGGGGTTTATAAATGTAGATTTGACACCACAATTATGCCAGCATCTGAAAGGAACTTGTTTAACATGACAATGTATCTACTGAAGTCATGCTTTTCAAAACGTAAGCAACACACATTTTCATATATAGAGTTTGTCTCAGAATAACAGTTTTACTATTAAAAACCATTTATATTAACTTCGGACCAAAGAGTGGGTTGTAAGCAAAGAAAGAAAAATATGCAAATTAGTTTAACAACAAAAAGTAAAAATTACTTTCCATTTTTTCCAGACAATAAATTTATTTCTGGTGATAATGGAAAGGTACTAATCACATTAGCTTAAAATTATCTTTGAATTGTATATATCATTTTTTTTTTCTTCATACAGTTTTAAAAATAATATTTTTTATTATTGTTACTTCCGTTGATTAATTTAAAAAATAAATTTGATTGTAAATTTATAATTCACTTGTCACAATTCTGTATTTTTTTTTTTTACCCAGAAATAAAATAGCAATCTTTATAAAAAATTAAAAAAATAGAGCTATGGACAGGAAGTTTGACTATTTTTCCACTTCACAATTCAAGAAAATAGCTGAAGAGCAAGGAATCAGATTTAAGACCAAGGTTTTTTTCACCAGGTTCCGGTTGTTTGCAAAACAACTAACCTTCTGTAAAATTCATGTTTTATATATATATATATATATATATGTTTTCATGGTTAACCACTAATGATCCCTACAAAATATTAAGACTAGTGTAAATTCTTGGAAGCTAATTAATACAGTGATACAAGAGATTGATTGACTTACAAGCAAAAGAATTTTCCAACAAAGGACTTGGGACTAAAAAAATTTTTTTCTCTTCCATATAGTTTTAAAAGGTTGAAAAAAAAAAAAAAAACTTCCAAAACAGATACATATACTTTTTCTTAATGGAAAAAAAATAATTATTCTGAATCATTTCTTTTTTTTTTTTTAAATAATTATTAGTTTTTATTAAATTAACTTTGTCAAATTGAAGCAATATTTTTTTTTGTAAGAAATAAATATAAAATACTTTGAAAATGAAATTTAGAAATAAAATATATTTGAACCTTGAGCAACAGATCCAGGTTCAACTGCAGACCTGACCAAATTGCTGGTTGAAAATGTGATGCAACAGGTAGCATCTCAAACCAATGACATTCCTCCTCTTTTAAGGATTTGAGAAGAGAACTGCGCTGTACTTGAACTTCTTCTGATGCGTGTTTTAGAAAGAAACTGGCACTACGACAGGAGAGAGTGGACGCAGCCCAAACTCATCAGTGGAAGCTTCAAACCTGCGACGCTCACATATCCAAGATGAATTGCAGCTCTGATGGAGGGCACTCATCTAGAAGGGTACTGTTAGATGAGGAGGGCATTGCATTGGAACAAGGAGACAATATTTTCCTTCTACTATACAACTTTACATGCAAAAGTCTACGATTTTAGCCATAGCTAGGAATTCATACCTTTTCCTTTACAGCTTCAGGTGTTACTTGAACTGACAACCATTAATTTCAAAAGGAACAGTATTATTATTATTATTATTATTATTATTATTATTGACAGTAAATTATACAGATTTATGTAGAAAGCACATTGAAATTTCAACAGGTCCCGCTAATTATTATTGTGGATTATATGTTTGATTTATCACAGGTCAAATTGTGAGTCTGGCATGTCAATATCATTTTGCAGTTTTAATTTTGATTGTAAAGGTAACTCAGTCCGATAAAAAGTCACTCAAATATAAAAATAACTTTAGGAGAAATGGCAATTGGATGGCAGGTTACAATTGTGGAGGGGAATTTAAGTCCTGTGTATAAATTTTTAAACAGCACACCAGGACTTTATGGGAAAACAAAGATAGCGTTGAAATTGGTAAGTCTACAATGAATAAAAGAATTTCATGTGTAACAACCTCATATTTTTCAAAGCAGATGAGACACCGAACTAAAAGATCGAGTAACTCTAGTCCTCTCACATACATATAAGTAAATAATGGCATGTTAAATTCCAATGACCAAGTTTTCATTCATTTTTTTCTTACCGAAATTCAAAACGATTTGGTGTAACTTGACAGTTGAGTACACAATCAAACAATCGGGAATAAACATGTAATTACCAGGATTTTTCATTTATGCAGCTCATCAGAAGACCAAGAGTTACTCCCGGAAGAACCCTCCAACAAAAAAAAAAATACACAAAACTTTTTACATACATCTTACATAGAACCTAGTTTCTATAAAGAAACAAGGATTTTGTCAATCAATCAGCCATCGGTCGTTAAGTTTCAAAACAATTCAGTGTAAGAAAAAAATGAATAAAGAGTTGGTCATTGGAATTTAACATACCAGTGTTTACTTATATATGCTCTGTTAAATGTTAACATTCATTGAGCTTTTACCTTGAATAGTTTTGGTCAATTTAAAAAATATATATATTCTAATATTTATTTTTTGATATATAATATATATTATATAACACTTAAAAAGAATTAAGTGATTTTAGTAGGCCATAACCATGGTTTCATGCTCTTTGTGATCTTCAGATGGCTCAACACACCAATTTGGGATAAAATTCGCATGTTTTTAAGTACCATAAAGCTCTGTCTGAAAAGGCATCGAGCACTGTATACAAATCAAAAACTGAGCTGGTCAAAAAAGCTAATGCTTTATATATATATATATATATATAATTCAATAGACGTTTGATGCAGTAGAGAATTGTTGGAGGAATGGGGAGTAATCTGAAAACGTTTTAATCCAACTAAAAATTTCCTTGTACTATTGAAAATTTAATTTTGTAACAAAAAAAATTCTTGGAAAGAGACAGAAATTTTTTTGAAATAAATAAAAAAAAAAAAAAAAAATGAATTAAAGACAGAAATAAAAAATAAAAAGCAAAGATGACTTTCAACCATTTTTCTATCGGAAAACAACTTACCAGTTTGTCTACAAATTTTAGATGAAGGCATGTTATTTTTAATTTATATATATATATATATATATATATATATATATATATATATATATATAGACTTATGTCTATTTTTTTATGTTCCCAAAATTTCATTCCTTGTATTATTTGGCTTTCTTCAACTGTAGAAAGCCAAAGAATATAAGGAATGAATAAAAAATGAATATAAAAAAATAGACATGAGTCATATATATATATATATAATATATAACAAATTGGCAACACAGCGAAAACCTCCGACCAGACACGATTCAATTTATGAATGCAAGTTCTTTATACGCAGTCCACACTTAACCTTTAAATAATGTGCAAGTTTAGTCGGAGATCAGCAGGTATCAATTAAAAACCCTGTTCAATGCTACACGCATCAATTTATGACTCAAGTCTAAGATTCATAGGGTTACTATTTGCACTTAGATTGGCATTCAGAAATTTACCATTTTCTACATGGATGCCAAGAAATTAATATGTAAAATTCTAGCATAAACGGTGCCGACCAATGGAGGATATCGTTATACATAGCAAGAAAAAAAAAACAAAAAAAAAAACTACAAAATAGAAAACTTTTAAAGAAAGTGATAAACAATTTATTAAACTTTTCAATGATTTAAAAATTACAATATTGGACTATGAAAGTTAAAACACCAATAGGTATTTTCTTAATTTACAAGTTTTAATAATATGAAAATCAAAAGATACAAAACAATATTTTCAATTAGGCCAGTAAGTTATCTATAATTGTCGATTTAGACTAAATTTATCCTCGTCAGGATAAAGGGAGATAACTTATCTCAGAGACCGGAAGTCTTTAAAGTTTATTACATTTGTGATTTTATTAGAAGTTTAAAGGTGCGTCTTTTAGCACTTATATATGGCAGAAGAGAAAGGAACAGGATTATATATATATATATATATATATATATATATATCTCCACTTAAGTGCAAGATTCTTCCATAAAAGAAACTGAATCCTTGAGATTATCACTATTGTAAAAATGTAAACAAATGAACATAACATTAGCTCACAGATTCACGCGTCGGACTATCATGATCGACGAGTGTCCAGCAGGGGGTATCTCTGGTTGATGCACTCACATCTAGCCACACTGATGAGTCTTGAAAAGATGAAACAGCTGTCTTTGGATGATTATATTTTATATAATATGTAATTGTTATTGTCGATTTTGAGATACTTGGACTGTTTGATCACATTCATATGTGACTGGCCATCCGGGTTTCGAATCTCGGCATTAATACACTCGCTACTTTTAGCCACACTGATGAGTCACAGCTGTCTGTAGATAACTATATTTTATACACGTATGCATAACAGACGCAGAGACTATCAATGAAAGTTTGTGTAGGCAAATGTCTCAGTAACGGTGAGTATTAAATAAAAATTAACATTTAGAATCGACAAGAAAATTAGAAGTGTATATCTTTTTGTCCACTAGGTTGCCGAGAAAATATTTAAAACGGCTAAAATAAAAATTACATAAGAATATGGTAAAAATAGGGAAATAATTGCAATGGATCATCTATGGTTCGTTTGTTATATTTATTATGAAGAACATTTTGAAGACATTTCCAAGGGTATTTAAATTTCAATAATCTAAGAATTAAAAAAATTATTTTTATAACTTTTATACACAAGGTTTGGTTGCTTTGTTTTACGGCATATCAACCCTTTTTGGATTATTTAATGCCAAATCCGGTTATTTTGGTAAAAGTTTTTATGCTTCAAGTTTTTCTTATATCTCCAAATATTTATTCATGTTTGATTTGGTTGTTTTGTAGAGGAAAATTTTTTTTGTTTTTGCAGAACCTGATTGAGTTTACCAAAAGAGAAAGGAAAAAAAAACAATAACATCAATATTTGGTGCATTTTAGATCAGGAAGCCAGTATTTTCAGACAGCATGATCTGGTAGCATTAGGACTTTTACACATAATCAGCAAAATAATAAGAGTATAAATGAACCGTATCATCTTACGGACTGATTGGGGTGGGGTGAAGGTTTAAGTACAATGCGAGATGCGGATGGCTAACAGCATTTCCAGAGTAGGTGGGGTTGGTTCCCCCCCTATTTTCAGTGTAAACCCTACAAGTATTTATGAAAATCCGATTTATAGTTAAGGATGGCTGAAAACATTTTTTTTTTTGTCTCTTCTGAACATTAACCCAGTCTAATAATGCAAAATCAGTGACAATATGGATATAAGTATAGAATATAAAACAGATTTCAATAAGTTATGCCAAGAGAGGCATCCGTAAATTTGTTAAAGAAAAAAAGTGAATGTCTCGAAGAAGCCACCAGCAGGAGAAAGAATGAAGAACAAAAAACAATGTTAAAAGGAACAAGTGAAAAAGACTAGTATAGAATATTGGAAATATATGTATATCGGTCATTGTCGATGTTGGTTTTGTATTATTGGATTGGGTTGGTCTTAAATATAAGTTAAAGTAGAACGGCGTGAAAAAGAAAAGTTCCATCTCCATAAATTGAAGGGCAAGGGTCTGGTTTGAGGTTCTCAGTGGGTCACTAATTTCAATACACCTAGTTCGAGTGTAACATGATTGGAAACTTATTTTCTTGTAATACAGAGTGTTTAAAAGTCGTAATTGTCAATAAAGAGTAAAAAAAAAAAAAAAAAAAAAATACTCTAATTATTGTCCCTCTCATATGACCGACTGCCTATGATAGCCCGCAAAACTATGGAGGACTGTTTTCCTTTTTCGATACGCATGCAGATAAGCAACAAGATTAATAAATTGCGAGAAACCCTCACCCCCCCCCCCTCCGTATATAAAATTAAAGAGGAAAAAAAAAAAAAAAGAAAGAAAAAAGCTCCACACCAAAAGTTTATTTTTATTTATTTATTCTTAAATCAACTGTTAAATACGTAAAATTGAAGGGGAGGGGAGTGTGATATACATTATATGTATGTATGTATACACACACATAATATATATAAGGATAAATATGTCATGGAGACAAAGTGGGACAAATAAATTAAACACAGGAGAAAGAAAAACAAAGAGATTGACCAGTTTTGTTCAGATACACAAACGTCTTCAGAAAGTAATTACTTAGTGTATCCGAACAAAACCAGTTAATCGCCTTTGTTTTTCTTTCTCCTGTTTATTTCATTTTGTCTTTCACTGCATTATAATATATATATATATATATATATATATATATATATATATAGTGCATCTAATAAAACTTATAAAATTAAACAAAATCGACAACTTCTGCCTATTGATCCTTTTTTATTCAATTTTTCAATTCTTCTGATATGTCTTTTAATGTCATGATTAAAGTTATTAGCAAATAAGCTCAAACCTATTTACACACCTCGTGCTTTCAATTCTGCTAAATAAAAAGGTCTGCTATGCTCTGTCAGACTGTTTCAACATTAACGCATTTCTCCAACATTTTAAATGACCACTTTTAAAATTTGTATCGGATAAATTCAGGTCATTTCCAGCTGAAGAAAATTGCTGAACATAGAAACGGTTTGTTAAAAACGTACTGAACCTATAAAAAAAAAAATTCCTATTATAAATAATTTTTTCTTTTTCCTAAAAAATAATATATATATATATATATATATATATATATATGTATGTAAGTAGTATATTACCACTTTTAGAAGGATCGATATTTTGAAAATGGAAAACGTTTACAGACTAAACACGATGCAGTTTTTTTTTTTTTTTTTTTTTTAATAAATATATTTATTCAAATTCTCGACTTAATAGAATTCATCAGGGAAAATAGACATTGTTTTATCCTTTTTTCTTCCTACGTGACATGCTGTCATGTAGGAATAAAAATGTGTTTTCCCTTATGAAGATTTTCAAGACGAGAATTTGGATTTAACTAAATATATTTAAAAAAACAAAAAAACAAACTGCTTAGTCTATTTTTAACTTTTATTTTATATATATATACAGGGTGTCTCAAAAAAGTGTACTCACTCGTAGAATGACGAGAAAACTTTGCTTCATCGCTCCACACAATTTTGTGTGCAAACTCGACATCTTCTGCACATTTTGCCATTCTAAGAGTGAGTACATTTTTTTGAGACACCCTGTATATATATATATATATATATATAAAAAAAAAATAAAAAATTAGTCAAAATATTCCCTGTTGTGCATTGTCCATGAAGAAATCATTATCATGGATGAAGTCGAACCGTTTCAGTATTATAGCAAAAGTAAGCTGTGTTGCTTAGTATTTAGGGCCTAGGAGATTCAATGCAAAGATCTCTGAATGTCTGAGCAACAATTTGAGGATGATGTAGCGGATCAGGAAGAACATTGGAGTATTAAATCACGAGGATACAGTAGCTTAGAACTTTCTAATCATGAAAAAAATTGCGAATCTGTTGCAAAAATCCAGGTATCATTGACAATAAACCCAGCAAGTTTATGTGGTTATGGGGATATTAGAGTTTCTTGTGCACTATTTGCCAAAGGAGATCTGCTACAAGATGACAACGTACCAGTTCCTACCATAGAAGAGGAAGGACCAGTGGAAGAAACAAGAATCTCATGAACTGAAGCATCTCCTCGAGGAGTTTGGAATGCTTTTGGTTCTTAGACGAGAACTTCTGCCATGACGAATTGGTGTATCCTTAGAACAGTCCGTGTCATTAACCATATAGCCACCGTAACCTCAACTGCTAAGTGAACCCTTATAAAATGGCTACTCCTCAAGAAAAGGCACAATGTGTATCCTGGTTTATTGAGACAAAGTCGGATGTGCTGACTTAGCAAAACTACAGAACTCCGTATGAAACAGATCCACCATTGCATTCTTCAATTCATGAAGGGCACAAGAAATGTATGAAGACGATAAAGGGAGGAGTGGGCGACCAAGAACATCTGAGGAAGACAGAGTATCGTCTTGATGTGCTTCTAACAACTAATGGTGCCCATCTAGGAGATGCATTAAATGAGTTAATAAACATTCATGAAACCAAAACAAAAGTAGTCAAGATATCTCAACTTTCATAATAAATTCTAATTCTAAAGAGACTTTATGGACACACACACACACACCTAGGTGAGAGCAGATTAGAAATAACTAAACGGTTTCTATCTAAGCTAATATGCAAGATTTTTCCCTGTATGAAATCAAATTCTTCACTAAAACTGCTTAGCATAATTAAATACGGTAACATTTCTCGTGCATCGTATTAACTGGCAAGCCGGCTGAGACAACTAAGACTGACTTTCAGTCAGTGGTGACTGAATGTTTGAGGGGTACGAGCTGAGGTTGCTGAGTTTGTTGAACAAAGCCATACTGATGAGTCTTCAAAAGACGAAACATGTGTGTGGATGTTAACATTTATATAATGCCTCAGAAGATTTTGAAAAAAGAAATAACCCAAAACTTATTTGCAAGAACCGAGATCAAAATTGTTTTAGTAATATAAAAAAAAAAAAATAAAAAATAAAAATAAAAATAATTAATGAACAAATGAAGAAAGTCAGTTGATATGTTTTGTAGGCAAAATCATTTTGGCTAAAATTCCTGCTAACAAAGCGAGAATTAGTTATGTAGGAGGCGGAGGAACAAGCATAGGAATATAAGGTGGAATGTTGTCGCTTTACTTAGAAAGGCTTACTCTACAGTGGTGTATGCAGAAAGCACAGGCGCATACACACACATGTAGTGCACACCCCTAACCGTTGCTGCAGTCAGTGCGGCTAAGTGAAGCTAGATAAAATCAGTAACGGGCAAATGCCGGGCTGGTCCTGGAACGAGACAGAAAGAAAGAAAAAAAAACTAAATTTGTACAAACGGTACACGAGTTCTTAAAAAAAAAAAAAAAAAAAAAAAAAAAAAGAAAAAAAAGAAAAGTTTAATAAAACCAAAAACAAATTTAAAAAAAAAGATAAAGTAAAAAAAAAAAATCTAACATGCAATATATAGATCTAGCTCATTTCAAAGTCTTGTTATGAAACCTCAATTAAAAGTTGATCTTTTGAAAATTATATATCACCCATGTTTTTAAATTTAATAAAATGTGGACATTTACAAAACAAAAAAAAAGAAAGTTATTTGATTATCTGTCTGCAATTAAAACACCAGTTAATACCATAATTCTCAAATTATTTAACACCATCATAGACTTTCATAAAAGCATGTATCTCATATATATATATATATATATATATATATATATATATACATACACACACTAGTTTTGTCAATATTAACAGTATTTAATTAAAGTGATTTAATAAAAGATACTTATGTTTATTAATTTTCAAGAGGTAATTTAAATGAAAAGTAAATTTCTAAAATTACAATGAGAGAGATCTGTAAATGATTAGAAATCTTTTTTTTTTTTATACACAAAAAAATATTCATGTAACGTTTTGGTAGATATGCCTTCAGATATACAAAATGGGAAATACAGAAACTTCATATGGCCTGAATAGAGCCTTCTTCAAAAGATTTTTCTATTAATTTTATACCATTCTGTTGAACATTCCCCCCCCCCCCCTTTTCTACATCTCACACTTATATCTTAATATGTAAATTAGTCATACAACTTGAGTAAAAGAAACAAAAGCAAAACAAAAACAGAATTTTGGAAACCATAAAAACCAAAAACAGACTTACAAGCAGCAACATTCTTCCATTAACCATTACCTGCTTTAATTATGTTATATATATATATATATATATATATATATATATATATACACACACACACACATACACACACACTACAAAGGTTAAATCAATTGCAACAAGCAACTTCATACTTAAGTTTCAATAATTGAAGTCAAAAGTAAAGAAAAAGAAGAGCGTAATGTGGCATTTTTTTCTCTCTCTTAATTTTACTGATTTTTCTGCAATTAGAAGTGAAAGCAAGTAGCACTATTCCAGAAGTTTAAAATGAAAACCTAATATATTTTAATATCTATATGAATAGCTATTCCTTTGCTATTAACACCAAGGGAGGTAATTCTATAAAGCTAGGTATGTGTATATGTTCACATATTTGTATGTAGATTCACTCCTAAACTAATTAACCGATCATTATGAATCGTGAAACAGTTGCTAAACATAAAGTGGGTAATGTGGACTATATTTAGTTTTATGCAATAGGGGGGGGGGGAGGGGAGGTACCTCCGATTTTTTTTTGAAATTTTAACAAAAGGTATTAGACGTCAAATATTCCCCAAATCTTAGTTTCTTTGGAGTATTTTAAAGAGTTTTTAGTTGGGGCATAATGTGTATAACCTATTTGAAAATTTAAAAGTTTCAGATTTTGCATTGAATTTGATCCATAGTCATTAGACACCAATTAAGTAAGATTCCTTAAATGTCAATTTCTTCTTCAGAACCCCTTAAGCTTAAGCCTTAAATTTTAGACATTTTCTAGAATCAAAACCTTGTAATGAATTTTGATCAAAATTGAAATAAGGATTCTAAAAATAAGGTTTAGTAGGATTATATGTTGATTTTAATCTTCGTAAGGGGACATAAGTGATGCAAAACTTCTGTTCGCAGAATTGATTAATTTTACACGTTGAGTATTCTTCTAGTTCAGTATATATTGAACGCAAGCATCAGCTATACAAATTTATAGAGGAAACAGTAGTTCGGTTCAGTTTTACAATGTTTTTTTTTTGTGCAAGTAGAGTTAATTCTATTTAAATATGCATGCGTAATTTATTGTAGTGGCAAAATATTTGTGTTGCTGTATGTATGTGTTAACCAAGTGAAATACCAAGCATCAGTAAACGTTAATTACTTTTGATTGCAAACACAATTTAAAAATTTTTTTTTTTACTCCTTCCAAGTGACTTTAATTATAAAAGTTGTTGGGAAGCAATGACTAAAGTATGCTATCATTTTGAATGGCATGGGCACACTAGTATACAAAAAAAAACTAAAAATAAGTTATTTACGAGTTATCATCCCGTTTGTTATGTTGACATTTTGACAGTTGTACTCTTCGGCCTTCTTCAGGTTGTTTTTGTTGTCAGAAACCTTCCGGAAATATCCATGAGAAGAACAGTACCAAACATTTAAATAAACCTCATTTCAGAAACATCGTCAAAATCCAAGTTGTTGATACCGAAAATTAGATTTAGAAAGATCAACTATTATGTACACACGTTTGATATACTTGTATTTTAAAATAATATATTGCATATGTATTTTTGTTTCAGCTTTTATTTCTGCAGAGCTTTGTATAAAAATATACTTATGACAAGTGAGCTACACAGCAACGTTTGTTTTATTCACGGAGGAAATCTTGAGGCTTAGAATGTAAATCCATACATTTAGCCTGCTTATTTTCTTTGGGAATGAAACAAAGGTTTCTGTGTAGCTCACTTGTCATAAGTATACAGGGTCTTCAAAAAGTCATCTTTTTTTTTTGATGAAAAACATCAAAACTATTTCTTATTATAAAACTCATACACTAAAAAGAATTTTTTTTTTTTTTTTTCTTTTTACTGCATCATTTTTATTATGCCATCTTGTTTTAGCTTTGCCACCATTTTGATGCAGACAACACAAGAGCACGTTAGAATAGTTAGTTTTATGGCTAAGTCCCACCTCTTAATTTTTTTCCTGCGGGTTTTCAGAAGAAAACCACTAACAATTAAGGTCATTTATTTAAGAAAGTTTGAGAATAACTCTTGAAATTTTGGAAAAAATCAATGCAATCATTTGTGAGCCGTTTACAGAAATGTGGAGCCAAGTAGGGGACATTCAGTTGAATTACATAGATTTTTAATATATATTGTAAATTGTGTATAAGTTTTATCAGAAATACAGTTTTGATATTAAAATGACTTTAAAGAACCTGTATTTTCTTTTTTTAACTTATATAATGTAATAATTTTCGGTGTAATAAAATATAGGGTGTTTAGAAAGTCGATGGCATAACTTCAGAGTCATCTATGTGTAAATAAGGAAAAATGTTCCTATAAACAATGAAATACTTAGTTTCAAAGTTATAGGCCATTTAAACAAAAATGGATAAAGATTTTTTTATTGTAAGCATCTAACACATCATGCGTGACAGTTCACTGTTATTTCTACATATGGGAAAGATGAACACTATCCCTGTGACAGGATCACAGATAAAATAAACCTGGGTCTAGTGTGGCCACATTCACAAATAAAACCCATAAAAAAATGACACGCATATAAAAATATTTTTACACCAACAATTATTACATTATATAAGTATAAAAATAGAGTCTTCAAAAAGTAATCTATTTAAAAATTTTAATCAAATTCTCTTTGAATTCATTTTCAGAATTAAGAGGGAAGTTTCTGTATAAGAGGGTTGGGGAAAGAAATTCTTAAGATGGTAGCATTTAATCTGCATATTTAGTGATGAAAATGCTATTTTATATGTAAGCGTTGTATGCTGACTGAGGTAATAGAGCCACTCAGAGATATGAGAATGCATCTAGAGGCTAAAGTCGCCACAACAATCTGAACACAGTTTAGCATTAAACAATTTTGAAAACTACTTCTGTCCTAATCATTTAAGGAATATAGGTATTAGAAATAAATTAATAAATATTCCCAAAATTTCAGTTTCTCTGGAGTATTTTAAAGGGTTTTTAGGAGGCATAATATGGACAATTGAAAATTCAAATATCAGATTTGCACTCCCTGAATTTTAATTTCATAAGACCTTTAGCCTTAAATTTTAAACATTTTTTTTAGAATCTAAATTGGAATAAGGATTCTAGACATAAGATTTACTAGCATTATATCTTGATTTTAATCTTTGTAAGGGGACATAAAAGTGGTGCAAAACTGTTTGGGAATTAATTTTACTGGTCCTATATAAATAAAAGATGGCTTATTTAAGTAGATTTTTAACAAGATATTTAAAGTTTCTTTGCTATTAGTTCTAAATCATGAGCTTTCATAATTAACATCATTTTCCAATAAACAAATTTGACAAACCCAAAGACTAAATGTTAGAACACAAGGCAAGTCTTGTCAAACACCACAGTAACTTGAAAAGCTCTTAAAATCCTGTTTGCTTATATCAAGTCATGTCACAGGCATAATTGAATGAACCAACCACCAAAGAAAAAAATATACAGATGAGAGGAGGGAGGGCTGATTAGATTGACTCATACAAAACAAGCACAATCTTTTCAATAGAAGATAAATATTTTGCAAATTTTAATTAAATAAAATATAGTTCAGAGATGTGCAGGAAAAAAATTTAAAAAGATAGTGCTCGATTAGTGATAAGAGCACACTTTATATATATACAGGTCTAATACATTAAGGAAACAGTTTCAGTCTAGTTGAAGAAAAAAAACAAAAAAAACAAAAAACACTCAAATCAGTCCTGTACACTGGTGAAAAATGTTTCCTTAGCATAAATATATATATGGTATCTGTCTGAAGTTGAAACTATATTATTATCTTAATTGTTAATTCAATTTACTATACTATGAGACTAATGTACTATCTTTCAATGTTAAATTCAGGAGGAGGGGAATAGTATAGTATATATTTGTCATACGAGACCAGGAGGGAGCATATTTTTGCTAGTCTATAAAATACTTACTAGATTTTGATGTATAACAAAGGTATCAAATATTTGTTTCGTTTTAATAGTGTACACTAAAATGAGCTTTATTCAGACGAGAAAAAAAAGAAAAAAAAAGACAAACACAATTGTAGATTTTTAACATGTTTTCTTTCCTTTAAGAATTTAACAAAATTGGTTATCAAAGATCACTGAATGCTTTCAGTGTAAGTTCAAATACTTTAAAAAAATACAACTCTTTTTCTTTCTTCAGTTTATTATCCATTAAGTTTAAAATAAATGTAAGGAAACATGTTAAAGTGAACTGATTTTTTATTTTTATTTTGAAAAAGGATTTATAACTCAGATTTCCAGCCAAATTAAAATTGAAGGAGCCTAATAAATATTCAGAATTTATATTTATCCTGAAAATGTGCCCATGTGACCACACGTCCAACGACGAACTGTATGAAAGCTGCAAACTTAAACAACTCCAAGGTGTGTCGCTATGCCAAAAGGCACCGCTGGTTCACACACACACCCTGCAGCACTCTCCCCAAATCAGATCAACAAGGCAGTCTCACCCACACACTTTAGTGGCTGGAGAGAAGACGGCAAGATTAGCTACTTAACTCAGATTTGGAGCTCATGTCCGACCCATGTCTTTATGGCATCTGTCACTGGACCACAAAAGCTGACGCTGTCACGTCAAACTTTGAGTGGAGCTGGCTTAACCCACACTGGGTGAATGCCATCACAATTTATATACAACTTCAAGATGTTGATACTAAGTTACAAGCATCGGTATAAGGACACAGCAAAAGTGACAGGAACAATTTTTTTTTTTTTTTTTTTAAACCCGCAAACCAAAAAGTGAACGTTCAAGGATACAAGGCAAAAAATAAAGCATTTTTTTTTTTTTTTTTTTTTTTTTAGATACATGACAATGACTGGTTCACAAAGAATAAGTTATATAGCTTCTTTTGAAGTAGATGAGGGAGGTAATACACATTTTCAGTAGGAAGCAAATATATATAGTTGCATTTATGGCTGTTTTTTGTACCTTTTATCATTTTTTTTTAGCTGTGATTATTTTAAAGGCAGAATTTAGAGGATGGAATTAGCCGGGAGCATTATTATAATAGGCGAAAGATCTAACATTTGGAATCTCTGACTGGAGGCAAGTTTTACAATCAGTCAGCAGAAACCTTTAGCTGCTAACACTTCACTGTCATTGGTCCATTCTGAAAGGTTTGGTCGTTTTGTTTTACGGCATATCAACTCTTGGGTTAATTAATGCCGAATCAGGTCATTTTGGTAAACGTTTTTATGCTTAAAGTTCTTTATATCTTCAAATATTCATTCATGGTATTTGGTTTGGTTGTTTTGTAGAGGAAAAATGGTTTTGTTTTTAGCTTTGCAGAACATGATTGAGTTGTGCAAACGGAAAGGGGGAAAAAAACAATAACATCAATGTTTGGTGCATTTTAAGCCAGGAAGCCGGTATCTTCAGAGAGCCTGATCTGGTAGCACTAGCCATTCTGAAAGGATTCTAACCATGGCCATGATTAAGTAGAAATTAAGAAAACTAGATTTAAGGAAAGAAAGAAAAAAAAAAAAAAAAAAAAAAAAAAAAAAAAAAAAAAAAATCACTTTGAAATATGCATTTTCCTTTGTTTATTCAAAGTTACCCGTCTCTTTTATAGGAATTTGTCAATTGTCAAATTTATCAATAAGCCTATCGTGCCTAATATTTGGTATGTAAAACATAGTATTAAACTAATCAGTGTTTTAAACGGCTATATTAATTTTCTTTAAAAAAATTCACATCGCCTCCAGTAAAAGATTCCTGTTGCACGATCGCCGAACCTGTTATAGTGATGGCCATGGCTGGGAGTAAAAACTAATTAAAAAAAAAAAAAAAAAAAAAAAATTATATTTCTTTAGAAGTCATTTCTAAATGCAAGTTTGGAGAGTTTTACTTCCTGTGGTTCCAATCTGAATCCTATTTATTGTAAAATTATTAATGAAGGATAAAGAGTGGGTGAAGCAGAGATTCTATTCTATCTAAATATATGTATGTACTTTAACACTTTACTGCAGTTTCACAGCATTACTGATCAGAAATGTACCCGACTGATAACCGAACAGTGAATTTTAAACAAGCGACGTTCCATTTCTTGAGCTTTCCTTATTTTTTCTTTAAATCTTTTTGTTAAATGTTAGTGGGCACGTCAACTAGTAGTCATTTGGTAAAATTGTTTTTATAAGATTTAAATGTAAACAGGATGCATCGCAGACAAGGGGTCGACAGGGTTCAGGTAATTAACATTTTGGGACAATCGGCTAGAATGGTAACCAAAAGTTAGTGGAAGTGATGTCAGATAACATCTGTGAGGGAGAGTCAGTTTGTATCATAGTTGTTCGAGATGTCATGAAAGAAAGGAGCACTCTGGCCTTCCCCAGTCAGGGCACCTCAGGCAGTAAGCAATAAACTTACTCCACACCAAAGAGGGGAGGCAAGGCCTCCTAGGACAACCCAGGACCTAATACCTCAGCCAGACAGATAAAAGGCCACCGAAATGGTCCAGTCCCTGTCTGATTGTCGAGAACGAATCCTCGACTGGTATTACCCCATCCCGAAGTCCTCAATCAACCGAAGTTGATGAAAGACTGAACGGGTTTGGACAAAGCGATACACTTAACTTTGACACCCCTCACCCGTTGCTTAACAGCCCAAAGCCGAACTCAGCTAAATAAACCCATCTTTTTCCATAACATGTTCTTTGATTAATTGACCCATCCTTTTGTAGTTGCCATGCAGACTTGACTGCAGTTACAAGTCTATCACGCAGTTCGGGAGACCCATATACGATTTTGAGTTATGATTAAACTGATGGTTGCTAAGGACCATATTATGGGATGCCAGAAACGTTAGTATCAGAATCACCTCGGCTAGTTGCATATATAACTTATGTACTAGTTCATTTTTTTGTCTTTAAAAAAAAAAAAATGTAACAAGTTAGATTCAGCATAATTACTTTATTTTATATGTATAAACACATAATTCTTTCGATTCGCTTTTCATATTAATGCCAGTCAGGTACATTTCTGAGGATCGGCAATGCCATCAAACTGCTATAAAGTGTTAAACTAAGTACATTTTTAGAATTAAAAAAAAAAAAATGTGCTAGACAAGCATTTGGTTTCCGGCAGCAGGGGGTTTGGGTTATGGACGCTATAGACTAAAAGTGCGTCTTGCTTACAAATACAATGTCAAAATGTTCACTAATTTTCCAATATGTACAAATAGAGTTGAAAAAAAAAAAATCATTTCAACATGTATTATAGCGGTAAAATTTAATTCCAGCAAATTTGTGCAAGGAAATCCTTTTTAAGACTGTACCCATTTGCTTAAGATATGCTGATCTGTTAGTATTTGGAAAGATAATGAAAATCTTAAAAGGCGAGACAAGAAAAATTAGTGGAGAACCAAGAGAATGACAGATTGAAAAAAATAAAATTAAAATAAAATAATTAAGCACCAGAAATTTTACAGCAAAAAAAAAAAAAAAAAAAAAAAAAAATTTAGTCTTAAAGCAAGATGGCTAGATGAACAGAAATTTAATTATTTTAAAGTCTATTTGATTATATAAAAAAAAAAAAATTAAAAAAAAACATTTGTAAAACCAAAATTATCTAAAGATCAACTACTTTCATAAATGAAACCCAGAATATCAAAGTTTGAACAAGATTAAAAATAAAAACAAGAAAAAAAGTATCAAATTTAACATTCGTTTTTAAAGTAAAAATAGATTTTCAGATTAAGTTTGTAACCTATCAGACTTGTTTCTTAGTTTTGTGAGATTTTTTATCTAGTTTCATTCCTAACATTTTAGCCACCTCCCTTTGCCAAGGTTTATTGAAAAGTTCTTCCATTTTTTTTTTTGATTAAAAACATTTTTGAAATCTAATTTTTGTTCGAGCGACCATCTTCATTGTTTTACACTTTACCTTTCCATGGAGTTTCATTACAATAAGATAGGAAAACGAAAATTGACAAAAATAATCGAACATCAACATAGGTAAACACTATCTAAAATAAAAATAAAATTTATGGCAGATCGAACATAAAAGCAAACAGTTTGTTTTTCATATATATATATATATATATATATATATATATATGACAAAAAAAAAAAATGAGGTCAAGTGTTAATTATCCCAAATTAAGATGGTCTGCAAAATAATCTATATTTTTAAGTTTCCAAAACTTAGGCTAGATAGAGAAAAAAAAAAACAACATTTTAACCAACAATATTTCTTATAACCCCTCCCTCCAACTAAAACAAATGACATATTTTTAAGGAAAAGTAAGGATTAAGTTGAAAATTAAATCTAAAAACAAAAATAATTAAAACTAAAATTAAATTATTTTTAAATTAACAAAGAAATTAGAAATAAAAGACAAAAAATGAAAATAAAGAAATTAGAATTTTTCTTTTTAATCAAGGCAAAAATGTTTAAATTGTGAAGTCTTTTCTAGGAATTTTTTGTCTTCTCTACAAAGTGTGATAATTTCTCTCTTGCCTGGCCTTGTAGAATTTACACCCAAAGAACACAATGGCAATCACTCCGGCACAGAGGATGATTCCACCAATAAAAGAAGCCGCATCAAAATGTTGTGGTGGAGTGGTTGGGGTAGCTGCAGTGGAGGAGGAGGCGGAAGTAGACGTCAATACCGTAGTGGTTGTGTTTGGGGGAGATACAGAGCTGCTTGGATTTATCGTAGGATGTGCAGTTGTGTTGGGAGTAGTAGTAGTAGGAGGCAGGGTACTAGTATTACTACCATGAGTAGTGCTGGCGGCGGCGGTGGTGGTGGTAGTAGTGTCATTGTTTTTAGGCGTAGTAGTGGGTGGTGGTTTTGGTACAATTGTCGTCGTTTTGGGCAGAGCTGTAGTAGTATTGGTTATATCTACAAATACAAAAATGCATAAAGAAAATGAATAAAATGAGAAAAAGGGTATAAAATGACATTAAATTTTAAAATTTTTTTTTAAAACTCAAGTATGGGTCGCTAATTGTAAAAAAAATTAGAAATCAAGATAAATTTCTCAACCCGGGATGATAACACTTAAGATGAGAAACGTAATCTGAATAACCAAAATTATGCAAATTATCAATCCTCATCTAAAATTTTGTTTAAATTGCACTTCAAACAAGACGATTAAAAAAAAATTTTTTTTAGCAGTTATGGAATTTATTCCCATATTTACCAGTATCTTATTTTTAAAAGGATCAAAATTTGTTCCAATTTTGAGTTTGTATTACTTTGCTTTTTTTTTTTTTTTTTTTTTTTTAAATTATATCGTTTTTAGTCTTAGATTTACAAATTAATATTTTGATACATCGGAACTGCTTGCATAGTTACAGACAAAATGTTATTTTTAACTCTTAAATAAAAGGTTAAGAACAGTGTTTGATTGTCCATAACTTGTGAGCTAGTGTTTTAACGTATATTTCAAAAAGGTAAACTTTAAATTTTAATACCCGAAGAATAGCATCAAAATTTAAATCTGGGGAAATTAAATTTCAAAGTAATGCATTAAAATTGCTGCATCAGTTTTCTAAGTAACCGAAATGCATTGTAGAGGATTGAATGAAATTTATTGTAAGGAAAGTAATTTTATCTCATAACGTAATTCAGTAAAATGGCTGACTTGGTTTCTTAGAAACCAAGTCAGCCATTTTACTGAATGCATTTGATGGAATGAATTTAATAAATTTAACAAATTTATAGTTTTTAAGTAGCATTTATGAAACATTTGTATTATATATATATATATATATATATATATATATATATAAAAAAATTAAGTCACGTAAGAGTTTATGACATGAAAAGAATAAACTAAATAAAACTAATAAACCGTGGGTGGATTCGAACCAGCAACTATTCGATTTAGACAAACTCCGTGACCATTACACCATAAGTTAAAATACATTGGTTTAATAAGTCCTTTACTGAATGCATGACTGGGTGGTTCACAGGAGTGCTAGTCTTCGGCTTTAACAGAACTAATTAATTTATTTTGGTTCAGTGAAAAGAATCTTGAATTACTGTTCAAGAGCACTATATGAAATATCTGAAATTTCATTAATATAATGCAAGCTGTGAAGAAGCCTACACCAATCTTTTGCTACCTACTTTTGACACTTTAATAATCTTAAATTTAAACTGCCGTTGCCAAAGTGGGGAGAAATTGCTAGTTCGAATGAAATATTGATTTGTCAAATGTAATGCAAATGCAATGCTATAGCAGTTGAATCAAACTGACCTACCTTTATATATTAAATACCACTCCCTTACTACAATCTGTATACGTAGGTAGTAATTCCTACATTTCATATTCCTATGTCTATTGCAGACCTTTCTCGCCCCCCTCCCCCACCCTCGGTAGTTAGTAGCCTAACAAAAATTAAAATGTTTAGGAAATATTTAATTTGGTTAACTGTTCATCAATCAGTTTTGCCTTTGGTAAATATATTGCTAGCAATATTCAATTCAAAATTCATTACCGCCAATTTCTATTTACTTGCCTTCTCACAAAGTCGTTTTTTAATGTGTGCAGAGAGGTGGGGGGGGGGGTCATCTTACTGAAAAGGGGAGATCTCAATTGTGACAAAAATAATTAGTTTAGAAGGATTTCTCCTGCCTCAGAACAGATACTACACTTTGATCCTAGCCAGTCCAATCTGACTTTATTCTCAACATTGGATAGGCAATATTGATTTCTCCAACCACCAAATATCTGAATTGAACATCCCTTCCAGTTGCAACCAGAATAACCCATTTCCACAAGCATTAAGAATCAAGATGCCTGTTGTCCCGGTTAGCAATAAACCTTAAGGTCAACCCATTCTCGCCTAACTCTTCCATTGATCCTAAATCTTCACAAGTCTCTAGTGTTTAATAGAAATCTGTAATATGTTACTTTTTTTTTTTTTTTTTTTTAAATGTCGCTGTTGTGTGAAACTAACTAAAATATACTTTTTTGGTTTTCGGATGTCTTCGCTCCAGAGATGTGATAATACAATAATATTGTGGGATCTGTGTTCACACTGTATTTATATAGAATGGAAGGGTTTTGGAGATAGACCCTCATGACCAGATATTTTGAAACTAGATTGCTCAGTACTTAGATATGTTTCAATTTGAACAAAGGTGGTGAAATAATATTGTGGGGGTCTGCATTTGCGCCAGATGTTCATAGACTGCACTGCAGCAATATAAAACTGATGAAAGCTACAACTGTGGATGTTCCATAGGTCCCACTAGTGTAAGAATAAAACTGGCTAAATTGAAAAATAATGGTCTCCTGTTCTTCACACATCTCTTATACTGTCCAGATTTAATCTTCCTCTGAGGTCATCTAAGTCTGTTTTTAAGACTCATTATACATCCATCATATCATTCTCATCATTTCTCTATCTGCAACACATATCCTGGCCAGGTTTCACTTCCATACATCAGAAATGTACACATGTCTTATAGACTTTTCTCTTGGTTGACAGTGTTAATGCTCGGCTTGGTGAATATTAAATATGGTCTTCAGATTTGCTTTTAGAGAAGAGTAATTTTGGAGCATAAGCTATAAGATCTTTCTGTATGAGTTACATGGATTAAACCGTCAATAAGTTATTTATCTAATGAAGACTATCATACCGAAACATAAAGTAGTCCTTTAACAATTGAAAAATGGCTACCAGAATTTATTGTCTCGGGTGGTTCTAAAAAAGTAAAATGCGAGATCTTAGCTCCTGCATAATAGTCATTTTATGTGGCAGGATATACCGAAGATGAAGTTGTTGCTGTTAAGATGTTTTTCTCTAAACGTCTTATATGTCCTATCTGTGCTTTAGCACTTCAAACTTGTTTTTCTAGTGTGTTAACTGGTGTGTTGTCTCCAGTTCAATATTGTCACATTTTAACTAAGTTAAATACAGCTTCGAGCACAGTCATGTTTTCAGGGTTTTTTCTGTGGAATTATACATGTTTAAAAAGAGCGTTCATTGGATCAGTAAATAAATGATAGAATTAATAGCTGGAAAAGCAGATCTAAGCAGGTCTTTGCGACTTACATTACACATATCATTCTTATATCATTTCTCTCCATGCAACGCATGTCCTCAACCTTCACCGGCCATATTCAAAAGCATGTAAGATGCAGTGTTTTGAAAATGAAAGTAAACGGATCTTTGTCTTTGCACAGGGGCAAAGTTTCAACAGTCGGTTTTTAATGTAGGAGATATCGAGGTACTCTGGATTGAGACAAAAATAAAAATGGCCCCTGTCTTTTGGAGGACAAAAGATACTACACTAATTCTAGCTTCAAAGATTTGGAAGTGCAGAAAGCGTTGCAGTCTTCTAGGTGTTTTTCAAATAGTATAGTTAGATGTGTAGATATAGATTTTAAGATAAATTCTGATGTGGCAAAACAATTGATGCATTTACCCCTCATGAGATGACAACTTTTTCTCATTGGAAAGGCATACATATAGGAAAAACCAGTGTGCGCTTATAACAAGTGTTCTATAAGAATTTTCAGTTTCCTAATTGTTCTAAATAAAACAGGGTAAACAAGAACTAAAGAAAAAACTGGATTTATTTGTGCTTGCAAGTAATACAACCAAAATTATGCACACATGTCAAAGCTTCCTAATACGTATATATGTAAAAGTGGGTTTAACAAGAGTGGACTTCAGAGTCTTTTTACAAGGGGAGGCCACATGGTTAGTCAACCAATGGTTGATCACTGTGTCATCACGAGATGTGACACTCCATGCATTAGGAAAGGGCAACCCAACAGTTTTATTATGAAGCAAATGAGCAACAAACATTTTTAAATGACTTGCGGTTTATTAGGGTTGATACATCTTCATCTCTTTCCAGTTTCTTGGAAGTTTTTTTATTTTTTTTTTAGCTGTTTAATTCATTTCCATTTTTTTTTTCTTTTCAAAATTACTAACATTTTTGATTTATAAAAGGGACTTATTCTAAACATTTTTTTTTTGAACACCCATTAGGGCAGATTTATTTTAATTAACATTTTTAAAAATGGGGTTTAAATTGCTCTGTATTCAGTGGATTACAAAATCTCTACTATTAATACAACTAGCGAGACCCCCATAGAAATTCCACGGTGCTTTCTACATCAATCTGTATGATTTACTGTTAATATTCCTTTCGAAATAATACATTTAAAAAGAAAAGAAAAAAAAAAAAAAGAATTAAAAATATTGCCATCAACATATTCTTCAAATCAATCAAACGAATGTCACTTTTTGAAATGTATTTATTTAAAATTGTACAGATTTAGTTGATAAGCCGACAATTTGATTTTGGAACAATTCATTTTAAAATGGGTAAAGTCAGAATTGTTTACTTTGGCGATTAATCTGATGTCGCTAATCAACATCTTTGCTGATTAGAACGATCTCAATTTTTTTTTTAATGTCTGAGAGTTGGTAACATACGTACGAACATGAATTGCCGTAGCGTATTATATAGATCAGACAAGATTGTTTCTCGCCTATCACTTTGATAAATACACATTGAATGTTTTTATTTACTATGAATAAATCATTTTTTGAATAAAAAAAAAAAAAAAAAAAAAAAAATGGAAAATTAGAAAATTTTTTAAAGCCTATTTAAAATAAAAATAAAAATTGTAAACAAATTTTTTTTCTCAGCCCTCCACACAGCAATGTCTCCACCAGAACAATGCCGGATAATAGGTGCTTAGACAGTTACCAAGCAGATTAATTATAATTCCACTTGTTGCATTGGTTTTGCAGAAGCTAAAATATTTACAAAATTGCTAGAAAATATATTGTAAGAAAATAATTATTTAGAAAACCGTCTTTTTTTTTTTTAATCTGGTCTGAATAAAGCTATACACTATTAAAACGAAACAAACATTTGATACCTTTGTTATACATCAAAATCTAGTAAGTATTTTATATAGACTAGCAAAAATATGCTCCCTTCCTGGTCCCATAATTACAAATATATACTATACTGCACCCCTCCAAGGAAGAGTTAATGCCTGGGAGAACAGATACTATCGCCCCTCCAGAATTGAACATCGAAAGATAGTACATTAGTCTCATAATATAGTAAACTGAATTAACAATTAAGATAATATAGTTTCAACTTCAGACGGATACCAAGTCTCCATTACATATATATATATATATTTTTTTTCTCTCTCTGCATTTAAAAATGAAATGTTATGAGTTACTAGCTGGCTTCACCCACTCACTATCGCTTCAATTTAATTACTCTTTACTATTTGAAATCATTGAACTGAAACGAAGCAATAAGGCAAAATTAAATGAAAAACAAATCACTAAATTAAATGAAAAAAAAAAAAAGTTTTTTTTTTGTTTGTTTTTCTTCAATGGAAAGTCAGTCAAGCAATCATTACTTTTATTTTTCCAACCATGTAAATATTGTAATAATTTTCTTTATCAGTTAAGATAAGCCTCCCTTTTCTCATAAAATTATATTTGCATATGTGATTATTGAAACTTGTTAATTGTTATTATAGATATGTCACACTTGAATGTCACTTTCACCTAGAAATGTTTTGTCTCCCTTTTTATAAATAGTTTCAGAGATAAGTTCTCCATTTTAGCAGAATTTCGCTTTCTTGTTATTCAGAAAAGGCAGAATCCCCTGCCTCTTTTTATAAGTCCAAATCGCTAGAGCTTTGTCCTTATTTTTTTGCTAGATTTTTTTTCTTCCTCTCTTGCTTATCTTTCTCTTTTCCTGTTTTTCTCTT
Organism: Sepiola atlantica; assembly: GCA_963556195.1. Lineage (NCBI taxonomy): Eukaryota > Metazoa > Mollusca > Cephalopoda > Sepiida > Sepiolidae > Sepiola > Sepiola atlantica. The sequence goes on from OY744529.1 coordinate 72,204,924, forward strand.
CCTTTCTCTTGCTGTCACATTTTATCTTTCTTTGCTTTGCTTCCTTTCCCCGCTCTGAAAATTTTAATTTTGCCACACTTTCATGAGTAGGAGTGGTAGAAGACTTTTGTTTCATCAATGTATATTTTCCTGTCTCCTTCAAAACATATCGGTCTTTCATTATAAAAACGGTGTTGTAGATTAACACCCTTTGCTAAATCCCTTCACCCCCCCAAAAGAATTTGTAATCTTTTAGTGTATCTCTTCGAACTTAAGAGTTTGTCGAATTTGTGAATCTGGACGGAATTTCGAACGGAACCCTTTATTTGATCCACGGGGGTAGCATGCTTTTGTTCCATCATCCATGACTGGGAGAAGTCTTCAGTAATTACTGCTTGCAAAAACTTGAAACATTTATGTCATACAAACATCATCTTCAGTCACCAGTCTAGTGGAAAGTTGGAATAAGCATGTTCATTCGTTTCAAAGTGGTTCAGCAACTAGCATCCATAACATTGTCAGATGTTGATCATGTCCCATACTGAAATCGCTAGAGACCCTTCCAATCATTAGATTGGAATTAAGAAATTGAAATTCAGAATTTTGCTTAAGATCCTTTAAGTTTAAGCCTTAAATTTTGAGAGATTTTTCATAATCAAAATCACGTAATGGATTTTGATCAAAATTGGTTCAGTTTCATTATATGTTGATTTTAATATTTGTAAGAGGACATAAAAGTGATGCAAAACTTCTTTTCAGGAAATTTTACCTTTCCTGAAACTGGTATTCTAGTAGATTATAAATTATTCGAAATAACGACTTTCAATTTAATAAAAATAAAAAATAAAAATTTTGGATTTTTTATATTTTTATATATCTCTTGAGTATTTTTTTAATACCCCCCCCCCCCAAAAAAAAGAAACCATATATACAAAGTTGGGCACCAGATATCCAATAACGATCAATCAGTAGTAATTGGAGGTGGTGAAATGGATACAGACATGGACCGACAACTTGGGTGTGACAAGTTCGAATCCTGTTCTATATAACCACTTTCACTATGAATGCTGGCAACCTTCATGTGGTCCCTCCTGTAAGTACCCGATTCTAGAAAGAATCGAGGAAACCAACACCAAAAAACAAAATTGAGTTGGTCAAAAGTCATACGATGTTGATTCATACAAATTCATGATTTTCAGTCATTGGATTCAATTCGTCTTTAGAAACTTGTCTACTACAAATTTGCATTTAAATTATGCATGAAATTGAAATAAAAGATGGGACTTCGGACAAATCACTGCAAAATTTTGATTCCAATAAAGACCAATTCAGATTGGTTTTCACAGACAATTTTATTAATATAGCGATGTAACCACTTGAAAATAAAAAGAAATGTATTACTTCAATGACCCCCTTTGAAATTTGAAAGCATTTCAATTGTCGAATAGGAAGTCATTTCTGGCTTGAAAAGACTTTTCTTTTGATCACCTCAAACAAGGCATATTGCCACTAAAGTGTAAAGGGCTACTGTGATAGCAGTTAGATTTTGGGGAGATAGCTTTGGTGGGGAGCTGGGCAGCAAGATGTTTGCTTACATTTACATTTCAGCTGGTTTGTACAGTCGGGAGGGAATACCAAAGACAAGTGGCCCGAGGAAAGAAGCTACCAGAGTAGAAAATCTTCTGGTATCTAGGGTCCTCTAAAGTGAAGGGGTAGGATTTTGCTCCTAGTCAGGTGGGTTGGGAATATCTACACTGAGGTGGTACAAGTACAGTGAGTTCGTCAGAGAACCTTCTGTGGAAGTACCAGTAAAACAGGCACAGGGATGCAAATCCTCATTAAAAGTTTGGAAGCTATTTACATCAAATCATTTTATAAATAGAGATTAAAACATTACTTCAAAATAATTTGGTTCAATTAATAATTTACTGAGCAAACAATACTGTAATAAAATTTAGATTTCAAAATTCTATTTAAAAAAGATAATTTGGTTAAAATAAATGAAAATGAAAGTAAAGATTTTTGGCTAGTGGCAAAGTGTATCTTTTCTGATACTACACCTCATCTTCATCCTTAATACAGTGCTCCTTCTTGGGAGGAGGATTTTTCCCCTCACATTAAAAACCAACCGTGTCTAACTGCCCTCGTGAGGAGGCAAGTAAATAGGGACTAACAACATAAATGCATTTTTAGGGATATTAGTTAATTTGAGCTTTTAATTCATAAATATTCAAACATGAGAAAAATGCTTTAAAAGCATGTCTAAAACCAATTTAAAAAATAGAAAATTTACACATTTTCATAATTTGATGAATTTCTGATACTTAAATTGACAATCCAAGATGAACACTGTTACTGACCTTTTAATTGGTCTCTTATATTAATGCTGATAATATCTAAATACTAGGCCCCTATAGCTGGCTTGTTTAAAAACTAAACATTTTTAGCCCTGCAGACAAGATTTTACATATCTTTCATTTTTATCCACCCAGATTTTTTTTCTACCAGTTTTTATAAAAATGCTAATTTAAAATATTTTTTAAAAAGTTCTAATTTTAGAACATTTCCTATTTGTCACTGTACGTTACATTTACGCATAGCGACCAACTTTGAATCGCTCTCAAAATTAGGTTTGGCATTTTGACTTGTTTTCTCCAGGCTTTGATTTTTAAAATGCACGCATTAAATAAAAACATCCCACTATAGACAAAATTTGTCATACATCTATGTTTTTTCGTCTGTTTATTTGAATTACGAGGTACTAACTTCTTGAAATTTTGAATAGGGGTTCTCAACACCCAGAAAATGTTTAACTCGTGATTTTAATAAAATTTAAACCACAAATTAGTCAAAATTATACTTTCTCAAAATTTAAGAAAACTTAACATTTTCAAACTAAACTTAATTTGGACATTTTTTTCTCAAAATCTACACCTTCAGTTCTGCAAGATATTTTTTAGTCTTCACCATTGCAGTAGGTTTTTGGTTGCCTTGAAATATTCCAAGTCTTCAAGAGCTCAAGGGTACCTTAATATTATGAAACTGTCCCGTGACAGATATTCCAGCTAGTTCTGAATATTTTATGCTACTTTTACATATCAAAAATAGAAAATTAATACTTTTCTGGGGATCATAATTAGATTAAAAAAAAAAAAAAAAAAAAAAAAAAAAAATATATCAACCCATTTTAGATTATTTAAAAGGTGAATAAAGTCAGATTTATTAAGTTTTTAGGCTTAAAGTTTTAATGTTTAGATATGTATTCATTCCATCAATGTACGTTTTGTATACTATTGGTTTGTTTGGCATATACTTCGTAAATAATCCATGGAGTGTGACCAAAATAGCCATGTACGGTTTTATATACAAATTATTAAAAAAAAAAAAAAAAAAAAAAAAAAAAAGTTCTATTGAGTCTGGCTTAAATAAATGCAGCATAATTTATCATGAAAGCTATCGCTAAGACGATTTGTGCAAGAGGGGCTAACAATGAGGACCACATGTAGATTACATATCAACAAAGACATAATACCGTAAGCACCTGAAGGATGGAGCTTCAGTGTTAGGCCTCAAGGTTGGAGGGTGCAACACCATGCAGTTTCAGTCCCTGTTAAAATAACATGGCCCCATATTTTTCATCTGCAGAGAGCTCGTAGGAAACATTTCAATTCACTGGTAGCTTCGCATGATGACAGGAATGATAAAAGATGAACACGCATGGTGATAAAGGGATGGGATGCCTCTCAAACAGATTATGGCCAAAGCAGTAACCAAAGCATGCCATGATGACACTGCCAAAGGTGACTGGGAATGGCCAGAATAGTAGCGAATGAACGCTCCCTAGCGACGGGCATGGTGTTGAGAGACTTGGTGCCATTCTGCAGAATGCATGCTACTAAATGATGCTCAGCACATGTTAACAGAGCTCTATGCCACGCTGAAAGGCCTCAATCTTGCTTACTTCATCCGAAAAATACATCCCATAGCTACAAAAGATGATAGGAACCTGTGAAAAGTGGCAAATGGTGGATAGTCTATTGGCAAAAAGGAAAACTTTAAGTGGACAACAACTGATATTGGTTTGGCATGGAACTACAATGATGGTAAATTCTTAACATTGACCAATCGTGGCTCAATCTGTTTCAGTGTGTTGTACCCACTGGCACAATGGGAATCATTGATCATGACAATGGAGAGTCACCTAGTGTGAATACTGCTCACCAGTAGAAATACTGACAGATAATGCAGAGGGAAGGTAATTATACTCGGTTTAACGTCAGTTTTGCATACATTGGACGGCTTTAAAAAATGATTTCCAAATTAACCCATTTCTGGCAAGGTCTTCATGTATCAGTTTCTCAATTTCCTCCCATGTTTTTCTTAGCCTTCCCCCGTGAACTGGACCTGCTACCTTAACTGTTCTACATCTAACCCAAGAACTCATCTATTTTTTTTCAACGTTGCCATACCATCGAAGTCTCTTGTTCTGCACACATCTCCCTATACTGTTCAGATTTAATCCTCCGTGGTCATCAGAACTAAGCCTGTTCAAGTGGCTGTGTACTGGTACAATGTGATGCCTAAAGATAAGATAATATTGAGTGACAGTTAACAGCATTTACCGGTGTATGAGCAGCATGTGAAAATCGAGTTTAAAAGTAATCAATACTAAGCCACTGCACCAGATTTATAAAAGGACCAGTTGACTAAATAGTTGGCCCTCAGACAGTACTCATGATACACCAAGCAAGTTCAGGTTTCTAGATCTGCTTTTGTGTGTCTCTAACGGTCCTCACGAAAGCATCAGAAGATCTCAAGGTCAATAAAGAGCGGTGTCGACTAATCCGTTATCGTCCCGTAAATCCTCCTCCTATATGATTGCGAGACATTGCCTATGAGAGTAATTGATCGTCGAAAGTTGGAAGCTTTTGACAATGACTACTGCATTTTACGCTGCTGATAGTCTGAGCATGTTCCAACCGTTGTTCTCCGCCAAGACCTTCATATAAAATCTGCCATCTGTCCTATTGCAGCGACATCTGATAGTTGTGGCATGCAACTATCCGACCAGAGCAAGAATTTGTAACGTAACCCTCCCTATCTAGGTGGCGCAGAGCATCGGGGAAAGCTGGGGATCTGGAAAACAATTATCAAGGAGGACCTGGCCGAGCTCTCAGGTCCAGAGATGGTCGGCTTTCAACAGTGGAGTTGTAATTGGTTAATCATCTTGTGTAACCTTGCATAGGCCGACATGATTTTAGATGTGGTGCAGGCCAAGGAAGAAGCCGGCTCAACCCGTCCAGGGTGAATGTCGTTGCAACAACATCCAACAAGCCGTGCAAGAGATACCATTTGTCTGCTTCGAGGTCGTTGAGTAAATCATTTTTAACTGAATCTGATAACGTTTCTTACATCAGTTTATCACATGTTGGCAAAGAAATTGGACGTGTATGGAAAATGTTTGTTTTGACCCCTTATTCCTGCAAGTATGGTTAGCTTAATTGCTCAGATTGTGACGTAGAATCTTTATTTGGGCTTTTATAAATGACTAGCAAAAATATCATGGTGAACAAACATACTACACCGCCACCTCCCCAAACGAGGAGGTAATGACTGGGAAGATATAAGAGAACAGATAGTACACTACCCCCCCCCCCAATGGGGAAGATAATGAAAGGATGGTATCATGAGCAAATATTATGCTTCCCCCCTCCAAAAAGGAGGTAATACCTGGGAGGATCGTCCCATAAAAGGAGAAGGTAATGCCCGTGAGTATGGTATAATGGCAACAAAAGATACATTATCCCCTCCCACAAAGATATAATTCCTGAGAGGACGGTCATATGACGACAAAACCAATACGATACTACCTAACCCTATTAAAAGATAATCAATAATTAAATCAGTTTTTCTTTTTCTTATTCATTTCAAAATATCTAGCCATAAAAACATTTTTATGGTTCCTTGGCCTTTTGGCCAAGATCAGAGTATAGTATCTGTTCCGATAGATGCTACATTGTAGACCGGTACTGTCTGTGCCTTGATTCTGCCGGTCTGAGGTATTGTCCTGGAGGTCCACCCTCACAGGCTTTACCTTCTCTTTGAGAAGGGGTTAGTTTATTGCTAATCACCTGAGGCGCCTCTCTGGGAATGCTGACGGGGCTGCTCAGGCATTTTTTGTAGGCCAGAACGCGCTAATCCTAGTGCACTGGCTAACCACAACTGACCTTGTGTCTAACCTTCTGAAGGTAAATAAACTAGCCTTTTAGCTAAGATCAAAGTGTAGTATGTTCCCAGCACCAGATGTTTTACTATTGACAAAAATATTGTGTATGTATAAAATATGCAAAATTACAACTGTATATTACAGAATATTAATTCATTAAAAGCCGTTTATAAGATATGCAAATTAAGACCTAAATGTGTTTGTAGGTGTTGGCAGTGTACTGTATATACAGTATTACAAAATTTTATGTATCAAAATTAAATGAGCAACCAGTTTTGAAATTAATATAGTTAGGATAGATGAAAAACTTTCACATTCATTTAGATGGTATGCTTTGCCCCCCCCCCCTCTCCCCCACACACATTCAAAATGAATTTTAAGAAATAGCTTTTAGTCAATAAAGTTAAATTGTCTACAGTAATTTGAATGCATTTTCAGTTTTAGGCATCTACTAATTTGGAACAAATGCAACAATTGGTCAAAACTAACAAATTATGTCAATTAGCCAATCAAAATACATCTGACAGAAAACTAAAGCAAAAACCAATGCATATAAAATTATGTCTTCAATAAAATCCGGTTGTTAATAAAGGAGTCTGAAGACAGAAAAATCTCTTGAAATATCACTAAGCAAGATTAAAACAGATGGGATTAAATATGTAATCAATGAAATCGACTGGAAATCAATAAAGTAAAAATTTCTTTAACAACATGGCTGTATATTTGCCATAAATAACTAATGAAGAAGAATTAAGTATATACAAGACATGACCACTTTGCCTGTCTGTAATTAAGATTTATGTGTATTATATAAAGTGAACTTAAGATCTTACTAGAGTTCAAGTACAAGGGAAAAAGAGAATAGAAAGAAAAAAAAACGAAAACTTACTTGTTTCAGTAATCTGACCTGTAAAAAGAAAAAGGAAGTCATTCAATTGTGATAAAAAATAAGATCATGCAATGTTATTTCAATACATAACAGTAAAACATAGCTGTATTTTCTTTTTGTAGCAAGAAAATATTAAAGACTACCATGGCACCTCCAACTATCAGACAGTTTTAGCTATTTAGCCCTACAATGAGATTAAAAGATTTTTTTTTCTCAAACTATGAATCTTTCCTTGTGGACGAATCTCAAAACAGTCAAACCAAATTTCTCATGACCCATAAAAAGGTAGCAAGTTTAAAGAATTCCAGAATAAAAAAAAAAAAAAAAAAAAAAAAAAAAAATTGCTGACACAAAGTAATATGCTGCTTGGCTGAATAACTTAACCATTGTCAGGACCGTTACATTCAGAACCTTTGGGGGGGGGGGTGTCTGTGTTTCACTCAAATTTCGAATTAATATTTTTCACAGAAAAAATTAAAAAAAAAAAGATATACCTTAGCATTCAGTAAAGAGGGAACAACTAACTTTAAAATAACTCATCCATTAATTTTAAGTAGAGATTTAAGTCCTAGAAAATAATTGCACCAATTGGATTAAAAAACGACAATATTTTTTAGACGTGTCACTTCTCTCTCTTAAAAAAAAAAAAAAAAAAAAAAAAAAAAAAAAAAAAAAGCTTCAGTCTATCACACTTAAGCTGTAAATATAATTTTTGGTTTGTCATGCTTATATTTTCATTGCTAAATGCACAAATTGAATGATGGCATAATATTAATTTGTTTTTTTATGTTAGTTGTGTGGGAAAGGTTCGTCGAGATTAGCAGACTACCAGTCAAAAATGAAATTCATGCCAGTATCGTTTCTCTTTAGAATGAAAGATACATCCAAGAGATTCGTTTTATTAATAGAGAAATAAAAGTATTAAAAATACACATTATGGCATAAGAATCTTAAGCAGTTATTTATGAATGCCCAGGCTTTTAGTTACAGATGGACAAAATCCGTTTTCTATCACTATCCTGATCACTCAGTTACATTGGAGGTATAGCATAGCCATCCCTATAAAAAGTAGAGATCTTATATTTCAAGTCTGACTGGAGCAAGTTTTACAGATTTTTTTTAGTTGTTAACACTTCACTGTCATTGCTCCAAGAAAATTTAATTTTGAAAGGATTCTAATCAAGTACTATAAGAAAAATCCCACAAAAAAAAACAAAAAAAAAACAATGAAATATGCATTCACCTATTCAAAGGTATTTTTTTTTCTTCATTTATAGGAATTTGTCAATAATTGGGTACTTCAACAGAATTTGAACGGAATTTTTTTATAACCCTAACCTAAGTTTAGTTTGGCAAAAGTCTGTAGAAGAACCAATAATTGTCAAATTTGTCAATTAGCCTTTTGCATTAATTTTGTATTTAAAACAAACTCACGGGTGAATTTTCCGTTTTAAACTGCTATATCAATTATCTTAGAAAATTCACAGACTCCAATAAAAGACTAGTTACACGATCGCCTGTTATAGGGATGACCATGGTTTACTAAAAAGCTATTATTTTTCACAAATTTAGACTAACTGAAGGGGGGGAAAAAAAAAAAAAAAGAAAAAAAGTGACCTATAAATTTAGAACATGCACATTAAAAAAAAAAAAAATCTATATACAAACATTTTAAACATTTTTTCCTAGCATAAAAATTTCATTCAAACAAAAATGCTCTATATATGTAAAAATCCTAAGATTTTTCAAAGAAATGAGTAAAACCTAAAAAAATACCAGGTCCGTAAATTTTTTTTTTTGCAAAAAGTAACAAGCTGGTGGGGGTGTTCAATTATTCCTAAAATGTTGGGTATAGTGATTTTTTTTTTAACATTAAACCAACATTTGCAAGAATTTGACAAAGGGTTTCAAAATTTCTGATGAAATCAATCAATGCCTTATAGGCCAAAATATTTTTTTTTGCAAAATATTTACATATAGACACCCATAAAATCAATGATTTTTTTTCTTCCTTTCAATCTCATCACATAATTTGTACCATGTTATTGGCCAAATGAAATTCCATCGGAAACAGTGAAACATGCTCAAATTTAAGTTAAATATACCTATACCGGATAAGCAGGTGAAATATTAGAATTTAGTTCATAAGTTATTAAACAATTATTTCAATTCAATGAACCAGAGTTTAGGCACAAATATGCTTATTCCAAGCTTCAGCTGGTTCTACATACATCGAGATGGATGTAAAAGAACAGCTCCCAGTAAAAAGCACTCATTTAATGAAATCTTTGCAAATGGAAGTGTTTATAGTACACCAACTTTCTCACTGCTTCATGTCAATCTGTCGCATCATTATTCCTTTATGGACCTCCATCACAGTTGGTGATGCAATTTAGCTGCTTGTTCAACATGCAACTATTGCATCACCCTAATGTTACTGCAATTGTTGCAGTTTTTCATGGTAACATTTTATGATCAAAGCAGTGATGCTGAATATGCCCAAAGAGATTAGGCCAACATCCCCCCCCCCCCCCATTATATGGAGAATTAAATTACAATTCTAGCAAGCATTCAACCACTCTCGGATGATAATTTCAGAACGAATTAGTCAAAACAGTGATTTTTACCAAATACGCCAGACTTCCAAGCTAACCCATCTCTGGCCAGGTCTTTATCCCTCTTTCTCCAAGTTCATCCTGATCACTTCCATCTTTTCCTTGCCAACTGTTCTACATCTAACCCAAAAACTCATCCATTTTTTCAATGTGACCAAACCAACGAAGGCCTGTTCTGTATACATCTCACTATACTGTCCAGATTTAATCTTCCGAGGTCACCAGATCTAAGTGTCTTTAAGACTCACATTACACCTATCGTATCAGTCTCATTTCTCTCCATACAATGCATGTCCTCAACTCACATCGGCCAGGTTTCACTTCCATACATCACACTACGTAGACATACCTGGTTGACAACACTGCTGGTTAGTAATAGAAGTTCCCTGAACACTTACTCCATCTACTAACTCTTGTAATCACACTAACATCAGATCTTTCGTGCTCCAATGGTATCACTAATGTAAAAATTTCTGTTGGTTATAAACTAGCCACCACAAATTGTATTCATTTCTCTGTATAGTAGTTAAACATACTTAAGTCTTTATTGAAGTAAATATTGGCGATCGTATAAAAAGATTCAGATAATAATTGAGTATAATTTAAAACTTTATGGAAAACAAGTTTAAAGCAAAATTTATAGAACACAAAAGATTGAACCTTTTTCACCACTTCCTCCTTCAAATAGAGATTGTCACTGTTCATTTGTGTCCATTTTGAATAGTGAAAGACTCAGTTGACTTGTGTAACATCTGAATATTGTGTCATTGTATTGGTACCAATACCAGTGTCCATACTTTTGAAGGTGCAACAGTTTTGCAGTAATGGAGATCAAAGAGGAACAAGAATGGAAACGGTTCAAGGATTGTGGAAGAATATGGCAGACTAAAAAGGGTTGTTGCAATGAACATTACATGTTTATTGCTTTGAAGTGACATCTGAGCTACAAAGATTCGTCTATGGAGAGGAATGGAAAAGAATAGTATTGTCTCCCTTTCCAGTCTACTCTTGTCCCAGGTATCCTTTGCCTTCCTACGCCAGAAGTTCCGGTCAGCGGGTCATTGAACACCGTTGCCAACAGCCTTCTATATGTGTTCCCTTTGACATTAATAGATCTTAATTCTCTTCCTTCAATATGGTTGGTTTAGTGGCCGCATAGTTATAGGTGTTCAGACACAAGTTAAAATGCTGACTTGGGTCCAAAGGTTTCTAAATGTGTGACCGGCAGAGCGATCATCCTCCACACTGATGATTTCCGGAAAAAGGATGAAACCCCCTGAAGATTCCCCCCAGGGATTAAATGTGGGAGCCTCTGTGTAGTTTAATTGCCTGCTGCCTGCCACCCACACGATAAACTCCTAAACTAATGAACCAATCATTATGAATTTTGGAACACAGCTGCTAGTCGTAAGGGTGGATAATATGGGCTATATTTAGTTTATACAAAGGGGACAAAAAAAGGGTGGAAGTCCTTAGTTAAAATTCAAATTCTCTCAATTTGTCAAATTTTTACAATAGGTATTGCGTACCAATTAAATATTCTTAATTTCAGTTTCTGTGGAATATTTTAAGTGTTTTTTAGGGGGGGGGGGTGGAGGCATACTGTGGGCACAACCTTCTATTCGAAAATTCAAAATGTTCAGATTTGCATTAAATTTGGTACATATTCATTCAACACCAAGTAGGCAAAATTCCCTGAATTTCAATTTCTTAAGACCTCTGAAGCTTAATCCTTAAATTTTAGACATTTTTTACAATCAAAATATTGTAATGGATTTTGATCAAAATTGGAATATGGATTCTTGACATAAGGTTTAGTATTGATTTGAATACTTAAGGGTGGAGGACATAATGCAAAAATCTAAAATTTTACCCGTCCTGGGACGCGTATTCTAGTGTGTGTATATAAGAAAAACGTTCAGTATAGAAACAACTATCATATGCTTTTTACTGGAGCAAATGACTAGACACGTCCCGGTCCCCTTTGTACCAGCAAAATGCTTCATTAAAAACATGTTTTAAAAAAAATTGCTTTGCATGGCTAATTACAAGTAAACACAAACAAAATTAACTACCGAATATTCCCACGTGATTCACTGACCTTTTTTTGTTAATGTGGCAGGAGGGGAGTGGGGGGGGGGGTGTTAAGCTGACAAAACCTTGAGACAAGCTTAAATGTTTGGCTTTATTCCAGAAAAAAAATTAGAAAACAAAAACAAATAACCCAAAGTTGACCGATTGCATTTAATCAGATATTATGTAAGAGGCAGAATTAGGCAATCAGCAGAAAGGAAAGAACTGTTCTGCAATTTGTAGGCGATAAAATAAGAAATCCACCAAAACCTGGTGATAGAAATATCCTGGACACTAAGCCGAGAATGCTAAGTCAGGTGTTAAAATGAGAGTACAAGCGTAGAACATAAAATTAAGTTATGCTAAGAATGGCATCCATAAGTGTATTAGAAGAAAAAACAAGTTCCATCAGAAGAACCAAAGAAAAGACTAGAGTATACATATATCATTATCAATTAGAGTGGGATACTTTTCTGGAGAGCTGGAAAATGTACAAGATTATAGGTAATCAATAAGACAAAAGTTTTGCAATTTATAGGCGATAAACAAACAAAAAAAACAAAAAACTTCCAGTCTCTCTCTCATATATATATATATATATATATATATATAAAAACCCTTAGTTTAAAAAATGACAATTTAAATAAAAAACAGTTTGATATACTCTCCAATCCTAGGCGCTGATTAGCCAATATTATTGAAATGCATTGTTTGCAGGATTCAGTTCAACATGCTGTATTATTGCTCTTTAATCATTGAGCAGTATTTTCACTACAAATAACGTTTGCATGTAGTCCGAAAATTAAATGTAAAATTACTGGCCATCCTATTAGAACACATAATAAGATTATAAAGTCAGATATCGTGTGTGGGAGGTCAGATTTAAATATAACTTTTTAAAGATCTTCACTACACACTCGTTAACCTGGTTAACAGATCTCCAGGCATTTCTATCGGAACACCTGATTTTGAGTTTTGGCCAGGTCATTTTCAAGGAAAAAGTCTTATCCTGGGTGGTGGGTGGGGGTGTCTTCTGGTAGATTTTATGAAGGCAATTTTAAAGTCGCATGTTTTTAATTTATTTTTATTTTTTAGTATTTTCTAATTTTAAATAATTTTAATGACTAAACGATGTCATAAGTTCAATTGAACTTTCAAAATTCTAAAAATATAAAAATAAAAAATCAAAAAAAATCTGTGCTTCTTGACATAAGATGCACTTAATGTGGTGAAACAAGTAATTTGTAAGAAAAAAGTTTTGTTTGTAAAAGAGCAGAAATAGATTTGAACACAAGCCTGAATTAAAATTTAAAAACAAATTTCTTTGTCACTTTATTATTGTTGGCAATCAAAGACAATGTGGTTATCAAACAAATAGAGTCGGGGGTGAACTGCATAGGTTTAGTGTGTGGCAAGCGAAGGAGAGTAGTTTCATTCACCACTATGCTAGTTATGTCAGCTAACTTTTTTTTTGTTAGTCGATTCCAGGGTTTTTTTTTTTTTTTTTTTTTAAACGTTTCCTCACATTTAAAGACTTTATGCTAAAATTTTTAAACAATTTTATCCAGTTAATTAAATGAACAAACAATACTGTAATTCAATTAAACTTAATTGATGGTTTCTATTGTATCTTCAGGGTTTTTGGTTTACTTTACCTAAATATTTAAGTTTCCCAAAATCTAACCTCTGATCCACACCTTAGGAGAGGTTAACAGGGTTGAGGGAAAGTGCGGTGTAAACTGAATTAGGATGTGATTGTTTTTGATTTTTCATTCAAATTTCTAATTGGACACATTTTTTCCAATGACACCAAAATAATGCAATTTGTTCTAGTATAAATTTATTCTAACAAAGAATCAGTTTGGGAACAAACTTTATACATTTTTGGTTGCAGTTTAAAAAAATATGGTGCCCAAACAATTTGAATGTTACTTAAATTTTTATGACAATTCTTGGGATTTCCTAAACGGTACAAACTACAATAGCCCCTATTCCATAGGTACTTTATTCTTAAACTAGCAGGGCTACCTGGCATTGCCCGTCTATTAAAAATCTAATACAGATTTAAAAAGTAAAAAGTTATTAGAATGCTTAGACAAATATGAACAATTGTAAAAATAAAAATAAAGATACTGGCAATTTTTTTGACTATTTAAATATATTTCACATGTGCAAATTCAAGATGAAGACCATTAAAATATTTTATTTTGCAGAATGTAACTAAATGCTGAATTGTTTGTTTTATTACATTTAAAAAAATCTTATTTTTACTTATAAATTTAACACATAATTTTATTTGACAAATTTACTAATTTCTTTTTTTTTTGTATAAATATTTTATTGCTTATTCCAACTCTTATTCTTATCTTGGTTATTTTCACGTTTCGGCCGATGTAACCTCCAATCCTCTTCAGATGCATCTTTTTGAATTCTGATACTTATATGGATTTTCGAACTGAAGGTCAGGTTAAATTGACCAAAAACATTGCAAATTAACAGCCAAGATGAGAATAGAAGATTAATAATTTGAATTAATCGGACATCTAAAGAATTCTGAAAATTATTTTTAGACAAATAAATGTCCTTTATTAATACAGGTTAGTGAATAATTCAGAAAAATAAGTTTGCGTTTTAGTTTTAAATTTTCTTGAAAATGAGAAAGTTCTCAGGACAGTCATCTACCGATTTCTATTGAACGATTACAGCAAAGATTGTATTTTTAAATTTCACATCATTGCTCCAATGTTTACAGTTTAGACATGATTGATCAACCAGTGTAATCAAGTCATTTAATCCAAATTCTGAAGTGTCAGCAACTGAACAAATATTTAGACTTTATGTTAATCCTACAGGATTAAAGAAAACTTGGCAAGCAAATGAAGCAAAGGAAATATATAAGATATTTTTTTTTTTTACCCTAATCTAAAAATCAGCTTCAGTTGAAATATTTGTTTGTATACAAGAGAAAATTCAGTTCATTGGAATCTAAACTAGCAAGTGTTGTAAGGAAAAAATTTCACATCAATATGACAATAAAACACGATTTTTTCTTTAATAGAAAAGAAAGAGCTCTTTGAACTTTGTATACAACCATTGTTCAAGTACTACTGACTAAGAAAAAAAATCCTAAAAACTATACAAGTTTTATCAAGAGATCAGTAATTTTAGCCAGAGTAAAAAATAAAAAATAAATAAATAAAAATAAAAAAACTAGAGTTATATATATGATATGGCCACTAGTTTCCTACATGAGTTTGGTGTACTAAAATGTTTTGTCAGACTTCCAAAGCTTTTATTTTTATTTTTTTAGTTTAAGAAAATCTCCCAAATAACTAAGGGAGCCAACTAGGAACAACCAATTCCCAGCTAGCATTCCGGTTTCAATTGGGAACAGTTATGGTGGTGAAATAATGATTTGTGTAGACACCATTGTAATAGTGATTGTTTACTAAAATACTATTACACTGGATCTTATAAATTTTTACCAAGACCCACTTACATAATTCTTATTTATGTTATTAAAAAAATAAATTATATAACACTTCTCATACTGTTGTGTTATTCCCTACATGTTTGTACTGATCAGCCAGTATTTACAAATATAGAAGGGTTATTGACAAGCCACATATGGTTTTAGCTAGTCAATGTTGACCGATTGTATTTTTACATTTTTTTTTCTAATCAGAGATAAACAGAATCCTAAATATGAGTTTTTTTTAAAGCATAAAATATTCAAATTATTGGAGATAAATTGTCAAAAACTTCCGTTTCAAGTTTGGTTTTACAGCATGTTAGGTCATTTGTATGTCAAAACCTCACATACGTTTTGTAGACTAATTTGTTTTATAGGCAACAAATGCTCTGTAAAAAATATATTCTATTTTAATCCATAGATGGGACCCTGACAGGTACTACCACCCACGCTCAGAATGTACCTAAACTAATGACAACTAAGGTGCAGGGCTTTACAGGCTCCACTAGTTTAAAAGCCGGATACACCTAAAAAATAAAATAAATAAAGCTGCTTCTTTCCTTGCTCCATTAAATTACCTGTTGAAAAATTTAACACATTTCCAATTTATTTACTTGTCTCCCCACTGCTGGATAAAAAACGAGCTCTTTGCTCCTTGACTGCAGCAAAAAGGAGTGCGCTCTTTTCTGTATAGCCCTGCTAAGTGGTCACCCCACATTTCAATTGAGGCCTCACCACCTAATGTTATGTAAGATCATGGTTCTCAAACATTTTGAATAATACATCTGAGGAATCTACTTTTGTTTAAAAAAAAAAAAAAAAAAAAAAAAAAAAAAAAGGTAAATCTCCTGTATGAAGGCCATATATAACTAACTTATCTATAACCTGTTATGTTGGTGGTTCTACTAAGCCTTATCCCCAAATTCAAAAGTTATGGGGAAGGGGATTGGTTAAGCTACTGCTAATTTTAAGTTACAAATAAGTGCAATTAAGAAAAAAGGCACATACTTATAAAATATAACTGATTTATTTACGATTACACTATGAAATACAACAGGTCACAAATTCCTAACGTGTGGAGATGAAGCAAATTTACCAAGATGTGTAGGAAGACCATATGTCACAGAAATTGTCTGGACAAAATAGGAAAAGTGGACAAACAGATGTCACTTTGGTGACTATAAAAAGGGGAAGGGGCAAGGGAAATGACAAGTATGTAGCCACTTCAATCAGACCGAAAAAATGTGTTCGCATCAAGCCTTTTATATTGATGACCATGTAGGTAAATCAACCTGTTAGGTAGATACATAAGCCACCTTAATACTTTTAAATATGTTCATATTTAAAGGGAAAAAACTCTTTGTACCCTACAGTTATCTCCCTTGCCAAGGAAAATTTTGAAGCATTGCTCTGCCCTTGTATTAACTAAACAAAACAGTTCAGCGACAGACAAATCCTAATTTACTCCAACAATATAAAATAATTTAACAATTTTACAAATGATCCATAGAATCGTTTTCATCTAGTTATTTCTTCAGGTTTGTTTCTTAAAACTCACACCACTTTACAACTATTGGTTGACTGTCCCATAGTCACACAATCTGGACTCCATGCATTAAGAAAATGCAACCAACATAACTAGAGAAAATTTTCTGGGTTAAACTGCATCTTTAATTAGGGAAGGCAGGCTAACTATTCACTGTATCTAAAATGTAAATACATATACATAGGAGAAATGTGTAAGTCGATATATAAATAAGCATGGAAAAAAAGGGGGGGGGGCACTGTATCAATTAAAAAATTTTTTTTTTTTTTTTTTTTTTAAATTAAGCTAATCTTGATATAGTAATAGAATTTACTTTTAGCTTTAGAAATTTAAAGAATCTATAGAAATTCAATCATTCCTCATATTTGGTTTACCGTCAGTTATTACATGCTGGCATGTGTTGAATGGCTTTTAGAAATTGTCTTCCAAATTAACCTATCTCTATTATACCTCTTTCTCTCAAGTCCATCATTATCAATCTCTCCCATGTTTTCCTTGGCCTTCCCCTGCAAACTAACCCTGTTACTGTACACTACACTAACCCTGTTAGTGTACACTACACTAACCCTGTTACTGTACACTACACTAACCCTGTTAGTGTACACTACACTAACCCTGTTAGTGTACACTACACTAACCCTGTTAGTGTACACTACACTAACCCTGTTAGTGTACACTACACTAACCCTGTTACTGTACACTACACTAACCCTGTTACTGTACACTACACTAACCCTGTTACTGTACACTACACTAACCCTGTTACTGTACACTACACTAACCCTGTTACTGTACACTACACTAACCCTGTTACTGTACACTACACTAACCCTGTTACTGTACACTACACTAACCCTGTTACTGTACACTACACTAACCCTGTTACTGTACACTACACTAACCCTGTTACTGTACACTACACTAACCCTGTTACTGTACACTACACTAACCCTGTTACTGTACACTACACTAACCCTGTTACTGTACACTACACTAACCCTGTTACTGTACACTACACTAACCCTGTTACTGTACACTACACTAACCCTGTTACTGTACACTACACTAACCCTGTTACTGTACACTACACTAACCCTGTTACTGTACACTACACTAACCCTGTTACTGTACACTACACTAACCCTGTTACTGTACACTACACTAACCCTGTTACTGTACACTACACTAACCCTGTTACTGTACACTACACTAACCCTGTTACTGTACACTACACTAACCCTGTTACTGTACACTACACTAACCCTGTTACTGTACACTACACTAACCCTGTTACTGTACACTACACTAACCCTGTTACTGTACACTACACTAACCCTGTTACTGTACACTACACTAACCCTGTTACTGTACACTACACTAACCCTAGAACTCCCATCTATTTTTCCAACATGACCATACCAACAACGTCCGCTTTGCACATATCCCTATACTGTCCAAATTTAACCTTTCCTTCACGTTAGCAGATCTAAGCCAGTCTTTAAGACTCATATTACACATACGTGTATCATTCTTATATCATTTCTCTTCATGCAACGCATGTCCTCAACTCTCACTGGCCAGGTTTCACTTTCATACACCACTGTATACACATGCCTAATAGTATTGATGATTGGCTAGAATGAAGTGAAGGCAAGTGGATATCTAAAAACCACCATACCAAAATGTTTTTTGTAAAGGTTGATGATGCTTGTGACTTAAAAGCAGTTAAATGAAATGTCTTGAAGTGAAGGAAGAGCAGACAACAGTATTATGTAATAAAAACACCTTTTTAATTTGGGCCAAACTGGAAAAAGATTTAAGAGATTAAAGACAATAGTAGACTTCACAAAATGTACGGCGCCAGGCTCCATAGCAGATTTCAATGTGGCTGGGTAAAGCCAGCTGAAGGGATATCTAATTTGAATGGTTCCTTACTTCCAACTGACGAAGCAGAAAATGTGTGGGTCCACTTTGAAGAACTGTGTTCATACGTCAAGCAAATCTATTATGCAATGGGCCAATTTCTCAGCACTTAACTTTGTGTACATAAATAGAAAATAGTGCATAAAAACAGGTGACTGCTACAGACTTCTCTTGGACAGTGATGGCTGAATTAAACTATAGCGGATGAACGTTTTTGTTTTTTTTGTTCTTTTTTAGAGCTAAAGAGACCATGTTTTATATATCACACTTGTTAGATTTATAGAAACGGTTGCGTTTACGACTAGAGTATAATATACAAATAGTATAGATACTTATTGATCTTTTAATACCATCTGAAAACAATGTCATACGTTATTTATGTTCAATACTCATTAAATCAGTTTTTCAAAGATTCATAGGATGCAAAGAAATTTAACTGATCCCAATACTGGTTTGGATTTAAACAGTTAAAAGCAATTTAAAGTATATTGCCTAATAAAAAGCAAGTCACTCCCGATGTTAAAAAACTTAACATTTTAATCCATTATCAATGCAAGATTAATTTTTTTTATTTACTTCAATCTTATTAATTTCGGAATAAAATTCCAGAGTTGACCAGTAGTCATTTTTTGATTGGGGAAGAGAAAAAAAAAAAAAAAAAAAAAAAAAAAAAAAAAAGACAGTACTGGTCAACTCTGATGGAATTTTATTCCGAAATTAAGATTAAAGTAAAAAAAAAAAAAAAAAAAAAAAATTAATCTCGCATTGATAATGGCTTATATTTTCAATTTATAATACTAAACATTTTAATATTTTACTGCTGAAATTTTCTTTGTTTTGTACTCATTTTCTAGTGACACATCCAGCCTTTATATCTCACTCCCTATCTCCTAAACAGATTTTTGACTTACATGTGTTCCCCCCCCCCCATCTCGTTCTTTCTCTTCTGCCTCATTTCTGGTTTAAAGGTCTGATGTGTGAATGCATAGGTGAGTGGCAACAGTGCCGTTTAAAATGCAACTTTGAATCAGTTGTAACATGTCTCAAATTAAAAGCTAACTCACAGCAGTCAAATCTAATAAGTCTTAACATTAAGATCCTTTGCTAAAAGGAGGTTTGCTGTATGAAATTATATTCAGTATCTTTGTATTTTTAAAAAGTATTTTTACCTGAAGAAAAATAAATTTAATTTTACTATTAATTTTTGAATTTCTAGAGTTTTTGTGCTCTTTATAAGGCTTAAAATATGAACGGGAGCCAAAATAACTTTTATACAAATATATTTATCAAATACTACTGAATCAGTGTTTTTTTATTTTATTTATTTATTTTTTAATTGACTATGAGCAAACACAGCACCCACTTTGAAGACTGCTTTCTCATTAACAAAAGTGTTCATGCAAAATAGTAAATAAGTTTGGACTTTTGATTTCCAGGACAAATGCCGAATTTGTGTACAACTGCATTTAAAGTCAACATACCACCCCTTAACCATCGTTTCCGACTGAGCAGAGTTCAAATAACACTTATCAAGTCATTGTTTTGTTTGAAAAGTACCCCCCCCCCCCACCAGAAAGCAATGTTTTATCACAAAATTCTGATTTTTCTATCATTTTGAAAATATAACTAATTTTTAAACTAATAATCCAATTGGGCTCTAATTTTGACATGCTATTTAAAAATTATAAAATCACTATGGACGTTTATTTTTTTGGCACCATCTATATGCCAGACCAAGGACTTATTGAGTGATGTGTCACATTCCAAATTTCATTAAATCTGTATGTCAATAAGAAAAAAAACAAAAAACTACCAGACTTGCTCAGACACAGACTCATTATATAGAATTAAAAATAGATAAAATAAAATCTATAAAAAAAACAAAAAAACATTGAAAACTTTCCTAGCTAACCATTAAACAAGCCTTGTAAGTTGTAGAGTATAAAAAGAAAAAAAAAAAAAAAAAAAAAGACAACACCCTCCACCAAGTTTTATTAGAGCAAGTCTTTTGTATTTGTTACTTTCAAAACTATGCAAATGACTTTCTGGAGCAGTTTATATAAGATGCCAGCCTACCAAATGTTATCTAAAAATACAGTACATATATTGTAATCAAAGTGATTCAAGTTATGATTGCTGTGACAACTGTATAAGAACAGTATACTCATTCATTTTATCGTACTTGTCAAGTATAGCAGAAAACCTGCAGCACAAGTAGGATATAAAATCGCTTATGTAAAGATAAAATTGTAGTAGATAGGATTAACTCAAGCAAGTAATAGAAAACAGTAAATTTGTATACAAGTTATGGGTTTTATTTGTATAGGCTTCCTTCAAAATGGTGGATGAAAAGGTTGAATTATTACTTTTTGGCTTGTTTTATGGCATATCAACCCTTTTGAAGTTAATTAAAGGCCGAATTCAGTAATTTTGGGCAAAATTGTTATCCGTCAAGTTCTTAATATCTTCAAATAGAGTTCACTTTATTCATGTTATAAATCTATGAATATACTTTTTTATGGAAATCACTCCAGACAAGGCATGAAGCCACTTGATTTAAGTAGCTAAGAAAGAAAAAATACTTCAAGGTAAAAAAAAAAACTAGCCAACGATTAGTGTTAGATGGATAGATTCCAACCCAGAAAACAGCAATCCCCCCCCCCCCACTGTCAGAAACACTGCTTAGAGAATGTGAGGACTAAAGGACAAAATATACGAGGCTACCGATAGTAAATCCATAAACCCAAGGTCCACTTTCTACTCCCTCACATTTGTAAATAAAATTGGATCAGGGTACTGGTTGTATCCAGATTTTCATAAAACAGCAAACGAGACCTACAAAAAAGCTAAATGTTGAACAGCCTTTAGCTGACAAACTTCAATGGACAAACGGACCATGGTCTACTAGTCTACAATGAACATAACCTTCAATAAACAGTTATCTTAAAATCTGTCACAATTCAGGCTACGTAGTTTGAATAAAGACCTGGCCATAGCTAGGTTAGTTTGTAAGTCAATTTCTAAGAGCCGTTAGACATGTGTCAGCATGTAAAACAGACGTTAAACTGAATATGATGAGGGTATTGCTTGTACCCCAACTCTCACGGGACCTACAGAAAGGTCGACCAGTCTTAAAACTTTGCCTGATGAAGGAACCAAGGGCTACACTTGTTCAACGAACAGGACTTTCATCCTCCAGAATATCCCTTAGAACTGATTAACTAACGGGGAGTGAGCTTACAACGTAAACCAAACTGAAGAGCAACCGATTGAATAGTTGAAAAACGCCTGTTTATACAGAGCTCAAAATGTCACTGATTGGTCAGCAAAACAAATCATTGCATAACCAGACATGGCTCACTTTCTTGTCCTGGATGTCTTTTTACAGATTGTTTGAGATAACCAATATCCTCTTTCCACTGCAGACAAGTCAGTGACACAAACTGTTGTGGGCGATTTATCAGCGGAGCAGGAGGGAGGGGTGCAATTCATTGTTCGTTTCAGCTCCACTGCAATACTACCAGATACAGTTTCATGTTATATGCAGGAATGATTGTTTAACCCTGAGTTTGGACCTTGACACGTACTAATGCCAACTAAGGAGGGGGAGGGGGGGGGAGACACACTATCCAAAGCTCCCAAATTTGGGCTTCTTCACCATCCTCAGTTTTTTAAACTTATGGAATTGATTAGTTTAAAAATTAAAGAAAAGAGAAAATAAAATTAACAATGTCCAACTTAGGGATGTAAACAGAATGTGTGTGCATACATTTTTAATGTACCGAATCAGACGGTGAAGCAGGATGGGGCGGTGATTTTATTGGTCTCAAGATATTTTCAATGCATCCCGATGAAAGATTTTTTAAACTAAAATTTAAAATAGGTGAAAATTTCAGATTCATGCGAGTAGTATTTTTTTTTTGTGTTCATTTATACATAAACACTAAATCAAACATTTTGCAAAATTCAGAAGGTGCAGGCCACTAGTTTTTGGCTATTTTACATTCATGAAAACCCTTTCACAGCCTGAAAATGGTCTTAATTAAAGTACTATATCAGATTTAACCATCTATATCCATTCATAGCTTTTGAGGATGTTTTAGGACCTGCAATGTCGCATGAAACCACTTTTTCACCGAAAAATGATAGATTTTTAGTCCCGTGGAGCCCTAACGGCTATTTTTGGCCTGCACCTTCTGAATTTTGCAAAATTTTCAAAATGTTTGATTATTTAGTGTTATGTATGTATAAATGAACACAAAAAAAATACTCGCATGAATCTGAAATTTCACCCATTACGTCCCACCCCTATTTATAAATTAATTTGGAAACTCATTTTAACTTATACAGTTAACCTGATACAGTTTGAATTTTTCAAGTTGGACCTAAATAGCAATTCATCTTACAGACATTTGATTAAGACTAGTGATTTCTTCACTATCTTTGTAGAGAACATGCAAAGTTTATTTCAGAAAATACTTATTCCAGCTTGGAGGTTTGTTAAACTAGAGTCATTTTTAGTTTATGCCCTAAACAAAAAAACTTCAAGCTGCTTACAAAATTGAAAGGAAATTTCTACATTTATTTCGAATACATTACTTATTAATTTACTTGTGTACCACAAAAATGATTTAATTTATTTACTGTTGCGGTACACAATTTAAGTACATTTTCCTTCCATGAAACTAGAAAATACAGAGGAAAAAAGTTCAAAGTTTTCACTTATTTGATTTAATATCCTGATAGGATTTACTTGCTTGCAGCAAGCTGTGACAAGGCCGAGAGGTGGAGAAAAACATATGGGGTGCTGGTCGGGTACAAAAATAGTCCGCATTCCTAGTATGGGCATCTCAGGTGATCGACAGTAAACCTCTCCCTTCTGAAAGAGGTAATGCATGGGAAGGTGTACCTAGGACCAAACCGAACCATACCTCATTTTGACAAAAGGTCTGCTCATCAGAGAGGCAACCACCATTTTGCTAGAATGATGCTAAGAACATATCCTCGGCTGGTGTGAACAGTCGGCAAACTAGACATTTCTGAATACTGTTAAACTGATCTTGATATGAAGGATTAAAAAAAAAAAAAAAAGAAAAACTTGTTAAATTAAAATGTTTATATCAAGCTGTCATATCTTTGATGCAATAGCTTTCAGCATACGATCAGCCAGAGGTGGGGGGGGGGAGTGGTGAGAACAGACAATCTGTCATTCAGAACACCTGCTATCTAGGATATAGGACTTTAAAACCAGTTTGGGTTAGGGTTAGGACTCAGTTCCCTCACCCACTTAAAAAAATATGATTAAGAATGCTGGCCCAATTTAACTATGCCACTGCAAGGAATAACAAATAAGTTGTATATTAATTATTAAGTACAACTTTGTGTAAAGGAAGCTTAGCAAATTATTTCTTGTACCCCCCTTCCTTCCATTGAGGAGCAAATATTGCATGAAAACTTGTATTGCTCTTACTTTTCTAATATTTTAATGTTGGGCCAGAGTTATCTCCCTTAATAATATTTGATTTTTTAATGTGAAAGTGCTTAAAAGTCTTTGGCATAACCTCCAATCTGGGCGGATTTGATCAAAATCAGCTCCGCTATTTAGCATGCTTTTTTTAAAAAAAAAGTAAACGGTTTTTCCTGCAAGATTATCTTTCTTATGGATGGAGTAAACTAACTCTCAGACCATGGTCAAAGAACCAAAACAACTTTTTTTGTTTTAGTATATTTATCCGAGTGGCACGTCACCACCATTAGGACTATGTAAGTAAATTTACATTTCTGTATTTACATACTTTCATTTTGCCCCAAACATGCATTTCATGTATTGTCATGGTATAATTGTAATTCTTGCTAGATTAATTTCTCCTTTGTGTACCTTCGTGTATTTCATGCCTTTAACAAACTGCAAGTTAACTTGAATGTTATATTGTTAAACTATTTTTCTTCCAACATGAACAAAAGTTGCGACATGCTAAGAGAATATATTTCCAGCACATGAAAACCAAACTGATTAAGTTGGATCAAATATTCAAATTTTGTAAAACTCTGAGATTACCTGTTGGATCAGTAATTGTTATGTTAAATTATATTCGGTTTAACATCCGTTTTACATGCTGGCATAACTTTAACAGATTTTGATAAAGCAGTCAGCAGTTATGGCTGCTGCTTCTGCTTTATGGAAGACTTACATCAAATCCTTTTCTAAAGTCACTAGAAGAATAGTTGGACGACAGTACAAAATCAACTTCACAATCTTGTGGAAGATGATCTATTCTTATCCCTTCAGCCTCTTCATCACAGAAGAGATGTTGCTAGTCTTTATCATTATTTTCATGAAAGATGTTCAACTGAGCTCTAATCTCTGGTTCCCCTGCAAAAAATTCACAAGAACATTTCTTCCCACAACTGCAAAGAACTTTCCTTTCTTCCGTGTGCCTAACAAACAATTTTCGTCAGTTTTCCATGTGGTACACATTACCATAAAACTGCTTGCCTGCAAACTACAACATTGGATTTAAAGACAATGTCAAATACGCAAGTCGTCTTTTAAGTAATTAAATTGTCCATTTCGTCCATCGTTTTC
Source organism: Sepiola atlantica (assembly GCA_963556195.1). NCBI lineage: Eukaryota > Metazoa > Mollusca > Cephalopoda > Sepiida > Sepiolidae > Sepiola > Sepiola atlantica. The sequence continues at coordinate 72,230,233 of OY744529.1, forward strand.
AAGCCTCTCATGGTATTGTTTATCATCCAACCGACAATCTCATTAAACCCTTATCTTAGAGTAGCTTTTGACAAGTGGTAATTAAATAGGATTAAAAATTACACGTCTACAGCTTTTGGCAACTACCATTCAACCGTTGACATCCATTTTCAAGTGTGTGTAATATTATGTACATACACACATTGTTTTTATAAGAATCATCAAGTGTACCCAGCGACAAGCAAGATCCAGAGATTTTAGTAGTGAAACACGGAAACAGAAGTAAAACAGAATTTTTTCAAAAGTAAGAGTATGAACATGTCCTCAACTATAGGAGCAACATTTTATTCAGGCGAATCCAAATTGTACTTTATGAAAAACCACAATAGGAATGGAGTAACAAGTGAACATCGAGAACCTCCTCCCAAGAGACGAGTAAAAAAAAAAGACCAAATATTTGAAGTACTGCTCAATCAAGGGAGGCGCGAGAGCGCCCTATCCCTTAATAGACTTCAAAAACGGCCTATGCTAGAAATCTCATTTCTTTGATCAATCATAACTCAAAAACCAATAAACCAAATTAGTTAAAACTTTGCACAAAATTTTATTTGATAGGTTCTATAAGTGTGTGTAGAATTTCAGCATCATTAGTCACGGCAACCCAGAGATCCAGAAAGGTCAGGCATGATTTTGTGTTATCCGTGTGTACGTACATACGTATGTGCCACCCTGTATCTCATCAACCATTTGATGGCTTCAGCTGATTTTTGGCAGAGATAGAGGTTCTAGGGTGTAGTTGATGGCATTTTAATTTCAGTTTACCATATACTTTAGTTTTCCAGAAAATTCCAAAAAACCTTTAAAATGACCTCAATACAATATTGAGGCATAGCCTTTACAAAAGTAGTGACATTCCATAAGAAATGCCAGTATACTGAAATCATATGCCCTTAATAGGGTTAAGATGAAAATTCATATACACTAAATGTACAAAAGCAAGGAAATTCCCAAATTTGTACACTTTTGTAATTAAGGGTATGCGAGCACAACAGGGCTATGTATTTTACTGCATCCATAGAGATTTATACTGTAGTAATGTGATAATGAAATAGTTTGGTTGATATGTAGTCATACCCTTAATTAATGACAATAAAAGTGTAAAAATTTTGGAATTTCCTTGCTTTTGTACATTTAGTGTATATCAATTTTCATTCTTACCCTAATAAGGGCATATGATTTCAGTATACTGGCATTTATCATGGAATGTAATTAAGTTTGACTCACGGCATATCCACCATCTACGGGTTATTTAATGCCGAATAAAGTTGTCAAATGGAATACTATAGGTAGGATAATTATTTTATATTTCCAGACAAACTTTACAGAGAGGGTAGGGTCATTACTCCCAGAAGAAAACTTTAGTGAGTGGAAACATTACTACTTGGCAGTGGTAATCTTTGTTTTCAACACGATTGACCTTGAGCCATCGCCTTCTCATATCTATTTGGGTAGGAAATTAAAGAGAAATAAGATTTTTTATTTCACAAGAATCAGATTGAATAGTACGGTTGGAGACGAACTTATAGATACTAGGGCATGACGTGACCTGCCGATTGATCGGATCGGGCCTCTTCAACCTCCCGTCTAGCCGAAGTGGACTGTTGCAAATCCACCAGGATCCCGTCTTAAGAGATCATGGGTTGCCACCCACGGCCTACAGGTGGCCATTATTTTTTTCTGTAACTCTGAATGGGGTTGCAGTCGGCGAATTTGTGGCCCCGCCGACAGAGCGATCAATATAATTATACACACAAATTAAATACTAGATGTCATTGTACTCCACTTTAATGCAAGGTCAACCAATATTCTTTTCATGAAACTGGATGTCAACTTTTGGCAAAACTAATGTTAAGATCGAAAGTTAACAAAAATGTATACATAGATGTCAGTCTAAATCTTGTTCTGCGTATAACCTTAAACTACATCAGGCGGTCTGGTCACAATTTGGGGGATTTGGGGAGTGTAGTCACCCCATAGTTAACATTACTCCTCAGTTCACTCTGACCAAGAGTGGTAGTATCTGTCAGGGGATTAAAAAGAATATGTCCTGATTACAACATGAAAAATGCATTTGGTGGTACACATTTATAACGCGAATACCCATCCCAGGACTGGGTAACGTAATTCCCTGAGCAGAACAGTTTTGTACCACTTTTCTGTCACCTTACGAAGATTAAAAATCAACATATAATGATACTAAATCTTATTTCTAGAATCCTTATTACAATGATCAAAATCGATTACATGATTTTGATTCTAGAAAATGCCTAAAATTTAAGGCTTAAGAGAACTTAAAATTCAGAGATATTACTTAATTGGTGTCTAATTACTATGGATCAAGTTTAATGCATATCTGAAATACTTGAATTTTCAAATGAGAAGTGCCCATATGTTCCTAAAAACCCTTTAAAAGACTCCAAAGAAACTGAAACTTGTCCGATACCTATTGTTAAAATTTCAAAAATTTGAGGTATCTGAATTTTCACAAGGGGGTTCCATCTTTGCATGAAACTAAAACTAAATATAGTCCATATTACCACCTCTTATGCCTAGCAGCTGTGTTCCCAAATTTATAATGAACGATTAGTTTAGGAGTGAATCCTGTCTCCATCTATATAAAGTTAGGTATGTTTGTGTGTATATATATATATATTTATTTTATATATACAAATAAACATACCTAACTTTATATAAATAGATAAAAACAAAAAACTAACACCATGGATGAATATTTCAAGATATTAATAACTTTAAGCATAACAGTATTCAGCATTAAATAATCCAAAAAGGGTTGATATGCCGCAACACAAAACATGTTACATCTGTCCTTTTTCATCTTTCCTACTTGATAAAGAGCAACATACGGGAGTCTCATTTACTTTGAAGATAACAGGTACTCAAGATTTTCTAAACAAGGTTTTTACGTCGGGATAATTTGACGATAACTAAAAAGCTTCAGCTTAGTTCTTACAGGAGTCTTCATTTCTGAAATTTTCTATTCAAAAAGAAAAATACTGAAAGGAGTTAGTGTTTAAAATTAAATCTGGGGGGGGGGGGGGGAAGGGGGCTACAAGCATAACGAATTAGTCCAAAATAAGCTTTATGACTTGAGAAATATTCAATAATTGCAAACAAAAAGTGGTTTATATTAGAAACGACACGGCCAGATTTTGACTTGATTGTTCAAATAAATATGAATGATTTGAATAAATAGTTTAATACTTTGAAATTCCTTTATAGTAAATCATAAAATTTTTTTTTAATTTAAGATGTGACAAGATTGTGATGGTTCAAATAAAAAGGAAAAACAATTTAAAAAGGATTTTTTTTAAAAATCCATCAAAAGTTATTATTTAGGTCACCTTTAATGCAAGGTCAACCATTCCAAGGAAACTTCTGGATTCAGAGCCCCCCCCCCCCCTCCCACAAAAAAGTAATTAAAGGTTACTTACATTATTCAAACAGTAGTGATCGCAGGGGAAGATAACTCTAGCTTTACTTTTTAGTTTTCAAGATTGAAAAATATTTGCTCTAAACTACAGGAAGTTATAAACCTAAGAGAGGAGAGAGAGAAGACATCCAGTAATCACGAGATTGTATTATCTTCCACTTGAGAAGATTAAGATTTCCGTCAGTAGAGTTTTGCTCTTTCGCTAATGTACACTAAAAGCATTCTCCACTGAATGAAGGACTTCAACAGAAAGACTTCATAGATTCCAGTTATAAAAATCATTAAATAGGTGAATATCTAATTAAAATTCCATTGCCTACTGAAGATTTGAAAGATTAAAAATCTAGGCAGACAGTAAGTATTCATAAAACCCACCAATAAAATTGACCACCATTTTAAAATTATACTTAAATCTGCTACTACTCAAAGCTGTGGAGTCTTTAGCCAACTCTGGTTTGATTGTTTTACGGCATATCAACCCATTTCGCGTTATTTAATGACGAATCCAGTCATTTTGGAAAAGCTTTTATGCTTCAAGTTCTTTATGTCTTCAAATATTTATTCATGGTTTTTGGTTTGGTTGTTTTGTAGAGGAAAATTATTTGTTTTTCGCTTTGCAGAACATGATTGGGTTTTGCAAAGGGAAAGAAAAAAAAAAAAAATTTTTTTTTTGGTGCAGGAAGTCTATCTTCAGACAGCCTGATCTGGTAGCACCAGGGTAGCCAACTCTGGAATTCTTAAAAGTCAGACAGTTACAAAAAAAATATTCACCTAATAATTTATATGTACTATATATTTGTACCGTTTTGATTCTAAACAGGATGCGAATATTTTTTCAGGCTATGATTAAAGATCTAAATGAACAAATGAAGAAGTTTTTCATTTATCACAACTATATAACCATCAAAACGGGTTACTTTAATTTAAATCAATACACAATACTCTTGAAATACTGTATATAGACCAAACAAATATTTTACCTAATTTGGATAACTTTTTGTAAACATAGAATAGTATTCGATATTAACAGTAATTAAAGTGATTTAATTAAAAAAAAAAACTGATAAATTAGAAAACTTTTCTTGAACTAACATTGCTCGCCACGAGGCATACACGAGAAGAGAAAAAGGAGGGAGAGGATGGCTTACTCGCCTGCTTGCCCTCTCAAAATTATCAAAATGTTAATGTTTATCTATTTATATTGCTGAAGTTTTAATCTTGTGTTTACAAAAAAAAACTTATGAAATGTTATTTAAAATTTTGGCTGCCAGTATTTCAAGTAGCAAACTTTACGAAGCGATAGCAAAGCCAGCTAGTTTTATCTAATATATAAAGTAGAGACGTTTTTTCCCCCCCTGTACCTTCTCGGAGTATAGGAAAATAACCACATGCATCACAGACTACTATACTCACCACTATACTACACTTATTCACTCGAGCGTGTTTTAGTAAATTTTTTATTTTTTTCTACCTAACACTAAATATTACATTTGGCCCACCATCCACGTCTCTCCGACAAACCAACTCCATATAGGTGGTAGCAAAAACTTTTCCCCCCTAACAATTATGTACTATCACTACTCATCGACACCGAGAACTAATACAGTTTAATTTTCACAAAACACCCATTCTTATTTATTATTTGCCTGGTATTAATTTACTGCATAATATAAAGCAATACGCAAAAACTTTATGACCGCTCCCGTTCACTCCGATTATTTTCCGTGAATATCAGATTACGTTATTTCTAATTCTACCTATGACTTCTATATTTATATTCATTCCGGAATTAAGCGAATGAAATTAACGAACACAGTTCCTGCAACATTTATTCATTCAACATGGCGGCTACAATTTCTTGATCGAATCGACATCCTATTTAATTCAATAAGCGCCAAGATACTGGTAGACCCCGATACATTTTCAAAATCATACACCTTTAACACGCATATTATAGAAAACTTGCCCAAATCTATTTATTTCATCAACTACAAATGACCTAAACCGTGTCATTGTTGAACTTTACATTTGGTCGGCAGAAGCTAAATCTTAACATAACATGCATGCCAATAAACAAGCTTAGCTTAATTGGCCTATTTTCACATGTATTTTTAACTCAAAACCGTGGCGCAGTTGTTAAGGCAGGTTTCTTGATCGCCAGTTTTAGTGTTCGATCCCATTCTACTCTACCACTTTTTTTTTTTTTTTTTTTTAACTTAAAACATTCGCCAACACGGTAGAGGGGGGGGGGATAAAGAACAATAGGCTGTTCCTTTTTTTATTCGACGTCATGCAATAGGTAGTACTTCCTCCGTGCAACGCCGGGCGACAGGTTCCGCTAGTATCTAATAAAATTCTAAATCTATATAGTACTAAAATTGTGAATCTTGATTGTTATCTTGTCCCCATGCACGCTTGCTGACATCAAAATGATTAAGTCATTAAAGGATGTCATCTATCAAATAAGAGGATGAGGAACCTTTAGATGACCCGCAACACAAAGCGGTCATGGATCATTTACTCGACAAACACAGGACGAGGGGGTGGTCTAGCATATATTATTAAAACTGGATCTTACGTGCACTTTGAACGACATCGGAAGAGGGATCCTTTATGACGTCATAACAAAAAGAATGTCATCCATTAAAACAGAACACCCATGATCCTAAGGGTCACAGGCAATTACATACATACATATATACACATAATATATATATACACCTGAGACGAACTGTCTACACTCAGGTCTAGTTTAATTTTAAAAACATACTTGAAAATCTCCAAAAAACATCTGTTAAGTTGGGTTATTCCCCCCCCCCCTCCCCTTTTTTTAGTTGAAGTTAGCTCATTTTAACAAATTCATACTTCTAAAACATTGAACTTTTTCTGACCCACACTAGTTGTACTAAATATATCTAGAATTTTTTTTTTTTTTTATCTAATAGGATCATAATTTGAGAACAAATTATCAAATAGTTTTGGAAAAAAAAAAAAAAAAAAATTCCTAGACATACTTAAACTAGAGGAATTCAGAAATGATAACCGAACACTATTTTAGGATCTATCTAATGAAATATATATTTGATCTGTATATTTCATTAGATAGAATTTAAAATTTAATATGCTTGTACATCTATATGCACTACACACAATTCCCCACAAAATTTATTTGGGATTGATTATAATAAGTGGCTTAAAAAAAAAAAAAAAAAAAAAAAAAAAAAATCTAACAAATATTTTTTTCTTAAGATCAATGATATTGTGAAACCTTTATACATTTTTAATAAGATCAAATTAACTTTATCAAGTAATGCAAATTGAACCCATGAATAAAGATATGCAGGGGGGGGGGGGGGTACTATAAAGAAAAAAAAAAAATCAATGCAACCATTCAAACTGTCTTTTCTCTATTGTGGATGCTTCTTAAAAGCTCAAATCAGTATCTAATCTTACAGCCCCATACCCGACAGAAAAAAAAAGAAAGAAAAACCCTCAAGGGATAAGGAATGATTGGGACCACTGCAGTGAGAATCAATAGAAATATGGAGTAAACAAATCTCGAACCCAGAAATGTTAGAGTTGCCAAGAAATTAAAAAGAAAGAAAAGTTCTGTTCAAAAATAGAAAGCAGGCTCCACGAAAAAAACAACCAAGTTTATCTGAAGATAAATTCAAAGTGAGGGAGGGGGGAGGGACTATTATCACCTCTTATGAGAATTTTAACCCTATAAACATCTGTATAAACAAGTAACTTGTTAATGACCCGTTTTTCTTCCAAGAACATTACTCATAATCTAACAAGACTAAGATTTACTGATAACTTAAGGCAGACAAAAAACCTGGACAAAAGTTTCTCTTGATGTTTTAGGATAAAAAGGGGAACATAGGTTCTTCGAGGCTACTTATAATTGAAGATAAAAAGTAGCAGTTACTTCATAAAGAACAGGAGACCATTGTAATACAATCAGCGACAATTATCAAGCTAGCTTGATCTGTAGAAATTCCACAAGTAGTCAATACATCTAATTAGAGATTGGTCAGACATTACATATATTAAACCATTTTACTGTATGAATAGGCAAAAAATAATATTTGTAATTTAACAATTGAAAGGTTTCGTTCTTTCAATTTTTAAAAGTAATGAGCAGTGGCAATTCTACGAGGGAGGGGGGGGGGAAGGAAAGAATATTTTGTAGCAAGAACTCTTCTTCCACAACTGCTAAAATAAATTACCTTCAAGTCCAATCTAATATAATTTATAGTTCAGCATACAACTGACAAATCTCATTAGCCCTTATCCTCGACTGGTTTGTTACCTTGCCAAGTGATGACTGCATATAAAAAAAATAAATTACCTAGCACCTGTGTCAACACCCCCCCCCCCCCATTTTATACTAAAGTACCGGTGTAGTTAGTTTCTTTTCCTCCAATCTAAAAATCAAGCTAGAACTAATTCATCCATCTTTTCAAGGCAAAAAAACAAGATCGAAAACTGAACCATCACAAGTCTAAGCTAAAATTGTTTGACTTGATAAGTTTATGCATTATTTGGATTATTCAGACTACTGTTCACATCTTTGATCTTATTCTCACATTTCGTCCGACCTTCAAGTGCATCTTGTCGAACTCTGGAGTCTAGTAGAACTGAATCACTTTAATCGATGAAGGTAGATTGTTATCCTGTCATGACTGGGTATTTATTACTAGTATTGATTGTAGCAAAGATTGAACCTTTAAGCACCAGAAGGTGGTCACTTACAACTGATACTCAACACCTTTAACCGTTGCGCCATGTGGACATCCAAGATGAGAACAGTAGTCCAAATAATCCAAATCATTAACCCTCATCTAAATTAGAGAACTTGATAACTTCACACAATATCAATTGTATCTAACTATAGCAATATGAAGGGGGAGGGGGCACGAAAGAGAGAGAGAGAGAGAGAGAGCGAGAAATGTGAATACAAATATACTAACGTTTTCAAAATTTTAACATCTTTATATATTATATAGTCAACAAAAAAAAAAAAAAAAAAAAAAAAAAAAAAAGAAAAAAAGAAGCTGCATTAGCTAATAAGGAATTGCAGAGACTTCAAATGTATTCTTTAAAATAATAGGGAAACAAAGTTGAAATCCTGAGATTTTTACATTTTAAATACACTTTTTATTAGCATAAGAGAACTTGACATCAAGTAGGACAACTTATTGTAAAAAGTTATTCCCTTAATATAGGGCAGATAGAAAAATGCCCTTTCAGAAGTTTTTTCCCCCTTTCGTATCTGACCTTATTAGTAAAAAGATTTTCAGTTCACTTTGATTTAAATAGAACTAAAACCTGCCCCAAAGTGAGTAAAATCAATTCCTCAAACAGAAGTTTTGCATTACTTTTATGTCCCCCCCCCCCTTACAAAGATTCAAATCAAGATATGATATTCCATGATAAATGCCAGTATACTGAAATCATATGCCCTTAATAGGGTTAAGATGAAAATTCATATTCACTAAATGTACTAAAGCAAGGAAATTCCCAAATTTTTACACTTTTGTCATGACTACATACCAACCAAACCATTTCATTATCACATCACTACAGTATAAATCTCTATGCATGAGTGGATGAAATGTGTGAGGTGCGCTGAAGAAAAATTCCTACCAGCCCTGTTGTGCTTGCATACCCTTAATGACAATAAAAGTGTAAAATTTGTGAATTTCTTTGCTTTTGTACATTTAGTGTATATGAATTCATCTTAACCCTATTAAGGGCATATGATTTCAGTATACTGGCATTTATCATGGAATGTCACTACTTTTGTAAAGGCTATGCCTCAATACAATGGTCATTTTTAAGTTTTTTTTGGAATTTTCTGGAAAACTAAGGTATATGGTAAACTGAAATTAAAATGCCATCAACTAGACCCTAGAACCTCTATCTGCCAAAAATCAGCTGAATCAAAATAGTTGAGGAGATACAGGGTGGCACATACGTACGTACACACGGATAACATGATTGAACTTTCTGGATCTCTGGGTTGCCTTGACTAATGATGCTGAAATTCTACACTTATAGAACCTATTAAATAAAAATTTTGTGCAAAGTTTTAACTAATTTGGTGTATTGGTTTTTTGAGTTATGATTGATCAAAGAAATGAGATTTCCAGCGTATGCCATTCTTGAAGTCTATTAAGGGATAGAGCGCTCTCGCGCCTCCCTCGACTAAACTTCATCTCTAGAATCAAAATCATGTAATGGATTTTGATCAAAATTGGAATAAAATATAAGATTTAAAGCTTAATTGAAATTCAGAGGATCTTGTTTAGTGTCTAACGACTATGGATCAAATTTAATGCAAATCAGAAATATTTGAATTTTTAAATGGGAGGTTGTGCCCTATATGCCCCTTAAAATACCCAAAAGAAACTTAAATTTGAGGAATATTTATGAATTGGTGTTTAATACGTTAAAATTTTTAAAAAATCGGAGGTATCTGAATTTTCACCAAGAGCTTCCACCTCTTCGCATACAACTGAATTAAACTAAATTTAGTCCACATTACCATCCTTACACCTCGCAGCTGTGTTCAAACATTCATAATGATCGGGCAATTAGTTTGGGAGTGAATCTTATAGATAAATATACATATACCTAACTTTATATAATTAGGGGATATGTTGCAAGTTATAATAGCGATCAAAAAATACAAACATTGAAAGACTAAAGTCTATTTTTGTTTTTCAAATCAGAAGCAACAATTCTTACATTAAACATTTACAGTCAATTAGAAAATGTACCTGTATTTTGGGGGTTGAAGCCTGAAAACTTTTGGGGGAAGGGGGGGGGGACATAAAAAAATGCCTAAAAAAAAAAAAAAATCTTGTCAAGCAGCAGTGATTGGCTTTAAAAAGACTCACCACTTAATGACAAATGATTTGTTTAAACCATTTTACATCCTGCATAACTTGTGTCACTTTTCTTAGAATTTGTACATAAAAATAATTAAGAGATACTTTAAAAACAAGCCTATTCTAAAAAAAGAAAAATTACTAGTAGGAAAAGATTTAATCGGAGTCTTTAAAATTTCTGGAGTCATAGCTATAGATCTCACAGCCGTGAGTTTAACGAGAAATACTTCCTCAGCGCAAGATTAGTCAATCCATTTTAACTGTTATCTCAATGACTTTTCACAATGTTGGATTATATTTTGTACAGTAATCTGCCATTTTTGTGCAAAACTACAAGGTATAAAATGTACAAAATTTTCTAACATTTTAATAAAAGATCTTTTTAACTTATTTTATTTATAATGGAACAAGGGACAGTTAAAAGGTCCATCTAAAGAGCTATATAATAACTGTCCAATAGGTTTTGAGTTGCAACAAAAATTTAAGTAACTGAAAAACCCTTTATAGCACAAAAAGGTCTCAATGGTAGACTAAAATTCAGCAAGAAACCCTTGTTTACTGACAAGAGTCTTCCGGTGCGTTGTCCCGATCTATTTAGCTGCTTTCTTCATGAAGCCTCATGGCGCAATTTTTTATCTCTTTAAATATCCCGACATTTTAAGCATTGGCAGTAAAAATTATTGCCTTCTCTCTAAAAATAGAATTAAATGGTATTTTTTTTAGTATTATTTCTTTTATCTAAACTAACCTCATTTACCCTTTACCCACATGTTAGCATATATTTCTCATCGCTGGTAACTCAGCAATTACCTAGCATATATTTTTTCTGCAATATCATTTAGCTTACAGCTCACTTTAGATTTTAGTAAACTTTCGTCTTATCTTCATTTATTATTTACGTGCTTCTGAAATGAGGTTTTTATTCCTTTTCAGTTTTACCTTTTTCGATCAATAAAGCAGTGTCTAAAATATACCATGCCTCAGAGTCTTGTCGATAGTTCATGCTAGCTGTCCAATGTTTGTACGTTTCTATGAAACAAACGCATCTCAAAAACAGCACAACAGGTCTTTCACCGCATTTTTCGATCAACCACTGTCTTCACCTAATCTTTTAAAACTAGTCGGTGTCCACACATGCAAATGACTAGCACCTACAAAAGCCAAAAATTCTGAATGCTTTTAACCTCTTGCAAATGGCTGCTTGACAAGCAAAACACTGCATGCACTTTGAATTCGTTAAGTGCTCACAAAAAATGAGATATTTGCAAAAATATGACAAAGATCAATCATGTACTCTTTTATCTGGTCAAGTTTTGATATTTTGGGAGTTTTAATTTAGCATAAATAATTATTGTCATAAGTTGAAATGAAATTAGAAAAAGGGAGAGATGCAAGTTGACACCGATTACAAATATAAAAAGGTCCCAGTAAATTAGGATCTGTGCGTTCCGAGGATGAATCTCAATTTTTCTTATGAGTTGCATGCAATTATTTAAAAACAAAAATTGCAAAGGAAATAGGGAATACATTTAATTTGCTTATTTTAAAATAAGCAAATTAAATGTATTCCCTATTTCCTTTTTCTCCAAGAATTTCCATCAACTTGTGAATTTTGTTGAGATAAAACTTTCTTAACTTTCACGTTAAATCTTTGTTTTGTGCACAACTACGCATGTTAAAATTAGCTCTGATAACATTTTTATTAATTACAGCTTTGATCGTGTGTATAGATTAATTGAACTGATTAAATGACAGTTTTATATTTTTTTTTAATTACTTTGTACAGTATTACTAGACAAATATTTAATCGAACTCTCCTTAGCCAAAAGAAAAATCCAGGTTGTCTTCGATGGCCGTACATCTAAACATGAAATTTATGCAGGTGTGCCCGGGAAGGGGGGGGGGGATGTTAATCGATCGTTGGACTGATCTTTATTATTTCTGATTTTCATAAACGACTTCCTGATGAAATTGTGTCTGAAATGGGTATAATTGCTGATGACATGATGCTCTATTCGACATGTGGGCAAAACAAATGCACACATATGTAAGGCAATGGCGGGATCCTTAGAAAACGTCCTCCAGTCTGTAGTGGAACGAGTCAAAAAATGGATGTTACATTTATTGTTACTAAGATACAGCTCCTTTTAATAAGAAAACTTCTCAACCACCGATTGCCATGACTAATAGCACCCTACCTGAAAGTCCAACATTTTAAACTCCTCGGCCTAACATGAATTGGTAGAAATACATAGACGATACTGCCAAGAAGGTTGACTCTACTGGGCTAGAAAACTTCTTACACCTGCCAGTATCCTATATCTCTATAAAGCAACCATTCGCATGTGCATGGAGTATCCTCACATTTGGGTTGGTGTACCAACCACGAGCCTCTCTCAAACAGGGTCAAAAAACAAAAACATAAAACTTTCTAATCTGCCTCATACTGTTTACCAAGCTTCAGCCCCTGTTCCATTGCTGCAATGTTGCATCCCTGTTTATTTTACAAGTATTGCAATGGAATGTGCTCTGACGAACTTGCTGCACTTGTGCCCCCCCCCCCGACCAACCCAACAATCAGCAAAAATCACACCCCTATATTTTAAAGGTCCCCAGATGCAGCACAGCTTTCTATTCTAATAGCTTCGGCCCTGAACCTGCTTACCTTTGGAATTCCCTTCTCGACTGTACCAACATGCAAAAATTTAAACGTAATGTGTACAACCATCTCGCCACATAACTCCCACTTTCAACACCCCTATAAATTTGGCCACTAATTCACATTAGCCCCTTATGTTTCAGTGGCAACATGCCTGTTTGGGAGTGGATACAAGTGTTTTTTTTTGTTTTTTTTCTTTTTAAGTAATTTGGGACAAAATTAAAAATTGCTTTCCATGAGAGTAACAGAACCAAAAATCTGGGTTTCTGCTGTTAAACAATACAATTTTTCTAAAGCAATTTGAAAACTACCTTTTTTCCGTTAACCTTTTTTTGGGGGGGGGGGGGGGGGGGGAATCCTAACCTAACTTTTTGCATGCTTATTGCTTAGTATCATGGGCCTTTTTATATTTCTTCGCAGTTTTCAAATCATAAACTGCTTTGCCCATTTCCGAGACCAACTTTGGATTCTCCGTCGATACTAAGTACTGAAATCCTCTGAGATACCCATTCCTTACAAGTACCCAAATAACTACCCCGGGACTCCCATCAAAAATGTCAGCATCACCGGAAAGGTTAATGGTTTTGGCGAGAAATATTTACCTAAGCAACTATCTGTCTTTGATGTAATTTTTAAAACACAAACTATGAATTTGTGAGCCCGACGTTTGCCGAACGAAGATCTACCTGAAGGCAGAGGATAATGGCGCCTGAAACACGACTCCAACTATCAAGATTAAGACATCAATCATATTGTTAATGTAAATATAATTGCCCGTTTCATATATTAAGAGATTCAGTAATTTAGTCATGCACTAACACGAACAGCAGTGTACCATCTGTGAGCTTTTGAGTGACAGATGCTGGGATATAGTTCAGCGTCAGGTAGTACATTGCAAGCAGGTGGTATGCCACAGACTTGCACATGACTTCTGTTGAAAAAGGTGAGCGATATGCTTTCGCAGTTTTACGGTTTCTGCCCTTTTCAGATTATTTAATACCGTATCGAATCACTTTGGTAATAATTTTTAGACTTCAAACCATAAGTAGCTTCAAATATTTAGTAATGATGTAAATTTCTGTATTTCGTCTCATGCAGTCCAAACATTAGCTTATATATAACTAGTAGAATACCCATACCAGGATAGGTATAAGCAATAAATATAGCCTTAGTTTTAAATTCTAATGTTTTTTCTTTGGGGGTATGGTACAGTTTCGGTGGCACCCCCTAAAATGGTAAAGTTCACAACAAAATAAAAATAATAATGTGCCCATGTTACTCACCCTATTACTTATAATATATATTCCATAATAAGTTCAATAGTTTAGGATTTTTACCAAGCACATGCATATTGACGCTCACGCACTAATCCTTTTAAAAATGTATTAATGTAACAAAATCTGATGTGGAGCAATTCTTTTTATTAAATTTTCTGTATCTAACTTTAAAAGTTTTTTGGGGACAGGTGAGCAGAACCCCTAAATAGTAAAGTTATATATATATATATATATATGCCTGTGTTACTCCGAATATATATTCCAAAATTCATAATTATCAGTTCATTAGTTTATATTACCCTGTACATTTAAATATATACACATACCCAACTTTATATATAGCGAGACATACTTTGATATTTGTATTTTTCATTAGTCAATTTAAAAAATTAAAAATTTTTACTAATGAGTCACCACTTACAAAAGTAAACAAAAAAAAAAAAAACTACTCAAGGATGAAGGTTAATGAGATGGATGGATTGTCAGTTGAATGATTAATTTTATGAGAATTAAAACGATGTAATGATCAAGGTATTTGTTAACATTGGACTTGTAAAGCAACCAGGTTGTAGTCTGCAGAGAAGCAATCCCATGGTAATGTGTTCCACAGATGGAAGTTGCTGGAAAGTTTGATATGTACAGAGGAAAACAAAAACGGAAAATTCTTCGCAGTGGTGGTAGAAAGTTCAGGCTGTGAATTTTTTACAGAGCAGAATCGAAGATTAGATTTCAGTCGAGCACCATCCATGGAAATAACTGAGTAGAGAAAGACTAGCAACGTCTCTCTTCTGCGATGAAATACTTGAGAAAAAATATATATAAAAAAAAAAAAAAAAAAAAAAAAAGCACCCTGGATTAGACAAAAATTAAAATTGCACCAGTCAAGGATTTCTCCAACTGAAGAGATTGATCCCAGTCCGAAGGTCAAGAAACTGTCTTTAAATCTGTAGCAGTTGCATAAGAAACCTATTGTTTATATGTACGTGCAGTATCGTGTTAGATAGAGCTGTGGTTTGGCTTTGCTCACGCCTAGACTGATAACTGCGTGGGAATTAGGACGTGACAGCACAGACTTGAAATCAATATGCGCCAACGAAGCTTGGTGCAAAAAATACGATTTAAATCAGTTTCAGAGTGGATTGCCTCATGATAGGATGTATTATCCTGTTCGTCGTTTAGCCACAAGCGGTCTGCTAGAATAGAACTCCAGGATACAGCATTCGTCTATCGATAAAAACAAGCCTACCACACAATTCGTTATGTTCCAGTGAATAAAAGTTGATGCATACTTAGTAGTAGAGATGTTGTTTATGGAAGATTGTGACTTTATTTAAAAAAAATTTTTTTTTTTTATTCAATTTCAGTCAGATGTGGCCAGACATCGTGAAAAATTGGTCCACGATTTCATATCAGAGCAGAAAAATAACCACATCGTCAATTAAAATTTTTTGCTGGCAGCCAAATAATCCGTTTGCTATCTAGTCAGACTGGTTTCAATACTATCATTCATAACCTCTAACAGTGTTCATAGGAGGGAGTTTTGTTTTGCGGCTTAACCACCAAAAGTTTATGGTTGTTTGTGACAAAATGAAAAATTTAAATAGAAATTTATAAGATTTGTGTAGGATATTTTGGCATAAGCAAAACAAATTTATTATTCGGTTTAACGTCAGTTTTACATGTTGGCATGTATTGGACAGCTTATAGAAATTGTCTTCGAAACTAATCTTGAATCAGATCTTTATTCACTCCACTTTCTCCTAAAATCCATCCTTACCTTCTATAATATAAAGTGCAGTTATCTGTATGTATGTATGGCTAAAAGTAAAAACGACAAAGACCCACAAAATTTGTATATTCTTGATCAGTATCGTCCCGATTGAATACCTAAAATTTCAAAAAAATTTTCTCTGGACCAGGTTTCGTCAGGTGAAGGGTCGATTTTTTAGTGTTATGTACTAATTTGTAAAGAAAATGTCGTCTTATTCCTCAAAGAATCTATTATATAAAGGAGAGTTGTCTGTGTGTATGTCCAGCTAGAAAGGAATGTGCTGGGCGGAGGAGAAAGAGAAGGTGGACAGAGAAGAAGGTGGACAGAGAAGAAGGTGGACAGAGAAGAAGGTGGACAGAGAAGAAGGTGGACAGAGAAGAAGGTGGACAGAGAAGAAGGTGGACAGAGAAGAAGGTGGACAGAGAAGAAGGTGGACAGAGAAGAAGGTGGACAGAGAAGAAGGTGGACAGAGAAGAAGGTAGACGAGGAGAAGGTAGACGAGAAGGTGGAAAGAGGAGAAGGTAGACGAGGAGAAGGTAGACGAGGAGAAGGTAGACGAGGAGAAGGTAGACGAGGAGAAGGTAGACGAGGAGAAGGTAGACGAGGAGAAGGTAGACGAGGAGAAGGTAGACGAGGAGAAGGTAGACGAGGAGAAGGTAGACGAGGAGAAGGTGGAAAGAGAAGGTGGAAAGAGAAGGTAGACGAGAAGGTGGAAAGAGAAGGTAGACGAGAAGAAGGTGGAAAGAGAAGGTAGACGAGGAGAAGGTGGAAAGAGAAGGTAGACGAGGAGAAGGTGGAAAGAGAAGGTAGACGAGGAGAAGGTGGAAAGAGAAGGTAGACGAGAAGAAGGTGGAAAGAGAAGAAGGTGGAAAGAGAAGGTAGACGAGGAGAAGGTAGACGAGGAGAAGGTAGACGAGGAGAAGGTAGACGAGGAGAAGGTAGACGAGGAGAAGGTAGACGAGGAGAAGGTAGACGAGGAGAAGGTAGACGAGGAGAAGGTAGACGAGGAGAAGGTAGACGAGGAGAAGGTAGACGAGGAGAAGGTAGACGAGGAGAAGGTAGACGAGGAGAAGGTAGACGAGGAGAAGGTAGACGAGGAGGTGGAAAGAGAAGGTAGACGAGAAGGTGGAAAGAGAAGGTAGACGAGAAGAAGGTGGAAAGAGAAGGTAGACGAGGAGAAGGTGGAAAGAGAAGGTAGACGAGGAGAAGGTGGAAAGAGAAGGTAGACGAGGAGAAGGTGGAAAGAGAAGGTAGACGAGGAGAAGGTGGAAAGAGAAGGTAGACGAGGAGAAGGTGGAAAGAGAAGGTGGAAAGAGAAGGTAGACGAGGAGAAGGTGGAAAGAGAAGGTGGAAAGAGAAGAAGGTGGAAAGAGAAGGTAGACGAGAAGAAGGTGGAAAGAGAAGGTAGACGAGAAGAAGGTGGAAAGAGAAGGTAGACGAGAAGAAGGTGGAAAGAGAAGGTAGACGAGAAGAAGGTGGAAAGAGAAGGTAGACGAGAAGAAGGTGGAAAGAGAAGGTAGACGAGAAGAAGGTGGAAAGAGAAGTTCTAATAGAAACGTTACACTTTCCCCGGGTAGCCCTGCTAGTCACTTCTGTTTCCCCATTGCCTCATAATTGAGGGACATACATAAACTACACCGACCAGCCAGAGACCATTATAAGTCATCAAGAAAAAGCAATCAACAAAACTATTTAAGGTACCAACTCGTACATTATTTCCATAACTAACACATGTTCTAGTTTTACTGTCGATATAAACTTTGAACACAGGTGCACCTATTGATCGGTGGTGAGATCATTTTATTACAATCCTGATATATTATCTGCACACTTAATTCAGAGGAAATTGAAATCTATATTTAGGACGTTGCAAATTTTATTTTTCTGGCAGTTTACTTATTCAGCTTGTCTAATCAACATTAAAATAAGTAATCTTAAATCACTTTCTGATTTCTTCCTAAAATTGACATCACCTTATTAAAGAATCCTTTGATAACAGTTGGGTAAAACAGGTATTGAATATTTTGGTTACTATTTTAGAAGTGATATCACTGCACCCTACAATCAAAGAACATAAAAGCGAGTTTACACCTTTTGTTTAAAAAAAAAAAAAAAAAAAAAAAAAAAAAAAATCAGTATAGAAAACAGACGAAAAAGTCAATTTACAAATAGAATGGAAGGCAGACTTGCTATCTCGATTCCCATAAATAATTTAAATGAATGTAGTCAGTCACACCCACACTATAGAGTGGAAGTTGTTTAAGTATACTATACCATATATAAATATATATATATATATTAGTAAAAAAAATTAAATTTTTTTTTTTTTTAAAGTAATACTTTATTTCAACCATTAAATGGCTTCTTCAGAGCAAAAACTACAATTTCATCTTTCAAAAAAGGTATATCATCCGTAGCTTTGAAAACGTCATCATCAGTTTGAGGTGTTTTTTTTAATCTAGAGTAATTTTAGGTTAAAATTCCATTACTTCATTTTTTTTTTTTAATTTTTTTTTAATTTACTTTCTTTGATTTTTGCCATATCTACTCTACAGTGAGCTCTACTCCCCTAAAGGACTCCACATGGATCATCCTATATCCATCTCAACTTGGATCTGATATATATATATATATATGTGTTTTTATAAATTATATATATATGTGTGTGTGTGTTTTTATAAATTATATATATATGTGTGTTTTTATAAATTATATATATATGTGTGTGTGTTTTTTATAAATGAATATATATATATATGTGTGTTTTTTATAAAGAATATATATATATGTGTTTTTTTATAAAGAATATATATATGTGTTTTTTATAAAGAATATATATATGTGTGTGTTTTTATAAATTATATATATATATGTGTGTGTTTTTATAAATTATATATATATATGTGTGTGTTTTTATAAATTATATATATATATGTGTGTGTTTTTATAAATTATATATATATATGTGTGTGTTTTTATAAATTATATATATATATGTGTGTGTTTTTATAAATTATATATATATATGTGTGTGTTTTTATAAATTATATATATATATATGTGTGTTTTTATAAATTATATATATATGTGTGTGTTTTTATAAATTATATATATATGTGTGTGTTTTTATAAATTATATATATATGTGTGTGTTTTTATAAATTATATATATATGTGTGTGTTTTTATAAATTATATATATATGTGTGTGTTTTTATAAATTATATATATATGTGTGTGTTTTTATAAATTATATATATATGTGTGTGTTTTTATAAATTATATATATATGTGTGTGTTTTTATAAATTATATATATATGTGTGTTTTTATAAATTATATATATATGTGTGTTTTTATAAATTATATATATGTGTGTGTTTTTATAAATTATATATATATGTGTGTGTTTTTATAAATTATATATATATGTGTGTGTTTTTATAAATTATATATATATATGTGTGTGTTTTTATAAATTATATATATATATGTGTGTGTTTTTTATAAAGAATATATATATATGTGTGTTTTTTATAAAGAATATATATATGTGTGTTTTTATAACGAATATATATATATATATATGTGTGTGTTTTTATAACGAATATATACATATAGATATTATATATATATGTGTGTTTTTATAACGAATATATATATGTGTGTGTTTTTATAACGAATATATATATGTGTTTTTATAACAAATATATATATATATATATGTCTTTATAAAAGAATAAATGTTTTTATAAAGAATAAATGTTTTTATAAAGAATAAATGTTTTTATAAAGAATTAATATTAAAATATATTTTAATGCATAATATAATAATATTCTACGTTTCAAATTGTAAGCTCAATGAAGTGTTACAAGATTTAGAGCATATATCTTATTTTTGTATTCCAATGACTATGGGTAATCAATCCAAAAACCATAGTTTTCATTAGTTCCTACAATCACTTTATTTCCATAAGTTTTCTTTTCTACTTTCATCTTCCATGAAATATATCATTTTACTATTTTAATAACTAGTATTAACTGGCACATTTAAAGTCCAATCAAGAACATTGCATCATTTTCACTAATACCTATATAAATAGGTATCTTTCATCTGTCCTTTGACCTTTGGGTAGACTAGATTTTAGTCTTGGTAAGGCAACTTGTCTAGAAGACTTTGAAATAATACCTGCGATTAGATATGCCCATCACGTAACATTGTGTCCATGAACGATCATCACTTACCAGGTGGAGAGAGTGGATCATGTTCATATAATGCACAATCTGCTTAAATTAAATGTGTGATGGTTACTCGATCATGATTGAGTGATTACTATACGTAAACTACAAAAGTTCAACTGGTGACTAGCAGTGTAAATCGGAGAATGTCACTTTCTAACCTGACCAAAGTTACAACTTCATGCAAAATTTCAGAAAAGTCCAATAGATGGTTGCGGAGAAAAATCCGGATGGACGGACATGCCTCAAAACATAAGTCCCCCGATTTTATAAATCGGGGGACCAAAAATAAAAGACTTGAACCACCTTACAAAATTAGTTTTCATAAAACATACAGTCTGATATTTACTAGCTGAAATGATGCCTAACAATCATAAACATACAAATGTAGATGTAGCACCGCATTGACCACCGAACGAAAGATCCCATCAGTGGAAGCCATTATACGAAGAAGGGTAATTAATTCTTAAACTTCCCAAAAGCAATTCGGAGCAACCAAAATTTTCAACAATGGAAAAAGAGTTACGAATGGGAAATAGAAATCTCTTCATTGCTCTTCATATTTTCTCCAAATAGATAACCCCCCCCCCTCTCCTTCAAAGTTATCAACAAGTAATTTTTCTGACGAGATCTAGAGCCAGAAAGTCTTATCACCACTTTAGACCGTGACAACTGCTTTAGCTAAACAGTAAGTAAAGCAAGAAAGAAGCTTAAAATTCAAAATCACCTCAAAACATTGAAACTAAAAAGTTGCTATTATCCTGTTTACAATCTCACAAATAAAGTTAAAAATGTGGACGAAAGTTATGAAGGAATTCAAGATTTCCCAACATGAATACATAGCGAACAAAGCAATATTGAGGTTCACATTACTATTACTAGAGAGTCGAGAGTAGAACTTTGTATATGTGTTTTAGAATCTAATGTATTAGCTAGATGTGAATAACCACATAACTCATTTAGTCTTTATTAAAAGACTTCAGAATAAGATTGATGTTGAATTTTAATTAAATTTTAAAAATATAAGCTACAAAGAAAAATATGACTCACTGAGCTCTCGTTAGATTGCAAACTCTTTTCCTGGTTCAAACAAAGTCAGTTAAATTTTAAAGTTATCTCTCCAGCTATGGATTAAATAGTATTAATATTAAGTGATATTCCCTATTTATAATTAACTACTCCAATCTTTCTTTCCGTTACTGCCTTCAACTTTTAACAAAAAGAGTGATGAAAGCAAGAATAAACGACAAAATACGAGTGAGATTGGTGGGGTGGGGGTCAAAATGATAGAAAGATGGGGCACTTGAGTTAATTGCAAATTACAGCTAATTAAAACAATTTGAATTAAAGTTTTCAAACATAATGCAATCCCAAAACTGAGGAATATTTTTAATATATTTTGTGCTATTAAAATATAAAGGGAAAAAATCTTGGGTAAACAAACGTTGATCAACTCTGCTTTAGCATAATAGATGTAAAAAAAAAAAGTGTGAAGGAATGGCAGAAATGAAAGACCAAGTCAAATTTTTTTTTTACTTTGCTTACAGATTCTACAATAGAAAGTTGTACATGATTCATTTCAATGGACTTGTTTTGCAGCCGAAGTGTAGCTAACCTTATTTAAAGGCCATTATATCTTCACTTGTTAAAAAAATTTTATTTTTTTTACAATGTAACAGAAGAAATTTGTATTAGTCAATAGAATTTTTACAGATTTTGTTGACATGTCAACCTGAACGGTGGTCATCAGTCTACAAAACACAGTGAATTAAATTTACCTAGGAGCGTTCCATTCAATGAGTAGCATCCCGGGGGTGGGGGGGTATTTTTGAGATCACATGATTTTATACATGTGCTTATGATAAAGTCACGAGAATTATTTCAGTGTTATATACAATGCTGCTTTCTTGACACTCGTGCTTGCATAGATAATACCATTATTAAATAAATGGTTATTTAATCTACAGGGCTGAGAACCTAGAAAATTGATACAAAAAAAAACAAAAAAAACCAAAAAAACTATAGAATTTGAAGTTATGCCTACAAAATAGAACATTTGTCAGAAATAAATTCTTGTGTTTACTTCATTATAAGTAAATGTTTTGAGGCTCAACAGATCAGGGAATATGGTTAACACTGAAAGATAAAACATTGTTCACAAAGCAAGGACCTAGAGTTATTTGTACAAGTTCGACCATGAACAACCAAGATTGATGGAAATGGGCTTGCCCTTAATTTTAAATGAAAGGTTGACGCAAGATTTTAAAGCACCCATCCGTGAAACTTAACAGAAACAAGAGTTGAGGTCAACTCGAATCCAAAATCGGACACTGATCGTTTTGGCACAGAGGTCTGCCCTTTGATCAGAATAAAGGAGGCTTCTTTTTGGTCCTAGGAGGCTGTCTTCTCATGCATTACTTCCTTTGTGAGAGAGAGTGGCTTATTGCTGATCGCCTGGAAAATAGGAGACAAGGAAATGCAGAAGGATCCGGTCATGGCTATCCAAAGAGGCATAAATAAGATAATTATACCCCCCCCCCCCCCATATTTCATTTGCAATGTGTATTTTAAATTTTGTTATGTTGATTTCATCTAGACGCAGCCAACTGTCAAAACACAAGAACAATCATAGATTATTTCCTTATTTAAACCCATATGGCTGGGAATAAGATTGCAGGGTCAATAAGACAGCAAGATTAGGCATATGAAACAGGATCACTCAAGAGCTTGAAAGAAGATCATTTTAATTTTGAGGTTTGGGAAGGGGGGGGGAGGTTATGGGAAAAGGAGATAACCATAATCT
This sequence comes from Sepiola atlantica, assembly GCA_963556195.1. NCBI lineage: Eukaryota > Metazoa > Mollusca > Cephalopoda > Sepiida > Sepiolidae > Sepiola > Sepiola atlantica. The sequence continues at coordinate 72,253,369 of OY744529.1, forward strand.
GAATTTGTTAATATATAAAAAATAAAAAAGAAAAAAAAATAAAAATTCAGCGTTCATTCATAAGGAGATAAGACATGCAATAATAATCTAATTGAAAGCTAATAGAAAATGACATTTCTTGTAGTTGATGTTGCCATCACTCATCTGAACAGCACGTATTGTCAATTGTGGTGGTTGGTCACTGTACAGTTCAACAACCTGCATATTTCCCAGACACGTTAACTATCGAGTTTCAAGATTAGACAGCGAGAAAAGACTAACAGGAGACACTGCAGAACTCAATAATGAACACTCACATCATTTCCCTTTAAAAACAAAATGGCTTCCAAGGACACTTTTTCTTTTTCTTTTTTAGAGTGTCGGTCATAAGATCATGGGCAAGAAAGCATAAAGAACCCAACTAAGCCAATGTGTCCAGTTAGGTTGTTAACAGTATTGATTAGAGTTGGGCGGTATGACAATTTTAGTTTCGGTATTAGTTTTTTTTTTTTTTAGTTTTTTTTATATATTTTTTTCCATTTATACCTTGGTTTCAGGTTTTTATCTTTCTAAGTCAGTCATTCTCTCGTATGATGATTACTTATCATTCCACATCTCATTGAATTATGTCACTATTTCAATAAGGAAGTGCTCAACTTTGCAACTTATTTAAGGAGTTAACTGTTGAAATACAATCTTATGATTCATTTATTTCATTTTTAACATGCAGTATACCGAATGATCAGTTAAAAAAAAAAAAAATTTTTTTAAAAATTGTTTTATTGCAGAAAAAACGCCCATCTGAAGTCTTAAACAAAAATGATATATGTGTCCGTTTGGTTCAAAAAGGTCTGTAACTTATGTAGGTTTATACATAGGATGCCCTTAAGAGTAATTGGATACATGAAACATTTCGGAAGCCTTTGGTTGACATGACGTGCAACATATTGGGCCATTTATCAGTGGTTATAGGACTTGTTTCCATGGTATTGAAAGTATAGAATTTATTTTTATGTTCATATATCAAAGTTAAAATTCTAATAGCATAACAATCAGAGTCCAGTTGAAACTCTGCAAATATAGAGCGTCACAATAAGTTTACCCATGATGCATCATCAACAGTATGCATTTTGTGGAACCCTATTCCAGCAGCAGTAGTGATAACTGAAGCAGCAAAACAATTTTGATAAATACTTAGTTTTTAAGTATTTTGTAAAAATTAACCAATGTTATGCTATTAGCAATATGTTTTTTTGTTACAATTTAAAAAAATTAAACGTGGCCCACATGACTTAAACATTTTTAAATATTCACCTAAAAATAAAAATCGGGGGGAGGGGGGGGAAGGATAATTCATTTTCAATTGAATATAATAGTTGTCTACCTTAAGTTTAAAAATGTGCAAACAAAAATTACAAACTAAAATGACTTCATTGTCTCCCAGACAATGCCAGGTAGCTAGAGCCTATATAGAATGAAGTCTTCGGAATCAAATCACAATGTGGGGGGGGGGGGGGGGAGAGGAGAGGAGGACACAAGACTTTTTAGTTATACTCGGAAATCAGTTAAAATAAACTTTAGAATAGGTTTTCAAACATTTTCACATAAAGCTGGTTTTGTATTGAATACAGAGTAGGGTATAAAGTCCAGAATAGTTAAACAAAAAATAAAAAAATTCATATCAAACAGAATTACTGTTTACTGACCCGTATATTTTTAACGTGTGAAAACTAAGATTGTTTTTATTTCAGAATTTTATTTCTATGTTCACGTGTTTTATCGACAAACATGACTGAGGTGATGGCTTAACACCACTAAACTTAGGCAATTAAGTGTGGTTTTACTATTTTTTTTTGGGGGGGGGGGTTGCCACTCGGACGTAGGGTTGATGGTAGGTAAGTAATTTTTTTTAAATTTAAAAAAAAAATTTTTTTTTTTACTATCTTTACAGTATGACGTTAAGCCATCACCTCGGCCACCATGTTTTCCGTTTGTTTATAAGACTTACGAACATCGAAATAATTCTTAAAAAAAAAAAAAAAAGGAATCAAAGTTTTCATATGTTAAAAGTATACAGGTTGGTAGAGAATTTAATTTTACTGCATTTGCTATAAATTATTTGCTGTTTTTAGTTTTTCTTTGAGTTTTCGACTGCGCTTATACCACAGAGCGTATAATATAACTTATTAAAATGTTAAAAAAACAAAAACAAATGTTATTCTACTTTAATGTTCATTAAAAGATGCAAGGCATTTTGCAGGACTATGGCATCTTATGGTACATAGGTAGTAAGTTGTGTATTCTCAAAATACACTGATGTATTACTAAACTTTAGACAAGGCAATTTTAAGTGGTTTTCTAAAAGGATTTTATAAATGACAAAACTTTAACAAAATTTTATTCCTCAATCATCCCACAACTTTTATTTAAAAAAAAAAAAAAAAAATTTTTTAGTGTGGGTATTTCCAATATTCAAACACTTAGAATCTGCATTCCAATAAAATTTTGCATTTTACCTTTCGTTTACTACATAACGTTACAGGTGTAAGACTTGTGTGGTAGTTAACTGCAGACACAAAATCATGATCACTATTTGGATGTTAGGTGCTTCAATCTTGTTTAGTTTTGGAAGAAGATCACGTTTTAATTTATTTAAAAGTAATAAGTATGTTTAAGAGAACCCTCCCGACTTTAGGATTTACTTTACATAGCTTTTACCCTCGGGAACCTAAATTTTATCTGCTTTTTTAAAAAAAGGTTTGTAAACCACCTTAACATTTAAATAGCGAACTTCATTTTGAGAGTTTACATAAACAGACGAAAATATAGCTGATGGGTGTAATATTATGCAATAAGTAAAAAGTCAAACTATTGTTATTGAAATGGACGTACTCTAAGCACTATTGGAGTAACCACGCAGAAATTATACTATTTAGAAAAAGGGAGAATTTCTTTTTTTATGGTGGACTATGGGAAACAAAGACCAAAGGTTCTTATTTCACATTTGAGATATGTCAATCGTCAATATAGTTTATGTACCGTTTTTATGTTCTCTTCAATAACCAAATCAGACATAACCACAAGCCCCTTAACCTTTTGGCTAGGAGCTAAGTGTAGCATCTGTTCTGATGTTACACTTCATCTTTTGTCCTGTCGGTGAACAAGAAATCGTTCTAGACGGGCAATTTTTTTATGTTTCTCCCTCTTCAGAGGGCCCCTTTCTGTGGAGCTAGATTTTTCCCCATATTAAAACTGACCATGTGTCTAACTGCCCTTATGGCCGTCACTCGAATCGAGTATGCGAGTTTCCAGGGCTTCAATTGTGGGTTCTCATGTGAGGAAACAGTCCAATGCGCAATCCACATATTCTGTCACATTTCGGGCATGCGTTATTGTTTGGTAATTGTGCACGTGGTTGGTTTTCGCGGCGTACTATTCTTGCTGTTCTCAGGTCTTCGGCATGACGCCGTTCACCCTAAAACCTATCCACACCACCTCCCACTTCATTCCTCCACTGTTCTTTCGAGTGCTCTCGCTTCCCATATTGTGAGATCAATCCCGCATCTCCTCCTTCAAACAGTCCCAGTACCGTTTCTTCTGTCCTCCAACCCTCCTAGCTCCCACATTAACTCAGAGTAGAATATTTTCTTTGGATAGGACTGGTCGCTCATCCTTACGTGACCAGCCCATCTCCAACGACTCCTAACAATCAAAGCCTCTACACTAGAGCAACCAGACTCGAGGCAAGTAAATAGGGACAGTCAACAAATATGAAAAGCTCATCTCTCAAATATTGACATACAAATAAAAGTGATGTAAAATCTAATTCTGAAAACAAAAAAAAAAAAAAAAAAAAAAAAAAACACGCAAATCTTGTAAGTTACGAAACAGTTGACAAAACTATCAAATAATTCTTGTTCGTCTCTTAGTGCGACTAACATTGATTTAGCGCATCTGTATCGACAAAGGAATGTAATTCTTCCAAACTATACAGTAGAAATATTAATACAGCTGTCTTTGTATATATAAACACGCAGACAGAATTTTTTTTTTCAAAGTTAAATTACGAAAGTCTTAGCTTAGAAATGTTTAGTTAAAATTTGTCAAAGAAAAATATAACTACAAACGAATATTTTACTTTGAAGATAAAAATCGTAGTTTTTTTTTATTTTTATAGTACATCGCATTTGAACTTTTCAAACAATTTCAATGAAGAAAGCAAACAGAATTTCCGCAGTCCCGCTAGTCTAACAATAACTATATAAAAATCTCCCACCAAGTTTACTTGGCATATATTTTCCAACATTGTACTAAGTACCATTGTTATTTTTTTTTTTATTAAAAAAAATAAATGGTTGAACTTTTCCCCTTTCCTTTCAATTGACCATACGATAAAAACCGGTTTATTTGAACAAGCTATATTTTTGCACACATTGACAGATTTATCATAAAACAGATCAACCTACATAACCATGACGTTAAGGAAAATTACATATCAAAATTTTTTAAGAGCTAAAACATACACAAAGGAGTGTTTGGTTTTGGAAAAGTTTACTTTTATAAAATGGGTTAACATTACCATCCCAAAACTGTAAGAAGCTACAAGTTAATAATCTTACATGAACAAAGTAATGACAATTACAATCATTGTTTTACTTAATCTCCATGATTAAGCCATTAAAAACAGCTTCATCAGAACAAACAATGCCGCTTTGGCTTGTTATCTACAAGGATAAAAATATCTACACTGTATGCCTCATTTTTTTTCAATTCCTTATGCATGTGCTCCGGTGTTGGGATAGACAAAATTTTGCTGGTTTATTGAAAAAAAAAACGACGAAAATAGTGTTTAAATTAGCATAAGCTCTCAATTTGTTGGAAAAGATTACCAAGTCTTCAGCAACTTGTTGAATAAGTGCAATAAGTACTGCAGTTTCTGAACATTAGGGTTAGGCTTGGTAATCACATTCCTTAGAAACTAATTAAGTGTTTTCCTTGCTCTTATACAGAGTTCATTGCAATATGGTGTGGATCGCAAAAGTGTAGATATCATACCAAAGTAGATTCACGATAAGTAGACAACAAGCCAACATGGCACCAAGCAACTTTATTCAAAGGATTTATCTTAAATCCATAAAACTAATGTAATCGGGGGAGGGGAAAGAAGGGGACTGTGCAGGATCATTTGAGGGCAAAGGGAAGGACTGTATCTCCTTATCCAAAGTAAAACAAGCCGCGTGTACGTGGTCCCCCTTTGTATGTGACGAGTGTAAAATGCAATAAATTTGGGCAATTTTTGACCCCCTGGGGACGCGAACCAGAATTTCTGAGGTCAAGGATGCTCATTTTATATCCAGAACAATTGCCTCTACATTTTGGCCAAGTTTCAGAAAAATTGAATGGATGGATCAAACGTTATGGGAGAAAAGGGTCAATTTTTGCCATTTTGGGGCTTTTGACCCCCTGGGGGCGCGAACCAGATTTTTTTCCAAGGTCAGCAATACTTATTTTCTATTAGGAACAATTGCCTCCACATTTTGGCTAAGTTTCAGAGAAATTGAATGGATAGATGAAAAGTTATGGGGCAAAAAATGTCATTTCTTGCCATTTTTGGGCCTTTTGATCCCCTGGGGGGGGGGGGGGACCAGATTTTTTCAAAAATTTCAGAATGTCACTTTCTAACCTGACCAAAGTTACAACTTCATGCAAAATTTCAGAAATTCAATGGATTGTTGCGGAGAAGAATCCGGATGGACGGACATGCCTCAAAACATAAGTCCCACGATTTTATAAATCGGGGGACCAATAAGAGAATACTTTTTAATTACCCTCACTTCCAATCAAGAGACCCGTGTCTACCTTAGGGAGGTAGATGTATACATTTCACAGTAGCATTATTTTCTTTAGATATAAACTCCTATGACACTATCTTGAAATCCTATTACAGGCTCGAGGTCAAAGTAGAATAACCTCCCACCTCCACATACTTAAAAAGGGTTTGTGTACCATGTAAATGCCTTGTAAAATGAACAGAGTGGTGTCTCTTAGGAGTGGGGGGGGGCAGATCTACTTCTAATAGATCTTTAATATTTGCTAAATATATAACAAAAATAAAATGTAAAAAATAAAGCGTTTCTTAAGATTACAATTCGGCACTTCTAGTAACAAAACTGCAAGTTAAGCTTTCTACAGGTTTGGCGCATGCAAGAAAAATAGACAATTTCATCTTTTTGCACATCTCCCTTTCTGTCAAGCAAGCAGGCAACATAAAGACGCCACAGTCACAGCTGTGCGACTTACAGAAAAAAACAAAAACATTTACATCCAGCCACTTGGCCCCAGTCGCTATCAGACGGTATGGCAATCAATGACAACTCCAACACAGCTTCCGATCTTGCCTCAGCATCGTTCTGGTCTTCAGCGCCAATAGCAGTAGAGCCGTTTCCCTTGAACGATTCCAGACTATATGCCAACATCGTTAGGAAAAGTCATTCACTGCAACAACCCTACGTATAACGAGCATTTATTTCAAAACTAAAAACTTTTTAAACCAAAGTGTCCCTTTTCATTTTTACGTTTGTAGTAGTTGCATGAGCGAACTATTTTGTATCGATGTACGTTAGCTTCAACTGAGATGGTGATTTAACTTTGTGCAATAATTCACTCTTCACTGCATAGGCGTAGGACCTGTCAATGTGTAGCTAAATTCCTACACGTCAATATATTTGGCACCAAAGACAATGACGTCAAACCAGTTCCGGGTTTTTCTCCACGCCGAGCAGACGTACCTTATCCTGTTCTCAACCTGAATTAACTACGAGCAGGCGAGATGCTGAACTCCAGAATATTACATTATCTAACAGACATGAGTCAGCCCATTACACCATCTCTTGTTCCTGTGAATAAATATTAACATTTAGCTGTGGAAACATTTCAAGGAAGAATGGGGACTCTTTTCATATGTAACATTTCTATTTCAGTCAGATTCGGCCAGACATACTAACTCTTCCAAGCAATTTCATCATTCTGCCCCCCCCCCCCACCCCAGCTCCTCTTTAAGACCCACATTACACATCCATCGCGTCATTCACATATCATTTCTCTCCATGCAACATGTCCTCAATGGCCAGGTTTCATTTCCATACACCACACTGCATACACATTCCTAATAAGTGGTAATGCTCTGCTGGTTAATAATGACAAAAGTTTAGGGAAATTAGACTCCATCCAATTCTAATTCTTGCAATCACACTAGCACCTGCTCCTTGTGCTCCAATGGTATCACCAAGGTAAAACTCAAGCAAGCTAAAAAGATTTGCCATCCAAACATTTTTTCACATCCGAGTTCTCATCTATTGTCTTACACTTCTTGCAGATAAACTGCTTAATTTCTCAACCTCTCAGTAATAGCACTGCACTTGTGTACCCAATGCTTGCAAGTAACACAAAGGAGTTGCACTCGATCGTGGCCTTTGTAAAAAAGACGATCTTTCCATTGAGTCGTTTTTCTGCTAACGTCACAGTGGTTGGTGCTAGCTGTCGCCTAATGAGTCTTTGAAATAGCTAGTTTCAGGGGATTTCTGTTTTATCATGTTGACTCGTGATTAGGATCACAGTATTAAATAAAAAAAATAATGCTTGTCTGGAGTACTTTAAATTCTGTTATATTACCACAAATTATTTAACAGAATTTAAAGTGCTCAAGACAAGCATTGTACTTTCTTTTTTTTTTTTTTTTTAATACTGGGATCCTAATTAAGCAGTAAAAGAATTTCAAACATTCAACTAAATTTTTTTTTAAAAGTTAGATTTAAAAAAAATTTATTTTTGCACTAGTAACTTTGTATTGAAATTTGTTTTTAATTTCATTTGTCCTATTTAATTTTTCACCTGTTTTTATTTTAAACTAACTTCATTTGTTTTCCTTTTAAACGGTTATATTGAAAATGTTAGCTCTCCAAATAGCTGCCAAATTTTATTAACTAGTTTTGTCGGATTTGCCAAGTGGTGACAGGGCAAATTAATCAGTTTTAATTTTGCATATATTTTTTTGCTTTAATTTTTATTTGGCAAATATTAATTAGATAAAATCAAACGTTTATTAAAAATGAAATAGAAATATATTTCAAATTAAACAATGACATATCCAATATAGAATATTGAAGAAATTGTCTTTAAAATACAATTTAATCCGCAAAAATTAACAGAAGACAAATAAAAAAAAAAAAAATCAGAAAGCAAATTAATACAGTGGATTAATTTACCCCGTTACCGCTTGGTAAATCAGCAGAAAAAAACTAATCTATAAAATTTGGTAGCCAACTGCTTCAATATAAACTTTTGTTTTCATATTTTTTTTGTAATTATTCATCGTTTGTTTTACTTTTTAAATTATCTTTTGTTCTGAATTTGTTCGTTCCCTAAATTCATACTTGCAGTATTTGATTGTATTCTGCTTAAAAAGTTAACATCGCAACCAACAATATTTTCTATACCAAATACATTGATATTGTAACTTTAAAAATTATAATCTTCATTGCTTGACTTTGCATGTTTTTATTTTAATAACTTTTAAAAAGAAACTTTTTCAAGATTGTTTAATCCAAATAAATGAATTTTACTCATTAAAATTCATGAAACATGTTTATTTACAACAGCAACACCCAACTAAACTTATTCTTTTTGAATTAATTCTTTTTTTTCTTCTTTCTATTATTGAATAAAGTTGAGTTTAAGTATAAATCGGATAGTGTTCCTTTCTTTTCTCTTTTTTAAACAATTGTTAAAGTTTTCTAAACTTTATTTGAAAGCTATCATTCATTATTGACAGGTCTCGTCTGCAACAGAGTTTGTCATTTTCTATCAAACAGGCGTTCTTTTACAAACTGAGCAGGGGAACTTTCCTTTTTTCTGGTGCTGGATTTCCAACATTACAACCACTGATCACTTTGGGGTAAAATGGCATAACGCCCAAGACCCACAACCAAGGACGTGCTCTACGGTTACCCGTCTGTTTCGTGTTTTTGGCATGCAAAAGTCTGGGTCAACATTAAAAAAATTTTTTTTTTTTTTTAAAGCATTTACGGTTAGGAAGGTTTTCCTTTAAAATAATATGGTAAACAAATTATTTTAAGGGAGGTGCTGTTGGTGGATTGGTCAAGGCGAATTGTTTTAACATAAGTTGTAGGCCATTGAAGTTCTGTGGGTGTTGGATCTGAGGGAGGGTACCATTTTGGTGTTTCTGCAGAATTTGAATCAAACCTAAAACTTAGATTAGGGGTTAAAAAAAAGAAAGAAAAAAAACCCAGTTTAGTTCAAATTCTGTAGAAGTAACGCCAGTTTTGTTTAGTCAGTAACAAACAAGGGTGGCTGTTTTCCCCAGGTCTAATATTTGTGGGGCTTTGGGGGCTTGTAAATGTGTAGTTTTCCCAGCAGTGTTTCCTTTAAAATGATTATTTGGTAATAGTAATGATCACCAGTAATATATTTTACTTATCTTTGGGACAAATACACATTATCTTTAATAAATAATATTTATTAAATATGTATGTAAAAAACATTTGAGTATTTGTAAAAAAGGAAAAAATTCCGTTAATTTTACTTACTATTAATAAATAAAATTATTTTCACTATTAAATATTTCTGTAAATAAACATTAAGGAAATCCCTTTTCAGTTTTCCTTGTGTTGACCTACATTTTCATGTTAGAGGTGCAAAGGAAACTGATTTGAGGTACACCAGCGATCATGAAGCGTGTCCTTGACCTGAGGTTTAGGTCTCTGGCTTTATGCTGTTTTACGTCTTGGTGATTTCACTCTCAGACCTTTACTTTCCATAGCATTCCTCCAAGTTTTTAATTTAAACAGACCTTCCATTGTTTCATAGGCAAGTACTAAAATCAATATACAGCATCTCTATCGGAAAACCCGTATGGAACTCCATGGACAATGCTTTCAAGACAAATGAAAAGCAACAAAATCAGTACAGAAGCCTGATGTACTTTAACTTTAAAGCTCTCAATGATAAGTTCTTCAGTCGTCCTCCTAAATAATCAAACTTTGGCCTTTTGGCTAAGATCAAAGTGTAGTATCTGTTCCGATGGATACTGCACCCCATAGACTGGTATTGTCTTGGCCTTCGGGGTTTGATTTACGCCGGTCTATGGGTCTGTCCTGTGCAGTTCTAGGAGGTCCACCCTCCCAGGCTTCGCCTCCCCTCTTTGGGGAGGAGTAAGTTTATTGCTTACTGCCTGGGGCGCCCCTACCGGGGAATGCCGACAGGGCTGCCCAGGCAATTTTTAAACCCCACTTTCCCGACCCGACCTTGGGTCACATCTTACTTGTGGGAGTAAGATAAAAACTGGCCTTGTGCCTAACTCCTGGAAAGGAGTAAATCAATACTCATCCTCCGGACAAACTCATTAACCCTTATCCTCAAGTGGCCTTTGGGCCTTGATAAGCAGTGACTCACTAGTACATACACACACAAAAAAGAAAACGTCACCTGTTTTTCTGGTTCAAATATTAAGGTCAATGATTAACTTCCATTTTATTTAAATTTAGTTCATATGAAATTTTTTAACATCTGACTTTATTTGCATTAACGGGTTTCTTAAATGGTTAAAATTTAAATTAATGCATTCAATTGATCTAAATTAAAATTTAGGAAACGTTTAAGGCAAATAAACAGAATTAAATTAAAGCAAACAAGATTTAATATGAAATAATCCGTAACCTTAACGACCCTAATTTTAATCCAGTGAATCATCGTATTTAGTAGTGTGGAAAAAAAAAAGTTTGTATGTTTGATAAAATAGAAATCGGTACTTGTGTAGAAGACATTAATGGAAAATAGAGTTTTGACGACAAATTCTGGACTTGACAGAAATATGCATATAAATTGACCGCTATGAATGAAAAAGGTGGAAAGAACATCACTCACTATCTAATATTTCGTAAATATGCCCAATTCCAACTTATAGGTCTCCATCCACCATTTGCAGCCCCCCCCCCCGTAACCCTACTACTAGCCCTAAGTCCAGATGGCAACAGATCCCTCTAAAAAAAATTGTTTGCAAACGTTCGGGTAGCTACGTATATCAAGACTCGGGAATCTCCGTAAGTAGCACCTAAAAATCTAAACAAATGACATTCTAATGCAGAAAATAAAAATAAAAAGGGGACATCAAATAAGGGAAATTAAGATTTCTAAAAGTACTTTTTAAAGTAAATGTTAAGAGATTTATTTAAAAAATATATAAGATTAGAAAAAAGTGTTGATGTAATAATGACTATACAGATTCGCTTCAACTTAAATCGAATAATTCTAATTCGTAATTAGAATTACGTGATTTACTGCCTTATTGTTGAAGCGAATCCGTATGAAGTCATTATTACAGGTTTAATGGTCACTGGCACACATTCAAGTCATGTTATCTGTTAGAAAATAAATAATTATAGTAATGAAAGCAAACCAGGGTTGACGCATCCAATGATATCAGGTGAGAAGGAAGAGAGGGTAGACATTATTGCGTATCTGGATAAAAGGACGCAAATACTCCCCCCCCCCCCCCCATATTACAAAAAGTGGAGTGGATTAAAATAAAAACTAACAAAAACTCTTCAAAGCTAGTGTTATCAGGACTCGAGAGGGAGAAGTTACTAATCCGATAACTAATCATTTTGACTGACGGATCCATTAGAGAGGAATATAGGGCGCACCCTCCAAAACTAAGGGAAGGGCGTCGCGTCAATTTGACATCAAAATATGATTTAGTTTCAAATCACCGGCGAGCTATATGTTTTTCTGTTATATTTGAAACTTAGGTCCAAAATTTTATCAACTAGTTTTGTCTGATTTTCCAACCGGTGACGGGGCAAATCAATCCATCGTATTTGTTTTGATTTTTTGCGGATTATTTTTGCAAATCATGATTTTTACCGATTTTTTTTTTTTTTTTAGCAAATATTAATAAAATTATAAAATCAAACGTTGTCACCCGGACTTAGGATTAGTGGTAGAGTTATGGGAAGATATGTTTTTAATATTTGAAAAAGAAAAATTCGAGAAAACAAAAAAGGATTAATTTGCCCCGTTACTCGGAAATATCAAACAAAACTAGTCGATAAAATTTGGCAGCTATTTCGAGGACTAACCGCTTCGAGATATAAAGATAGATATATAGATAGAGAGAGAAAAAAAAGGTAAAACTAAGTTTTTGTTGGAAAGAAAGCACAATTCGTTATTCAAACAAAACCAATGGACCTTCTAACCCGACCAGCCATTGACGAGACGACGTAATAAATGACGTCCTTCAAAAACGCACCTGGCAACACAAACGATTCTTAGCTTTTTTTTGCGTTAAAAGTTCCTATTTACTTGCCTCCCCACAAGAGGAGAATTAGACACAAGGTCAATTTTTACTGTAGAGAAAATCGAGCTCCCAAAAAGGGGCACTCTTGATTGGAACAAAAATAAAAATTGCCAGTCTGATTTCTTCACTGACCGAGGGCAGAAACGTTGAAGTGTAGTACAAGAACAGATACTACACTTTGCTCCGAGCCAAGCATTAAGTATTTGCATAAGATAAAAAAAGCTGTGCATTAGATATTTTTTTAATAATTTATTTAGTATAAATTATCTCGATTTAAAGTTTTTAAGGGTGTGCCCTCCGACAAAGTTAGACACAAGGTCGGCTTTTTTAATGTAGAAAAAAACCCGGCTCGCTCAAACATGGATCGGAATAAAAATAAAAATTCCCTCGGTCTAGAACTAGGTGTCCCAACGGGAGCCATATGGCTCCGTCGTGCGTGTATGAGGGGGGGGGGGGGGAGAAGAGATATTTTTCAGAGGTCACAGAAAATTTAAGAGCCAAATATACCGAGTATTTTGTAATTATTTAAAATTAAAATATTAAACTTACTAAGTTAAGTAAATTACTCTAATAGCCCACTTTGTAAAATTTTCGTCTGATATGCCAAAAATAAAATTCGTTATTTTCGTTTTGAATTTCTTAACCTCGTTTTAAACTTTATTTTTCAATTTTTCTATGTAATTGTTCATTTTCACCAGAAAATGAAAATATTTCTTAATATCGAGTTACAACTAGAGTTAGTGTTTTGATGCCAGAGTACTTCCATAGATGTATTAAGTTGAGGGATGGGCGTATAAGAACTCAGTTTACATGAAGGAGTCATAAAGAACTCCTTGGATTGAATAGGTGAAATAATAAAAAGATTGAGAAACCCTGCTCGAGTACAGAACTGATACTAGTTTAATTGAGTAAAAAATCTATTTAGTATTACGCATATAATCGGAAGAAAAACACGTTCGAAATGTGTAAATATGCTACAAGAATGGATTCTAACGGACCGGAAGTACTGCAACATGTAAAAAGACTGAGCGAAGTTAAACAAACGAAACAAGCAACTTTCATTATCCCAGAAATTAATTTTAATTCACAGAAAGCAATTTTAATTTTTTTTTTTTTTTTTTTATTGAGATACAAATTTAGAAATTATCTATAAAAATCTTTTGAAATAATACTCATTGTTTACGGTAAAAAAAAGAAAAAAAAAGTAACATCTAAATAAATTTTTATAATTCACTAGACTTCACTTCGTTTCAGTACTCATGGTTTACGGTCCAGGTTTTCGTATGCCCGATGCCGCTATGTTCTGTTTTTGACGAAAAAGTATCAAACGCCCCCCATAACAATTTATTTTAACTCCAAAACGTTCCTAATAATAAAAAAGAGGCCATTTTTATTGCCTATACACTTTTTTTTATCGCATTATATTTACTGACGTCGATCTATACGATCACTCATAACAGTATTATTAGAAGAGATAGACTTATTCCAGACAATTCAAAGTCATTTTTGAAATCAAGTAATTTTTTTTCGACAGCCGTCCCAAATTATTCCAGTTTATTCGTAAACAAGTAAAGTCATTTTAATCTTTTTATAGTTTTAAACTATATATATGTTTGATTAAACAGGAGTGCAACTTCTGCTTATTCAGCTTTTGAGCGCCCTCTTGATAGATTCACCAATTTATTTCATTTTGCAACCGCCTGACGACGACCGATGTCGGTCGAAAACGTTCGCACAAAATACAAGATTTTTTTACACTACTTGGATTATAACATCAAATCCGTCGTACGAAGACTAGAAAAAACGGATCAAAAGCTTAATAAGCAGAAGTTGGCACTCCTGTTTAATCAAACATGTATAAGGGAGGGAATGCTGCCCAATTATACAAATATTATATATATATATATATATATATATATATATATATATATAATACACACTTCGTGCCCCTTCGAAATTTAACAGCATTTAAACAGGCTTTAACATTGTTAGCAAAGCCTCAATTAAGATTCCAAGTTTTGGAAGCTATTTAAATTCAATCATTTTATAGATTACCGTGACAATTTTATAAAAATTTGGTTCAATTAATAATTAAAGATACCATAATTAAATTTAAATTCTCTATTTAAAAAATTTGGTAAACATGGCGGGGAAAAACAAAAAACACTTTCATCCCGAAGAAAGTAAATACGTCTATACAATCATGCGTAAAGAAAGCCAAAGAAAAATAAAACAGGGCGTCTTGACACGAAGAAAGCAAGGAGGACCAGCATTTTTTTTTTTTTTATAACCAAGTGTCTGAAGTTGGATTGCATAACCAGTTAGGTGAACTCTCCACATCTACCCATTTCTCCACGAGGGCCGGGTGTGGCGATGAGCACAACGCTTAACACCGGTATGAAACATGAAAATCGGACACGTCGGCATGACGCCCCACCCTCCCAAAGGAGGGGATAATACCTGGGGAGGATAGCATCCTGAGCACCAACGAAAAGATTTATAAATTAAATGGAATTCAATTGAGTATCCACTATTAAAGAAACAATTTTTTTTCCTATCAGCAACGACTATGGAGCTTTTGGCTAGTAGCAAATTCGGTGCTTATACGGATGAGTGCACATATGAAAAAAAAAACGCAGTAACAGGCGAAAATCACAGTTCCAAATAAATTAACCGGAAAACTGATATACTTATAGGTATCCACACTAAAAATTAGCAAAACTTAGAGTAGAATTATAATTAAAAATCAATCAGTTTTATCGGTTTTGTGTTGTTTTTTTACGATTACGCCATTGATCGAGCGTAATATATCTAAATCACGGAGACATAAAAAGTAATAAATGAATGAAGATCAAACTGATGTTTAAAATTCTACTCGATAATTTTTATAATTTTTGGTGAGGATACTTATTTTTGCCCGATACGTAATTATAAACAAGAGTTTATTTTGAATTGCGTTTTCCATAAGTATTATTTACCTCTTCAGGAGGTTAGGCACAAGGCCAGTTTTATCTTACTCCCACAAGATAAGATGTGACCCAAGGTCGGGTCTGAAAGTGGGGCTTGAAGAGAAAGTGAGCACTGGCCATTAAAAATTGCCTGGGCAGCCCCGTCGACATTCCCCGGTAGGGGCGCCTCAGGCAGTAAGCAATAAACTTACTCCTCCCCAAAGAGGGGAGGCAAAGCCTGGGAGGGTGGACCTCCTAGAACTGCACAGGACAAACCCATCCTTATACTACACTTAATCTTTTCTGCCTTCGGTCACAAAAGGAGAAATCCTTCGAAACAGAAAATTTTATTTTTGTTCCAGGAACAAAAAAGGGGTACTCTAGATTTGGAACAATGTTCCAAGTCCAGAGTACCCTTTTCTGGGGGAGCTGCGTTTCCCCCACATTAAAAACCAAACTTGTGTCTAACTGCCCTCATGGGGAGGCAAGTAAATAGAAACTACGTGAGTGCAGATAGTGTCCATTTAAATAAACAAATTTTTTTTTTTTTTTTATATTCGTCGATTCCAATTTCGTCTCTTGACGATCGGAATACAAGCGGAAGACTCGTGTATTTGAAAGAGAAAACATTAAATATATTTTATTTGGCAAAAATAACAAGAGGCGTGTAGTAAAAGAAGGGCACAACTTCGTGGCACCAGACAAGAAAACAGTGATGACGTAGCAAGCATTAAACAAAAGTTCAAGGTTTTTGTTAGAACAGTGACCTTTTGTACTTTATACGAAAAAAGTTGAGGGCTTTCAGATCAAACTTATGAAAAACAAAATGTCTACACTTTTAAGGGTAAGAAAGAAAAATATATTCTGAAACAGATTTTCATAAGACTGAAAAACAAAATAAACTAAGTAATTGGTATTATTGTAGATTAAATCCTCAGCTAAGCCCCCCCCCCCCCCTCTTTAAGGCGATTACGTGTAAACACCCTGAAAAACTGCGGGTGGAAAAATATTTAGAATGTAGGATAAGTTTCGCATATAAATTTAACGTAAAATGATCCATTTTCGGACTAATTTCCCCCTCAACCAAACTGATAGATTTATTTTATATGTCAAAACTATCAGTCGTAAAGGAATTGTTTTATTTAAATATTACTAACAGGGTTATCCGACGTCACTCGGGCATAGATAAAATTTAAGAAAATGTAATTTTTAGCAACTGGTTCAATATAATAAAAAGAAACCTTACTTTGACCTAGTTTCAGCGTGTTTTAAATAACGACCAGAAAGAATAAGAGTTAATCCCGCCCCCACTAATTTGATCCTTGTTTGTAAGTATCTTGTGTGGTTCCTGACTTTTAGCCAGACAATTACGAATTTCCTTTAATAAAAAAGGAATTTCTTTTTATCGAAAGAGATAAGGGGGGGTGGTGGAACAAAGGATTTTTTCCAGTCTGGGAAAGTTTCCACACTACCCCCCACTCCAATAGCAACACGGTTATTAAAAAGAAGCCAAAATGAGTCATACGCAACAGTCATTTATTTTTCATCATTGAAGCACATGTTAGAATAATGACGCCCGCTGCCATCATTGGAAACAATTCACCTAAGTTTTTAATTCTTTAACTCCCTCCGCCTTCCCATCAACTCCTGTTGGAAGAGAAAAAAAGATGAAGCAGGTGTCATCAGCTAAGAGGGGGAGGGGGGCACTTTCTTGGAAATAGTAATAAGAGGCTTCCATCGTTTAATTTGATTGTAAATGTTATCACTAAACACATGCAATGCCATTAAATGCGGAACTTTTAAAAGAAATTGAAAATAAGTGATTCATTTGTGCTAGTTCTTAGGTTCTAGGAAAAAGAATTAAAAGGGTATTAGAGAAAAAAAAAACTATCACTTCAGTTAAAATTTCAGACAATACATGACAAAGGTAGAAACTAGAAGGTTCTATTCAAACAGGATTTTTTTAAATTTTTTTTTTATAGTTCGAATTAGGCACTACTG
This sequence comes from Sepiola atlantica, assembly GCA_963556195.1. Classification (NCBI taxonomy): domain Eukaryota; kingdom Metazoa; phylum Mollusca; class Cephalopoda; order Sepiida; family Sepiolidae; genus Sepiola; species Sepiola atlantica. The sequence goes on from OY744529.1 coordinate 72,270,670, forward strand.
CCGCATGATTCGAGTGTAACCTGTGTGTGTGTATTATATATATATATATATATATATATATATATATATATATATATATAATGGAAGTCGCTCAAGACAAGGCATGAAGCCACTTGCTAAGAAGTTAATTAAAAAAAATTTTTTAAATACTTCAAGATCAAAAAATAGCCACCGATAAGTGTTAGACGGATAAATTCCGACCCAGAAAACAGCAATTCTTCCCCCTTTGTCAGAAACACCACTCATTGAGAGGACAAAGGGAAGCGAGAGTTTCGAGGCTGTCGAAAGTAAACCCAAGGTCCACTTTCTACTCATATAACACACTTATGGCAAGTAAGCTGCACAAGCGTTAGAGTTTCATTCGATGGAAATCATGCTAATGAAACAAAGCGTTTGTGTAGCTTACTTATCGTAAGTATTGTCATACAACTAAGCTTTACTCACAGAGAACTGAAGTAAATACTGAAAACACCAATATATTTTATAAGTGTATAAATGAAATGTATAAATACAATGTTTATTTTTATTATCGCAAAATAAATAAATTTTGCCGCTTCCTGCTACTTTCAGTGTAATCAGTAAATTTCAAATTTTGCAGTTAGCTTGACTAATTCCTTAGACGTTTGTGTAGCATAATATTTGTATAAAGCTTTACTTATGCATTGAGCGCTCCTGAAGTAAATATTGAAACGTAATTAGATGAAAAAGCTTGGACGGAGACTAGTCCAATCACTTTTCGCTTAAACCAGTCTCTGTTCCAAGTTTTACAACTTTCCAAGAAAAATGGTTGTGTCGGCTAATTTACTAATTTTAAGAGTGACTACCCCCCTACATAATACTAAATTTATTTTAACGCCGATACGTTCAGCCTGTCAATCTATAAAAAAATAAAAATACAATGTTTGAGCTACTGCATATAAAATTACATGGGTTGGGAAACTACACGTTTACCGTATGCTTTGAATTTCAATTATATATTTCGGCTAAAAGATAGTATAGATTCCTGAACATAATGCGATAAAAAATTTTTTTTAAATGTGTAGAGACGATAAATATTGTTTCCTGTTTGTTAATTAGTAAATTTGAAACAATTTCGAGTTAAAATCTAATTAGTTTTACATGCGTAAAACTAAGAACACGCCTGAAATGTATAAATAGTTGTGGAGCAGGAATCAATGGAGTCAAAGAACCGGAAGTTGAAGATATTTCTCACCAACATTTTAGATCAAATTCTTAAGTTATATCCAATATAATTTAATTTTTCTACCACGACTAGAGGAAGTTGTTAAGAATGTAATTTTAATTCAATGTAATCGCTATCGGCCTTTTGTTTTTTTTTTAAAGTTAAGGTGCTTCTGTTTCACAATTACATGTTAGGCCTCTTAAAAACGAGCTAAAATAAAGAAATGTATAAACTTTGTTATGTACTTATGTGGTAGCTGAAAAGACTACACAAATTACGTAAATTCATCCAATATTAAATTAAAAATAACGATGTCGCCATTTTTTATATTTTGACTTTTCTCGAAAAATCGAGTTATCTCCCTTGCCTACTTAATAAGCTGAAACGTCTACCAATACGTAAGATTGGTTTTCTTATAATTTAATACTGGATGAATTTGCGTAATGTTTTTGTACAATCTTATTTTCAGCTAACAAGTTTATAAAGTTTATACATTTCAATCATTAAATATTTTAATGTCATTGTGAACCAGCAGAATCACCAAGTTTAAAATGTTATGACACGAAAACAAGCTTTTTGGTATAAATATACTTTGAACATTCAAAATGTAATGTAAAAAGCGAAAAAAACAAAAAAACTCTAAATTAGCCTACCAAAATTCGGCATAAAAGTTCAATTTTATACAAGTAAAAAAAAAAAAAGAAATCGAAATTTTAATTCAGGACAAAAAGTACTACCAATAACGATTTTACCTAGTATTAAGACGAACAAGCGAAATAAAAACAAACAGTCCTGTTCTTATAGTTCCACTGAACAGAAAATTGGGGAATTTCATTACGCATCCACAGAGCTCTATCCAATAGGACTGGGAGCACTTTATTTGTGCAGGATCTGCTTCCCAGGTCGGTTTTGCACATATTCTTAGATTTATCACGTGTGTTTGTGTTATATATATATATATATATATATATATATATATATATATATATATATATATATCTAGTTAGAAAAGTTAGCGAGTAAAAAGAAAAAAACAAACAAACTGCCAAACGAATACATTTAAAGTATTTAAGGAAATCGAGAAAGCAAATAGCAAGTCAGACCCACTCCATCTTCAATCAATCTCCATGAGATTCTCATTCTTTCTATCCAGATTCATACGTTTTTTTTTAACGTTTCATTCTTAAAACTTCAAATCCAGATGTTATTTTATATGAATATAAATATTAGTGCGAACACTGGCGAAGGGTATTTTTTTGGCGTATATATATAATTACACGAATAAAACATTTTTCAAAATAATCCCCCTAGCCCGAATATATATAGGTGCTTCTATAGAATTTGAACCGAACAGACTTTTGCCAAACTAAGCCTAAAACTTAGGGGAAAAAAAAAAAAAAAAAAAAAAAAAAGTTTGGTTCAAATTCTGTAGAATTAGTACCTACATATATAATTCGATAAATTAAATTTAAGAACTCAAAGAAAGTACAAAACATGGGCACAAACATAAGTGTTAACCTTGGGAGTGTAAATTTAAGCTTAATTGAAATATTATGATATAGATTGTAATACACATATTTTATATATATATATATATATATATATATTACATATATGTGTTTAAAATTTAATAATACATACCGAAAGTGGAGTCGGCCAGAAATAAAACGGCCAGCCCAAGTACCACAATTCCAACAAAAAACGTATACAAGTCTCGCTTCATTTTTACAGCTTTTCGGCTCCTTTTATTTTAGAGGGTCCTCACAGATTCCTTCCTTTTCTGCATATAAATACGAAAAATATGTAAATATATAGTCAACGTATTTCATCAGCTTTGTTTTTAAAAGAAAAATCAATTACTTTTGTTTATTTAAAAAAAATTTCACTTACCGCTTGTTTTTAACGAAGGACTACCTACTAAAAAGTAGGGAGTGCTACTATTTACATAGAAAAAAAAAAAAAAAAAGATATGTTTATTCCGATTTTTTTTGTGTTGCTTATTTGTGTATCCGTTTTCTTTCACACAAACAAACGTCTCTTTTGTTGGGTGTTGACGGTTCAATAGAGGGATAGTAAGTATCCTTTTTTTCTTTCTTTTTCGTCCTTACACAGGGTAGAGATTCAACTAGGGGTTGTTTTTTTTGTTGTTGTTTTTTTTAGAAAAGTGGGGTTTCAATCCAGTGCTGCTCCGCCTCTCTATCAATCACTCACTTTTCTTATATCTATATACACACGTACTGGTAGAGAAAAGGCGGTGGTATCTACAATTGAAACCACGCAACTGTGCGTATCTACTATATATAAAGAACAACTAAAGGTTACACCACGACCAACAGTTAGTAGAGGCAGCAATGGCGTCCTTATACATATAGAGAGGGTAGGAGGCGCGCGCGCATACAAGTGGTGAGTGGAAGTAGGTTGCCGTAGAGAGGACGTATAGTGAAAATGAAGTGGGGAATAAAGTATTATTCTGATTGGTCAGAATACAGCACAGCTTGCGTCTGATTGGTTATAAATATTGTTAGGGTTTCTCGAATGAATGAAAGAAATGACACGTGAAATAACTGGAAAACAAGAATACATACATACATAAATAAATAAATAAATAAATATATTTAATTTTTTCAATACTTATTCAATCGTTTCAACTCAGCTGATTAAAATATTGTTCTGTACGGTCCCAAGAAGCCATCCTCCCAGGCATTACATTCTCCATAGAGGTTAATGCCGATGGGTCTGATCACGGAAAATGTTGCACCCTTTTTAGGGGGGGGGGGGGGGGGAGGGGATGGACCCCCTCACACACGTTAAATAGATCTTATGTGACATCCAGTCTGTGTGTGAAGTATCGTAATTTGTAACGTCCAACAGAATGCGACGGAAGATAAAAAAAAAAAAAAAAATTTAAAGTAAAAGGGCAAATGAAATGAATAGGAGTCCTTGGTTTAAAAAAAAATTATTTTTTTTTACTGTAGTCAACAGAACAAAAAAAGGGTGAAAAAACCCCAAATATGCAACAAATAACTGTTATCAAAGGCAAGATATGTGACTTTTCTATCTACCTCGATAAGTTTATCTGTGTTTTAACTTATTTTAAAGCGTTTTTTGTTAAAAAACAAAAAAACAAATAAACCGAGTGTCCACTATGTTCAGTTAGAACAAAAACAAAACATGGTTGCCAATAAGCCCTGTACGAGGACACTTGATAATCGCTCAAAAATCGAAAATTAAACAAAACACTGGTAGAAACATATCCAATCAAGGTCACCAATCGTTCGAAAATGTCATGTCTACTAGTATTTTGTTTAATTTTCGATTTTGTAGCGATTATCAAGTCTCCAGCCATGTTTTTTTTTGTTTTCGTTTTAACTGAACACGCGGTTTGTTTTTAACAACTCCCCCCTCCCCAAAACACTTTAAAATAAACTAAAACACAAATAAACTTATCCAGCTAGGTAGAAGAGTAACTTATCTTGCTTTTGGTAACAGTTATTTGTTGCATATTTGTTTTTTCATCCCTTTTTTGTTCTGTTGACTACAGTAAAAAAAAGGTCCTTCAAGATGGTTTATTTAAAAAATATCGGCTCGAGTTGCTGCATACATGATTTTAAACAAATTATACATAATAAGGTAGTAATTAAAAAAAAAATTACAAGAAAAAAAGTATTTACTGTATAATACACAGGTAAAGGCGAAAGTCTGTTAAGATAACACAATATCAAAAGAAAGAATGACGTTGAGCGGACATGTTTATTTCGGCTGTCACCATATGAGTTTGCGTGTGACAGTGTGTAAGTTTGGTAGACTAAGCAGACGGTGTGGATATGTATGCTTCCCCACTGTTTAGTCAGTGTATGTGTGAACTTGTGTGTGAGTGAGTTCATGAATGTTTTTTGTTGCATGTGTCACGCCCCTTGACCCACGGGTCGATGCTGTTTTTTTAGGGACGTTCTCACATGCGTTGAGTCTGAAAAACAACTTGAAAAGAGAAAGAAAACGCTAATGTTTGGGTTTTTTATAGTACATGTAAAATCCGTTGCCCTTTACTCAAGGTACAGATAAAAGTGTTTCATACATTTTCATCTCCACTCATGGGCGCCGTATGGCAGCTACTAAAACGGCAATTGTTTTTTCTTTCGTCTGAAGAGAAATTCCTGGCAGAAAAAGGGAAAGTTGTCACAAAAGAATCTTTACACAAAGTAAAGATAAAAAAAAATTCCTTGCTTTTTACATAAAGTAAACATTAAAGAAATTCTTTTTCAAGCTGAATATTAGGAAAACATTTTCTCAAAATGTTGGCTGCACAAGGTGATACCAAGTTCTGTCCCTTCAGATAAAGATAATTTTTCACCTTTCAAAATATGAGTAAAACTATCTAAACTCTTCTTTATGAAAAGTAAAGATAGGTAATCTTTATCCCTATCACCAACCTTCTTAAGGATTCTAAGATGTCTAGAACTAGAGGTAGAAACAGAGGTCCCAACAACCTCATCAGCAGAAATTCTAGCAAGGGGTAAATAACTTGTGGAATCTTGTGTGACTTTGCATGGAATCTCTAGGAATCTTTTGTAAAGTAGTGCATTCATAAAGAAATCGTTCAAGAGCTCAGATACACAATTTAGGAGGGCAAAAACATTAATTGTGTCATTAGGAGGGTTTGGTATCGATAACTCTAATTTTCTTCTTGATCGATTTTCAGAAAGGGTTTGAAATAAATTACATTTGCTTTTTCTGATGTTTTTCTGTCTGTTACTTAGTCCAAACATTTTAATATACTTCTAACAATGCTAAAGATATGTTTAACCCATTTTTTAGAATCTTTTGATAATTGTTAAAATCTTCTGGAATCTTTTGGAATTTCTGGAATGTTTTGGAATCTTGTGTAAAAGAAATCAAGTTATTTACCCCTTGAATTCTAGAATGTAAATGAGTAATACACAGTTTCAAAGGAAAGAGGTGCTTTATAGAATGCTTCTGCATACTACCTCCATCGGACTTCTGAATCAGGACAGATCTTAAATATGGGACATATCTAGATGATCGATCACGATAAGGGTGTTAATTTGTAGGATGTAGAGACCTTCGTCTACCCCGGTTCCACCTTGGTACCGTATAGTTGAGGCATGGTTGAGGTTGAATAGCGCATCAGTGCTGCAAGATCTGCAACGATGCCGGTGGGACAGGAGATAAATTTTGTTGACCAACAAAGGGCTCTGAAAGGAGAGTAGAAAGTAGACCTTGGGTTTACTTCCAGCAGCCTTGTAACTTTTGTTTCCTTTATTTTGTCCTTAAGTCCTCACAGTTCATGAGTCATATTTCTGACAAAGGGGTAATAATTGCTGTTTTTTGGGTCAGAATCTATCCATCTAACACTTACCGTTGGTTAGGTTTTGACCTTGAAATGGTATTTTTTTAGCTCCTTACATCAAGTGGTTTCATGCCTTGTCTGGAGCGATTTCCATTAAAAAAAAACCCTGGCTAATGAGGGTTGCCAACCAACGGGAACTCAAAGTATTCAACTACGACTCTCTTCATAGAATTGATTGAGTGTCGGTAAACTGTCTGCAGCCACAGCTGAATTTGCAGCCACCCTCTTTTGCACTGTTGCAGCGGCGTCTTTGGGGGTTTGCTTATGCTGTTTATCGCTAAGCGGTAGAATTTATCCAAGACGTTTACCTCCTACCTCCACAACCTAATTTGTGCAATATTTTTGGTGGGCAGCTGAAAACCTGGGCAACTATCATCAAGGAGGACCTCAGTAAAATTTCCAGCCCGCAAGTCGTTGGTTTTCATCTATGAAATAGGGACTGCCTTGCCATCTCAGATTAAGCAGGGAATAGAAAATTCTATTTAGAAGTTAAAAGTTTAGAATTAAAATCATGTGGTAGGATATCACATCATGGGAGGAAGTATGTAGCAGAAAAGCGAGAGAGTGCCTTCCTCTGGGAATTAGACATCGAAGTGATCAGATGTAAGTTTCAACTCCTCCTCCACCGTACAGGGGTCGGAAGAGGAAGATGCGGTTCGTCTTGACGTACTTGCTACAAGTTACTGTAGGAAGTAAACTAAATCCCAGAGGAAATAATGGAGTTGTTTGTTGTTCTTTTTAATGGCTTCTTTTATTTCAGCCACAAAGAGAAGGAAGAAGTAAGGATCAGCATCTCTGCGACTGTCACATCACCAGTGCAACCACTTTTACAACTAAACATCGCCAACTACTTCAGAGAGACAAACAGCTTTTTCGGTCGACAGAAAAGAAAACGACAATCCACGGGGATCAAAAAAAATACCCCACCCCGCCACGTTACGACAGGGATTTGAATTTACCTAAACTAAACTTTTTTTGTTGTTTTCTGATAGGCCTAACGGTCTTAGCTAAGACAGGCCTAGTAATCTCCAATGTGCAAAGCACATTAAAGTGATTGTTTAAGATCAACCCCCCCCCCCACCCCCCTCCGAGAGGAGTAATTGCTACCAACTACTCAAATGATCTCTCACCTTCTCACGTGCGAAGTTTTTCAAAAATGAGGGAACTCAACATCTGATTTCCTGGAGTATCCAGTTCCAGAAAATCTAGAACAAAGGAGTTGTAGAGAATTTCCTCTCCATTTAATAGTAATCCAGGGATAAAAAAAAATTATTCAGTTGCGCAGTAACATTATTTTGTTTTAGTTTTATAAGTATGCAACGCCGGTAAGCTGCGGTAAAACTCAACCTGTTGAGTGAGAAGGAAATAAAAATTCTTGTTAAAATCCGAAGTTTGCATGTCTTTTAAAATATTTTTTATTATATCACGTCGAGGTTACCAATTTGTAGAGGTTGATGGTGGAGCTTGTTGCAAATCACCATTTTGTTGTAGGGCCTTGTTTGGAATGAAGAAAAGGGTCACCAAGCTTTTGGTTAAAAAGACAAACTTCTTCTCTACAATTTAAATCAATTTTATTCAACAGTTTCATCAACACAACATATGGTCCGCAAAGAGTTATGAACACAGAAATATAAGGCAGGTTGGTTCAGCCGACATGTATGTACTATAGAAATGGAAATGAGTCCATAAGTTCCATCTTGTCTAGCAACGCAATTGCTGGAGGCGAGAAGAGAGATATACAACTTGTTTTGGTGACGTCTTAAAAGGAACTGTTCATAAATGGATGCGAAAGGGTTTGGGCGGAAATGAAAATGCCCGTGCATCCACAGAGTGTTCTAATCGTCCAACGTATGACTATGCCAGTGAGAACGTGACAGTGTGTTCTTACCAAACCACATACTAATCACTCCGTGAGTGATAACATGCAAGGACAAAAGAAAATAGATCTTAATTATGCAGCTGCTACAGAGTTTTTAAACTTTATAACTGAGCTTTTAGCCTAGTTAAAACCTTTTGACTGACTCGAAATTGGAATCTTGCATAGTTTTAGAGTCACTCAGTTTGAGAAGACTATTCAAACTATCTCCCTTTCTCATAATATTTTTCAGTTCTAGGACTTATACTTGAGACTTTGAGACATACAATCAAGGAGGCATCACCAAAGCATCACCAGACCTTTGAACGCCACTGGAGTCACTAAAAAACTTAAAGATGGTACCTAAAATATATTTCTTATCGAGGAACTCTCATTCCAGGATCTCAACGGCCACATCAACGTTAGCATCCGAGATGGACAAGTGGCTTATTATTTTATAAGCGTCTCCACTGAGATGGTTCTTCAGAATAATCAACCTGAAGGACTTATGTTTGTAATATTACGCCTTTTCGTTGTAACCCAGGTTGTTGACAAATGCATGCAAGCTGATCTTCTCACCGGTGCCACATATCAACCACGTGTGACCGACGTGCTTTGCCATCCATAAAAGACAGGTTTAATGGAAGTCATCAGAAACGTTTGAGCATTCGAAGGCAAGGATCATTAAGCTAAAAAGATCAGTATTGAAACCAGTGTTGTTGCAGAAAATATACCTCGTAATGAGATTCTGTTGTGAGCACATTGTTTCCGAGTTCAGTATTGAAAACAGTGTAGTTGGAGAAAAGTTTACTATGTGATAAAGATCTAGTGACAAACACATCCAACGACATTCGGTGCAATGTAACAAAAACTAATAAGTAAAAAGACAAATGATATAAAGAGATCTTTATTTAAAATTTAAAATGTTACTGCTATTTTCGTCTCTCGTAAATGTTCTTCCTACTGGCGATGGTCTCTCGTATTCTCTTGTTCCGTTCTACCAATGATACTGTTATTTTCATCTCTCGTAAATGTTCTTCCTACTGGTGATGGTCTCTCGTATTCTCTTGTTCCGTGCTACCAATGATACTGTTTTTTTCATCTCTCGTAAATGTTCTTCCTACTGGTGATGGCCTCTCGTATTCTCTTGTTCCATGCTACCAATGATACTGTTAATTTCATCTCTCGTAAATGTTCTTCCTACTGGTGATGGTCTCTCGTATTCTCTTGTTCCGTGCTACCAATGATACTGTAATTTTCATCTCTCGTAAATGTTCTTCCTACTGGTGATGGTCTCTCGTATTCTCTTGTTCCGTGCTACCAATGATACTGTTTTTTTCATCTCTCGTAAATGTTCTTCCTACTGGTGATGGCCTCTCGTATTCTCTTGTTCCATGCTACCAATGATACTGTTATTTTCGTCTCTCGTAAATGTTCTTCCTACTGGCGATGGTCTCTCGTATTCTCTTGTTCCGTTCTACCAATGATACTGTTATTTTCATCTCTCGTAAATGTTCTTCCTACTGGTGATGGTCTCTCGTATTCTCTTGTTCCGTGCTACCAATGATACTGTTTTTTTCATCTCTCGTAAATGTTCTTCCTACTGGTGATGGCCTCTCGTATTCTCTTGTTCCATGCTACCAATGATACTGTTAATTTCATCTCTCGTAAATGTTCTTCCTACTGGTGATGGTCTCTCGTATTCTCTTGTTCCGTGCTACCAATGATACTGTAATTTTCATCTCTCGTAAATGTTCTTCCTACTGGTGATGGTCTCTCGTATTCTCTTGTTCCGTGCTACCAATGATACTGTTTTTTTCATCTCTCGTAAATGTTCTTCCTACTGGTGATGGCCTCTCGTATTCTCTTGTTCCATGCTACCAATGATACTGCTATTTTCGTCTCTCGTAAATGTTCTTCCTACTGGCGATGGTCTCTCGTATTCTCTTGTTCCGTTCTACCAATGATACTGTTATTTTCGTCTCTCGTAAATGTTCTTCCTACTGGTGATGGTCTCTCGTATTCTCTTGTTCCGTGCTACCAATGATACTGTTATTTTCATCTCTCGTAAATGTTCTTCCTACTGGTGATGGCCTTTCGTATTCTCTTGTTCCATGCTACCAATGATACTGTTAATTTCATCTCTCGTAAATGTTCTTCCTACTGGTGATGGTCTCTCGTATTCTCTTGTTCCGTGCTACCAATGATACTGTAATTTTCATCTCTCGTAAATGTTCTTCCTACTGGTGATGGTCTCTCGTATTCTCTTGTTCCGTGCTACCAATGATACTGTTTTTTTCATCTCTCGTAAATGTTCTTCCTACTGGTGATGGCCTCTCGTATTCTCTTGTTCCATGCTACCAATGATACTGTTAATTTCATCTCTCGTAAATGTTCTTCCTACTGGTGATGGTCTCTCGTATTCTCTTGTTCCGTGCTACCAATGATACTGTAATTTTCATCTCTCGTAAATGTTCTTCCTACTGGTGATGGTCTCTCGTATTCTCTTGTTCCGTGCTACCAATGATACTGTTTTTTTCATCTCTCGTAAATGTTCTTCCTACTGGTGATGGCCTCTCGTATTCTCTTGTTCCATGCTACCAATGATACTGTTATTTTCGTCTCTCGTAAATGTTCTTCCTACTGGCGATGGTCTCTCGTATTCTCTTGTTCCGTTCTACCAATGATACTGTTATTTTCATCTCTCGTAAATGTTCTTCCTACTGGTGATGGTCTCTCGTATTCTCTTGTTCCGTGCTACCAATGATACTGTTTTTTTCATCTCTCGTAAATGTTCTTCCTACTGGTGATGGCCTCTCGTATTCTCTTGTTCCATGCTACCAATGATACTGTTAATTTCATCTCTCGTAAATGTTCTTCATACTGGTGATGGTCTCTCGTATTCTCTTGTTCCGTGCTACCAATGATACTGTAATTTTCATCTCTCGTAAATGTTCTTCCTACTGGTGATGGTCTCTCGTATTCTCTTGTTCCGTGCTACCAATGATACTGTTTTTTTCATCTCTCGTAAATGTTCTTCCTACTGGTGATGGCCTCTCGTATTCTCTTGTTCCATGCTACCAATGATACTGTTATTTTCGTCTCTCGTAAATGTTCTTCCTACTGGCGATGGTCTCTCGTATTCTCTTGTTCCGTTCTACCAATGATACTGTTATTTTCATCTCTCGTAAATGTTCTTCCTACTGGTGATGGTCTCTCGTATTCTCTTGTTCCGTGCTACCAATGATACTGTTTTTTTCATCTCTCGTAAATGTTCTTCCTACTGGTGATGGCCTCTCGTATTCTCTTGTTCCATGCTACCAATGATACTGTTAATTTCATCTCTCGTAAATGTTCTTCCTACTGGTGATGGTCTCTCGTATTCTCTTGTTCCGTGCTACCAATGATACTGTAATTTTCATCTCTCGTAAATGTTCTTCCTACTGGTGATGGTCTCTCGTATTCTCTTGTTCCGTGCTACCAATGATACTGTTTTTTTCATCTCTCGTAAATGTTCTTCCTACTGGTGATGGCCTCTCGTATTCTCTTGTTCCATGCTACCAATGATACTGCTATTTTCGTCTCTCGTAAATGTTCTTCCTACTGGCGATGGTCTCTCGTATTCTCTTGTTCCGTTCTACCAATGATACTGTTATTTTCATCTCTCGTAAATGTTCTTCCTACTGGTGATGGTCTCTCGTATTCTCTTGTTCCGTGCTACCAATGATACTGTTTTTTTCATCTCTCGTAAATGTTCTTCCTACTGGTGATGGCCTCTCGTATTCTCTTGTTCCATGCTACCAATGATACTGTTAATTTCATCTCTCGTAAATGTTCTTCCTACTGGTGATGGTCTCTCGTATTCTCTTGTTCCGTGCTACCAATGATACTGTTATTTTCATCTCTCGTAAATGTTCTTCCTACTGGTGATGGTCTCTCGTATTCTCTTGTTCCGTGCTACCAATGATACTGTTATTTTCATCTCTCGTAAATGTTCTTCCTACTGGTGATGGTCTCTCGTATTCTCTTGTTCCGTGCTACCAATGATACTGTTTTTTTCATCTCTCGTAAATGTTCTTCCTACTGGTGATGGCCTCTCGTATTCTCTTGTTCCATGCTACCAATGATACTGTTATTTTCATCTCTCGTAAATGTTCTTCCTACTGGTGATGGTCTCTCGTATTCTCTTGTTCCGTGCTACCAATGATACTGTTTTTTTCATCTCTCGTAAATGTTCTTCCTACTGGTGATGGCCTCTCGTATTCTCTTGTTCTGTGCTACCAATGATACTGTTATTTTCATCTCTCGTAAATGTTCTTCCTACTGGTGATGGCCTCTCGTATTCTCTTGTTCCATGCTACCAATGATACTGTTATTTTCATCTCTCGTAAATGTTCTTCCTACTGGTGATGGTCTCTCGTATTCTCTTGTTCCGTGCTACCAATGATACTGTAATTTTCATCTCTCATAAATGTTCTTCCTACTGGTGATGGTCTCTCGTATTCTCTTGTTCTGTGCTACCAATGATACTGTTATTTTCATCTCTCGTAAATGTTCTTCCTACTGGCGATGGTCTCTCGTATTCTCTTGTTACGTGCTACCAATGATACTGTTATTTTCAGCTCTCGTAAATGTTCTTCCTACTGGCGATGGTCTCTCGTATTCTCTTGTTCCGTGCTACCAATGATACTGTTATTTTCATCTCTCGTAAATGTTCTTCCTACTGGTGATGGTCTCTCGTATTCTCTTGTTCCGTGCTACCAATGATACTGTTTTTTTCATCTCTCGTAAATGTTCTTCCTACTGGTGATGGTCTCTCGTATTCTCTTGTCCTGTGCTACCAATGATACTGTTATTTTCATCTCTCGTAAATGTTCTTCCTACTGGTGATGGCCTCTCGTATTCTCTTGTTCCGTGCTACCAATGTTGCTGCTATTTTCGTCTCTCGTAAATGTTCTTCCTACTGGCGATGGTCTCTCGTATTCTCTTGTTCCGTGCTACCAATGATACTGTTTTTTTCATCTCTCGTAAATGTTCTTCCTACTGGCGATGGTCTCTCGTATTCTCTTGTTACGTGCTACCAATGATACTGTTATTTTCGGCTCTCGTAAATGTTCTTCCTACTGGCGATGGTCTCTCGTATTCTCTTGTTCCGTGCTACCAATGATACTGTTATTTTCATCTCTCGTAAATGTTCTTCCTACTGGTGATGGTCTCTCGTATTCTCTTGTTCCGTGCTACCAATGATACTGTTTTTTTCATCTCTCGTAAATGTTCTTCCTACTGGTGATGGTCTCTCGTATTCTCTTGTTCTGTGCTACCAATGATACTGTTATTTTCATCTCTCGTAAATGTTCTTCCTACTGGTGATGGCCTCTCGTATTCTCTTGTTCCGTGCTACCAATGTTGCTGCTATTTTCGTCTCTCGTAAATGTTCTTCCTACTGGCGATGGTCTCTCGTATTCTCTTGTTCCGTGCTACCAATGATACTGTTTTTTTCATCTCTCGTAAATGTTCTTCCTACTGGCGATGGTCTCTCGTTTTTTCTTATTCCGTGCTACCAATGATACTGTTATTTTCATCTCTCGTAAATGTTCTTCCTACTGGCGATGGTCTCTCGTATTCTCTTGTTCCGTGCTACCAATGATACTGTTATTTTCATCTCTCGTAAATGTTCTTCCTACTGGCGATGGTCTCTCGTATTCTCTTGTTCCGTGCTACCAATGATACTGTTATTTTCATCTCTCGTAAATGTTCTTCCTACTGGCGATGGTCTCTCGTATTCTCTTGTTCCGTGCTACCAATGATACTGTTATTTTCATCTCTCGTAAATGTTCTTCCTACTGGTGATGGTCTCTCGTATTCTCTTGTTCCGTGCTACCAATGATACTGTTATTTTCATCTCTCGTAAATGTTCTTCCTACTGGTGATGGTCTCTCGTATTCTCTTGTTCCGTGCTACCAATGATACTGTTATTTTCATCTCTCGTAAATGTTCTTCCTACTGGCGATGGTCCCTCGTATTCTCTTGTTCCGTGCTACCAATGATACTGTAATTTTCATCTCTCGTAAATGTTCTTCCTACTGGCGATGGTCTCTCGTATTCTCTTGTTCCGTGCTACCAATGATACTGCTATTTTCGTCTCTCGTAAATGTTCTTCCTACTGGCGATGGTCTCTCGTATTCTCTTGTTTTGTGCTACCAATGATACTGTTATTTTCATCTCTCGTAAATGTTCTTCCTACTACTGATGGCCTCTCGTATTCTCTTGTTCCGTGCTACCAATGATACTGTTATTTTCAGCTCTCGTAAATGTTCTTCCTACTGGTGATGGTCTCTCATATTCTTTTGTTCCGTGCTACCAATGATACTGCTATATTCGTCTCTCGTAAATGTTCTTCCTACTGGCGATGGTCTCTCGTATTCTCTTGTTCCGTGCTACCAATGATACTGTTTTTTTCATCTCTCGTAAATGTTCTTCCTACTGGTGATGGTCTCTCGTATTCTCTTGTTCCGGGCTACCAATGATACTGTTATTTTCATCTCTCGTAAATGTTCTTCCTACTGGTGATGGTCTCTCGTATTCTCATGTTCCGTGCTACCAATGATACTGCTATTTTCGTCTCTCGTAAATGTTCTTCCTACTGGCGATGGTCTCTCGTATTCTCTTGTTTTGTGCTACCAATGATACTGTTATTTTCATCTCTCGTAAATGTTCTTCCTACTACTGATGGCCTCTCGTATTCTCTTGTTCCGTGCTACCAATGATACTGTTATTTTCAGCTCTCGTAAATGTTCTTCCTACTGGTGATGGTCTCTCATATTCTTTTGTTCCGTGCTACCAATGATACTGCTATATTCGTCTCTCGTAAATGTTCTTCCTACTGGCGATGGTCTCTCGTATTCTCTTGTTCCGTGCTACCAATGATACTGTTTTTTTCATCTCTCGTAAATGTTCTTCCTACTGGTGATGGTCTCTCGTATTCTCTTGTTCCGGGCTACCAATGATACTGTTATTTTCATCTCTCGTAAATGTTCTTCCTACTGGTGATGGTCTCTCGTATTCTCATGTTCCGTGCTACCAATGATACTGTTATTTTCAGCTCTCGTAAATGTTCTTCCTGCTGGTGATGGTCTCTCGTATTCTCTTGTTCCGTGCTACCAGTGATACTGCTATTTTCATCTCTCGTAAATGTTCTTCCTACTGGCGATGGTCTCTCGTATTCTCTTGTTCCGTGCTACCAATGATACTGTTATTTTCATCTCTCGTAAATGTTCTTCCTACTGGCGATGGTCTCTCGTATTCTCTTGTTCTGTGCTACCAATGATACTGTTATTTTCATCTCTCGTAAACGTTCTTCCTACCGGCGATGGTCTCTCGTATTCTCTTGTTCCAGGCTACCAATGATACTGCTATTTTCATCTCTCGTAAATGTTCTTACTACTGGTGATGGTCTCTCGTATTCTCTTGTTTCGTGCTACCAGTGATACTGCTATTTTCGTCACTCACTTATGTTGTTCCTGTGGTCCTTGTTCCTCGCTCGTGTCCATTTCTGAAATTCTAAAAATCTCTGGTTCGTTCCAGGGTTTTTGTGTAACCCTTGAAGTGACCTGATCAAAAGGTGCTGATTTCACAAAATATTGTCCCGTCATCGATACGAATTTTCCAAATAAATAGGGCTCTTTTGCAACCAAAAGCAGTTTACTTAGCATCAACAAATATGCCGAAATCCAGAGACCCTGTCATATAGAAAGACAAGGTCTCATTCTAACATTTAAAACGGTCGTCTTTGTTGTGATCTAAATTAAAAGGAAGGAAATAGAAGAGTATAGGGTTAGAGTTAGAGTTAGTAAATGAATAAGACGATGAGTATGGACGAAGACAAAAGATTAGAGAGTCTATGAGTAGCATAAATATCCTGGATGTAGAGAACGTTTAAGAGTTCATGTTATGAGAATGTTTGTATGAGAAAGTCCGTACGTACACAGAGGTCAAAGTCAGGCCGTGTCCATGGGTATATGTAGGTATGTGTGTGTGTGTTGAAAATAAACGGCAGTCCATTATGAGAGAATGCGTTTACCCTTTTTAAGTTGGTATTTTTTTATACGATATTTGAAAATGTTTTTGCTTTTCAGTGAAAAGTCTCTGGTAGAAAAATGTTTTAGCGGTTTGAAACGTGTTTCATCTTTTTCAGTGAAAAGTTGTTGTTTTTTATACTATGCCTGATATAGTTAACTTGGCTGGTAAACAATCTGTGTTTTGTTTTTTTTGTTTTGGTTTTTATTTTTTATTATGACGAAATTGAGGTTTAACGATCCTGAAAGTTTGCTTGTAAAGTCGAAGAACGGAGACGAACAACAAAACTTTCAGTAAGCTGCATGCTACTCAGATCATCAAAATTCTTGGCCTTTTGGCTAAGATCAAAGTGTAGTATCTGTTCCGACGGATGCTCACTCTGTAGACCGGTATTGTCTTGGCCTTCGGGCCTTGATTCCGTCGGTCTGAGGTACTATCCTGTGCAGTTCTAGGAGGTCCACCCTCCCAGGCTTTGCCTCCCCCTCTTTGGGGAGGAGTAAGTTTATTGCTTACTGCCTGAGGCGCCCCTACCGGGGAATGCCGACGGGGCTGCCCAGGCAATTTTTAATGGTCAGAGTGCTCACTTTCTTGGGCGCTGGCTTTTCAAACTCCACTTTCCCAACCCGACCTTGGATCACATCTTGCTTTTGGGAGTAAGATAAAACTGGCCTTGTTCCTAACCTCCTGGAGAGGAGGTAAATAAATACTCAGATCATCAAAATGTAGAATAGAAAGACAAAGTCTCATTCTAACATTTAAAACAACTTTACTGGGCCATCTTTGTTGTGGTGTAAATAAAAATGAAGAAAAGAGAAGGATATTAGTAAATGAATAAGTCCATGAGTCTGGACGAAGACAAAAGGTGAGAGAGTCCATGAGTAGGATAAATATCCTGGATGTAGAGAATGTTTAAGTATTCATGTTATGAGAATGTTTCTATGCAGGTTTCAAAGTCAGTCCGTGTCCATGGGTATATGTAGGTATATGTGTGTGTGTTACATTAAGTTCACGTGTGTGCGGCTGTTGCTATGTTGGATCCTTGGGTCTTGTTGTCGAACCCAGGGCCAGACAGTCCAGAGAGGGAGTCTGGTTGTGTCCCAAGAGAGAAGTTTTGTGGTCGGTCCGAGCAACGTGGATGAGTAGTTGACAGTGTTGTCCTGCGGTCGAAAAAAAAAAAGAAGAAGTTTGCAAGCGTTGGCTTTTATTACCATCGGTACCCTACTCAGTTTGTATGAGAGATGGCCCCTGATTGAGAAAACCCGAGACGAAGTTAAATGCTTGCACCAATCAGCGCCCAGCTTAGAAATCAAGCACAGATTGAAAATATCGCTAACCACAGGTTGACTTGTTGCCGCTGCAGCTGTTGTTCTTGTCGTTTGTAGTACAACCCTTTCCTGACAACATCAAACAACGCCATAAACGTCCACCCACCGATCTCACTCAAACTCCCACATCTACTGACTGATCTCCAACCCCCCCTCCTACTACTGACATTCGTTCTCCTTCCCTTGCCAAACTGATCGGTGCCTCTCCAGTCATATAAAACAAAACACTTTTAATAAAATTCAACCCCTTGTAAAAACTTTCCTTTGTTTCTGTGTTACTGCAATTCTTTATTTTTTTTTATCAATATTTAACAACTTGATGGCCTCCTTCAGCTTAGGAAAAAGAAAAAAAAGTCAAGCAGAGAAAAAGAAGGTGAATAAGGAGATTGTTTCTGTATGGCTTTGCACTTCTCAGCCAGAAGCTGCCACATTCTCAGTGTATTGCGAGCATGTGCATTGTCAGGGTAAAAATGAGAACTTGTATACGAAAACATATACACATACCTAACTTAGTATATATATACTAGAAGAATACCTGTCCCAGGACGGATAAAATTAATTCCTCGGACAGAACAGTTTTGCACCACTTTTATGTCCCTTACGAAGATTAAAATTAACATATGATAATACTAAACCTGATGTCTAGAATCCGTTTTCTAATTTTGATCAAAATTCATTAAATGATTTTTATTCTAGAAACTGTCTAAAATTTAAAGCGTAAGCTAAAGGGGTCTTAAGAAGAAATTTAAGTTCAGGGAATCTTGCTTAATTTGTGTCTAATGACTATGGATCAAATTTAATGCAAATCTGAAATATTTGAGTTTTCAAATGAAAGGTTGTGCCCATGTTATTCCACCCCCCTCTCTTTAAAATGCTCAAAAGGAATTAAAATTTGGGGAATATTTATTATTCGATGTCTAATACCTATTATTAAAATTTCCCTAAAATCAGAGGTATCTGAATGTTAACAAAGGGCTTTCACCCCATTTTTACCCCCTTTACATAAAACTAAATTAAACTAAAGCTGTGTTCCAAAATTCATAATGATCAGTTAATTAGTTTAGGCATGAATCCTGTACATGCAAATATATAAACATGGAAAGGTACCTAACTTTACATATATATAAAAATAGGCATGTGTATATGTTTATATATTTCTATGTACAGAATTCACTTCTAAACTAATTAACCGATCATTATGAAAGGTAAGGGTGAGTAATGTGGGCTATATTTAGTTTAATTTAGTTTTATGCAAAGGGAGCAAAGAAGCAGTGCAAGTGCTTTGTGAAAATTTAGATACCCCTGAAGTTTGTGAAATTTTAACAATAAGTATTTAAATATTTTGGTGATCAATCCGCCACATCTCAGTACAGACCGATCAGTCTCCTATGTATCATGAGTAAGCCGCTTGAATCTGTGATCAATCAAGCAATTTCCAATCACTGCAGCAAATACAATCTACATAGTGACAAGCAATACGGATTTCGTCCTGCAAAGTCAACTGCTGATGTGCTAACTGTAATATCATATACAATAAGAAAATCTCTTGATGGAGGCTTTTAGAGCAATAGCTCTTGATCTATCGAAGGCCTTCGACACGATCTAGCACAAAGGGTTGTTTTGCAAACTTGCCAACTATTGAATATCTGACAATATCTTTGCAACCATCGAATCCTTTCTCTGTGATATGTTTATAAAAAGTAGTTGTGATTGGCAGAGCTCTGAAACACACAGAATTAACACCGGCATGGCTAACTCTCTTTCTGATTTTCATTAATGATCTTCCAAATCATATCCTGAGATCGTTTGTTAACATCTACACAGACAACACGACTGTCTATGGCTGCACTTCAAAGCACATTGATGATCAAGATCTCACTCATTCTCTCTCTTCAGACCTGGAGCATGTGGCACACTGAAGAAAAAGACGCGTGTTACATTTAACACCTCTAAAACCAAGCTCCTTTCACCACCAAGGCTCGGATACCTGTTTTGCCCCAGTTGAAATGAATGGCTCTCTCCCTGAAGAAGCCCCTTATTTTGATAAGCTCATAGGTCCAACGTTCACTCCAGATCTAAAATGGAAGGCATATATTCAGTCCATTGCTAAAGTCACTGGAAAAATGGTTGGATCATTCTACCGCTCGAGAAAGTACCTGACACCTGATGCAATCCTCTACCTATATAAGAGTTAGATACGTCCAAAGATGGAGTACTGCTGCCACATCTGGAGAGGTGGCGCACTGAGCACTCTTTCTTGCCTTGGTAGAGTACAAAATTGACTTTGAAATCTGGTGGGGAGTGATCTTTTCTTTATCTTACAACCCCTTTCTCACAGAAGAGACATTGCTAGTCTCTCTCTGCTCTATCTTTATGACTATGAGAGGTGCTTGGCTGAGCTCAAATCTTTGGTTCCTCCTTGTAAGCCATTCACAGCAAGAACTCGTTTTTGTAACGACAAAAAAAAAACTGTCCTTTCTTTCAGGCGGAATTTCCATGAACAGAGCTTCTTTGCAAAGGCTTCCCGTCTGTGGAACACATTGCCACGGGACTGCTTATCTGCAGATTACAACATGGTAGTCTTCAAATCTAATGTCAACAGATTCTTGGTATGAACCGTCCTCACAAGTATTCGATCTTGGTCCATTCCATCAATCATTCTAAATCCTCTCATAAGGTTCTTCATCTCTCAACTGACAAGCAGTCAGAAAAGGGGAGAAGGAATGATTTGACGTGACAGGTAGTCGTCGCATCTCTTGCGAGTGGCCGATGGAGCGAAACAATTCTCCCTGTTGTGTCTGAAGAAATTCTGGAGCAAAGAGACCGGATCCGTCGCAAACGACGTTTATATATGTCCTAATCAGCAGGGGCAGTGACCGGAAACATATGATCCCTATTTTGGCGTTTTCTGCGGAGTGTTGAAAAACGCCTGTCGACTGCTGTTGAAAGGTGAATTCCATAATTCCATCTCATTAACCTTTATCCTCGAGTGGCTCTGACCTTGATAACTGATGATTCATTAGTGAAAAAAAATGGTACTGCTACAGTTTTTGAACCAAACAAAACCGACTTTTCGTTCAGCCTTTTCCGACTGTTTACGTAAACAGTCGGAATGTTCTGAAGTGCTTATCCAATTAGAAGGGAAGAAAAGCAGACGACAAGTTAAATTTTAAATTGATTAAGTCGTAAATGTGCGATTGTCAAGAATTTCCAACAGAGAAAAACAGGGGGGGGGGGAGATAAAAAACAAATAGTCAACCAATAACTGTAATAAAAGTAGGTTAGGGGTACGTTAGGGTTAGATAAGGGTTAGTTTGGGGTTAGGTTAGGGTTATGGTAAAAAAAAAACGGTTCTGTTTTTGTCTGGTTCAAAACTGGACCAGTACCGAAAAAAAAAATGTTAATTTAACTTTCTTGTGAAAAGTTAAAAATAAAAATGATAAAAGTTGTTTCATTAAATTTTTTTTGTCAAAAAATGAATAATTTTTCATAAAGATATACATACAGTGAGTGTTTTTCTTGCTTTAAATGTTGTTTCATTTTTCTTTCTGTTTGAATACCGCCTCATTTTGATTTTTAACGTCGGTTCGTTTTCATTTGTCTTTTTCTGGTTGTTTACGTAATTCTGCGTCGGCAAAAGTCGGTTTTGTCTGCTTCAAAAGCTGTACCAGCACCACAAAATATAAAAAGGAAAAAAACCCTAGGTAAACAAACATCCATTTATTCAACTTTAGTATAATAATAGATAGATATATGTTTGAAGAGAGAGAGAGAGAGAGAGAGAGAGAGAGAGAGAGAGAGAGAGAGAGAGAGAGAGAGAGAGCGACAGACAGACAGACAGACAGACAGACAGACAGACATACAGAGGAAAGAAAAATGACATATATAGATGTGGTAGAAAAGGAGAGAAATAGAAAACAGAAGAAAAAGGAGAGAAAAGAAAAAAGAGAAGATAAAAGAAAGAGATAAAAAAAGAAAAAGGAAAAATCTCAGACACGGTGAAAAGTAACACCCACCGGAAGTCAGGGAGGGTAGGGGGTAGTCGGTCAGGCAGACTTATTTTTTATTTAGGAGAAAACCCCGGAAATAAAACTGACACTGAGCCGTAAAAAAAAACAATCTATGATATAAATAAATTTGATTAATCTGTCTGTCTGTCTCTATTAATCTGTCTCTCTGTCTCTGTGTGTGTGCCTCTCTCTTTCTTTCTTTCTCTATCTCCCCGCTCTCTTTCTCTCTCTCTTTGGGGATGTAATGGAAAACTAAGTTCTACACCAAGATCAAGCAAAATGTTTCTTTGAGTAAAATTTTATGAGGAATTCAATCGTGGCATTAATTTTGTATTCGGGTATTTTTACAATAATTGTGGGGTTCGCATTCATGCCGGAAATCTATAATCAGCAAATACAAACTGCAGGTGGAATCTTGATAAGATGATAAAACGCTGTTGATAAACTGGCGATTGTGCAGTATAGTTAACAAGAAAAAAGAGGTGGAAAAATTTAAAGAAATTTACAACAAATAGCACTTTAAAAAATCGCAAGAAAATGTAATTTTCTATTGACTTGCATAGCTTTTCAGTTTTGACACTTTCTTTAAGTGTTTGTTTTTTCAGGTTTTGTATTGTTGCCTCGGAGGCTTGTAAAAACAGATTGAAAATGTTGCGACCATGCGAACCTTCACTGAAGTCGGCCATTTTGAATTCAGACTGTAACAATATCGGAATTGAACTAAATATTAAATTGAAATAATAACGCTTTCAAAGACTTAAAACACAAAATAATTATGCAGGTAGGTAGAAAAGTAACTTTTATTGCGTTCGGTAACAGTTATTTGTTGAATATTTGTTGTTTTTTCACCCCTTTTTTTCTTGTTAACTATACTGCACAATCGCTGATAACCTTAATGTGTTTAAGTTTATTAAAAAATATAGTACAAATTAGTCTCTTGAAATCTTTGATTTATTTTGTTATATTTGTAGAACCTTGTTTCAATAAGCAGTATTGATTTACTCCTCTCCAGGAGTTAGGCACAAGGCCAGTTTTTATCTTACTCCCACAAGTAAGATGTGACCCAAGGTCGGGTCGGGAAAGTGGGGTTTAAAAATTGCCTGGACAGCCCCGTCGGCATTCCCCGGTAGAGGCGCCTCAGAAAGTAAGCAATAAACTTACTCCTCCCCAAAGAGGGGAGGCAAAGCCTGGGAGGGTGCACCTCCTAGAACTGCACAGGACCAGACAACCTCCAATAGACCGGCGTAAATCCAGACCCAAAGGCCCGAACGATACCGGTTTATTAGGCGGGGTAAAAACTGAGCAAGCGAATATTTTGTAAAAAAAAATGATCAGTTCTTGATTGGATAAGAATCTTAATATAAAAATCTTCTTTCAGCCAATCAGAAGCGTGGAAAACGTACACCTTTGCAATATTTAAAAAAAAGAGCCATTTCAATATTTTACGCATAGTGCTGGGAGTCGATCAAAATTATATTTTAACCAAAAATCTTCAGCTCACAAATGAGTCTGTCAATTTCTGTTTAACCTGCCACAAGAGAGCACACAACTAAAACTCTCTCTCTGCGACAGCCGTAGGGGCACACAACAAGAAAATACCACAACCTTGCAAACACATGCAGGAAAACAACTTTTTTTCCAAATCTGCCTAAAAAACAACTTTCTTTCCAAATCTGCCTAAAAAAAACTTCTACTTCACACATCTCCCACGTTGCCGATAGCAACCACACTGAGACTCTCACAAACGAGGCCACCTGAAAGAAAGGACATCTCGTCACTGAAATCTTTGGTGTTTCTGTATTATTGGGGACACATAGAATTTTTATTTTAATTTTAGAAGAGTCAGTTGAAAGGGGAGATAATTCAAACTGTTTTTTTTTTTTAACAATAACGCATGAGAAAAATCCAGAGGATTAGTAAGAAAAAAAAAAGGGTACTTATTCAGTTTGCGGACCTAGATGAAATAATAACGTTATAATTTAGAAAGCCATTCTTAACACAAGGAGGTGAGGTGGAGTTGATTAACTATTATGTACTTTCACCTAACAATTTAATAAACAAAATAGTTATTTAGCCCCCTGCTAAGAATGGCTTTCTAAATTATAACGTTATTATTTCAGCCTGGTCCGTAAATTGCATAAGTACCCTTTTTAAATTTATTTTCTTACTAATCCTCTGGATTATCCTTATGGATAATTCAAACTGTTTTTTTTTGTTGTAACCATAAGGTTACAACAAAAAAATAACAGTTTGAATTATCTCCCCTTTCAACTGACTCTTCTAAATTGAACATGAAAATTTTATCTGTCCTCAATGATACAGAAACATTAAATCTTTATTTTGGTTATTTTTCCAAGTTGTTATCTTTTGTCGACACAACTAAATATACTGGTGATACCAGATCAGGCTGCCCTGTGACTCCCTGAGACGAAATTCACCTACATTGACGTTTTTTTTTTTTTTTTTTTTTTTTGTTTGTAAAACTTAATTATGTTCTACAAAACCAAAAACAAAAACAACAGCCCCTCTCCCT
This sequence comes from Sepiola atlantica, assembly GCA_963556195.1. NCBI lineage: Eukaryota > Metazoa > Mollusca > Cephalopoda > Sepiida > Sepiolidae > Sepiola > Sepiola atlantica. The sequence continues at coordinate 72,295,020 of OY744529.1, forward strand.
TTCTCCCTCCCCTTTTTTATTTTTATTTTTCCTACCCTACTCCCGGTCCTGGATATGACCTTAAACTACATCCGATGGTGAGATCCGGCTTACGGACTTTGGGGAATGTGGAGCCTCCTCTTAATTACCATTGCTCCCAGGTCCACCCTGACCCGGAGTGGTAGTACCTGTTAGGGTCCCAACTATGGGTTAAATAGAAACAGATATTAAAAGGGGAAAGAAACAAAAAAGAGAAGAAAACAAGACCAGATTCGGCATTAAATAACCCAAAAAGGGTTGATATGCCGTAAAACAAAACTACCAAACTACCAACTAAATATATTTTTGTATGGATTGTTTTGTCATTCTTTTGATAATTGTTCATCACTGTACACATTCTCTATTTTCACTTTGTGCTTACCCCAACTCACCAGTCGGTGGTTCAGTCGTGAAAATAAACGTTGACTCAGGGTGTGAACTTGCGTTTGTGTGCGTTCACTGCACACATCGTTGTCTTCGTCTGGATTCAGTAGTTGAATTCGACACAATCATGTAGTCTCGGCCACTGCTGTAACAAAAGGATTTTCCTTCGAAACGAAATAGCAACTCAAGTTTGAAACAAGTAACAAGTAACTATTTTGAGATGTTACAATGATACTTAGTTTCTCTACCGAACGACAGACTTGCAATCGGGACAAACATCTCTTCCCACTGAACACAAACAGTTCCTCTGCCTAAGGCTCTAAAGGCACCTCTGTTTCTCAGACCAACAGAGACTAAAGTAACTTCCACTGTGGTTTGCTGGAATATATATATATATATATATATATATATATATATAGAGAGAGAGAGAGAGAGAGAGAGAGAGAGAGAAAGACAGACTTTAATTATATAATATATATTGACTTATATATATATATAGAGAGAGAGACTTCTTTAATTATATAATATATATATATTGACTTATATATATATATATATATATATAGTCTCGGAAGTTTCTCAACCATTAAAACTATATAAAATATATATATATATATATATATATATATATATATATAAAAAACAACAAAAAAAAAAACTTATAGTCTCAAGTCTTCCAGTGGAAAATCACTCATGTAAGTCAATTTATTTTTTACAGTTATTATATTAGTTAGTTTCTAACACTATTTTAAGGGATCATCAGTTGTTTACCATGAAAAACTGTTTCGGGAATATATATATATATATATATATATATATATATATATATATATATATATATATATATATATATATATACGAGAAAAATATACCTCTCAGGATGGGTTAAATTATTTCCCCGAATATAACAGTTGTAAAAATTAAATGTATTTAATGAGGCGATATTGGGATGGAAAGAAGACGAATAGAAATACCATGTGGTATCTTAGAAACCCCTCTCCTCAGTGTAAAAAGGAACCAGAAGAAAGGGGAGAGAAAATTGGGTTTATGTTTCTACTCGGCGAACAAGCTGCAACAGTGCATTTTTGTTGCAAGCACACACCGTATCGTGTACGTTATCAAAGTTACGAATAATTGTAAAGAATCGCAATATTTTGCAAGGAACAAAATTGCACGTTTGGTTTTCTGGAAAGAAAATTTACTACTGCACCTTGCTATTCGGGGAATAGAAACAGACCCCTTCTTTTTTCTGCCCTCTAGCGCATTTTAACAATGATGAGAGCGATTTAAGATGTCACGTGACTATAAAAGAGACATGTGGTATTCTATTTATCTTCATTTCGTCACAATGTAGCCGCTTAGATAATTTAATTATTACACAATTTGTCCACTAGTTTTATGGCCCCTACCAAAGATTAAAATCAAGATACATATACTAAACCTTATTTTTAGAATCTTTATTCCAATTGATTGTGATTATACAAAATGAGAGAGAGAGAGAGAGAGAGAGAGAGAGAGAGAGAGAGAGAGAGAGAGAGAGAGAGATATTACTGTCATATTGGGTAGGCCACACAACACGACGAGTTGAGAATTATCAGCTGTTTAATCTATGGACATAAAAACTCACTGACCAAGACGTCTATTATCTGGAGTGGACATTAATTATGTATAATTTCAAGTAGCCTGTTTTCTCAGAATTAACCCTCGTTTCCAAGAAGCCATTATTTTCTCAAAGAAGCCAGCCAATTTCTTGGGTTGTCTTTTCTCTTAGCTATATATTTTCCTCGTATTATACTCACTAAAACCCTTAAAAATAAACTTAAAAAAAACCTGAAATTTGTGCAATATTTATTAATTAATGTCTAATACCTGATGGTTAAACTTCACAAAAATCGGAAGTATCTGAATTTTCACGAAGAGCTTCTTCTTTGTCCTCTCTTCATAAAACTAAATGAAACTAAATATAGCCCATATTATGACCTCTGACGCTTACCAGCTGTGTTCCAAAATTCATAATGATCGTTTGTTTAGGAGTGAATCCTGTACATACAAATGTGCCAAATGGCATCACTGATTTTATTTTCTCCCTTCTCTTCCATTCTCTCAGTTTATTTATTTTTTTGAAGACTGGTTGTCTGTCAGTGTTAGGGTTAGTGTGCCATGGTAATGTGATCCACAGATGGAAGCCCTTGCAAAGAAACTCTGCCCATGGAAATTCTGCTTGACATTAGGCACATGGAAGGAGAAAGGAAAATCTTTTTTCATTGTGGTAGCAAAAACGAGTTCTTGTTGTGAATCTCTTACAAGAAAGAACCAAAGATTGGATCTCAGTCGAGCACCTTCCATGGAAATAACGATAGAGTAACGAGAGACTAGCAAACTCTCTTCTTTGATAAAGGGGCAGTAGGGAAGAGAAGATATCATCCTTCACTAGATTTCGAGGTCAATTTTATACTCAGTCTAGGCAACAAAGAGTATTTATTATTTATTATTTAGAGCAGCATCTTCTCAGATGCGACAGCAGTACTCCATCTTATCTCACTTTTATATAGGTAGAGAGTTACATCTAGAGTGAAGTACTTTCTGGAGCGATAGAATGATCCAACGATTTTTCCAGCAACCTTAGCAACAGATTGGATATAAGTCTTCCATTTTAGATCTGGAGTGAAAGTCAGTCCTAGGAGATTATTAAAACGAGGGGTTTTCTCAAGGAGAGAGCTATTCATTTTAACTGGAACAAAACAAGCTCAGAGGTTCTTCATGTTAAATCTGGTTAAATTTTACCCAATAGCTTTGTAACCTATAAGTATTTATTGTTTTTAGTAATAGTAGCTGTAGTGGTATTAATATGTTTATCTTCTATGACACATCCAGCATTTCAAGGATGCTTCATGGGAGATTTAGTCAATTTTGTCCAGTAGGTTTGAAGCTTGTAAAGGACCAACATACAGATACAAACAGATATTTGACCACCCCTCTTGCTCTTTGGGCTTATTTTTCTGTTTCCTTTAGTAAAGCTGTGAAAAGTAAAGTATTTCTTTAAGATTATAGTTGTAATCTTTCACGCAGTGTAGATTGATACTTTGGCTAGCCTATATTTTAATAGCAATAACTACAAGCTTCTCTATAAATCTAGTAAGCATGAAAGAAGTCCCTCGTTCTCTCTCTCCCTTCTTGCTTGTGTCTTTTTTGTCTCCCCTTCTCTCTCTCTCCTTGTCTGTATTTGTCTCTTACCCTTTCTCTTTCCCTCTCCTTGTCTGTGTTTATTTGCCTCTCTCCCCTCCCCCTCTCTCTCTCTCTCTTTGTTCGTGTTTATTTGTCTCTTTCCTCCACTTTCACTCCCTGTCTGTGTTTATTTGTCACCCCCTTTCTCTCTCCCGCCCTATCTGTGTCTATTTCCCTCTCTCTCTTTCTAATTGTCCCTCCACAAGTTTCTGTCTCGCTCTCACTATCTGTGTCTATTTCTTTCTCTCTCTCTCTCTCTCTTTCTCTCTTTCTGTTTCCCCCTCTCTCTACCTGTCTGTGTCTATTTCTCTCCCCACTCTCCCATTTTATCTATTCCCCCTCTCTTTATCTATATGCCTGTCTCCTTCCTATTTCTGATAATCTGTCTAAGTGTTCAACTCTAAAGTAAATATAAAATGTTCATCTTTACTCCTTAGTAGTGTTTTCTATTATCTCTTTAAATCAATAGAAAGAGGGGGATAGATGATTGGCCGTAAAGGATACATTCACAGACTATGGGATCAGCTATGCCGATTTCAAACCCAATTGGATCTATTGTCATCATTTACATATTAATACTGTTGGGAAAGATATGAACCCGAAATTTCTCCCCTCAACGATGGGTAAAATAGCAACTTTTGTTCTATTAATCATATTCAATGATTCATTTACAATATATATTATTTTAATCATGTGACATCGGAAAGATTTCAAGTTCGATTCCAGTTGCTGCATAAGTTTTACTGATGGAAGAAATAATGTAAGTTCTGGAGAAATAAAAAGTTGATCCAGTCAGAAGTAACTCCTAGTTAAGGAAATGAAGATCCATTAGTCTGGTCGCTTATTTCTGCTAGTATATATGATAAACGAACATATACTACACGGCTCCCCCAAAAGAGGAGATAATGCCTGGAAGAATGGTATCATGACAACAGAACAGATATTACACTACCTTCTCTACCCCACCTGAATTGACCATCGAAAGATAGTATATTATAGTCTGAAATAGTATAATAAAGTGAATTGCGCATTAAAAGATAGTAATTGTATAGTATTGAGTTCAGACAAACAGTTACCAAATCTTTATTATGAATAGATTGAATAAAATCTATTTTAAGTTAAAATGTTTGTCATCTCCTTCTTCACGAATATACCCGTCTTTTGAGAACAAGATCAAGAGAACATCTTCAGCTCGGGCTCATGAGAAACCAACAAGGCAACATTGCCCTCATCAGTGCTGTTGCTAATGGCTCATGGATCTCTCCCCAAGTCTATGTCATGGGGGCCTTCACCAAGAGACTGCCCACCTGGCACGGTATTCCCCCTGGATCTGAACGAGTTGAGTCGGCTTATTAAGAAGTAGAAAGTTTCTAAGGAATATTACATACACGCATGGTCTCCAGTTGCATGCATGTATATCCCCGTCAGAGACTACTCTTTTTGAAACACACCAACATTTTATAATTCCATCACTAAAAATCATAGGATTATCAAATTTTCATGGAAGTTTCGGCATTTTTTCAATAAATTAGATATTTCGAGTTTGACAGAATTTAAGTTTGGGCCAGATTAACATAGATGCGCACTAATGTTATTGTATTATTTAGATTATTCCAACTACTATTCTCATCTTGGATGTTATTTTCACAACGTTTTGGCCGATGTAACCTCTGACATTTTTCAGGTTCATATTGTCGAACTCGGGAATCTATACAGAATTTTGAACTGAACCCTTTATTTAATCCACAGGGTTAGATTCTTCTCGTTGTTCTCTCAACCATGACTGGGTAGAAGTGTTAATTAATTTTTATTTTATTTATAGTTAGTATCGCCTGTAGTGAAGATTGAACCCTCAACCTCCAGAAGACTGTCATTGACTGTTATAATCCAAATGATAGAAATTATCAATACGCATCTAAAGAATTCCAATTTGTTTTTTTTAAATATGCTGTTACTGGTAAAACGGACTTTATATAATTTTTTCAACAGAATTTTAAGTAAGAGAACCACCACCACCACCACCACCATCTTCCTCCTCCTCCTCCTCCTCCTCCTCCTCCTCTCTGGGAACCCTACATCAAGCTTCAGCCCACCCCAGTTGGTGGTTCAGGTAGATAGTGTCGGTTCTGGTCCTCAAACAAGCAAACGAATATTTTTGTAAAAATATCAACTGCTGATTGGTTAAGAATTTTAATACAGAAATTTTATTTCAACCAATCAAAAGCTCATAAAATATACACTTTCAGACCTTTTGAAAAATAGACGTTGGAATATTGGCACCATGTACTGGGAGCAAGCGAATTAATATTTGAGTTAAGCATAAGGAATATTCACCACAGTCAGCCCGGAGAAGCTTATGTTCCTTAGAGATGTTTGACTGGAAGATACCAGTTGAGGATTCGGTCTTGACAATAAGTCCAGCAGAAACTTGGTCATTTTGGTGGCCTTTTATGAGGTATTGGTCCCGGGTAGTCCTAAGAGGTCCACCCTCCCAGGCCTTGCCTCCCCTCTTTGGCATGGAGTTAGTTTAATGCTAACTGCTTGAGGCGCCCTGGCCAAGCAATACCGACTGAACTGCCCAAGAATCTTTAAAAGGCCAGAGTGGCTCTTCTTTAGGGACACTGGCTTGATTCTCCCCACCTTCCAGCCTTGTGCCACCAGTCAGCCTGAGATCTTCCACTGTGTGAATCACTTTTTTTACCTGCTGCCGGCGATTAATTTAGACTGTCCAGTTACTGCTAATCTCGCCTCCTGCTTAACGAGCCACTCCTCAAACAATGACGCTTCTTTTTTTCAGGGTCAGCTCGAGAATGTTTATTACCAGTGATTTTATATTTGGCTATTTCTTTCGTCAATATGCGATACCATGGTCATGATTTGGATTAAAAGACTCTCACTTTTGAGTTCTCTGGAAACAAAGATTGGCAGCGTTGCCAGAATCAGGCAAGTAATTTGAAATAGATTAAAATCAATAAATGTCAGACGATGATTTGTAATTCGAAGTTAACAAAACTGAGAATATAATTTGTAAAATGATACGTCTTTGAGTAAAAAAACAAAATCAAAAAAGATACAAAATTAATTGAGACAAGATGAGAATCAAATCAAGGTGTACAAAAATCTTGCAACTTTTAAAGAAAGAACCGTTTCCCAGTTCTTCACGAGATTGGTTTCTCTGTTTAATGGCAAATCAACCCTTTTGGGTTATTTAGTGCTGAAGCACAATGCTCTCTCTCACTCTCTCTCTCTCTATTTTTCACTCTCTCTCCCTTTCCCCTTCTCTCCCTTGCTCTCTCTCTCCCTCTCTCTGCTTTTCGTCCTTTCCCTCTCTCGCTCTCTCTCTCTCTCGCTCACTGTCTCTTTCTTCTCCCCCCCACCCCACCCGCTCTGTCTCTCTATCTGTCTGTGTCTAGTTGTTCATCCCATCTCATCCCTGTCTGTTACTATTTCTCTCCCCCCTTTCCTCTTTGTCTATTCCCCCTCTCTCTCTATCCCTTTCTCCGTATCTCTGTATCTGTATGCCTGTCTTCCTCCTCTTCTCTCTATTAGTATGTTTTCTAAGTGTTAAACTCTAAAGTAAAAGTAACATTTTCATCTTTACTCTTTTGTAGTTATTTCGACACAGTCCTGAGTAGGTATCATACCAGTCGAGGATACAACTTCTACAGTCAACCCTAACCCTAACCTGAGTAGGTATCATACCAGTCGAGGATACGCCTTCCATAGTCAACCCTAACCCTAACCTGAGTAGGTATCATACCAGTCGAGGATACACCTTCCACAGTCAACCCTAACCCTAATCCTAACTTGAGTATGTATCATACCAGTCGAGGATACACCTTCCACAGTCTACCCTAACCCTAACCCTAACCTGAGTAGGTATCATACCAGTCGAGGATACACCTTCCACAGTCAACCCTAACCTGAGTAGGTATCATACCAGTCGAGGATACACCATCTAAAGTCAACCCTAACCCTAACCTGAGTAGGTATCATACCAGTCGAGGATACACCTTCCACAGTCAACCCTAACCCTAATCCTAACTTGAGTATGTATCATACCAGTCGAGGATACACCTTCCACAGTCAACCCTAACCCTAACCTGAGTAGGTATCATACCAGTCGAGGATACACCTTCCACAGTCAACCCTAACCTGAGTAGGTATCATACCAGTCGAGGATACACCATCTAAAGTCAACCCTAACCCTAACCTGAGTAGGTATCATACCAGTCGAGGATACACCTTCCACAGTCAACCCTAACCCTAACCCTAACCTGAGTAGGTATCATACCAGTCAAGGATACGCCTTCCACAGTCAACCTTAACCCTAACCTGAGTAGGTATCATACCAGTCGAGGATACACCTTCCACAGTCAACCCTAACCCTAATCCTAACTTGAGTAGGTATCATACCAGTCGAGGATACACCTTCCACAATCAACCCTAACCCTAATCCTAACCTGAGTAGGTTTCATACCAGTCGAGGATACACCATCTAAAGTCAACCCTAACCCTAATCCTAACTTGAGTAGGTATCATACCAGTCGAGGATACACATTCCACAGTCAACCCTAACCCTAATCCTAACTTGAGTAGGTATCATACCAGTCGAGGATACACCTTCCACAGTCAACCCTAACCCTAACCCTAACGTGAGTAGGTATCATATCAGTCGAGGATACGCCTTCCAAAGTCAACCCTAACCTGAGCAGGTATCATACCAGTCGAGGATACACCATCTAAAGTCAACCCTAACCCTAACCTGAGTAGGTATCATACCAGTCGAGGATACACCTTCCACAGTCAACCCTAACCCTAATCCTAACCTGAGTAAGTATCATACCAGTCGAGGATACACCTTCCACAGTCAACCCTAACCCTAACCCTAACCTGAGTAGGTATCATACCAGTCAAGGATACGCCTTCCATAGTCAACCCTAACCCTAACCTGAGTAGGTATCATACCAGTCGAGGATACACCTTCCACAGTCAACCCTAACCCTAATCCTAACTTGAGTAGGTATCATACCAGTCGAGGATACACCTTCCACAGTCAACCCTAACCCTAACCTGAGTAGGTATCATACCAGTCGAGGATACACCATCTAAAGTCAACCCTAACCCTAACCTGAGTAGGTATCATACCAGTCGAGGATACACCATCTAAAGTCAACCCTAACCCTAACCTGAGTAGGTATCATACCAGTCGAGGATACACCTTCCACAGTCAACCCTAACCCTAACCCTAACCTGAGTAGGTATCATACCAGTCGAGGATACACCTTCCACAGTCAACCCTAACCCTAATCCTAACCTGAGTAAGTATCATACTAGTCGAGGATACACCTTCCACAGTCAACCCTAACCCTAACCCTAACCTGAGTAGGTATCATACCAGTCAAGGATACGCCTTCCACAGTCAACCCTAACCCTAACCTGAGTAGGTATCATACCAGTCGAGGATACACCTTCCACAGTCAACCCTAACCCTAATCCTAACTTGAGTAGGTATCATACCAGTCGAGGATACACCTTCCACAGTCAACCCTAACCCTAACCCTAACCTGAGTAGGTATCATACCAGTCGAGGATACACCATCTAAAGTCAACCCTAACCCTAACCTGAGTAGGTATCATACCAGTCGAGGATACACCTTCCACAGTCAACCCTAACCCTAATCCTAACCTGAGTAAGTATCATACCAGTCGAGGATACACCTTCCACAGTCAACCCTAACCCTAACCCTAACCTGAGTAGGTATCATACCAGTCGAGGATACACCTTCCACAGTCAACCCTAACCCTAACCTGGGTAGGTATCATATCAGTCGAGGATACACCTTCCACAATCAACCCTAACTCTAATCCTAATCTTAACTTGAGTAGGTATCATACCAGTCAAGGATACACCTTCCACAATCAACCCTAACTCTAACCCTAATCTTAACTTGAGTAGGTATCATACCAGTCGAGGATAAACCTTCCACAATCAACCCTAACTCTAACCCTAATCTTAACTTGAGTAGGTATCATACCAGTCAAGGATACACCTTCCACAATCAACCCTAACTCTAACCCTAATCTTAACTTGAGTAGGTATCATACCAGTCGAGGATACACCTTCCACAATCAACCCTTACCTTAACCCTAATCCTAACTTGAGTAGGTACTATACCAGTCGAGTATAAACCTTCCACAGTCAACTCTAACCTTAACCTGACAGAGTCTGGATCATTTTTAAGTAGATGATGTAGTATTGTTCTGTGCAAATCTAGAAAGTCCACCCTCCGAGGCTTTTTACATTCTCTCCTTGATAAGGGGTTAATCGACAAGGTTGTTCAGGCATTTTCTATAGGTCAGAGTGCATTTCTCTTAATGTGTTGGCTTTTCAAAATTTTACATACATATTTTTTTTCTGGTCAGGAATAAAAATAAAAGAATGGAACAAAAAATGTGGCTGTTGTTATTCTTGTTGTTAGCAGAAGAAGATTAAATCTGAACAGTATAGGGAAATGTGTGTAAAACAGGAGACTTCGATGGTATGGCCATGTTGAAAGAATGGATGAGAGTTCTTGTGTTAGTAGATGTAGAACAATTGAGGTAGCAGGTTTAGTTCACAGGGAAAATGTTATGGTGACTTACCTATCTACAACATGGACTCTTCTTCTTTGCTCAATAAATGCCAACGGCAATTAACTCTCGCCAGCAGAGAAATCCAGTAAGATAGTTCGAACTCTACTTACCAGGTGCATATTTCTTCCCTCTGTACTCTATTTTCTTAATACACTTGTTTCTACTTTATACCGTGTTCGTTTCTTCATTTCGGTCTCTTTAAACAGGGCCACAACAGAAAACATGGGAGAAATTGATAAGGATAGATTTGAAATGGAAGTCCCCAACATCAGAAAATAGAATTTTCAACAAAAGATTCCATTTTTGAGGAGGAAGAAAGAAAAAGATTCCATCATGCTCCCAACACGAGGATTTCGAAGAAATCTAAATTGTACTACCATGTAAAAAAATAGGGTCAGTCGACTTTATTTTTATTAAAAAACTTTTTAATCAGGAACACATAAATAAGTTGAATAAGCTTATTTTTTCCTTTTCGCTCAGAAGTAAATTGAAAATTTATCTTCCAATCGAAAAACTTTATGACTATGTACTAAAAAAAACAACAAAAAAACCACGTAAAATCGTTTCCTATTTTAAAAGACAAAAATGAAGGAATTCAAAAGCGCTATGTTGGACTTTATTAAGTATCAATAAAAACAGCAAATCCGACTATGAACAACTGGAAAACCAGAAGAAAACGGAAGAAAAAAATGAGAAGAAAATGGAAGAATTACGTCTAGAAATTCAAAAACAAAAAAAAAATGAGTTGGACCAAGCACTAACAAACACTGCGATGACTTTAAATTTGAGCGCAAACGACTTTAATTGCTTAATCTTTGCACAGGGCTTAGTATCAAATACGGATGCAGAAATCAGATAGGTTCTTAATAAACTCGAGAACGAACCTAATTTAAATTGTAGAAGACTGACAGCATTTTGTTACTGTTCGCCAAGATTCAAAAGGTATCGAGCAAATTGGCGTGTCACATATTAGAAAAGTATGCCACAAAAAATAAAATATGATCAACCAAATACAAAAGTATCTTGCCACCTAAACCGTGTTTTGGCTGCAGGTAATTGCATTAATACAAAGGTTGTACATAAAAATTAAAAAGTGCCTAAAATGTAGCCTCGTCGAGCACAAAAGTACACACTGCAGAGTTAAATAAAAGATTAAAAAGAGTTTTGTAAAAATTACTAAAAATGACGAAGCTGAAAATATCAGGAAATTTGCACAGGTAAAAATATTAAATAAACACATAAAGTTACAACTCGACTCAAATTCATATCTGTCAATAATAAATCTTCAAATGTGGAGAAAACTAAGCAAACCAACAATGAAAAAACAAACTAAAACGTGAGAAGCATGACGGCTGAAAGAAACTCTGAAGGCGAACTAATTTCAAACGTTACATTCAAAGGGAAAACTTTGAAATTAAAAACGTGCGTAATGACTAACACAAACAATCTTTTTGGAACTGACTGGATAGAACAATTTCAATTATGGGATATGCCCATAAATTCTTTCTGTCAGAAAATTGAAATGCCGAAACAGAGAGACTAAAAAGAATTAAAAGAAACTTTTCCTGAAGTTTTCTCTGGTGGACTTTGGAGATGTAAAAAGCGATCCGCCAAGTTTGAATTGAAACCAAGTATTCAACTAGTTTATAAATAAAAATGTTCCGTTCGCATCATTAAATCAGATTAACGAGAAACTAAATAGACTCGAATAAATGGGTGCATTATCAAAAGTGGAGTACAGTGAATCGCCTTCACCTGGTGTTTACGTTAAAAAGAAAAGTAAAGAGATCCGTGTTTGTGCAGATTTCTCTACAGGGTTGAAATAATGCGCTAAAGGATTACCACTATTCACTGCCGAGTCCAAAAGCGATTTTCACAAATCTCAACGACAGAAATTGTTTTTCAAAGATTGATTGGAATGATGCTTATCTCTAAATATCTGTGGATGAAGAGTTCTCAAAGCTGCTATGTATAAATACCCATAGGGGTTTATACAAATTCGAACGATTACCATTTAAGGTTAAGGTCATACCAGCCATTTTTCAAGAAGTTATACATACCATGCTTAGTGAACTAGAATTTGTGACAGCATACTTGAATGACTCTTAATAACAATGCTCCGTCTTCCATGATGCCAGCAGAGGTAATGTTTTTTAGTGTTTAAAATTTTTAAGATAGTTTCACAGGTCATCTCTGCTGTTGCCCTGTGGAACTATCTTAAAACTGTATGCATGAAACTTCTAAAACAGTATGTGGCGTAACTAAGCCTCACAAGTGGCGAAAACAGATATGGGGGTGGAACGACACTGTTGACAAATATATCAAAGCTAAGCGAACAGCCGTAAAGGAATGGAAAACTGGCAAGAAGACGAGAGCAGCTTATGACACAGCAAAACGCATTGCCAGGCAGGAAGTACACCATGCTCCCTATAATGGTGAGAATTTAGTGTACCGAAACATCAATCCAAAATCATCTATTGACTGGGAGGTCAGATGTGACGAGAAAATGTTGATGTGGTTGGCGAGACACAGGAGAGCTCTTTTTAACCGCCGAAGCAAAACAAAAGGCATGGCTGTCGCATTATGAGAAGCTTTTGAATACAGAAGTTTATTGGGACAAAGAAAATCTGCCTAATGTCCCACCAGTAGAAGGCCCATCCATCCCAATTACTACCGAGGTGGCTAGAATAGCTATTTTCAAAATTAAATCTGGTAAGGCGAATGGACCATCTGGAGTGGTAGTTGAGATAATCAAAGCGTCAGCTGATAGCAGCATATGCATGATCCAGCGCCTTGCTGCTACGATCATCCAAGATGAACGAGTACTGATTGACTGGGAAGATAAAAATGATGCTCTTGACCGAGGCAATTATCGTGACCTGAAGTTAACGGAACAGGTTATGAAAATTCTAGAGAGGAGAGTAGATAGCCTCATTAGGCACTCGTGCCGATTGATGATTCTCAGTTTGGCTCTATGCCAGGCAGAGGAACAACTGATGCCATCTTCATGGTGCGACAGCTGCAAGAGAAACACCAGGCAAGAAACATCTTTACATGGCTTTTGTAGACCTTGAAAAAGCCTTTGACCGTGTACCTTGCCAAGTTATTTGGTGGGCAATGAGAAAGCTAAGATGACTGGATTCTACATCTTATTCAAGGAATGTATGCTCGAGACAAAGTTCATGTTGGAGACAACTACAATGATGAGTTTCATGTGAAAGTTGTGGTTCATCAAGATTTATCATGTTGATCGAGGCTCTGTCACAGGAATTTTGCATTGGTGTCCCATAGGAAGATTTCTATACTGATGATCTTATTATCATAGCAGAATCGCTTGAGGAGTGTGTTGGGAGGCTTCTAGTATGGAAAGAAGCTATGAAACAAAAGGGACTTGTTTCACAGCTTCTTTCCTAAGCTGCATTCACCCTAAGGGACTTAGGGTGAATGCAGAAAAGACCAAAATCATGATCTGTGGTGTAGGTCTCGACCTGTTTGAGAGTTTTGGACGATTCCCGTGTGCTGTATGCCACACAGGTGTTGGCAGCAATAGCATCTTCTGCTATGGTTGCAAGTACTGGGTGCAAAAGAGGTGCAGTGGACTGAGGCGTTTGGTTGAAGATCCGGGTTTCAGATATGCAAGGTATCAGGGACAAACACGTCCTCTTGCTGGTAGACACTGACAAGTGTCCAAGCTGGCCCTGATGAGTTAGACGTGGTAGCTTCGTTTTACGATCTAGGATACATGCTCTCAGCTTCTGTGGGCTGTGAACTGGCCATGAAAACACAAGTCAAAACTGCCTGAAAGAAGTTAAGTGAACTGCAGCCATTACTCACTTCACGTCACTTCATGTACAAGTCTCAAGACTTACAGTTCCTATGTTCACAGTGCAATGCTCCATACAAGTGAGACCTAGCCTTTGGCCAAAGCAGACCTGTAACTATTGCAACACAACGACAAGACAATGATTAGACAGATTTGCAATGTGAAGATGTGACAGCTGTACGGTAGCAAGATCTGCTGGAATAGCTTGACAGCATGGACATTGATGTCATTAATAAAGAAAAAAAGGCTTCATTGGTATGGACCATTCAAAACCGGGACGTTCAAATAAAGTGATGAAGGGACGTTTTAAAATTGGCGAAAAAGTTTTTTTGCATGTTCCAAAACAACAGGTTCTACTGGGAAATAGGAACAGTGGATAAACATATCAGGAACATGATATAAATGATCAAAAGAGCCAAGTTTATCCATAAAAGACACGTGAACCAAATAAGGAAACGGTATTCAGATTGCTGTCGAAAACAATCCTCCAGAGGAAAACCTAATAGATGCTGTAGTCAGATACCTTCGATTTTAGGGAAATTTTAATAATAGGTATTAGGCATCAATTAATAAATATTTCCCAAATTTCAGTTTCTTTGGATCATTTTAAAGGGTTTTTAAGGGGTACAATATGGGGGACAACCTCCCATTTGAAAATTCAAATAGTTCAGATTTGCATTAAATTTGATCCATAGTAATAAGACACCAATTAAACAAGATTCCCTGAATTTCAATTTCTTCTTAAGACCCTTTAAGCTTAAGCCTTACATTTTAGATATTTTCTAGAATCCAAATAATGTAATGAATTCTGATCAAAATTGGAATTAGGATTCTAGACATAAGGTTTAGTATCATTATATATTGATTTTAATCTTCGTAAGGGGACATAAAAGTGGTGCAAAACTATTCTGTTTGGGAAAATAATTTTACCCGTCCTAGGACGAGTATTCTTCTTGTATGTTTATCTCCAAGTGTTTCTTGTCTTTCTTTTAAGCACAGCAGCAATATACTACAAGACTATTTAATCTCTATACTGATACAGTGGAACTATTTCTCACTGTAACACCGAGATTAAAACACCGATTTCAACTTAACACAATAGAAGAAAAATTATATATAATATACTGATCATGTGACCGAAGTCATAAGGTTAACTAATTTGCATATTGCTTTGCAAAAGAACATATTAATTAACTATTCGTTTCTATTGTTTTCGATTTTAATTGTTGTTTTCACTTTAATATAACGCATAGTTCTATTTACAAATATCTTTTATATCGTGGATAAATGCTGGGTATCTTATTGATGGAAACAACATTTCTTGTTCTTTCCGGTTAAATTTATTTCTGGGTGGACCTACTTGATTTTCAACAAGTTGCGATCCAGTTATAAATTATAAATTACCCCCCCCCCCCCCAACAAATAACTGGGAATAGATTTCCTCATTTTTCCCGTGCAACGCCTAACATGAGTCTTGCTAGTTTTTTTTTAGAATTTAACTACGTTTTAAATCTTATTTAAAAAAAGGGATTAATACATCCCCTTTATGACAATCTATATAGGTAGGAGTTCATTCTTATCAAATTTCAGGTTTGTAGGTCTCCCCCACCCACCGCCCCCTCGCCCCCATCATCTCCCACACCGTCCTATCATACGACCCTAAAATCTTTACTTTCCGTTTCTCTCATCTCAAGGCTAAATTAAAAAAGATTCAATAGTCATATCTCGTATCTCCACCTTCATAATTTAAATTAATTCGAGCCGCGACCAACGTTTGCCCCCACTCCCTTCGCATTTATTGTAATACCTCTCCTACTCTCTAATGATTTTATACTCCAAACCGTCGTATGCCACTGCCACCGTCTATTTGTATTTCATATTTTGATTTTTTTGCTTAAGCGGCTGCAGGTTGTGAGCCAGCTGCCGCCACCACCAGTTCGTAGGTCTAATAAGTAGTTAGCAGACAGACAGACAGACAGACAGACAGATATGTTTTTCATATCAACATAGATTTGTTTGTTACAATTTTTGTTGTTGTTCTTCTACTCCTGTGAGCCTCCCTCCCTTTCCTTTTCTCACTTTATTTAGGGGCAGCTGACAGATCATCCTACCCATCCCCTCTTAATAGAACAACAGGCCAGACACCATTTCACATCTGGATCAATGTCAGATGTTGTGACAGTCATTGTGATCTGCTATTACAGGTGAGTTTGTGGGTCATCGCACTAATATACATGATATCAAGGTTAGCTGATTAACCAATATATATATATATATATATATATATATATATATATATATATATATATATATATATATATATTCAAGATCAACAAAATGTGAACATTGTTCCAAGAATTCAAATCCAACGATTATGTGACATACGATCGTTTCCAAGACGATTTGGAAATATTTTATTTTACATTATGGTTCATAAGATTCCAAACCGTCTCTTCTTCAGCGCTCTTCACAACACCACACCCTTCAAGAAAAAATTTGATTTCCGTATTATCCGATAGAAACATATCTTCAGACAATATTGGAGACACATGGTCAAATCATGTAACCACATATGATAGAAAACAGTCAGCTACATAAGGGCAATGGCAGTTAAGGCATCTCAGACACAGCAAGTACAGCAAATTAAATCAAATTAAATATACAAATTATATATTTAAAATATTCATAATGTAGGATGAATCAGGAAGAAAAAACAGAATCATCTTCATTATCATATTCGGTTTAAAGTCTGCTTAACATGCTGGCATGTGTTGGACGACTTTTAGAAATTGACTTCCAAACACATCTCTTGTCAGGTTTCTTTGGAAATCATTTCCTCAACCGAGGAAAATTTTTTATAGGCTAGATGCCCCTCCTGATGCCAACCCAGTGAAGTGATGAGGACCCGTGTTTTGATTGAGACATTTTTTAAATTCTATATATTTATATTTATTAATTCATGTTTACGTACATATAAAAAGAAATTCATGGACACATGGCTATCAACCGTCATCAGCATGGCAAGGATCGAACCTACAATAATACTGTTTACAGTCTGGCGTTTTACCACAAGACCACAAACACCTTGCCAAAATCTGTACAAATTTTTATCGCCATAATGTTACGTAGTCTTTGTTATTGCTGTTTTCTTAGTATTTTTCCACTTCCTAAGTGGTAAAGAATATTGCATTAAGTCGCCTTTTTTAATAGGACGTTTAATAATTTTTTAATACATACAAAATGAATCCTTTTTAATTAATAAAAATATATATATATATATATATATATCATCAGTGTGGCTAGAGACAGAGAGGGTATCAACCACAAGATTCGAAACCCGGATGCCATGCCACCACCAAATTATGACCAACTGGTGTTGGATGTCTTACCATCTGAGCTATATATATATATATATATTCGATTTTCCTTTTTTCATATATATATATATATATATATATATATATATGCGTTTGTGTGAAAAATGAAAAAAGAAAAACCGAAAATGTCCCCCCCCCCCGGCCCTCGCCCCTATCCCCTCCCACACCATCCTATCATACGACCCTAACATCTTAACCTCCCGTTTCTCTCATCTCAAGGCTAAATTAAAAAAGATTCAATAATTTAAATTAATTTGAGCTGCGACCAACGTTTGCCCCCACTCCCTTCGCATTTATTGTAATACCTCTCCTACTCTCTAATGATTTTATACTCCAACCGCCGTATGCCACTGCCACCATCTATTTGTATCTCATATTTTGATTTTTTTTGCTTAAGGGGGTGCAAGTTCCGCTACCACCATCCATTCCAAAAATGTTGTACTTGTGTGATTTTTTTTTCAGACAATCATCCTAAGGAAGTCTTATAATAATGACGAAACGTTGATGAATATATAAATAATATTTTTTGGTTTTCCGTTTCCAATTACTATATATATATATATATATATATATATATATATATATATATATATATATATATATATATATATATATATATATATATATATATATATATATATATGTGTGTGTGTGTGTATGTTTATATATATATATATATATATATATATATATATATATATATATTCATGCAAACATTGTTAGAACAAAAAACTTCGTCTGTTTAATTATACCTTTTTTCAGTTTTTCAATTTTTCTGACGCTTTTATTTTGTATTAAAATCAATATCAAACCTCACAACTCAAACTATATTAACATATACTCTTGTAATCAAATGCAACCAAACTTCAGATTAGAAGAAAAAGCCATGACAAATATTATACACAGACACATATCCCCAATTGACAATAAAAATAAAATTAGACTCTTTATTTACTATAAGAAATTTAAAACCCAAAATCTTGTAGTAAAAAAACAACTCCTCCCTATCTCCAAAACTACTAGAAAGAACCAATGTTATTTATAAGTTTAAATGCCCTTTGAGAGAATGTAACTCCCATAATAATAATAAAGCTAATGGCTACATTGGTTTTACAACCACTACTCTATCCCGCCGCCTCGACATGCATCTTGTAAACTCTAGCTCAATTTACCAACATCTACAAAAACATGACTACCTTCCCTCTGATTTAAGACAAATTCTAGTTAATAACACTAACATTCCAAAACCAATTAAAAAAAATTAAAAATACTGGAAGCTATCTACAGAAAAACACAACAACCTACAATTAATAACATCATGTATGAAACCAGTGGCAACATTTCAAAATCCTTAATGTAATACGATTTTATTCTGTGATGCCACTCCGGCGTCACTGAATTTAAATCGTCAACGGTTTTCTTGGAACAATGCAAAAACGTTCTCTTCGTGTTTCTCTGTCGTCTTTAAAATAATTCTGTTCTTTCTCCAGCTTTTTTGTGTATTTGCTTTTAACACCTGAGGATGATTCGATGAAGAATCGAAAACGTTCGTGATACCTATGGGACATTTATTAAATTTTTTATTTTAATACAAAAAAGACCATAAAAAAATTGAAAAAATAAAAAAGGTATAATTAAACAGACGAAATCCGTTATTTTTAACAATTTTTACATAAATGAGAAAATGCTGCTAAATACACACACAGTATATATATATATATATATATATATATATATATATATATATATATATATATATATATATATATATATATGTATATATATGTATATATATATATAATTATTTTTATTTATGACATGTACAAAAAGATGCTACACCGGCATATCGATGTTATTGATAAATAGTTATTAGAAACTAAGATCTCATCAGACGGAAAAAGTCTGATCTTTCACTTTTTCCCCCCGCTAATGAGATCTTAGTTTCTAATAACTATTGATCGATAACATAGACATGTCAGTGTAGCTGTATAAATAAAAATAATTATATAAATAGCTCTATTTATTATTGATCACTTTTGTATAAGCCCAGTTGAAATTCTGTGGATGTTTATCCTGTGGATGTCTACTTCACCTGGATTACTATAGTGTGTGTGAGTTGGCTTAACAAGTTGTCGGATAAAATGAATTAATTCTGTATGTATAAACTTTGTCATTTTATTCATTTGATATTGTCTTTCACTCTACACATTTTTGGGTACAATCGGATGAAATATTTAATAGAATTTGATGATTAATTTCCTGGGGATTTTTATTCCAGAAAGAGAGTTCAGTTCTCGCACATGAAAAAGAAGGGATTATATTCAAAGATAAGAGCTGAAAGTTGAATTGGAAGCGACAGCTTTTGGAGAGAAAGAAAAAACAACAGTTTTACAAGTAATAAAGAATGATATACAACAGAAAATGGTAAATATACAGAATGAAGGGTTTGCAAATACATGCTTTCATGAGAACTTATCTTAATGAAGATTGTTCCGGTAACAGCTTTGTATCCTTGGCTCCGACTATTCTGGCTCTTTCGGCCATCGAAGCAATGACTTTTGCCTGCGAACTGCCTTCTGGGACTTCTGTCGAAATGCAATCAGGCCTGCAGGTACCGAAATTGAGAAACTAGAAAAAGAGGAATGGCTGCCTGCAACAGCTTTCAGTGGGCTTTGTCAGTGGGCTTTGTCGCAATGCAGTCAAACTGTTTACCAAGATCGTAGGGTAACTGAGAAAAAGAGGCTGAAGCCCAGAGCGTTTGAGTTTTTATAGACTGACTCATGAGATTCCTAAGGGAGTAATGATTGGGTTACCTTTTGGCCAATCCATGCGACCCTTAAAGTGACAAGGGAGACAACCACTGACCAATCAATGAATACCTTATAAATTCCAATAGTTTCTTAGAGATTGTACAGAGTGAAGATCTTGGGACTAACCGTTTTTGATAACAATAACTAGTTGATGACATTGATTATGTTGTCATCAATTCTGCTTTATGCAGAAGTCTACTTGCTTAACAAAACAATGAGATCGAATGTTCTCAATAATAATAGTCACTTGATATAATCAATATAATAATATGATAATAATAATAATAATATATATATATATATATATAATCAATATTGTCGATTGGCTATTGCTATCAAACACCGTTAGTCTCATTGTTTGTTCGTTTGTTAAGTGAGTCGGACTTCTACATAGAGCTCACAAAGATTGTGCCTCAGGATGGTCTGGTCTGCGTGAAGTCCTCTTCATTGGTTACATCTATTCATTAACCTGTTCGATTGCAAATTTTAACCCCTGCTACTGAGAGCAGCAAGTCAGGGAAGGGTTAGTCCAGAACACACAAAGGAGTAACGCAGAAGCAACATTGAAACTTTAATTCCATCGATTTGTGGTTCCATGCCTGCCACGCCTTTGCTTACCACACGCAGAGGCAGAGATAACCAGAGGACGACGGATCCTGATACCAAATTCTTATGGATTTTCACCTGGGCCCTGTTAGCAGGTTTGCGGTCCTAATACCACTTGATGCCAAACCTGTCCACCATAGGTGGCTCAGCGAGGAACCAGAGTTCCAAACAGCAGAGCTGTGACACTACCACGTTGTCACCACCCGTACCACGACTAGGAAGGGGCTTGCTCTCAGTATCTTCAATAAGTAGATTTCAATGCATTTAAACAGTTGAAAACTTTTAAAAGATAATTGAATTTCTTTTTTGGTTTATAAAATGAAATAAGACTGAGTTTAATCCCAGAATGAGAGAAAAAAAAAAATGTGATGACAACGAGTTCATCATTGATAGAAATCACATAAGCAAAATCTCTACAAATTGATAATTAAGTCTGATTTGTCTTCTCATACGTGACTCATAAGCCTAAATGGGAATAAATCGATAAGGATCAGAGCAGGAAAAGGTTCAGAGCGGAAGGAGAATAGGAAGATGAAGGGCAGTTATGTTGAATCAGTTGCATCAGATCAAAACAGGGGTTAAATCAAGAAGATTGATTTTTTTCTTTTTCTTTAGCTTTTGTGAAATCTCTGTCTAAAAAGTATCGAGACTATTCTTTTACAGCTATTTTTTTTACTAATAAGTCACTTTTTATCAAGGCCGTAAGCAACTCGAGGATAAAGGTTAATGATATGGATCGATTGTTAGTTGAATGATGAAGAATATTATGAGAAGATTTTTTCTTTTTCTTTAGCTTTTGTGAAATCTCTGTCTAAAAAGTATTGAGACTATTCTTTTAAAGCTATTTTATTTACTAATGAATCACTTTTTATCAAGGCCGTAAGCAACTCGAGGATAAAGGTTAATGATATGGATTGATTGTCAGTTGAATGATGAAGAATATTATAAGAGGATTTTTTCTTTTTCTTTAGCTTTGTGAAATCTCTGTCTAAAAAGTATCGAGACTATTCTTTTACAGCTATTTTTTTTACTAATAAGTCACTTTTTATCAAGGCCGTAAGCAACTCGAGGATAAAGGTTAATGATATGAATCGATTGTTAGTTGAATGATGAAGAATATTATAAGAAGATTTTTTCTTTTTCTTTAGCTTTTGTGAAATCTCTGTCTAAAAAGTATTGAGACTATTCTTTTAAAGCTATTTTATTTACTAATGAATCACTTTTTATCAAGGCCGTAAGCAACTCGAGGATAAAGGTTAATGATATGGATCGATTGTTAGTTGAATGATGAAGAATATTATAAGAAGATTTTTTCTTTTTCTTTAGCTTTTGTGAAATCTTTGTCTAAAAAGTATTGAGACTATTCTTTTAAAGCTATTTTATTTACTAATGAATCACTTTTTATCAAGGCCGTAAGCAACTCGAGGATAAAGGTTAATGATATGGATCGATTGTCAGTTGAATGATGAAGAATATTATAAGAGGATTTTTTCTTTTTCTTTAGCTTTGTGAAATCTCTGTCTAAAAAGTATTGAGACTATTCTTCTAAAGCTATTTTATTTACTAATGAATAACTTTTTATCAAGGCCGTAAGCAACTCGAGGATAAAGGTTAATGATATGGATCGATTGTCAGTTGAATGATGAAGAATATTATAAGAGGATTTTTTCTTTTTCTTTAGCTTTGTGAAATCTCTGTCTGAAAAGTATCGTTTTACAAATACTACACACATCTAGAAAGTAACTTTTTTTTTTTGCTAATGAATCACCACTTATCCAGGCCACAAGCAACTCGAGGATAAAGGTTAATGATATGGATTGATTGTCATTTGAATGATGAAGAATATTATAAGAGGATTAAAATAATGAATGGGATGAAAAAAATTTGATTACTTATGAGGCAAGTATTTGTTGACATTGGATTTGAAGACAGCCATGTTGTAGTTTGCAGGGAAGTAGTCCCGTGGTAATGTGTTCCATAGATGGAAAGTTCTTGGAAAGAAGCTCTGTTCACGGAAGTTCTGTTTGATGTGAGGCAGACAGATGAAGTAAGGAAAGTATGTTGCAGTTGTGGTAGAGGACGAGTTCTTGCTGTGAATGTCTTGCAAGGAGGAACCAATGAAAACTTATTTTTAACCCCTTTCATGATTTTACTCGAGATATTATATATTTAATTTTTTTTCTGGAAAGGCTCCAGATATTTCAAGAAAATACTCACATTAGAAAATGGACTTATAATGTGATATTTCATAGGT
Source organism: Sepiola atlantica (assembly GCA_963556195.1). Lineage (NCBI taxonomy): Eukaryota > Metazoa > Mollusca > Cephalopoda > Sepiida > Sepiolidae > Sepiola > Sepiola atlantica. Next base: position 72,318,153 of record OY744529.1, read on the forward strand.
TTCGTAGCTTCTGCACCCTTTTCTTTCACACACACGAGCTGCTTCGAGAATTGCATAGCTCTGATACTGAAGGGTGAGGTTTTGTTTTTCTTTTGCCTGTTTCTACTTACAGCTTTCACTTTAATTTTTTTTAAAACTTGAGTAATAATTAAGCATAGAAAAATAGTTCATCTGGAAAGGGATTAAACTCACCTGATGATTTCATAAATATCTAGAGAGTAATGAGACTATTATCTATTGTTTTTAAAATGACTTAATCAAGTTCATTTTAGTCTATAAAAGTCGAGAAGATGATGAGGCTAATTTAACAAGTAGACAGGCCTGAGAGATCACAAATATCAATCCTGTAGTTTGAAAATAAAAATGAATAAAATGTTGCTTACTGTAACAATGGAGGCGAAAACGAAGGCTTACCAGCGTGTGGGATGTTTCGCGTGTTGAACATCCGTTTTCCAGTGGGAAAAAAAAGAACTTGTGTTCGTAGTTGCAGATTTTTTTTTAAGTGAAATTAATTTGCATATGTGGAGAGCAACTACTTTTAAGAAGGACGGATTGGGGACAGTCGAATTTTGGACAGCTGAGAGAGAGAGAGAGAGAGAGAGAGAGAGAGAGCGTTGGAATTTGAGAGTGGTCAGTGTTTGTTGCAGTGTTGTTGAAGAAGAGTTCTCATTTTTTTTGTTCTTCTTCTACTTCTTTGAAGTGTCTTTGAAGTGTCATGTGGTCATACAATAGTTTCTCACTTTTTTACGCCGTCTTTTGCATTATTGTTCTACTCTGCAAGATCCTTCAAGCTGCACCGGTTAGGCAGTAGAGGGCAGACAAGGCAGTGTTGCATCGTAGGATCCCCCTCTTCACATTGACAGATGGTTGGGTCAGTTTTGTAGCCCCATATACTCATAGCAACTTTTGAGCGCCACATTCCTATTTTCAAGCGGTTGAATGTTTTGTGCATAAGCTATTTAAGTGGGAACAAGCCGCACATAAAAAAAATCAGTCAAAACATTAATAAATTTTAAATAGATATTTGGTTAGAATTGTACTAAATTTAGCATGAAAAGCCGAATCATATCAGTGATTTTTTTTTCTTACCAGTTTTATTTTCTACCAGTTTTATTTTGTTTGAAAACATGTTACCTATTGGTGTTCCTAAATCCTTGTTCCAAGTACAGATGCCTGTGGGACAGGAGAGAAGTCTCATTGGCCACGAAAGGGAGCCTCTACCAGGCAATTGTCCAGATCACCCTCCTCTATGGCCCTGAAACCTGCTCAATGAAAGATTGAAGTATTTGACAACGACTCTGTTCATAGCATCCTTCATTGACATCACATCGATCGAGTGTCGGTAACCAGCCTGTGTCAACAACTGAATCTGTGACCCCTCTCCTTTAAGCTGTTGCAGCGATGTCTTTGTAAGTTTGGTCATGCCACTCATTGTGAAGCAGGAGAATTGATTCAAGACATTCTCCTTCAGCTTCTAATACTCAACTGGTGCAAACATGTTCGTGAGCAGTTGGAAACCTGGGCAACTTTTAGGAGAGTAGAAAGTGAACTTTGGGTTTACTTTCGGCAGCCTCGTAATTCTTGCTTCTCTTATTTTGTCCTTTACTTCTCACATTTTATGAGCGATGTTTCTGACAAAGGGGGAAGAATTGCTGCTTTCTGCGTAGGAATCTATCAATCTAACATTAATCGTTTGGCTAGTTTTTTTTACCTTGAAGTGGTGATTTCCTTTTTTGCTCCTTACATCAAGTGGCTTCATCCCTTGTCTGGAGCGATTTCCAGAGAAAAGCAAAAACTACCATTAAGGGGGACCTCGGCAGAATCTTCGGCCCGTAAGTTGTTGGTCTTCGTCGATGGAATAGCGACTGACTTACCATCTCAATGGAGCTCGTGCAGGATTGCCAAGTGTGAGTTGCTATGGTCAGAGATGCTGTGTGGGTAAAGAAGAAAGCTGTCTCAACCCACCCAAGGTGAACACCACTCTTAGAACAAGAAGAAGTACAGTAGTTGTATGCTATCAAGTTTTACCTATGTGGAGTTTGTGGACACTTGAGCTTCTTTGTAAAGGCTTCCGGTCTGTGGAACACATTACCACAAGACTGCTTTCCTGCAGATTACAATATGATCGTCTTCAAATTTAATATCAACCGATTCCTGTCATGAACCGTTCTCACAAGTATTTGAACTTGGTCTATTCCATCAATACTTCTTAATCCTCGCATAAGGTTCTTCATCTCTCAACTGACAATCATTCCATCTCATTAACCCTGATCTTCGAGTGGCTTTTTGGCCTTGATAAGTGGTGATTCATCTAGTAAAACACAAGGCTTCAATTAGTGAGCATGACAGTCTGGAGCATTGTTTCATATTCAATTTTTGATCTTGAACCAAAAATGTCTTCAATGAACAACAAAATCAAAGGAATTGATAAAACTTTTTAAAAAATAGATAATAAAATGTTATGGTATGTTAGAAGCATTGTTGAAATATGAATTATATATTTTTAGAAAACCATATAAATGCATATATTGAAGATAAAACCCGGTTACAAAATGTTAAGCGTGTATTGTCCATCCATATATGTTGTATCATAAAAGCAAATATATGAAACAAAGGAACAAAACAGAAGGTGATATGTTTGAAATAAAGGTTCGCTCCCAGTTGGATTGTGTGCATAAAAATGCGTATATAGGTTCAAGAAAGTCTGAAAATGTGTGCAGGTGTGGGAGAAGAAGTTGAGAGAATGTGTCTCACATACCTTGAATTTTATGCATGCGTTACATGCACATGTTTTCAGGTGAGAAAGAGAAAAGAGAGAGAATCTCTGTTTCCACTTTTATACTCCTGATCTCAGTGTCATCTGGAGTGGCGAAAATGGAGATAATTAGGTCTGAGTGCCCTCTGGTGTATGCATGTATAAATGAGTGTGGAAAAGGGTGGGTAATGCTATACCTCTCATGCAGTTATTTTGAAACTGTTACTATTCAGTGACTTCTTGTATCAAATACAAGACGACAAATAAGTGAATGTGTGGAATCTCCAAAATTGAATGAGAACACGCGTGACTGTGATGTCAGACAAAAATTCAAGAAGACAACTTCTTTTACTATCCAGACAATGATAGGTTAACAATGGCAAGCCAATCTCCTCCAACACACACACACACGTTTGTGAACAATTTGGACCATGCCTGGAAACTGGCATTCCAGAACCCATGAAATAAAGAATGATAAAACTTCAGCCACCTCTCTCGTGATGTGAGTTACACCCCAAACAGAAATAAGCACGTGTGTGTTCCTGAAAAATGGGCAATGCTGGCTATACAATATGGCTTGGTATCGATGTAGCATGAATTTACTTTGGTATGATATCTACATTTATATTGCAATCTACGTCTCATAAATCTACTTTGTTATGCTATTTACATCTCATATTGCAATCAACACGGTACAAGAGCAAGTAAACAACTTTTCCTAATTAGTTTTGAAACAATATGTGGTTAGATATCCTGGAACCCTAACCCCGAACCTTAACATCTAATCGCTAACCCTAACTTTAACCCTAACGTTCAAAGAAGAGACTGTGCTACACTTCAGCCAATTATTCAACGAGAAGTCGCTGAAGGCTCAGTAATCTATTCCTTGTAGATATCAAGCCAAAATAGAGAGTTGTACGGTGTAGATATTTTTCCTTGTAGATATCAAGCCAAAGTAGAGAGGCGTACGGTGTAGATATTTTTCCTTGTAGATATCAAGCCAAAGTAGAGAGGCGTACGGTGTAGATATTTTTTCTTGTAGATATCAAGCCAAAGTAGAGAGGCGTACGGTGTGGATATTTTTTCTTGTAGATATCAAGCCAAAGAAGAGAGGCGTACAGTGTAGATATTTTTCCTTGTAGATATCAAGCCAAAGTAGAGAGGTGTACGGTGTAGATATTTTTCCTTGTAGATATCAAGCCAAAGTAGAGAGGCGTACGATGTAGATATTTTTTCCTTGTAGATATGAAGCCAAAGAAGAGAGGCGTACAGTGTAGATATTTTTCCTTGTAGATATCAAGCCAAAGTAGAGAGGCGTACGGTGTAGATATTTTTCCTTGTAGATATCAAGCCAAAGTAGAGAGGCGTACGGTGTAGATATTTTTCCTTGTAGATATCAAGCCAAAATAGAGAGGTGTACGGTGTAGATATTTTTCTTTTGTAGATATCAGACCAAAGTAGCACCATATAAGGTTGGGGCTTCAAAACGGGTCCTTTTTCCTTGGCACAGAAAACACTTATTATGGCTCTGGTCACGTTACCCTACTCAGAGAGAGGTGTTCAAATAACCAGTTTTGGGGAAAAAACTATCCTTTTGTTTAGAGACTGTTGATGCAGAAAAAGATAACAAAAAGTTTATTATTACTTATGTAAATAGAATTAGAGTCACATGAGAAGCAATGATAGAGAAAATATTTACGAATATCAAGTGGAAATAGGAAATACAAATCCGGTTTTGTGATATCTGGTTTCACACACATATTACAGTCCACATTAGAAAAGGTTTCTTAAGTGTGTAAAAAAGTTACATTTCGTTGTTTTTTTTTCTTTGTTGATTCTGTTAATATTAGAATTGGTTAAAATCAGGTACTCACAAGAGGGACCACATCCAACTATCCTTAGTGAAAGTTCTGTTATGAATCTAAAGGATAGGAATAGTTAATATTTCATTTTATCACGATTAGATTAAATCAACAGTGACAATGGATGTAGAATATAAATTATAGATTTAAATAAGTGACGTCAAGACAAGCGTTCGTAGACTCATTAAATAGAGAAACAGACAAAAGAAAAACATTGAGTGTCGCGAAGAATCCATCAGAAAAGGGAACAAAGAGATGAAATAAACAAGTTAAATAAACGACGATGACATTGCGAATACACGTCTGAAAGATAAGAATAGTTGATATTCTATTTTATCACAGTTAGCAACACGTGAGTAGAGAATTTAAATGAATTATCTGTGCATGCATAAAGTTGCCAAGAAAAGTCATGTATTACTTTGGCAGTTATGCATGTGTTGAAAATAAAAGATAGTAAAAATCTCGGGGTTAAAAAAAGACGTAACATTTATTAATAGTTTGTCTTAACGAACTATAAAAGCCATAAATGAGACATGTATATGTAGATTAAACATATAATTAAACACATTGTTTCCATACAGATAAAATGCACAAGTTATTGATAAGAAGATAAAGAATGTATGTGTGAAACACAAAGGTAAAAACTTACCTTTTCCCCATGGACTCTTTTCTGTTAGAGAATATGCCCACTCAAGGCATGTCTGTTCGGTTCTGTGTCAAGCGAGCAAAAGAGGATGAATTATGGTCTTGATTATCGACCATGAGGTTGTACGAGAGTTGGCGACGAGACTTGAGGATTACCTTTTTGTTAGCAAGGGCTCCCAGACCTAAGGGACATAACTCTGTCCTGAAAAATAATTTCTCCCAAGGGGAGATAACTCAGAACGTATCTACAAATCAGATAGAACTTGATTATGGCATACTGCGTCATCAGTCTGTGCCGGTATCAGTGTATGCTAGGGTTATGAAGTTAATGGGAAGAGGAGAAATGACAAAAAGAAAGATAGGAAAAGGAAGAAAAGAAGGAAGAAAAGAAAGGAAGAGGAAAAGAAAGAACCGAAAGAAAAAGAAAAATAGGAAGAGAGAAAGAGAAAAAGAAAGTCAACTTATGGGAAAAGAAAAGAAGGAGAGATGAAAGAAAAGAAATAAAAATAAAAATAGAATGGATGAGGAAGAATAAAGGAAGTAGAGAGTGTGAGAAAGAGAAAAGATAGAAAAGGAAAGAAAAGTGGAAATAAAGAATAATAAAACCAAAGGCAAAAAGAAAGATGAGAAGTGATGAAAAGGCAGAGAGATAGAAAGAGAAAGGAATAAAGCAAATAAAGAGTAGAAAGAGAATTTAGAGTTAAGAAAAGAGAAGGAGAGAATAAAGAAAAGTAGAACAGAAGAGAGGAAAGAAGAGAAATGAAAGAGGAAAAAGAAAATGAGAAATATGAAAAATAAAGGAAAGTAATAAAAGAAGAAAGAGAGTTGATAGAAAGGGAAGAAAAAAGAGAAATGAAAGAAAAAAAATAAGAAAGATGGATGGGAAGAAGAGAAAAAGGGAAAAATAAAGAAAGAGTGATAGAAAAGAAAAGGAGAAATGAAAGAAAAGTAAGAGAAGAAATAAAAGAGAAAGAAAAAAGACATAGGAAGAGAATTTATAGAAAGGAAGAAGAAATGAGAGCTAACATAGCTGGAAAAATGGTTAGATCATTATTCTGCTCCAGAAGATACCTCACTCATGACTCAATTTTCTACCTGTATAAGTCAGATACGTCCTAAGATGGAGTACTGCTGGCACATCTAGGAAGGTGGCACTCAGAGAACTCTTTCTTGTCTTGACAGTGCAAAACCGACTTTACAACCTCATTTCGTCTCCTCCTTACAATCTCTTACTCACAGAAGAGACGTTGCTAGTCTTTCTCTACTCTATCACTATTTTCATGGTAGGTACTCTATTTGTGGAACGCAACAATAGCACGGAAGTGCTTCGCTGCTGACTAAAACATAGTCGTTTTTAAGTCCAATGTCAACAAATACTTGTTGAGCCGTCCTCTTAAGTGATCAAATCTTGCGCTTTTCATCCATTGTTTCCAATCATCTCATAGTATGGTTCTACATCCAACTGACAATTTCATTATCCTCAGGTGGCCATTGGGCCATTGATAAGTGATAACCTATAAGTAAGAAGAGAAAGGAAGATAAGAAAGAGAAAAGTAATTTATAGAAAAGGAAGGAGAAATGAAAAGAAAGAAGAAAAAAAGTAGAGAAATGAAAGAAGTGAAAGAAAAAGGATAGAAAAGGAAATAGCAGGAGAGATAAAAGAAAAGAAAATAAAAGAAAAAAGTAAGAGGGGAAATTAAAGAAGAAACTTAAAACGAAAGATATGAAAAGAAAGAAATAAAATAAAATAAAGAGAAGTAAAAAATATAATTTATAGAAAAGGAAAGGGAAGGAGAAATGAAAAGAGGAAAACGAAAAAGAGGGACAAGCAAAGGAATGGAGAAATAAAGAGAACTGTTAGAAAAATTAGAGAAATGAAACGAAAAGAGAAAGCAATGAAAAAAGAGAAAGAAAAGAGAACTTAGAAAAAGTAAGAGAAATGAAACGAAAAGAGAAAGCAATGAAAAAAGAGAAAGAAAAGAGAATTTAGAAAAAGTAAGAGAAATGAAACGAAAAGAGAAAGCAATGAAAAAAGAGAAAGAAAAGAGAATTTAGAAAAAGTAAGAGAAATGAAACGAAAAGAGAAAGCAATGAAAAACAGAAAGAAAAGAGAATTTAGAAAAAGTAAGAGAAATGAAACGAAAAGAGAAAGAAATGAAAAAAGAGAAAGAAAAGAGAATTTAGAAAAAGTAAGAGAAATGAAACGAAAAGAGAAAGCAATGAAAAAAGAGAAAGAAAAGAGAATTTAGAAAAAGTAAGAAAAATGAAACGAAAAGAGAAAGCAATGAAAAAAGAGAAAGAAAAGAGAATTTAGAAAAAGTAAGAGAAATGAAACGAAAAGAGAAAGCAATGAAAAAAGAGAAAGAAAAGAGAATTTAGAAAAAGTAAGAGAAATGAAACGAAAAGAGAAAGCAATGTAAAAAGAGAAAGAAAAGAGAATTTAGAAAAAGTAAGAGAAATGAAACGAAAAGAGAAAGCAATGAAAAAAGAGAAAGAAAAGAGAATTTAGAAAAAGTAAGAGAAATGAAACGAAAAGAGAAAGCAATGAAAAAGGAGAAAGAAAAGAACAGATACACAAAAGAAGAAAGGTAATTAATAGAAGGAGAACGTGAACTAATTGAAAAGAAAAGAGGAGAAAGGAGAGAATAAAAATAAAATGAGAAATAGAAAAATGAAGGAAAGAAGAAAAGGAAAAAGAAGGAGAAAGGAAGGAAAAAGAAAAAAAATAGATAGAGAGAACCGAGAGAAAAGAATAAGAAAGGGAAATTGAAGAAAGGAAGAAAAATGGAAAATGAAAGAGAAATGACAGAAGAGAAAGAAAAAGAGATATGAAGAAGAAAGAAAGATATAAATGACAGAAAAAGAAAAGGGGAAGGAGAAACGAAAGAAAAAAATGAAAAAGGAAAAATGATAGCAAAGAAAGAAAAGGCACCACAGTAGCAACGTTGATTTGTGAAATCTTGCAATTTCCGTTAAATTGGAACGAGTCGGTAATTTACTCTCACTCTCTCTATGTACTTTAAAATTACCTATTTATTTACCTAGCCCAGTCTTCTCGACAGATATCTGTTCGAACTGATTGCCGTGGTGATGAGTGGAGCGAGTGGCCCCACCACGCGCGACTTCCTCAACAGCCTTGGTCTGTTAATGATGCGCCACACCGGGGACAATCATGAATTGACTTAGCTTTACGAGTGCCTCTCCATCGCCACTATTCGTGAAAACGTCTTGAGCCTGCTCTCGGCCTGCCAAACCAGCAGGACATCCGATGAAACTTCCTGATATTTGCAAGTTGGTTTTGAAAAAAGAACATTTTATCAATTAACTATTATTTGTTGTTATTTATTGAATATATTTATTTTTATTGTTAAAATTAAAAATAAAAAAAACAAAATTATTAAAATTAATAAATTTATTTCCCTTGGCAAGTTGTTAATGGCAAAAATGTATGCACTAATGTATAATGTACCAACGTTGACTAAATGGGTCATGGGTCGTCTAGCTTATCTATATAATAATACGCCAATACAATTTCATGTTCGTACGTATGTTATCACCCATCACACTTTTTTTTAAAAGATGGGATTGCCCAATCGGCAAAGATGCACTGCAAAAAAGTAATTAAAAAAAATTTCATCTGATGCCGTAATTGTGTCGAAAGTGAAACTCGAACTAATATACACTTTATATATCGGCTAGGATCAAAGTATAGTATATGTTTTGTCCAAAAGTGGTACAATAATATTGTGGGGTCTGTGTTTGTGCCGGACAGCCGTAGAATGGAAATATGTCATAAACAATTATAAGGGTTTTGAAGATAGACCCCATAACCAGATATATTCTGAAACTACATTAACCAAGGTACTTACTTAGATAAGTATGTTTCAGTTTGAACAATGGTGGTACAATAATATTGTGGGGTCTGTGTTTGCGCCGGACGGCCATAGAATGGAAATATGTCATAAACAATTATAAGGATTTTGAAGATAGACCTCCATTACCAGATATATTCTGAAACTACATTAACCAAGGTACTTACTTAGATAAGTATGTTTCAGTTTGAACAATGGTGGTACAATAATATTGTGGGGTCTGTGTTTGCGCCGGACGGCCATAGAATGGAAATATGTCATAAACAATTACAAGGGTTTTGAAGATAGACCTCCATTACCAGATATATTCTGAAACTACATTAACCAAGGTAAATACTTAGATAAGTATGTTTCAGTTTGTACAAAGGTGGTACAATAATATTGTGGGGTCTGTGTTTGCTCTGGACGGCCATAGAATGTGCGGCAGCAATATACAACAAATGATGAAGGATACAACTGTGGGATTTCGAATTTAACCATTTATTTATTTCACAGGGGAAGATTGTTCTCGTCCCGTCAGCAATGACCGGTAGAAGTGTTAATTAATTATTATGTTATTCTTAGTTAGTAGTACTGATTGAACTTTCAACAGCCAGAAGATTGTCACTTAGAACTGATTGTTAATCAATGCCTTTGATCGTTATGCCACTGATCTATGCTGCAAACGTTGTGAAAATAACAATCAAGATGAGAACAGTAGTCCGAATAATCCAAACTACCAACATGCCCATGAGGGCCGGATGTGACACAAGTTCAAGCTGATGTGGGTTAGTCATGAGCACCATAAAGGTGACCAGGACCAAGATAGAGTATCCATAAAAACTGCCTGATGGGGCAGCTCAGGAGATTGGTAATAAACTACCCCATTCCTAACGAGGTATACAATGAAATGTAACTCTATGCAAAGGAGGAGGTAATACCTGGAAGAATGGTCTGCTGAACACAAAACAGTATCAGAATCACAACACACTCTAATTGTAGCACGGTGACCAGAAAAAGAAATTTATTTTCTTTTTCCATGATATTCATAATCTGACAACATATGAACGTTGTCAGATAACAGATTAAAAAAAAAAGAAAAAAGAAGAGGAGTATCAATTGAGGTGATTTCTTATTTTTATTTTTATTATTTTTATTATTTATTTTATCAGAAATCAGATTTAATCAACAGGCATTTATTTTTTGTTTACTTAACGTGTGACAGGCGTGACAATGACTTCAAGGCCTCTTGTTTTTGTCTATATGACAGCTGTCGGCCAGCAGTTTATAAAATGGAGCACGAAAGATCACTCGCCAGTTGCTAACTTCCATCACATGTTTTCAAAACTTTATTTAAACAGGGCGATTGATTGGCCATTATCGTCTGATGTAGGGTGCTAGTTGGGTCACCAGAAAATCGGGTAAAATCCTATTAGGCCATTATGTCTGCGAACTGATGCCTACATAAAGCATTGTCAGTAGACCGATAACCTGATGTTACTTTAAATATGAACATATGCTAGGAAGAAAACAACTGGCATAATAAATAGTTGTATGTATTTGCTTATTAAGTCTCTTTGGGCATCTTTTACTTTTTATCAATAATCAGATTTCAACTTTTAATGAAAGATTATTATACATATATACAGACTGATAAATACTCTCGGGTAATGCCGGGTCGGAACAGCTAGTATATATATATATATATATATATATATATAGTCTGGGAAGTTTCTCAACCATTAAAACTATATAAAACTAAAAAAAAAACTAAAAAAAAAAACTTATAGTCTCAAGTCTTCCAGTGGAAAATCACTCATGTAAGTCAATTTATTTTTTACAGTTATTATATTAGTTAGTTTCTAACACTATTTTAAGGGATCATCAGTTGTTTACCATGAAAAACTGTTTCGGGAATTTAAAAACAAGACAGTATTTAATTTCATGGCTTCCCAGCAGAGTTGATCAGACCCCACTTCCCTTAAAAGACAAAAACATAAACGTTCCTTATACTAAATCTACGTTTTGTTCCATATAAATGTTTTGCTAACTTATATTAGTTATTTAAGACACAAAAAAAAAAAAAAAAAATTCTTTACCTGTGCTGTTCGTCTGTCTAATAAAATTTATCCGTTACTCACAAAAATGTTGCTGCATTTTAAAGTGTTTGGACGAATCCATGACACTATTATTTAAGTGATTAATGTATTATTTTTAGTTTTATATTATAAATATAAAAAACATCAACACATCAAAAATATATATATACATATTCAAGTAGACATTGTTGAATACTACAGCAAATTTCTTCTGTTTAACTATACCTTTCTTGATCTTTTCAATTCGTCTAATAATCTTTTTTGTTTGTAATCAAAAAGATTAATAAAAGTTTTAAAATTATTGCGAGTACTTTCGATTCGTTCACAAATCATCTTCAGACAACATTAAAAATGAATGAATAAAAAGCTGGAAGAAAAAACAAAAACAACAAATCCAATAAAAGCAACTGAGACATAGCATTTAATTTTGCCTGAAGATGAATCGTTAAATGTTTTTTAACCTTAAATAGTGACTCAGTAATAATGATCAAAAATAACAAAAGAGTTCCTTGTGAAATCAGTTGATGCGATACTCATGTGGCTTGAGAAGCTGGTGGCGAATGCTGGCACACACATTGAAGCACTTAATAATAGGGAGTAATTTGCCACACACCCTGTATATTTTAATCCAGACGTAATTAGATGTATAACTTTTACTAACATTTGCTTTAAAAATAATTTTTATCATTTTATTTGAAAATAAAATTCATGGAAATTTGAGAAAGTTATAAAATGTTCGTTTGTAATCTTTAAAATTTTATTTTTTATTTTTTTCAGGAAATCTTGCTTAATTAGTGTCTAATGGCGATTGATCAAATTTAATGGAAAATCTGAAATATAAAAATTTTGAAATAGGGAGTTCTCCCTATATTGTGCTACCTAAAATCCTTTAAAATACTCCAAAGAAACTGAAATTTGGAGAATACTTATTAATACTATTGTTAAAATTTCAAAAAAATTGAAGGTATCTGAATTTTCATGAAGGGTTTTCCCCTTGCATAAAACTAAATTAAACGAAATATATCCCACAGTACTCACCCTTACACCTAACAGCTGTGTTACAAAATTCATAATGATCGGTTAATTAGTTTAGGAGTGAATCCTATACATAGAAATATATAAGCATATACACATACCTAACTTTATATAGATAGAGAATGCCTTGAAGATTAAAACACATCAGCTTTTTTTGTGGGAGCTACTTGTACTTTACACAGATAAAATTACATTCAATTCAAGAACTTAAGGGGAGCATTCAAGTCGAAATCCGACGTTTAGTACCTAAAACCGTGCAAAAATGGAAAATGCTGTGAAAACAGCCTATATTTGTGAACAACAACTTGGTCGTTGTTTGAGGAATGTTGCTTTTCCTACATCATACTAAAAACTCGCAAAAATATGCTCCCTCTGATCACATATTTTTGCTAGTATATATGATGACCTTACATATACTACATTGCTCCCCCTCCCAAAGGAGGAGGTAATGCCTGGGTGGATGATCTCATTACAACAAAACAGATACTACACTATCACCTCCAAAGGAGGGGGTAATACCTGAGAGGATGGTATCATGACCACAGAACAGATACTATATTACCCCCCCCACACACACACACGCACACACGCACACACCAACAAAAAAATTGAGGAGGTAATGCCTGGGAAGATTCTATCATGACCAACGAACATATACCACATTTCCCATCACCAAAGGATGAGGTAGTGCCTGGGAAGATGGTCTCATAAACACAGAACATATACTATACCAAATGGAGGAGGTAATGCCTTGGGGGATGGTATTATGACAAACGAACATATATCACACTGCCCACCACCAAAGGAAGAGGTAATACCTGGGAGGATGGTCTCATGACAACAGAACAGATACTACTACAAGTATAAGAGTTAATGTTCTTCTCGAGGGATGGCTTGATAACGACACTAACCTGAGTGCTTCTATGTCCGAGTGCATACATTGGATATGATTGGCTGGCAATCATCTTCACAGATGATTGCCGTCTCATCACGTTTCTTTACTGTCATCCTTTCTTCTTCGGGGCTTTGTAGGTTTTCTTTCAGACTGACTGCAGATCTGCATAACCAGATATATACAGAATTGTGACTGTGTACCCCTCCCCCCAAATGGGTTATATCGGCACATTTTGCCACTCCTCCATCACCATAGGACTTTTTTAGTATGTCTGAATGACAGATGAGATTGCAGAGAAACATCTGGACATCATTGGATTTTAGTGACGAAAAGCTTGTACAGCACGAGTATCACTCTCTGAGGCTCTATGATTCTAACCTCATGACATGCCAAGACAAGATGACCAGTAATCTCTTTAGTAGTCACAGGTTTTACACCAGTTTTCTTCTCCTAAATGGGTTGCCATAGACCTGGCTGTGGAGTCCCATTTACCATCTATTCTTGACACACACATAAAATCTTCTTCATTCATTTACTGCGTCTTTTTTATACCAGATGTGGTAGCACTTTGGCTATGGCAATACAACATGATTTTCTCCATAAAGTTCTATCATTTATATTGGTTTCGATATGCTATTGCTGAGGTCATCTTTGACTGAGTTATTCTAAGTCTTTTTCGGCCTGTCGTTCCTTCGGTTACCCTCAATTGAGATGTGCATGTATCTATTTATCTAACCAGAGATTCGTTCAACATGTTCATACCACCATAGGTGGTTGCAAAGCAGAACTGAATCAAGTCTAGAAACCTTCAGCCTCAATAGCAGGGAGTCAGAACTGACTCTGTCATCAAGACGCACACCTGCCTGGCACTTTTGCTAGGCACCCCATAGACTTGTATTGTCTTGTCCTTCGGGACTTGATTTACGCCGGTCTATGGGATTGTCCTGTGCAGTTCTAGGAGGTCCACCCTCCCAGGCTTCGCCTCCCCTCTTTGGGGAGGAGTAAGTTTATTGCTTACTGCCTGAGGCGCCCCTACCGGGGAATGCCGACGGGGCTGCCCAGGCAATTTTTAATGGCCAGAGTGCTCACTTTCTCGGGCATTGGCTTTTCAAACCCCACTTACTCGACCCGACCTGTGGTCACATCTTACTTGTGGGAGTAAGATAAAACTGGCCTTGTGCCTAACTTCTGCAGAGGAGTAAATAAACATCAAGACGCACACCACAAATCCACTAAACTGTCATTACTCTGTATCCCCAGAGAGACCGAATTAGTGGGTGTTCAGCATTCACTCGTCCTTGTAAATTTGTTCTTTTTACCATTATTTATAAATTCAACTAGTTTATTCATAAACTTTTTTACACAAGTGCTATAGGGTCTGCCATAAGTAACTATATCATTTTATTTCAACATAATAAATGTGAGGTGGAAGAAATATGCAACTGCAATATAGAAACTAACAAAGGTTTTTGCAACATAAAACATTAAGTTTATTAAAACGTTTATTAAAGTTCCGTGTGCTCTCACTTTGCTAATCTTTCTGGAACTGGCCACCATATTTTGGTGCACAGCTCCAATGGCACACCTGAGCAATGGCAGCTCGGATTTGTTTTTTTAAGTTCAACAATGCTATAAAAAATTACAATTTCTACTTTTGAATGGCACATGAAATTTCCTTGGCATTTTGGCTAGGAAAAAAACTGTAGCATCTGTTCTGATTAGTGATGGGACGATTCAAATATTTTCCCCGATTTCGATGCAATAACCGATTCTGTTCTAAATTCCCGATTCCGATACAATTACCGATTCCGATTCCAGTAACGAAAGCGCCCGAAAGAACACAGTCACGGCATAAAAAGTAATCACCGGCACAACTATAGACCCCCTAAACGTTTATATAGAAATTTTCAGATATTTAGAACTTTTCTTATCGGAAACTTTTTCTTTAAAAGAACAACGCTGATTCATAAGGTTAAAATGTAAATTTACCACAGTTATTCAAAAAAAAAAATAAATAAATAAATAAAAATTAATTAACAATTTGTGTACATCAGTTTTTTAGTATAATATTGAGTTGGAAAAAAATCTATAAAAAACGGATATGTTAATTTGTTGTATCTCATTGATAAGTTTTAAAAAAACAATACATATCGGTAAACTTGTAGATAAATAAATTTCCTTTCGATATGATTAGAGAGAGAGAGAGAGAGAGAGAGAGAGAGAGGGGGGGGGGAAATATAGCGAACAGAAAGACTAATTTTGGATTTTGTCTGTTATTTCTTAAAATTTAATTGGCTTTGCAAACTCACTTTTTAACACCAGCCGCGATATTCTTTGCATCATTCTGACAACTGAGGACCTGTCTCGTCTCTTAGCAGATTTATCTTTGTTGGAATGGGAGAGAGAGAGGGGGGCAGAAAGGGGCAAGAGAGAGACACAAGCGAGAGTGATAAAAAGTGTATAAAATAAGAGCCGGTGGTGGGTGGAGGGTCAAACAACATTGAGTGAGAGAAGGGGAAGTAATAGACAAAAAGTTACAGTTAATTAGAACAATTAAAATAGATTGTTTTTTCAAACATAACTCAATCCCAATACCAAGGAATATTTTAACATTTATTTTGTGTGATAAAAATATATAGGGAAACAAACGTTTAGTATAATAATAGATTCCAATCCCCATGTCTAGCTACTGGTGCCCAGGATTGAGTACAATATTCTATATGAAAGTCTATATATGTAAGTTCTATACATTTGTTTATGTGTCTGTTATTAAAATATGGTTATTTCCGTATATCAGTCATTCGTTCGAAAAAAAGAACAAAAGCATTCTTTTCACGTCAAAGACGCACTACGAGTTAATTAAGCAAGTTCAAATATTGCTAAAATGAACTTAACACCAATATTTTTTCAAAAGTGCTTAATATAAGGTACAGCTTTATAAATTAAAACAACCTACGCAAATTAATTCACATTTATATGTATTTCGCTAATGCCATCTAGAAAGCTTGAACTCCTACACTACACACTCCACAAGTTTTTGTCTTGTCTAAATGAAAAATTAGCTATCATTACGTTCCCTGATAGAGACAAACTACTAAATCAAAAGGATGAAATATGTATTATCTGTAAGCACTTCAAAAGATTCACCCTGTATATTAGCAGCCAAGGGAATCTACCATAACATTCCATAACGAAAACTTTAATGAACCTACTATCTGGTTTAACATAACAATAGGAACCTTTCTGGCTAAGTATACAAGTATTATTACTTTAAATCCTTTACTAATTGTAATTAAATTAAATATAAAACAAACCAGTTAATAAAAACTACAGTAAATGGTTGTGTGGATGTAGAAAATTGTAAGTCAATTGAACAAGATTATGTTTAATAATACAACCAATAGACAAATTAATACAAAGCCATAGTAAATCCCTATAAATGAATAGTATAGTTAATAATGTATGTCCCACTATATCTTATGCTTGTAAGGATTAATTAGTAATTTTAAGAATTGTTGAAATTTAAATACTGTTTTATCCCATTGTGTGATTTGCCTGTTATGAACGTTAATTTGCATGTATACTTATGTTATGATTATGGTTTTTGTTGTGTATAATTTTCACTTTAATTTAAACAATATTTTATTTATTCAATCACAAATAAAAAATAACAAACAAATATATTACACTGATCCATTCGATGAAAAAGTAAACTATAAGATTAATAATTCAATAAATAATGAATAAATTCATTATTCGTGACTTGGACATTGTTTAGTTCAATATCAAGAAATCCCGATTCCTTATATATACTCGTATCACAGTCAATAGTTTTCTTTGAATGTCCGGTTGGCTTGGAAGGCCGAGAGCAAACTAAAGGTGTTTCCACGAATAATGACGATAGAGAGGTGCTCGTAAAGCCAAGACAATTCGCGATTGTCTCTGGTGTTGCGCGTCATTAATAGACCAAGGCTGCCGAGGAAGTCGTGCGTGGCAGAGCCTATCACTACATTCGTCTTCACAGCGATCGGTTGAAATACAAATCTGTCGAGAAGATCGGCATATTTTGACCGTTTGCGGTTCTCTGTTGACGCTGCTGCATGTCCAGGGTTTGTTGCCGATTCTATCACTGATGAGGGCGCAAAAGTGCCGACACAAGTCGCATTCCATATCAGTGACTTACCGTTTGTAAAGGGAAACACCGTCAGGCCATCAGGTCGTTTGCCATCCCCTCTGTCAAGGCCAACCGGTTCGAGGACCGACGGGAAGCTAGTGATGTCTAGTGCTCGTCGGACGACATCATTGAGAGTGCTGTGTCCTGGTATTTTTCTAGTTTATATATATATATATATATATATATATATATATATATATATATAAAATATTAGAATTTATTTCTGACAATAAATTATGTATCATGCAGCTTTTTTTTTGATTGACACTCGTGTTTGCATAAGTAATACCATGAAATAAACATGGAGCTGGGAATAATAAAAAAAAAACTACAAAATAAAAAATGAGACTCGTACAGGATTCAAAGCTGTATTTCTGAAAAAGTGACCACCTAATGAGAGGGTCAACAAAAAAGCAGCATAATATACTGTCGGAAATAAATTCCAATATTAAATATCAAACAAGTTCACTATATATGCCTGTTAGAAGCAAAAATCCCTAAGAAAGGTGTCAAAACGTGTTTCGAGGATATTTTTTAACCGGACCCCACTGTCACCAGGGTCTTGTTACTGTTTTTGGTAGACTAGTTTGTCAAAAACAGCAGTTGGCTGTGGTTTAATCTTTGGATACCACCTGTTGAATGGGTCAGACGCATTTTGACTGTGTTGCAGTTTCTCAGTTGTGTCTAACCAGTAAAACCTGAGGTACGAACATCCAATCATTCAATAAATGTATAATACTAATACGCTAAGACATTTCATATGTGGAGTCCATATGTGCAAAATTGCCATATTTTTATTTTCTAAAGTTTTTTTTGTCTGTGCTGGTGTTATGCTTATCAGTTATGTTTTATAATTATTTGTAATATGAGTTTTGACGATTATTTCCCTGTTGTTATAAATTTAGCTTAATAATTTAAAAATTAATGGGTTTAGTAAATACCGGTTGGATTCTATATTTAACTGGTTTGAATATAAATGAATTTACTAAAACCCCAGTTAATTATAATAGATGATTCTAATTGAGTAGGAAGATGTTTTAAAAAGCTGTGCAATTTGAGATATGTAGGGTAAATTTCGTTTGTTTATTTTTAAAAAAAATGATTGCAATTATATTATCCAGGTTAGAATTTAATATACTTATTCATTGGTATAAGTGACAGTGAAGTTAATACGTATGTGTGTCTGTATGTGCTGCTGTGAATTGTCTTCTCTGTAATCTGTGTATAAGTAATATTAATTTACGGTGATATGTGTATGTATGTGGGTCGTGTTTTTAACCATATCTATTCAACGGAAGTGTGTATGTTAGTCTAAGCTGCGCTCTCTTGCTGCCGTGTCAAAATTTATGCCCATGAATATATGTTCTGTCTATTTGTGTGCATGCATGAGAGATTTCTTAATGGTAAGAAATGTGTGTGTGGATTTGTGCGTGTGTTATTTCTTGTGTGCATGTGCTTATTTGCTTAAGCATGTATGTGACTGATGCCTATGATTCTCCATTGTGAAAATATATAGACGGGCGAATTATGTCGATGATGATAAAATCTGGCATGCTTAAATTTTTTTTACTCCTCCCCAGCCTTGTTATAACCTTGATAAGAATGTGTGAAGAATTTTAATTATTGCCGTTACAGTCCAGACGATGTGTGCTTAACGCAGAAACGTGAATTAATTTGCGTAGGCTGTTTTAATGTTTACATATATATATATATATATATATATATATATATATATATATACTTTATATTTAATTTTTAAGTATACTATTAATTATTTTACCTACAGACGATCGCACGGTTCGAACCCCTGCCATAGAATCAACCTAGACTCCGTAAGCAAGCGCTGTAGCCATTAGGCCACGAGACATTATCACATTCAAGAAGGGAATTTAAGTTCTATTTATTCGAACGTTGTCGGAATATGCTTTATAGCTACGTGTCAGTCTATTTTTAAGTTCCCTGAATATATATATATATATATATAAGTTATGTATTTTATGTAATTGTTTTTATTGGTGATAGTAGCTGTCAGATTTGTATTATTTGTTTTTCACTTCACTTACTTAAAGTGCTCAATCAAGCTAGAGCTTGGAATAATTATTTATAAATAATATTTTCAAATAAACCCATATACAGAGAGTATATTAACGTCTAAAGGGCAAATTCAGTGTCCATAGGTTAGGGTTAGGGTTTAGGGTTTAGGGTTAGGGTTAGGGTTGAGAACTCAATAGGCAAGGCCTAGAGTATCGCATTACGCTATAAATAACGACTTGTTATTAACTTTTCAATGGATTATGCTCCGATGAATTGGCTACTCTGGTGCCCCTCGACGTGAATTCACTAGACCAACTCGACAATCTTACGTCTACAGTGGCGGCCTGCCTTGTTTGGGGTGAACTACGTTAAAAAAGAAAAACGAAAAAAAAAAATACTTAATATATCAAGGCGATCCTTAATACATGCTTGTATAGCGTATGTATTTATTCCCTAACTGGGAGCGAGTGTTTTTATTGGCATTCTGTCTGTCATTTACAATCAACGCTAACATTAAACTTAACTTCATAAGTTTACAACAGTTCTTTAAAATATGCTGTAAAAATTTAAAAGAGCGCTCAATTGTACTATAGAGAGCGTTGGATATTTTAGCTCATTTAACTTGGTATTCCCCAAAACTTTGGATAAAATTGAATGGTGCTCTTAAATGTATTTCTTGTCATAAAATAAAATTCTAATTTACTTTTGAAAGTGTTGAGTATCGAGATTTAATGCAATGTTTATTTTTGTGCTTTTCTTGTATCATAATATTTTGACAAGTTTTATTAGACTAAAAACAACTTTTGACACAAAAATAAACTTAGAACATTCTTTTTAGACAAAGACACCGGTTTTAACGATTTTGAAAGGCAAAAATAAAGAGGTTAAAACATACTGTTTTAATAAAATTTCACGTTTTTTTCTTTTGAGCAAATAAAATAAAGGGGATAATTAATAATAGTTTGCTGTTTCTCCTTACAGTGAGCAAATTAAATGAAAAATACATTTATTTGGCGAAATTACTGGTTAAGAAAATTATACTCAATACTCGACGACACGGAATAAAATTATTACTAATGATATAGGCCCTTCTTCTTCTTCTTCTTCTTCTTCTTCTTCCTATCCACCTCCCCCTTCTACTCCTCCTCATCAGCATCCTCTTTATTTTATTTGTTCAATAAATGAAATGTGACAATTTTGGTATTATTGTAGATTAATAACCCCCACTAAATCACCCCACCTCCTGCAAAAAAAAAAAAATGAGATTCTACTTTTTTTTTTTTTAGCTTATTATGTATGAACACCTTGATGTTAGCAAAATGGGAAGTTGTGACAGGTCTTTACGGATATAAAAACAACTCAGTTTGTTAAATTATCAAAACTAATTGATGGGGGTAGTTTAGCCAACTCAAAACCTGTTGATCGACAAAATATTTCCTATCGTTTAAAATTTTTTTGTGATTAAACTATAGCCGCATTTAAATTGAATCCAATAAAGAGGGTACTGCAGTAACAGTTCATTTTATTGAAAAGGTTTTGACATTTTAGAAAATTGTCATTGTCATAGAAATTTATGGCAACATCAGGAAATGACCCAATGAAAAAGGTGATATCAGATTTAAATGAAAACCTTATATTTCTGTATAATTTTGGAAAAATGGCACAAAAGACGGGAAGCAAGCAAGAAAAAAGAACTAAATCATTAACAAGGGATACTAGTTTAGCCATTGAACATACATTCAATGGTTTAACTGATGTTTGCAGTGGGTTTAACTTTGTTATGCTTAGTGAATTTACCATAGACTATTTATAAAACTAATTTGGAAAATTAAGACTATATGTATTATTGTATCATGAAAAAATAAGTATTTTCTTCATCTTCTGTTAAACAAATTATATATGTAACAAACTTCACAAATTTTGTAAAAATTAACAAAATTGTTTCTCTGAACATTATTTTGTTCATAAAGTATTTGATTTCTAATTGTATTATGTCATTTTATTTTCTATAATAAATTAGTCAATATAAACAAATTAACTCATGATTTTTGAAATCGCTCTCTCTCTCTATATATATATATATATATATATATATATATATATATATATACATGAAATAGAGTTGTTTTTCCCCTTCCAAATCAATAAGAGTAGGCAAGAAAACTAATGCATCAAACACATCGAAAATCAACACTACCTATACAGTCTTACCTCGACCGTGTTTCCAGCAACTTACACATATTTTTAACATATAAAATTAATTCCTATTATTTATCCCATTAGACTAACTCGCCTAACTGCATGCGCCAAAGAAAGGGTAGCACGCTAATTTCTCTCTATGAATTATTGACTCTTACACCCCTGACACGGCTTTGCGATTAATTCATGATAGAAATGCGATTCACTTTCACCGATTTAGAATTTGTAAAACAGCCAATCAGCGATCAGCTTACATAGGCTTCAGACAATTTTCATCACGACGGCGTCGTGCTTTGCCCGAGGTTAGTCATTTACAAACATTCTTTAAAAACTTTCTCACATAAATAAATCGTTTCATTATTAACATTCTATACACACTTCACAACATAATATATATATTATGCGAATTCGAATCAAATCAATCACCAAAACACACAATTTCATTTCACATTTAGGATGCTGAAACCGTACATAAATGATTTACGCCAAAATAATACTTTGATAAATGAACGATTTATTAGACATTCAACAGATAAGTATTTTTTCTTTTTACAACCCTGATTGATCTTTGCATATCATAAAATATTACTGTTTTAATGTTTTTCATGTATCGTAAATAAATTACATTTTACCATTTTTAAGAGAAAATATTCCTATTTTTTATGTTATTTTTTGTTTATATAATTAGGTTGTTGAGAAAGAACCTGATAAAACTGGATTATTAATTTTCTTACTTGCCGCAAAGCAAGATACGATGTTCCTGAGGCAGGTATGATAATGCTTCCTTAACACTGTGTACGAACGAGGAGGGTAACAAAGTGTAATTTTTTTTTTTTTTACAGTTTCTTTTTTACTGCCCCTATTTACTTTCTTCCCCACGAGGGAAGAGTTAGACACAAGGTCGGTTACAAATGTGGGGAAAATTCAACTCAATAAATACGGTCACATGATTTACACAGAAATGAAAATTGCATCAGTCTACATCAACACAATAGATGAAGCGTCGAGCACAATAACTTAAAAAACATTTCTTTCAGATTAGACAGAAATACATTTTCTTGAAAATAAAGTGGCCCAAAATGTGTGCTTATCCAACAAAACTCAAGAAAAACAGTGCTTCTACATTTTTTGAACCAGAAAAAACAAAAACGGATCAAACCAAAACAACCAGTGCTTCTACAGAATTTGAACCGGTACCGTGAGATAACCGACTTCGGCTGAACTAATCCATAGGTTATGCTTAGTTTACGATTAGGGTAATACAAAACGCCGAAATTAAAACTTGAACACACAAATAGAGAAGTAATCTTTAGGAAACTAGGGCAATTTCTATTTTTGTTCCAAATGTGAACTATTTGCGTTCTGTCGGCTGTTTAATTCATTCTTTTATATTACTCCTGGCCAGCGCCAGGCAACGGGCCCCGCTAGTATATATATATATATATATATATATATATATATATATATATATATATATATATTGTGTGTGTGTGTGTGTGTGTGTGTGCATTTAGGAAGCATGACTTCATTTAAGCAAATGCCATCAAATAAAATTGAGTGAATTTTGCACATAATCAAGTTCACAAGCAATAAGTCATCACTAAAGACGCTCATTTTAAAGTCGTAAATTACTAGTCGTAAAAAACTCAACAGCAAAGACATGTTGTAAACACCACCTGGTGGTGGTTTGATAAGCATTATCAAAAGTACTCGCGAAAAAATAAAGAAAAATAGAACAAGAAACCCACGGAACTTATATACACCAATTTACCCGAAATATTAAATAGACTATACGAAAACTTGAAAAATAAAAGTCTCACTAAACAAAAACACTTCATGTTATTTAAATTCCGTATAAATGACAACTTGCTGCCTATATATATATATATATGAAGTAAATCCAACAAAAGATATAAGAGGCAACTAAT
Source organism: Sepiola atlantica (assembly GCA_963556195.1). Taxonomy (NCBI): domain Eukaryota; kingdom Metazoa; phylum Mollusca; class Cephalopoda; order Sepiida; family Sepiolidae; genus Sepiola; species Sepiola atlantica. The sequence goes on from OY744529.1 coordinate 72,341,630, forward strand.
ATCTTTTAATTAGTAAAACATCCGGATAAAGACTGAAGCTCAATATACTGGATAGAGCATTAATAGCATAATATAAAATGAAATAATAAAATAAGGTGCGAATCAAATTTTATCATAATTCAAAATTCAGGCAAAGTAACTCAATATATATATATATATATATATATATATATATATATATATATATATATATATATAGTCTAAAGAAGCTTTGAGTTATTTTAAACAAAAAGACAAAAAAAAAGGAAAATGCAGTTTAAATTCCCAGAGAAACTAACTAAATCCAAAATAGTGTAGACTTAACATTTGTTGGAAAATTCATAAATAAATAATATATAATAGTAAGTAAATAAAATAAAAAGGGGGATTTAGTATCTAACAGTGAAACAAAAGCAGGAGACCTTAACGTAAGCATCTAATATTAACACGGGGATCTTCAGCTGTTTACCATGAAACTGTTTCGGAGATTTAAAAACAGGACAGTTATATGCATGGCTCTCCAATGGTACAGATAAAACTACCATTTCCCCAGTAATTCAGCTTAAAATGTTACTTATATATACATAAATAAATATAATAATAATAATAATAATAATAATAATAATAATATACTACCTTAAAACTACCGTGTGATATGGTAATTTGCATATCAAATAAAATTCTTTATAACAATAGTAATACTAGTAATAATAATAATAATAATAAAATACTATCTAAACACTACACCTACGAACCATTCTGCGATATGGTAGCTAGAAATAAAATTATATAGGAATTAAGGTTGCATTAAAAAAAAAAAAAAAAAAAAAAAAAAAGAAGCTTAGTACCTTTGGTACCAGAAAGGCAAATAGATAAGAGGAAGGAAACCTAGCCATACAGATCTAAATACCCAATATATAGTCTAAAGAAGCTTTGAGTTATTTTAAACAAAAAGACAAAAAAAAAGGAAAATGCAGTTTAAATTCCCAGAGAAACTAACTAAATCCAAAATAGTGTAGACTTAACATTTGTTGGAAAATTCATAAATAAATAATATATAATAGTAAGTAAATAAAATAAAAAGGGGGATTTAGTATCTAACAGTGAAACAAAAGCAGGAGACCTTAACGTAAGCATCTAATATTAACACGGGGATCTTCAGCTGTTTACCATGAAACTGTTTCGGAGATTTAAAAACAGGACAGTTATATGCATGGCTCTCCAATGGTACAGATAAAACTACCATTTCCCCAGTAATTCAGCTTAAAATGTTACTTATATATACATAAATAAATATAATAATAATAATAATAATAATAATAATAATATACTACCTTAAAACTACCGTGTGATATGGTAATTTGCATATCAAATAAAATTCTTTATAACAATAGTAATACTAGTAATAATAATAATAATAATAATAATAATAATAATAAAATACTATCTAAACACTACACCTACGAACCATTCTGCGATATGGTAGCTAGAAATAAAATTATATAGGAATTAAGGTTGCATTAAAAAAAAAAAAAAAAAAAAAAAAAAAAAAAAGAAGCTTAGTACCTTTGGTACCAGAAAGGCAAATAGATAAGAGGAAGGAAACCTAGCCATACAGATCTAAATACCCAATATATAGTCTAAAGAAGCTTTGAGTTATTTTAAACAAAAAGACAAAAAAAAAGGAAAATGCAGTTTAAATTCCCAGAGAAACTAACTAAATCCAAAATAGTGTAGACTTAACATTTGTTGGAAAATTCATAAATAAATAATATATAATAGTAAGTAAATAAAATAAAAAGGGGGATTTAGTATCTAACAGTGAAACAAAAGCAGGAGACCTTAACGTAAGCATCTAATATTAACACGGGGATCTTCAGCTGTTTACCATGAAACTGTTTCGGAGATTTAAAAACAGGACAGTTATATGCATGGCTCTCCAATGGTACAGATAAAACTACCATTTCCCCAGTAATTCAGCTTAAAATGTTACTTATATATACATAAATAAATATAATAATAATAATAATAATAATAATATTATACTACCTTAAAACTACCGTGTGATATGGTAATTTGCATATCAAATAAAATTCTTTATAACAATAGTAATACTAGTAATAATAATAATAATAATAATAATAATAATAATAAAATACTATCTAAACACTACACCTACGAACCATTCTGCGATATGGTAGCTAGAAATAAAATTATATAGGAATTAAGGTTGCATTAAAAAAAAAAAAAAAAAAAAAAAAAAAAAAAAAAGAAGCTTAGTACCTTTGGTACCAGAAAGGCAAATAGATAAGAGGAAGGAAACCTAGCCATACAGATCTAAATACCCAATATATAGTCTAAAGAAGCTTTGAGTTATTTTAAACAAAAAGACAAAAAAAAAGGAAAATGCAGTTTAAATTCCCAGAGAAACTAACTAAATCCAAAATAGTGTAGACTTAACATTTGTTGGAAAATTCATAAATAAATAATATATAATAGTAAGTAAATAAAATAAAAAGGGGGATTTAGTATCTAACAGTGAAACAAAAGCAGGAGACCTTAACGTAAGCATCTAATATTAACACGGGGATCTTCAGCTGTTTACCATGAAACTGTTTCGGAGATTTAAAAACAGGACAGTTATATGCATGGCTCTCCAATGGTACAGATAAAACTACCATTTCCCCAGTAATTCAGCTTAAAATGTTACTTATATATACATAAATAAATATAATAATAATAATAATAATAATAATAATAATATACTACCTTAAAACTACCGTGTGATATGGTAATTTGCATATCAAATAAAATTCTTTATAACAATAGTAATACTAGTAATAATAATAATAATAATAATAATAATAATAATAAAATACTATCTAAACACTACACCTACGAACCATTCTGCGATATGGTAGCTAGAAATAAAATTATATAGGAATTAAGGTTGCATTAAAAAAAAAAAAAAAAAAAAAAAAAAAAAAAAAAGAAGCTTAGTACCTTTGGTACCAGAAAGGCAAATAGATAAGAGGAAGGAAACCTAGCCATACAGATCTAAATACCCAATATATAGTCTAAAGAAGCTTTGAGTTATTTTAAACAAAAAGACAAAAAAAAAGGAAAATGCAGTTTAAATTCCCAGAGAAACTAACTAAATCCAAAATAGTGTAGACTTAACATTTGTTGGAAAATTCATAAATAAATAATATATAATAGTAAGTAAATAAAATAAAAAGGGGGATTTAGTATCTAACAGTGAAACAAAAGCAGGAGACCTTAACGTAAGCATCTAATATTAACACGGGGATCTTCAGCTGTTTACCATGAAACTGTTTCGGAGATTTAAAAACAGGACAGTTATATGCATGGCTCTCCAATGGTACAGATAAAACTACCATTTCCCCAGTAATTCAGCTTAAAATGTTACTTATATATACATAAATAAATATAATAATAATAATAATAATAATAATATTATACTACCTTAAAACTACCGTGTGATATGGTAATTTGCATATCAAATAAAATTCTTTATAACAATAGTAATACTAGTAATAATAATAATAATAATAATAATAATAAAATACTATCTAAACACTACACCTACGAACCATTCTGCGATATGGTAGCTAGAAATAAAATTATATAGGAATTAAGGTTGCATTAAAAAAAAAAAAAAAAAAAAAAAAAAAAAAAAAAGAAGCTTAGTACCTTTGGTACCAGAAAGGCAAATAGATAAGAGGAAGGAAACCTAGCCATACAGATCTAAATACCCAATATATAGTCTAAAGAAGCTTTGAGTTATTTTAAACAAAAAGACAAAAAAAAAGGAAAATGCAGTTTAAATTCCCAGAGAAACTAACTAAATCCAAAATAGTGTAGACTTAACATTTGTTGGAAAATTCATAAATAAATAATATATAATAGTAAGTAAATAAAATAAAAAGGGGGATTTAGTATCTAACAGTGAAACAAAAGCAGGAGACCTTAACGTAAGCATCTAATATTAACACGGGGATCTTCAGCTGTTTACCATGAAACTGTTTCGGAGATTTAAAAACAGGACAGTTATATGCATGGCTCTCCAATGGTACAGATAAAACTACCATTTCCCCAGTAATTCAGCTTAAAATGTTACTTATATATACATAAATAAATATAATAATAATAATAATAATAATAATAATAATATACTACCTTAAAACTACCGTGTGATATGGTAATTTGCATATCAAATAAAATTCTTTATAACAATAGTAATACTAGTAATAATAATAATAATAATAATAATAATAATAATAAAATACTATCTAAACACTACACCTACGAACCATTCTGCGATATGGTAGCTAGAAATAAAATTATATAGGAATTAAGGTTGCATTAAAAAAAAAAAAAAAAAAAAAAAAAAAAAAAAGAAGCTTAGTACCAAATATGATGATGATGATTATGACGACGACGACGACGACTTTGCTAAAATTTATTTTAACAATTACTTAGCCCGACCCAGACAACTGATAATATAACACATTTTTAAATAATCACTCAAAAATGAAAAAAAAAAAAAAAAATTAATGAGGGGAATAACTCATATTTTTAATTGAAGAATATAATAGGAATTGTCGACCTTGCAACTGTAATTTTATTTCTTTTCTAAAACAAATAAACAGTAAAAACTAGAATGACTTTACTGCATCCCAGGCAACACTGGGTAGTTACAGCTAGTTAATATATAGAGATATGATGTATAGGGTCTGTTATAAATAACTATATAATTTTATTTCAACATAATAAATGTAACATTAAAGAAATGTGCAACTGCCGTATAGAAACTAACAAAAGGTATACTTAAGTTTTTTGCAGCATAAAACATATTTATTAAAACATTTGTTGAAGCTCAGTGTGCTTTCCATCGAATTCAATGCACTTGGCTAATCTTTCATACTTTGGTGCACAACGTCAGTGGTACTTGAGCAATAGCAGCTCGGATGTGTTCCTTTTCAACGATGCTATTAAATGCTATTAAAATATACGATTTCAGATTTCCAATGACACATGGAATAGAAAAATGTTTAGGTAAAAATGTTGCATAGTCTTTAATTTCTCGTACCTTTTCTTCTTCCTCGTCGCGTGGAGGGATGTTGTCTCGATGTCGTCTGCTGTGTCTGCAACAAAAACCTGCATACCACGATTCACGAGACAACAATATTTAAAACTTTGATTGGTTTATTTCAGGCGTCAGTCTACCGTCGATCTTGAAGATGTTTCACTAACATTGAGGGAGAGACCAAATTACTACTCTATCGTAGTTAATTCCTAGCTTAAGTCCTGAGCCATTCGAGGAGGGGGAAAGAAGGAATCTCATGCCTGTATTATCTTAGGAAATTTAATTCCCCTAATCATTCGAAGACTACATAGAGAAATCGTCTGTTCGGCCTGCTTCCAAAACCCAGACTGGCAAAATTCCGTTTCCCACACAAAAGCCCGTGACGTCACAGAACCCCTATGCGCAGGTGCACCTTGACCTGAGGTCTCGTCAACGTGGTGGCCCTGTCAACGTCTGTGAGCTCCGACTGTGAGAACCAGTTTATTTTTCACTCGACTGTACGGGTCCACCCTCACTAAATCGCGCAAGCCAAACCAAACGATCTCCCCACATACGTCCACTTCAAAATGCGTCCGGCCTCACAGTGCCATTATCCAACAAAAACACAATTACAAACAAAAGAAAATATATAGTTACTTATGGCGGACCGTGTATATTAAGACCTTGTCTACCATTTGATGTCACCAATAAGGAGTGAACTTATCTATGTTGACACGCACACCTAGGCAGAGAAAGGTGCACCTGATGCAGAGATTAGTCTAAGTATATTTTAAAAGCTATGATATATAAACTAAGTACATTTAAAATGATACTAAACGAAGTGCACTACCTTTAAATATCATATCAAGCTGAGATGACCATCCTTTGTAAATTTTTATTTGATAGTGGACATTTTTGGTGACAAACATACGCACATCAAAATGTCAAATGACTTCACGCTGAATGAATTATTTTTCAGAATAACATTAGTTGCTATTTACTTGCCTTCCCAAGAGGGCAGAGTTAGACACAAGGTCGATTTTTAATGTGGGGAAGACTCACCCCCCCCCAAAAAAAAAGAACTGTGGATTGTGAATCTTTCATCATATATTTTTACTCATAAAGCTCACATTCGAAATTTTAAATGAGATAATTTATTTATTTAAATAGTAAAAACGAATTCTCTTATATATATTTTTATATTTCTGATATGTAAAAAAAATAGTCAAATTAATCTTTTACTTCTGTCACCCCTCCTCGATTATTTTAACATTTACCTCCTTTTTTACATCGACCAATCAAAAAAGTGAATTTATCTTTTTAAGACGATGATCAATTTCTCTCATTATTTGTTTTTTTTGACGTGGTTGTTTATACATCTGAGGAGACCTAATTAAGGGGTCGAAATAAGTTATAATGTATACAACCTTAATGTGTGTATAGTTTTTTCTTTTTTATAATTCTGTTTTGCTCTGTTAAAATTACATTGAGCTCTGTTATTCAGATTCTCAACACAAAATTGAAATCTACACTATATATATATATATATATATATATATATATATATATATATATATATATATATATATATAAAAACAAGTACAGGATGAGGATAGAAATTGTACAAAATACAATATCTTAAGTCATCAGTTATTCAAGACAAGGATTTTAAATAAAAAATATTTTATTATTCCTTCCTTAATTCATGGATTTTCAAAGATGTCAAGATATCATTAGTCGTACGGTTCAAACAAAGACACGAGTTACCTTTAAACTCAATATACATATGCATGTTTATCTACAAAGAATAATTGAAATTTCTTTTGCTACATATTCACAGACTTTTTTAGTAACCTAGGAAAAGTTCTCTTTGAAGATAAGTATATTTTTACTTTGAAATTTCAGGATATAAGGACATAAAACTCTTCTACTGAAAATCTAAAGTAAACAAATATATGTTCAAATTTAAGTAATATTTTTATTTGATATATTTCTTAACTATAATCATGCTCTGTTTGTAATATCGAGCATCTCTAATCATATTAGCATTCACTTCAGTATTTGAGAAACTCCCTTTCCTTATACCCTTGATATAATAATTATAATTATAATTTGTTATATATATATATATATATATATATATATATAATGTATTTCTATGTAATTATTTTTATAGGTGATTGCAGCGTTCGTTGTTATTTAGCTTACTATTATTTCGATTGTCTCACTTTCCTAATTGATTAAGATGCAGAAAACCGCATTATTAGTCGTCCTCAACTTATAGGACGTATTTTTTTCCGTTAATATATATATATTTATTTATTTTATACGTACATAAAAGTAATCCATGGACACGTGTTTCTGGCTCACAGCCGTCATCAGAGATCGAACCTTTGATGTTGATGTCTACAGCCCAGCGTTCTACCACTGGTCTGTGTAGAAATATGTACGATTTTTATCACTCAAATATTTAATGTATTTCTATGTAATTATTTTTATAGGTGATTGCAGCGTTCGTTGTTATTTAGCTGGTAGAACGCTGGGCTGTAGACATCAACATCGAACGTTCGATCTCTGTGTAAGTTAGCCATGCTGATGACGGATGTGAGCCAGAAACACGTGTCCATGGATTACTTTTATGTACGTATAAAATAAATATATATATATATATATATATATATTCAGTAGAATAGTAAATTCATGACATCATTGAAATTTTGAAATCATGCTCCAAAAATTCCTACACTCAAAAATATTTCTCCATGTGTACACGCGTTTCAGAAATTCAATTTTATTATGATTCAAATGGAAACATTCGCAATAATTTCAACACTACAGACTATCTAAAGTCCGGGAAGATAAAAATTATGCAACATTTTTTTTCTATAATGACAGGCTAAATAAGTGAGATCAATGAAAATTTAAAAATACATTTCACGATGGAATCGATTTTTAAAGGGCTATGACTAACTTCTAAACATTTTATAATCGATCTTTTTTGTTTTAATTAATCTTTTTTGTTTTACTTTTATAAAATATTTGTGTTATGTAATCTACTTAAAAATATAGCAACGCAACATTTTTAGTTCTTCCATAAAACTTTATATATTTATATATATAAACAGGAAACAGGATATAGGCAAATCTATAGAAAACAGAACAATAGAACAGGATATAGGAAGTAACACCAACAATACCTTTGTTCGCGGGAAGCCCAACGATTGGGTGAGAGAACAACAAAGAATCTGATTGGTTAAGCTAGCCGTGTATATAAAAACACCCGGCAAAAACAACTCCATGCATTTTAGCCTGAAGATTCCCCCCCGGGGATGAAACGCGGGAGCCTCTGTGTAGCTTAATTGCCATAAATATATTTTCATAGCTTACTATATATATATATATATATATATATATATATATATATATATATATATATATATATAAAAAATATTTGTTTTTATCTACATACTTATACATATTCATACCGGTCGCAGAATTTGAACCCCAAAACACGAGTCAAGTTTTTAACTCAAATTCCAACACAACCGCTATAAACAACCCGATAAATATGTGTGTGTATTAATTATTAATAGTCAGACTTTCAGGATTTAACGTCAATAGACGTTAATTTTTTAACTCCAAAGTATGTATAAATAAATAATAAAAAGGTTCTAGTAACCCTGTCTTTATTCATTTCTGTAAAGATCATTTATTGATGGACCGTTTCGTTAACCCTTAGACAGCCAAAATTCAGAGTTATATATCCTGTTTTTTTTCTATGAATGTAACTCATCAGAAGGAAGACTAAAAAATCGTGTCCAAAACATCAGGAAATAAAAAACAAAAAATAATACAACTCACATCACCAGAGCATTATATATGTAGATTCAATTCGGCATACAAGTTTCCGTTTATTTCCATGAACGTCGTATTTGTTAACCAATAGAGCCAACAAAGATATGTATACTTCCATAAAGTTTGTAATACCAAATCAGACCATAAAAAAAGTAATATGAGTTAAAAAGAGTGGAAAATAAATAAAAAAGATAAGGGCAAAAACGGGGGGGGGGGGGGTGAAATATATCGGAAATATTTAAATATTGAAAAAAAATATGTAAAGTTACATACATTACAAGATTATTATAATCATCAGGTGTTTAAACAAGGAATATAATAAAATGACATTTAATCCATATTCAACTCATCTACTGAACTAACAACACCATATTTTACTCACATGCTAAGAAAGTTTAACTCGTGGCATCATGTTTCTACATATATACTGATTTTTCATAGACTTCTGACTTTTGAATCGTTCCTGAATTTTATTGGAATCCATCACCCTCCACTACATAGTAATACCATGTTCTAATCGGATTTTTTCAATAACTGCACTGATACATTCGCGATTACAATGACTTTCTGTTCATTATTGGAACATTTTTTGGACTATTTTTGCTTTAAGCATTTCTTAAAATTGTGTTGTAAATTTTCAAATTAATACTTACCAATAATTAGGAAATTATTGTTTTTTTCTTTTTGAGGATAAGAGTAATTCTTTGAAAATCCATGGATTAAAGGTCATTTTATTATATTCCTTGTTTAAACACCTGATGATTATAATAGTCTTGCAAATAAAGTAACTTAACATTTTTTTCATTATTTCAATATTTCCTATAACGATGCTCTATCCCCAGTATCGAGCATTTCCCTATCACGATAAGGGCTAATATAAAATAATTATTTTAATATTATTCAAATATATATAATAAGCAACCCCACAGATCAAAAGATGGCTAATGAAAGCAAGAGAGCGGTTTATAATTAAAACTCAGGAAAACAGATTTTTTCACCTTTGTTCGCCCCTAGCCTGAAATCTAAGGTACCATGTTGATCTGAACTTCTGTAACATTAAAAAAAAATAAATATGACTCCCTTGTTATTATTGAGCACTCTATTGGATTTCTTTCTACCCAACGGAACCAAGAATTATATATATATAATTATAAATATTTGTTTATCTACATACATATACGTTTCATCCTTTCGGGAATCGTCAGTGTATATATTTATATATATATATAGTCTCGGAAGTTTCTCAACCATTAAAACTATATTAAAAAAAAAACAAAAAAAAAAACTTATAGTCCCAAGTCTTCCAGTGGAAAATCACTCATGTAAGTCAATTTATTTTTTACAGTTATTATATTAGTTTATTTCTAACACTATTTTAAGGGATCATCAGTTGTTTACCATGAAAAACTATTTCGGGAATTTAAAAACAAGACAGTATTTAATTTCATGGCTTCCCAGCAGAGTTGATCAGACCCCACTTCCCTTATATATATATATATATATATATATATATATATATATATATATATATATATATATATATATATATATATATATATATATATTTGAAAATTAAAAAATATTATTTATAAATAATTATATATATATATATATATATATATATATATATATATATATATAATTTAATATTATTATAAGCCCCTTCCAAGTAAAATTAAAAGTTAAGAACTGTCGAAAAGATTAAAAAATAAACATTCACCTAAAAGCTTCAGTGTAATGTTCCGATCCTGTCGTTGGTGCTATTGAATGTTTAGGTGTCAACACTCGCTGCTTTCAGTGTAAACATCACTTAATTTCTCCGTTATTACGTGACAATCCCTCGTGGCTTAATGGGACTAGGTGAACGCCTACAGATTAAAGATGTATATGTGTACGGGGTTCGCGCCCTATGTCTGTCTGAGGTTGTTATTTCCCTGTGCTGATGATAGCCATAAGCTTGAAACGACGTTGTACGTAGGTGAAAATATTTAAAAAATAATTTTATATATATATATATTTTATATAAAGTTAGGTATGTTTATATATTTGTATGTACAAAATTCATCACTCCCAAACTAATTTACCGATAATCATGAATTTTGGAACACAGCTGCTATGTGCAAGGCGTCCAAATGTGGGCTACATTTAATTTAATTTAGTTTTATGCCAAGGGGTAAAAAGGGATTGAACGTCCTTCGTGAAAAATCAAATACTTACGATTTTTGTGAAATTTTAACAATAGGTAATAGACATCAATTAGTAAATATTCCCCAAATTTCAGTTTCTTTGGAGTATTTTCAAGGGTTTTTAGGGGGCATAATATGGGCACAAGCTTCCATTTGAAAGTTCAAATATATCAAATTTGCATTGAATTTTAACCAATCATTATTCCCTGAATTTCAATTTCTTCATACGGCCCCTTAAGCTTAAGCCCTAAATTTTACACATTTTCTAGAATCAAAATAATCTAATGGATTTTGATCAAAATTAGAATAAGGATTCTAGACAGAAGGTTTGGTATCTTTATATCATTTTCATCTTCATAAAAGGACATAAAAGTGATACAAAACTTTTTTGTGCAGTGAATTTATTTATTTTTTGGCTATCTTTCGCCAAATTGCAGAAATGTACCCAGTATAATATGCCCTTATTTCGTTTAATATATTTTATTAAATTAATATTAATACACCTTGGTGGGTGAACAAAAGTGAAAAATAAAAATAAAAATTTGGCCACATAAAATCTTATTAATTTAATCTGGCCTCAACATTTTATTAATTCAATCTGACAAGTTAGAATTTAATTAATTCAGTTTGATCACATAAAATTTCAGTTGATAAAACGCGAATGTTATGTAATCAATATGGCCAGAGCATTTCTTCAAAAAATATCAAACAAACTATGTTGCAATAACTATGTCGTCGTCGTCGTCGTCTCTCTCTCTCTCCCTCTCTCTCTCTTTCTCTCGCGCTCTCTATCTCTCTCTCTCTCTTTCTCACACACACATATACATTAAGTTAGCATTTTGGAGCCATGCTTCCAGTGCAAGGCTGAATGTTTGATATTTTTGCACCAATAACCCTTTATGTTTCAGTGGTGATGGAGACAAAATGATATTGATCCTGAAAGAAATACTACTTGAATTGCTTTCTAACTTCTGCCTTTCCCGCCATGGATCAAAGATTTTCTGTCAACAATGTGACACTTCCTTGGTAAATGTGTGACTACCGACCGATGGCATCCCAAACGAGTTACTCTCTCACAATCGACAGAAATATTGTACGGCCAACTGGTCTCTTTCTATCATTGTAATTCAATTCAGACAACTCAAGTATGGCCTGCACTCTGGTCGCATTGAAGCCCATTTTTATGATTTCATTAAGGGCTGGGTGTTGCGGCAGTTAGACAACTGACGTTTGGCAAAACAGGCTATGATGGTTACTGACATGATGATGATGATGATGATGATGATGATCTATTATTGTATTATCTTTTAATGAGGGTGATTAGTGTAGTATCGGTTCTGTTGTCATAAGACCGTCCTCCCAGGAATTACCTTCTCCTTTTTTAAGGAGGTGGGGGTAATCCTCCTAAGTATTACATCCTCCTTTGGGGGATGGGATAGTATCTATTCTGTTGTCATGGGATCATCTTTCCAGACATTACCTCCTTCTTTGGGAGGTAGTGTAGTATATTTTCGTTCATCATGATACCATCCTCTCAGGTATTACCTCCTTCCTTTTTTTAGGGGAGGGGCATAGTTTAGTATCTGTTCTTTTGTCATGAGACCATCCTTCCAGGCATTACCTCTTCCTTTCGGAGATAGTGTAGTATCTGTTCTGTTGTCATGAGACGATCCTCCCAGCCATTACTTCCTCCTTTTGAGGAGGATAGTGTAGTATATGTTCGTTCATCTGTAGTACTACACATGGTCTAGACTGATTAGCCTCATTCCCCCTGAAGATGGACCCAGATGGGTCCGAAAGTACTTGGAAGACAGATGCAAATTATGGCAAATTCATCAGCCAATTCCCATCCGAAACTAGGATCCTAATTCGGACTATTGAAAGGATCTACCAAAGGATATCTAGACACGAGTTGTCTATTATATTCAACAATACTTGCCTGAAATATATATATATATATATATATATATATATATAATAGAATTAACGATAAGTGAAGTATCGTTAAAGTGATCTATCGTGATAAAGTAAAGCTCAATACGTTGATAGAGCAATCAATTTAAAGAAGGAAAGATGAAGATAAAAAATTGCACAAAATTACCTAAAATTGATTAAAAAAATTTTACATCGAAAGTTCAGATGCAAGGATTAAGGATTAGTGTAACTCTTTGCATCTGAACTTTCGATGTAATAAAATTTGTATCAATTTTAGGTAATTTTATGTCATTTTGTGCAATTTAAAATTTTATATATATATATATATATATATATATATATATATAGCTGAGTTCCCTTCCCAATCAAGCATTTGTGATGAAAAGTTACCAGATTGAATTTCCATGTCCCTTTTTAAACAGGGAAAGTCATTGATTTTGGATGCTACCTGTCGCTACACATTTTTCACCAGCAATTTGTTCAGGTCCACAATTGAAACAGGTTCTGTTGCTCGAGACGCAGAGAGCAAAGAGAATGAATAGACATTTTTTCTCTTGCAGACTGATTCATTTTTACTTCCATGGCAGTGGAGATTTCTGAAGTTGTTGAGACTCGTTCAATTCTGCTCCTATATACGATTATTATTAACACTTATAGCATTATTACTACTATTACTGTTACTATTGTTAATTATTTTTGATTATGTTTATTTATTAATGAGTGCATGTTATCCGTGCAACAATAACTAAGTTTTAGACTATTTTTATTGATACTTTTAGATCGCTTATTGTTTTAGGGAAATATTCATCTATTACCCTAAAGAATACTTTACCAATTTATGTTTTTACCTTCCTGTTATAAGGCAGATTGAACCAGATTATATTTCGTTTTTTATCATTTTTGTTTCTATTTTTTTTTCTTTTAACATAGTTCACCCTAAACAAGGCAGGCCGCCACTGTAGACGTAAGGGGCTACTGAGAAAAAAGAAGAGGGGAGAAGGTTTTTTTTTTCGGGGGGGGGGGGGGGGGTCAACCTAAATTGGGATTTGCGCAGTGAGATGTCTGTTTACATTAGTTTTAAATTTCTGCATGTCTGTACTGTTGGGGAAACAGGGGGCAGGGAGGGAGTTTCAGAGACCAGCAGCACAGGGAAAGAAGCTATTTGAGTAGAAGGCTCTCCGACATCTGGGAACCTCCACAGTGAATGAATGTTGAAAGTGTAGTATAGTTAACTGCAAAAAGGGGTGGAAAACAAATATACAACAAACAACTTTTACCAAACGCAAGAAAATTTACATTTCTACCTCCCTGTATAAGTTTTAAGTGTGGATACTGACAGCAAGATTTATTATCTATGAATTTTTTATCGTCACTTTTAATCTATCGTTAGAGTCACCTTTCAAAATGGTGCTCGATTTTTTGGGGAGGTGGTTGCTAATTTCAGACTTAAAAGATAGTAAAAAATGTTTTAAAAAGGTTAGTGGAACCGTCAGTCTAAGTCCGGGGGTGGTTGCCAGTTGGATTAGGATAAGCGTTTTTTTTATTATTATTTTTTAAGCCTGAAATCAGCGATCATCTCCAAGAAATCGACCACCATTTTGAAAGATGACTAACGATAGATTAAAAATGACGATAACAAATTCATAGATAATAAATATTACAATCAATATTAACACTTGAAACTTATGCAGGTAGGTAGAAAAGTAAATTTCCTACCGTTTGGTAACAGTTATTTTGTTGTATATATGATTTTCCCCTTTTCTGCATTGTTAAGTATAATAAACTTTTGCCGTTATTCTTATTAAATGTTAATTTATCCTTATATCCACTGTTTTTAAAGCTGTTTCATATTATCAGTTAAAGTATGAGCTTCGCTAAACAGAGAGGCTCTTGCAACATATCTTACTGGCAGTGGCACGGGATAATTCCTTCATCGCCATAGCGATTGGAAGGGAATAGCTTTCAAAAACCTCTCTTTCTTAAAAAAACAAAAAACAAATTTTCATTAAAAAAGTACTAATTTTCGAAATATGAAAGTAGACGACCCGTGAACCTTCGAATCACAAATTGTCTAGATAAAGTATCTCCCCGCCCCCTCCACTCTCTCTCTATTTTATTTGATGGATGATGGCATCTTTTCTTAACGTCATCCACTGTGCCCGATTATCTTCATCTGTTTTAACGAATGACTTCATAATTTTGTGATTTCATAATTTTAGTGAAGTCATCAAGTGTGCACGGGGACAAGATAACCAACAAGCAAGATCCACAGACTTTTAATAGTAGACACATTTGGCACTATAACATCACTGAGAAATATTTTCCACAATAATTCTACATGCAAAATGTGGGCTTTATGTTTCGGAAAGATACGTCCTCTTCCTGTCCTGGTGCAGTGATTCACCCTAGGCGAGTGGCACCGGCTTCCGCCGAAGGAAGAGGTTTCCAGGGAGTATTAAATTCGCAAGTGGCCCTCAGACACATGTATATCCCGGTCAAGGGACATCACAACATTATTTTTTGCAGTTTATTTTGCAGGGAGGTGTCGCTGTCCTCCCACATACAACACCTGGTATTCTCAAATGGTTACCCATCTGATAATGACCAGGCTCAACGTTGCTTAACTTCAGCGATAAAACGAGAACCGGTGTGTCAACGTGATTATACTGTAAAGATACTCGAACATGTGGTCGCTAAATACATAAAAGCTAGAATATAAAATATTCATAACTTTACATTGGTGACCCCAACGTGATCTGAACATACAAATCGGGGGAATAGCATTAAAAAAACATAGCTTTTCATTGGTTATTCCTCGTTAAAAATGCACAGAACAAAAGAATATAACAATCACATATTTTCAAATTTTCAGTTATTTTACTTTGGGAAATACAAATTACTCCCCCCCCCCCGTTATAATAATTAAAAATTATGACTAATTGCATTATCCTTTATTTTTACATGATTGTATTTAAAAATATGAATAACAGTGTTCTTGATTTTTATTACATCATCTGCTTACGTTTTTCTGTTTTAAAAACGTGGCATCATCTTTATTTAGATACACAATGAACCCTTCCGATAAGAATATAATACTTTGATTGTAAGCCACTCAAGGAGTCGCATTACAGACTTCAGACCAGTATATTCCAGTTGAGGATCTGTTCTTGACAATCAGTCAGACAGACAAGATCAAATCCGTGGCCTTTTATCTGTCGGGCTGAAGTATTAGTCCTGGGTAGTCCTAGGAAGTCCACCCTCCCAGGCCTTGCCCCCCCCCCTCTTTGGGAGGAGTTAGTTTATTGCTAACAGACAAGATCAAATCCGTGGCCTTTTATCTGTCGGGCTGAAGTATTAGTCCTGGGTAGTCCTAGGAAGTCCACCCTCCCAGGCCTTGCCCCCCCCCCTCTTTGGGAGGAGTTAGTTTATTGCTAACAGACAAGATCAAATCCGTAGCCTTTTATCTGTCGGGCTGAAGTATTAGTCCTGGGTAGTCCTAGGAAGTCCACCCTCCCAGGCCTTGCCACCCCCTCCTCTTTGGGAGGAGTTAATTGCTAACTGCATGAGGTGCCCCGACCGGGGAATCCCGACAGGGCTGCCTAGGCAATTTTTAAGACACCAGAGTGCCTCTTTTTTAGAGGCGCTGGTTTGTTCTCCCCACCTTCCGGCTTTGTGCCACATCTTCCTGAGGTGGGAAGAAAGTAAATACCAGTCAAGTACAAGAAGCTACCCTGGCGACATTGTATTACTGTAATATAAACTTATTCTTCTTTTCAACATATGTTGTATAATGGCCCTATGGGAATGGACGTATCTGTTGGGAATCGTTGGTTTGACTTGCGTGAGTTAACGCGGGTGCAGTCGAGTGCAGATTGGGGCCTGTTCTCACAGTCAGAGCTAACAGACGTAACAAGGTTACCGTGTGACGAGACCCCAGATCAAGGGTCAGTCTGCACCTGTGAGAGGCTCTGTGACGTCGCGGGCCTTGCATGGGAAAGAGAGGATCCGTGACGTCACTCGTTCTCGTGAGAAGCGTGTTTTTAGTCAGTCTGATTCGGAAGGCGAACTGAGAGGACGTGCGATTCACGATGTAACTAAGGGAAATATTTCCCTTGAGGGAAGACAAGCGCGAGGAATCATTTCGCCCCCCCCCCCCCTCTCTATGAATGGTTAAGAAACATTGTTAACTAACTACGATAAAGTAGGATTTGCTCTCTCCCTCTCTCTCGACGTGGTGAATGACTCCCAGTTGAAATAACAACGCTTGTAATAAAAAGAATTAAATTTAAAAGCAGAGTTTGTCTTCGGAGTGCGTCATGACTTTTGTTGCAGACAACGGACGGCGTGGTTCGGCAGGAAGGAAAAAAGATGGCGACCCTCTACACGACGAGTATACGAAACGCGTACTGCCGCGGTCCAAGCAGGAGTAGGTCCATGCAACACATATACGTTTGTCTTATTTATTTATTATGCCGTTTCTAGGACATAAAAGAAAATAATTTACATTTTTTTTTGGAAATCGCTGCAGACAAGGCATGAAGCCACTTGATGTAAGGAGCTAACAAGAACGAAATATGATTATCGCAAAGACAGTAGATGCCTATTGGTCTTTAAAAGATCAAGGCTATAGGTAGGAGGAAAACAGTCAGCAGAAAGAGAGTTCAACAAGCCTGCAGTTCTTGGCAATCAGCTACTGGAATAGGAAGCTGTATTACAATGAGGTATAAAAACAGTGAATTGATGGAGACCACTAGACCAACGAGTCAAATGAGCTGGAATAAAGGAAGCAGGGAATAGATCACATAATTCCGAAGAACACATGCCATAATAGTACTTATAGAAAAGACTGAGACCAACAACATAACGTCTGTGAGAGAGAGGGTGTAGAGAAGAAGAAAGGGTGGGGGCCAATACAATTACAGATACGTTTCTGCACCTTATCAAAAAAACCCAAATAGGACAGAGATTCACTAGCCCAAATATGACAACAGTACTCCATTTTTTTTTTTTATACTCAAGACGATGTGCTAAATTTCACATTCCTAGGTTTAGTAGCCTAAAAGTAGTTAGCTGGCATACAGGCAGACATACATACAGACACGCACATGTTTCTCATATTAGTATTTAAATCTTTTTTTTTTTTTAGATTAAGCGAGAATTGCACTAATACCGTAAATACCAAATAGATATTATGCATTCGATTAAATACATAAAAAATGGTTGGTTTTTCATAGATTTATGTTGTATTGAATCTACTTATAATTAATTTAACGATTGTTTTCTACAACAAATAGAACAAAAGCCATAATTTCTTTGAGTAAAGTCTTTCTTTTTTTTTCTCCTTGGAAAGAATTGTTTGTTCTTGTGAATTCTGATTCTATTAAAATCCACTTAAATACACTTGGGAGCATACACAGAGAAGAGAACATGTCAACACAAGACCCTTCAGAAAGAGGAAGAAGAAGGTGAAAAAGAAACTGTTGTTGACGTCACAATCCATATTGTTGTTATCATTAGTTATATTAGATACCAGCGAAAGATCTTATTGAAAAAAGAAGAAAAGGAAAAGAAAAGCCAATGGGGATGCTGGATCGCAGTCATGTGACTTTCTGAGCCAATCAAATTGCAGCCTACCTTTAAATCGTAATCTCCAAAGCAGCAGACGTATTGTTGCATTGTCTTGCAGTTTTGATTTCCCTATGAGAAAGAAAAGAAGGCAAAGAAAGAATGAATGTAAACTAAAAAGGAAAGAAAGAAAGATGAGAAGACAAGGAAAAAGAATTATAGCGGGATTGGAAACAAGAGAGTAGGAGAAAGAGAGAGGAGGAGATTGAGGAGGGGGGGGGACAAAAGAAAAAGAAACGAGAGGCAAAGTTTATATGATGCAAGGAAGGAGAAGAATAGAAAAAAGAGGAGTGTTTAAAAAGAGAGGGATATAGTGTAGACGAGAGAAAGATAAAAAAAAAAGAAGAAAGAGCGTAAGAGTATAAAGGTAAAGAAAAAATGCACACATATATATGAGAGACACGTGTTTGTCTGTCCGTTAGTCTGTCTGTGTGTGTGTCTGTAGTAAGGTTGCATGTTCAAATGACGTCGGGAGGGGGGGAGTTAACAAATTAAAGGGGAGAATAGTTGGAAGTAGAAAGAACGGAATTTTGTTATGTGATTGGTGGTAGTCGGGGATCTGCATGTTGCTAAAGACAGTCTCATAGAAAAAAACAAAACAACCGAAGATAAATAAAGTTTATCTGACTCCATTCTGTAAACTGTTAAAATAAAATCTTTCTGGAAAGAAGAAATCACCAGAAAGAAGAAATTTTAGTAAAAAAAAGAAAAAAAAAGCCTTTGGAATAAAACTGAATATAACGAAAGCAACATTGAAAAGAAAGAGTTGAGAAAAGATTGCATTGAGATTTGTATACTTTTCTTTTTATTGGTTGCAAAGATTTATAAAATTCTTTGAAATGATCTACCATTGGAGCAAGTGCTAATGTGATTGCAAGAACTAGGAGTGGATAGAGTAAGTTCAGGAAACTTCTGCCATTACTAACCAGCAGAGCATTATCACTGTCAACCAAGGAAAAAGTCTATTAGGCATATGTACGCAGTATGATGATGTATGGAAGTGAGACCTGGTCAGAGAGGGTTGAGGACATGCAGTGCATGGAGAGAAATAATATGAGAATGATACGATGGATGTGTAATGTGTGTCTTAAAGACAGGCTTAGATGGCATCAGAGAAAGATTAAATCTGACCATTATAAGGAGATGTGTGTAGAAGAGGATGGAGAACAGTTGAGGTAGCAGGTTCACTTATTCAAGTCAGTGATCATCTCAATGCTGTTTTCACTCGCAGTCTTCAACATTTCTACAACAACACCTGTAAGTCCTACAGCCTTACTCTTCTTCATCTTACTCACAGCTTACCATACCATTTCTTTCTGAATTCTTTCTCAATAGCTGGACCGGATATTGCTTCTTCAACTTCTAGATTTTCACGATTCGATGGATACTCAGTTTTCACCAATCTCTTATAGTGGCATTTCCAAGCATCTCTCTTGTCCTGTTCATGTATTGCTAACAGTCCATTGCCATTTCTAATGTACTTTTCTTCAACAATATCCACATTTGTCTTTGCCATCTGTTTAGTTATCCTGAATACTTTGTTACTTTGGTCATCCCTATGTCTTGGTGGCCCTTTCTTCCACTCACAAGTCTGGTTTGTTACATCCAACAGTTTATCCTTCAGAATCTTTTATTGCTCTTCCACATTTCATCTAATGGACCTGGTAAGTGAACGGTTCATCACTTGATCTCTAAACTCGCGTTTCTCATGTTCTTCATTCAACCTCCACACCTTTCTCCTGAGGATGAACTTTCTCTTTACCTCATGAGCTTTCTCCAGTATGAAATTGCAAATAACCGGCTTGTGCTGTGTCACAATTTCTTTCAGGCTTGGTTTGTCTTGAAGTGATTCTTCCTTCCTTTCTCTTTTTATTATTATGATTAGCCTTACATCAAGTGGTTTCATGCCTTGTCTTGAGCAACTTCCACAAAAAAAATACACAAATTAATTTAATTGTAGTGATAGAACGTAATCATATATTATATAAAGTAAAGTTGTCTGTCTGTGTGTGTAAAAGTAAACAAAACAAACTATACAAGACACACCCACAAAGCTAATATATTCTTTTTTACGACTGTCTCGGACAAAATAAAGGCACATGTTTTTTTTATTTTTATTAATATTCATTCTTTTGGGGGCAAACAGGAAAAGAATTAATCAGGGGGTCGGTATTTAGTGTGTGTGTTTTTTTTTTATGTTATTATGCATCGTCAACGATATTTTTCCAATTGCCAGAGAAAGCGAGAGAGAGAGAAAGAGAGAGAAAGAGAGAGAGAGAGGGGGAGAGAGAGGCGTGATAGAGAAAGAGAGAGAGGGTGATGAGATATAGGGGAAGAGGGGGAGATAGGGGAATGGAAGAGGCGGAGGGCATAGAAAGATAGAGAGAGAGATAGAGCTAGCTAGATAGATAGAGAGAGAGAGAGAGAGAGAGAGAGAGAGAGAGAGAAAGAGAGAGAGAAGTTTTAAAGAAAGATGGTACACACACTTTTTAACTCTTATATTTTGTTGTCCATGCGTCCGGGCAACGCTGGGTAACCATGCTAGTTACTTATAAAAGATGGATTCATACATATTACCATATCTGACTGCTTCTCTGCAAGCTACAACATGATTATCTTCAAATCCAATGTCAACAAATGCTTGTTATAAACCATCCTCATAAGTTATCAAAGTTTTTTTTATCCCATTCATCATTTTCAATCCTCTCATAATATTATTCATCATTCAACTGACAATCTTTCTATTTCATTAACCGTTGTCCTCGAGTGACTTTTATCCTGAAAATTGCTGACTCATTAGTAAATATATATATATATATATATATATATATATATATATATATATATATATATATATATATATATATAGTAGAGAATGGTAGTTTGCTTGAAGCATTGCTGGGTATAGTAGTAGTAAGTTTTTGAAAGGCTGTGGGCAATGCAATTCCGGGTAAGATGCAAGTTGAAAGGAAAGGAACAAAAACAATAACAATAAATCGAATACGATATAAGACTTACTATTTATTTTTCCTTTTTTTTCCTTTTATTTATTTATTTTTTTTCTTACATAACAGCAAGAGTGTTTTAGCTGTTCGTGTGATGTCCGGGTGATTAAAAATCACTATTTGATATTTCGGGAAAAGACATCCCTTTTTTCAAAAATAATTAGACCAGAAGAAGAATAATATTTTATTCTTCTCCGACTGTGTAGAGAATAATACAAAACAAAATGGCTGCCAGATATAGACCGCAGCAAAAAAGCAGTTTCACAGGAAATATAAATTAAGTTAAGTTTTATTTTAATATTATGTTAAATATATGATTGGTGTTTAGAATATTAGTGTAATGTTGGTTAGGTGTATGGTGTTCGATAAACTGTTAGTTTTGATAATATATATATATCATTTTTTTATTTTATTTTTTTTATATTTGAATATTTACTTTGTTTTATCTTCGTATTTTTTTATTTTGTTTATCTTTCTATCGTAATTTAAGAATTTTAATATAAAGTAAAGTAATTAGTCTCATATTTTAAATATTCTAGATCTATCTACTTATCGATTTCGATTATCATCTATTAAAGAAGTGTTATTAATTACTAATTGTGAGTTTCGTCAAATTAGATTAACGAATTAACTTATTAACTTGATATATTTATTATACGATAAAGGGGAGTAACTCTGGATTTTAAAAAATATTTTTTTATAATTAATTTTTTAATTTTTTATTTTATTTTTTTTTTTAATTTTTTTTGGTGGAGATCTGTATAACAATATTAGTATATATATACAACATATATACACATAATGCATATATACATATATATATATACATATCTATGTATTATTGTTTGTTTAATTGTTTATCTATATATATTCATCAATTTCTTTACATATTTTTTTGTTTGTTTTTTTTTTGTTTTTTTTTTGTTTTGTTTTTTTTATTTATTTATTTATTTATTTTTTATTATTATTATTTACTTGTTTAATTTATTTTATGAGTTATTTATTTAATATTTGCATGTTATTTGTATACATTCTATATGTGTTTGGATTTATTAATTAATAATGCTAGGTTATGGAGTGACTTATTTTGGTGGGTTAGAAGAGTATGCTGAATATGGTTTTTGGTTTGTGGTTGAAAGTGTGTAAGGATGGAAGTTCATATGGGGAGGGGCCTGTTTGATTGTTTGGGTGTGTGGTGAGTTTATTATGGGAGGTGAGTAATGAGTGAAGTGGTGGAAACGGACTCTGTTAAGTGTTAGATATGGGGGTTGGTTGGTGGATGGGGGGTAGATATTATAGAATGAAAGGTGAGTAGAGCTCGTGACGTTGATTGAGTGAGGGGTTTAATCTGGAGATGAGGATTGATTCTGTGATTCTAAGGTCACCAATGTTTCTGACAGACGCTAATATGGAGACGTGAATATCGCGCTGAGTGTTTGAGCAAATCTCTATGTGTTTGTGGAAAGAGGATATACGGGTATTCAAGTGCTCCTTTATGCGCAAGTGTAGCGGTCTTGTAGTGTTGCCGATGTAAAATTTTTTGCATTTATTACACTGTAGTTTGTAAACACAGTTAGTGCGAAGGCACAGACCTGTGTTGGAGATAGGGCAATTGGCCAGGGAGCAGGGTTCGGGTGTGTGGTTAGTGTGTTTATTAGATAGATGTTGGCGTAAGGAGGTGCCAGTATGTGTTAGTTGTATGTTAAGGTTTTCCTTATGTATTGCCTTGCAGATGGAGGTGGTGATCTTATCGCTGAAGAAAGGGAGTTTTAAGAAGCATGTGTTAGCGAGGGTGCGGTGTCTACGTGTTTTGGGCTTATTTAGGTGGGCTATGGTGGGGGCGGGGTAGCCATTATTTTGGAGGGTTTGGTGGAAGTTTTTAGTGTGTGATATTTTGTCAGCAGCAGAAGAGCATTTATTTTGTATTCGGGTGATTTCATTATGGGCATAACTTAATTTGGCTTTTGTGGGCAGGGCAGACTTATAGTGTATGAAAAGGTTTTTGCAGGCAGGTTTCCTATAGAAGTTAGTGTGTATAGAGCCATCTTCGGTGATGTTAAGGTTGAAATCAAGGAGAGAGAGTGAGCCGGACTCGTTTGGGTGTTCTATGGTGAATTGTATGTGGGGGTCAGTGTTGTTGAATGTGTTGAATATTTGTGTGGCTTCGTCTTGAGAGGATGTAAGGATTAGAATGTCATCTATATATCTGGAGAAGAATATATAGGAGAGGCAGGAGTTAAGTGCTCGTTGTTCTAACCGGTTCATGTAGGTGATGGCTAAGAGACCGGAAAGGCTAGAACCCATGGGGAGGCCGGAGATTTGTTTGAAAGTGTGCTGCTGAAAGGTAAAGTATGTGTTGTCGATGATGATGTATAAGAGATTGTGAATGTCAGTAGGTGTTAGTCCGAAGAGCTCTAGGTTGTCAGAGGAAGATATGTGGTCGGTGATGAGGTCTATGGCTGGGTGTGCGGGTATTGAGGTGTAGAGGGAGATTACGTCTAGGCTAAATATATAGTTGTTAGTTTGTAGTTGTTGGTGTTGGAGTGAGTGTAGTCTGCTAATTACTTGGTCGGAGCTGCTGACATGTGCGGGGAAGGTGGAGAGTAGTGGTTTGAGTAGTTGAGAGAGAAGCCAAGAGATTTTATAGAGTGGTCCTTCAATACTAGAGACTATAGGTCTAATTTGTGTGTGTGTGTTGGTCTTGTGTGTTTTAATGAGGTGGTAGAAGGTGGGAAGTCTGCTATTTTTGGTGGTGAAGTTGATTTTGTATTTTTTGGGGAGGTTACGTGTGAGACAGATTTGGGACTAGGTGTTGTTAATGGAGTTTTGGACTAATGTGGCTGAAATGTTGGGGGCGGGGGTGTATAGGTTGTTGTTGTTAAGATGTTCGAGAGCGAGTATGTTGTATGAGTCTTGAGAGATGATACAGAATTCCTTACCTTTATCAGAGGGTAAGTAAACTAGGTTTTTATTTTTCAGGCGTTGGGATCTGGTGATGTTAGGGGTGATGTGGGGTTGTTCTTGTTGGAGTATATCAAGGATCCTCTGTTTTAATCTAGAAAGTTTTTGATCAAGTAGGTGGTTACTAGGTGGTGGGTGTAGTGGGTGGTCAAGCTGGTAGACAGGGAAGGAATTAGTAGTGTTGGTTGTATTATTAGGGATGTCTAGAGTAGGTTGATTAAATGCTGTGAGCCATTTGAGGTGATAAGCTGTTCTACAGAATTGAGTCTCGATCTTAAGTTTTGTGTGGTCGTTTAGCTTTTGGGTGGTGATGAATTTGGGGCCAAGGCTGAGAAGCTCAGTCTCGGCAGTAGTAAGGGAGCCGGTGAGGTCAGTGACCATGGGGGGGCTAGTGAGGTGGTTGTTGGAGTTGTAGGTTCTGGTGGTACTAGTGTTCTTGGTGATGTGAGGTTGAGAATATTTCTGGGAAAGCCAAGTGAATTTCCGTTTAAGTCGGTTTTTCTCGAGGTTGAAGCAATGGTGATAGGCATCATTGACAGCCGTAGATATGTTGTGTGTTGATTGTTCTGTGGGTGTGGATAGTGAGGAGTTGATCTCTGTGATGGTGTTGATGAGTTGATGAAGTTTACAATGGAGGTATTGGATAATTTTCTTGATACAATAGTTATGTATGAATTTTCTGGCTGGGTAAAGTATGGGTAGGTGGAGGCAGGCGGGTAGGTGGATGTTTTGTATAGTGTTGGGTGTTATGTTGTGCTTGAGGCATCTTTTGAGGAAGCGGATCTGGCAGCTGGCTTTGGCACGTTTCTCCGAGAGTCGGAATAATTCTCTGGCATATGCAAACTGTGTCTGGCCTAGACGAAGTGTTAGTAGAGAATGGTAGTTTGCTTGAAGCATTGCTGGGTATAGTAGTAGTAAGTTTTTGAAAGGCTGTGGGCAATGCAATTCCGGGTAAGATGCAAGTTGAAAGGAAAGGAACAAAAACAATAACAATAAATCGAATACGATATAAGACTTACTATTTATTTTCCCTTTTTTTTCCTTTTATTTA
Source organism: Sepiola atlantica (assembly GCA_963556195.1). Taxonomy (NCBI): domain Eukaryota; kingdom Metazoa; phylum Mollusca; class Cephalopoda; order Sepiida; family Sepiolidae; genus Sepiola; species Sepiola atlantica. Next base: position 72,367,316 of record OY744529.1, read on the forward strand.
TTTATTTTTTTTCTTACATAACAGCAAGAGTGTTTTAGCTGTTCGTGTGATGTCCGGGTGATTAAAAATCACTATTTGATATTTCGGGAAAAGACATCCCTTTTTCAAAAATAATTAGACCAGAAGAAGAATAATATTTTATTCTTCTCCGACTGTGTAGAGAATAATACAAAACAAAATGGCTGCCAGATATAGACCGCAGCAAAAAAGCAGTTTCACAGGAAATATAAATTAAGTTAAGTTTTATTTTAATATTATGTTAAATATATGATTGGTGTTTAGAATATTAGTGTAATGTTGGTTAGGTGTATGGTGTTCGATAAACTGTTAGTTTTGATAATATATATATATCATTTTTTTATTTTATTTTTTTTATATTTGAATATTTACTTTGTTTTATCTTCGTATTTTTTTATTTTGTTTATCTTTCTATCGTAATTTAAGAATTTTAATATAAAGTAAAGTAATTAGTCTCATATTTTAAATATTCTAGATCTATCTACTTATCGATTTCGATTATCATCTATTAAAGAAGTGTTATTAATTACTAATTGTGAGTTTCGTCAAATTAGATTAACGAATTAACTTATTAACTTGATATATTTATTATACGATAAAGGGGAGTAACTCTGGATTTTTAAAAATATTTTTTTATAATTAATTTTTTAATTTTTAATTTAATTTTTTTTTTTAATTTTTTTTGGTGGAGATCTGTATAACAATATTAGTATATATATACAACATATATACACATAATGCATATATACATATATATATATACATATCTATGTATTATTGTTTGTTTAATTGTTTATCTATATATATTCATCAATTTCTTTACATATTTGTTTGTTTGGTTTTTTTTTGTTTTTTTTTTTGTTTTGTTTTTTTTATTTATTTATTTATTTATTTTTTATTATTATTATTTACTTGTTTAATTTATTTTATGAGTTATTTATTTAATATTTGCATGTTATTTGTATACATTCTATATGTGTTTGGATTTATTAATTAATAATGCTAGGTTATGGAGTGACTTATTTTGGTGGGTTAGAAGAGTATGCTGAATATGGTTTTTGGTTTGTGGTTGAAAGTGTGTAAGGATGGAAGTTCATATGGGGAGGGGCCTGTTTGATTGTTTGGGTGTGTGGTGAGTTTATTATGGGAGGTGAGTAATGAGTGAAGTGGTGGAAACGGACTCTGTTAAGTGTTAGATATGGGGGTTGGTTGGTGGATGGGGGGTAGATATTATAGAATGAAAGGTGAGTAGAGCTCGTGACGTTGATTGAGTGAGGGGTTTAATCTGGAGATGAGGATTGATTCTGTGATTCTACCCAGGACGGGTAAAATTAAATCTCTAAACAGAACAGTTTTGCATTATTTTTATGTCCCCTTACGAAGATTAAACTCAAGATATAATGATACTAAACCATATACCTAGAATCCTTATTTTAATTTAGATCAAAATCCATTACATTATTTTGATTCCAGAACATTTCTGAAATTTAAAGCATACGTTTAAGGAGTCTTATGAAGAAATTGAAATTTAGGGAATCTTTTTTGATTGGTGTCTTATGACTATGGATATAATTCAATGTAAATCTGAAATATTTGAATTTTCAAATGGAAGGGTGTGTTCATTTATGCCCCCTAAAAACCCTTTAAAATACTCAAAAGAAACTGATATTTGGAGAATATTTATTATTAATATTTATTAATTTATTAATTTATGTTATTGTTAAAATTTCACAAAAATCTTAGGTATCTGAATTTTCACGAAGGGCTTCTATCTCCTCTTTGCCGCCTTTGCATAAGACTAAACTAAACTAAATATGGCTAATATTACCCACTCTTAAGTCTTGCAGCTGTGTTCTAAAATTCATAGTGATCGGTTCATTAGTTTAGGAGTGAATCTTGTACATCCAAATATATACACATATCTAACTTTATATAAATACTAGAAAAATACTCGTCCCAGGACAAGTAAAAATAATTTTTATACAGAACAGTTTTGTACCACTTTTATGGCCCCTTACGAAGATTAAAATCAAGAGATAATGATACTAAACCATATACCTATAATCCTTATTCTAATTTTGATCAAAATCCATTAGATGATTTTGATTTTAGAAAATGTCTAAAATTTAAGGTTTAAGCTGAAGAAGTCTTAAGAAGAAATTGATATTCAGGAAATCTTGCTTAATTGGTGTCTAATGACTATTCGATTAAATTCAATGTAAATCTTAAATCTTTGAGTTTTTAAATATTAGGTTGTGTCCATATTATGCCCCTAAAAATCTTTTAAAATACCCCCCAAAATCTGAAATTTGGGGAATATTTATTAATTGATATCTAATACTTATTGTTAAAATTTCACACAAATTGGAGGTCTCTAAATTTTCAGGAAGGGCTTAAACCCCCTATTTGCCCCTTTGCATAAAACTAAATGAAACTACTCACTCTTATGCCTAGCTGTGCTCCAAAATTCATAATGAAATTTCATTAGTTTAGGAGTGAATCCTGTACATAAATATATAAACATATAAAGATACTTACTTTTATATATATATACTAGTAGAATATTCATCCTAGGACGGGTTAAAGCAATAAATTAAACATTAGTTTTAAATTTTAATGTTTTTTCCTTTATTTGAGGAGTATGGTACGATAAATGGTAAAGTTTACAATAAAAAAATAAAAAAATGCGCCCGCATTTTCTGTTGCCTAGAACACATGTTACATAATTCTATAATGATAAGTTCAATAGTTTAGGATTTTACCAAGCACATACATATTATTGACACTCATGCGTGCACACCGATCCTTTAAAAAACGTATTGCTTAATATAACTCAACATTTGAAGTAGAGCAATTCTTTTCTTTGGGTGAGTGCATAAATGGTAAAGTTTACAAAAATAATAATGTGCCCATGTTACTCACCAGCTTGCCGAGAATATATATTCAAGAATTCATAATGATTGGTTCATTAATTTAGGAGGTTATCCTGTACAACGAAATATATTACCCAACTTTATATATATATATATATGCACCCCATAAATATAAAATATTTCAAAAAGAATAGCGTGTCCATGTTACTCACCGTGCTGCCTAAAATATATATTCCAAAATTCATAATGATCTGTTCATTAGTTTAGGAGATTATCCTGTAGATAGAAATATATACACATGTGCGCGCGCGCGCGCGCGCGCGTGTGTGTGTGTGTGTGTGTGCTAGAACTTTTTCGTCCCAAATGCTACGCAATTATGCCCAATGTAGAAAATAGGCATGAATAGAATTGTGCGTAATGCTTAAATGAAACGAATCATCCAATAAGAAAAGTGAATAGTGAATTAATGAGAAGTTGCTTTGAAAAGAAATATGCAAATTAGTTATCCTTTTTGAAGTCGCTCGCATATCCACAACTGGGTATATTATGGAGTTGTTTTATACTTAAATAGAAAAGATGTATTTTAATATCAATGTCAGGGCAACAACTAACTCAACTTTATATGTGTAGATCAGAAGATAGATAGGTAGATAGATAGAAGTAGATATATACATTATCTTCCTTCTCTCTCTCCCATCTAAAAAATAAAGTTCTTTGTTTTCTATTTTTATAAAGATAACTATAAGTAACAGTCTTGGTTGAGTGAATTTAGAAATTCTTTACTGCATTTTCCAGAAGATGTCCATTTGCTTTTTTGGTAACTAAATAAAATGCAAGGTTTTCTCAAGAATATGGTAAATCAGTAGGAAGCATTTCATAATTCAATTAGATGTTATCTCGGCTTGAGAATAATTGATTATAATAGCAATTAAACTAGAAACAAGGAACACAGTAATTGTCTTTGACGCTTATTATTAATAATTAACCACGTTCAAATCATGATAACATCTATGGAATCAGTCTCACTTGAGAATTGCAAGTGGCATGAAACAGCTTTAGTGAGATGAATTCTCTGGTAAAAGAATAAAGAGCTGCCACTTAGCATAAGACTTAAAGCTCTATATAAAAGAATTGAGCACTTCTGGTAGTCAATAATGCATTATAATTTCCTTTTACTTTGTAGCAAGAGTTTGTAGCATAAAGGTTAGCAGTTTCGACTGCTGACATGGGGGTTGAGCTTTGAATCGAAGCTTGAATCACCGTGGTGAGCCGTGACATGGCCTTCATGAAAAGAAGGCTTGTTTACTGAATCACGTTTATCTGCTGACGTCACAGTGGTTGGTGCTAGCACTGATAAACAATACGCTCTGAAGGACACTGTTACGCGCCACATGTAGACATATGATTGTCGTCATTTCCGTCAGAAATTATTTCATCATTTGTTGCATTACCCGTTCTTTCGGGGTACCCGGTAAGATCCAACAAGAATGACAAAGAACAGAACGTATATGGAAAAACTTTGGTTTTCTTTATTTCCCATCACCGGATGGTTTACGTCGGCTATGAACACACATATAAAAAAAAACGAATAGGCTATATTGCCGGTCCCGGCAAAATAACGATTCCTGCGTTATTTTGCCGTGACCGGCAATATAACGATTCCTGCGTTATTTTGCCGGTTCATGTATATTTAACTAAATTGTTAAACATACAGTGACGCCCGGCACAATAATGAGTCTTACGTTATTTTGGCGGCTCGTGTTTATTTAACTATAAATTACTTTTTTTTTTATTATTTAAATTATTTTTTTTGTATTATTTAAAACTTTATCAAACGAAATTTTATTTATAATTTAAAACTTTGCCTGATTGTTTTTTTTGTTTTTTTTATTTAAAACTTTGCCTGATTGATTTTTTTTTGTTTGTTTTTAATTAATCTTTGCCTGATTGATTTTTTGTATAATTTAAAACTTTATTAAGCGACAATATATTTTAAAATAACGATAAAATTAATTTTTACTTCCGGTTGATTCGATTAGGAGTGAACTCTTCAAAATTACGACTTATTTTATGATTTCATCGAAAGAACATTTTAAAATAGAAACTGTTTAAATCCAGTGATTTTCTGTATATTTTAACATTACCGAAGTTTTTCTTCAGAAAGAAAATGAGAATTTTACATTAAAGCACATTTTTAACAAGTAAATGTTACCAAAGGCAACATAAATTCTTCTTCTACCTGTATAAGTTTATTTGTTTATTTGATTATTTATTTTTATAAAAAAAAATCATTTATCAAAATAAATAATAAAATAAGCAAATAAACTTATACAGGTAGGTAGAATAATAATTTATGTTGCCTTTGGTAACATTTATTTGTTGCTTATTTTTTTCTTTATATATAACTTATATATAACTTAAGGAAAATTTCAATTACTTAAATCGAGAGCAGACTTAGTAATGTTGGGAAAATTCATCAACATTAATTCTATTATGAAAAGTAAGAAGATATTTCTTTAACCGACATAATAGGGCAGGTCGATTTTTTTTTTATTTCTTTAACCGACACAACTGATGATGAAAACAAATTGTTTTTAAATATTTGCCCTTATTTATTTAATTACCTTTTCTTTCGCAAGGCCATAACAATTAGGTTTTTAAAAATAATGAACCGGCATAATAACGATCCCTTTACATTAGTAAATAATTATTGTGCCGGGCGTCACTGTATGTTTAACAATTTAGTTAAATATACATGAACCGGCAAAATAACGCAGGAATCGTTATTTTGCCGGGACCGGCAATATAGCCTCTTCCAAAAAAAAATCTTTTGACATACTTTTATCTCATGAAGTCTTTTTCTTGCTGAGGTCACAGACTTTGTTTCTGCTAGAAACTCGTTCATATATACATCCGATTGGAAAGCAATTTGCTCTGCATTGTCTATCCGAGCGTGAACTGAAGCAATTGTTTCACAAGCACGTCTAATTGTCTGTTTGATGAAATAAAAGTCATGGGATTCCTTCACAGTACCAACTTGCTTATCAGTCGCATTTTTAGTCAGCAAGACGGGCTTGGGTAACATAGCCAATAAAGCTTCATCGGTGCCATAAACATCGGTAAACTCCCATTTTTCCGGTACTTCGATACTCTGATCATCAAACGCTCCGACTCTTCGCGTTTCTATAACCGCCGCCTTTCAAGTCTCACTTGCACTGTGAAACCTTCCTTTTAACAGTTATCAAGTCACTTTCTTTCTTTCTCGACGTCCCCCCCACAATGGGCTCGTCTACGATTCATTTTTGCCACTCTTCATTATCTTACACGTTGATCTAGTAATTCTTTGGTATTTAAAGAAAGGATACTGATGGTTTTGTTCATGTCGTTTTCAAGGTAGAAGTCTGAGAGTGATTTGAAGGTAAAATTATATATATATATATATATATATATATATATATATATATATATATATATATATATATATATATATATATATATAAACTCATTTAGACTAAAATTCAAGATGGAAGACCAAATCTGTTTTGATAGGAAAATCTATATGTATAAAACTCAATGTCTGTATGAATGTGTGTTTGTGTGATGTTTGTGTGTTCCCTATAGAAAGAAAGGTTAGAAAATCTACATAAAATCTAGGAGTGTATTATTATGTAAAAGTTACCGGAGAAGACAATGGAAGTGTTGCCAAATCTCTAAGTGCACTCCCTACGAGGGCTATGAGGGTATAACTCCCTTAAAACTTAAAATATATCCTAATTTTATGAAATTTAAATCATATGTATAAAATCTTCTGATGAAGACAATGGAAGTGGTCCCAAATCTCTATGTTACTCTCTATGTGCCAAATATTTACGTGGCCTCACCTCTCAGTTACCCATGGGGGCAGAATCCGTTTAAAACTTCAAATAACGTATATATTGGATTTAAATGAAATTTAAACCATATGTGTAAGACACTAATTCAGAGAGTTTTTCAATATTTCAGCAAAACGGGAGGAGAGGTTGTAAAAACAAAGAAAGTAATATGCATCGTGAAAAAGTACACAGTGATCCTCATTCAATCCCGAGCAACGTCGAGTCTTCCTGCTAGTCTTAAATAAATAAATAAATAAAAACTACTAGCTTGTTTTCCCTCAAATTTGAAATGTCCTTTACATTAAGTCTGCATAATATTTATGTTTGTTTGTCCTGATATAAAATTCTAATTTATTTTTTTAATGTATATAAAATCGAACTTTTTATGTCGTCGCCACCATTTTTTTTTGACAAGTCATAGAAACCTCTTCTGTATGTTTTGAGGATGGGAAGAAACGATTGTTTGAAATAAAAATGTTTGTTTGACAAAAATTCGGAGCATTTATCAAATTATTATATTTATATGATAGCCAAGAAATCACTGAGAGATTTTTAACTTAAATAGATTCTTTACTTTTGATGGAACCGTAATGGAATTTTAACATAATATGACGAAGACAATGGAGATTTGTTTGCAAAAAAAGAACAAAAATGAAAAAGTTGGCAATTTCAACTGGCCTTCACGTTCCCCCGACTTGACCAACCCTGATTTTGTTTTGTGGGGGTATCTCAAAGAAAACGTTTACATTAGCAAACCTGAAACTCTACAGGAATTGAAGGAGAACATCAGGAATGAAGTCGGGGAATTAAATCGTAATCGAGTGATCCTGCAATCCGTCATAAATAATGTTTTGGAATTTGTGAGTCTGAAAATGGAAACCATTTAAAAGATGTTATTTTTCATCAATAAATTCTTTTTAAAAATTTTTGTTCTTTGTTAAAAACAAATCTTCATTGTGTTTGTCATATTATGTTAAAATTCCATTAAGGTACCATCAAAAATAAAGAATCTATTCAAATTAAAAATCCTTCAGTGACTTTTTTGGCCACCCTGTATAATGGGGATAGTTGGTATTGTCAACTAAAAGCTACTCAGTAATCTGTCAAATCTGAGGACAATTTTTATTATTAGAATTTCTTAATGTCAGACAGTCGATCAGATAATCTCTAGTTAATCTCAAGCAAGTGACGCTAAATCTTCTTCAGTTTCATTAAAAAAACAAAAAAAAAACAATTGGGAAATAAAAGTCAGTGTTTTAAGAACTCAACTACAAATCTATTATTATACTCAATATAAATTAGTCAGCGTTTGTTTCCCTAAGGCTTTTTTCCTATATACTTTGATAACACAAAATACATGCTATAATATACTTTCGTTCTGGGATTGAGTTATGTTTGAAAAAAAAAAGATGTTTTCATTTTTCTAATTAGCTGGAATCTATAATTAACTCAACAAGTCACTCATCTTTCTCTTCTTGTGTATCTATGTGTTTCTCTTGCCCCCTCCCATTGCATGTTGATTCAACCACGCTCTAATATTTTTTAATGTCGGTGTGAGCATTTAGAGAAAGAGTGACTGTCTCTAATTTATATATGTGTGTCTGTACACATCACAAAAGCTTTGTAAATTAGATGGTAAAACAATAAGTCTATGTACTTCTATGAAAGCAGGGATTTACCCGTTTCACTAGTTTGGGAGCAGCTCCCGCTCCCGCTCCTAAAAAAGAAGGAGCTGCTCCTTTCCTTGCTTCATCTACACCTTAATTCAACACATTTCCAAATTTCTTTTTAAATAAAGGAAGAGGCTATTTTGCCGGTCTCGGCAAAATAACGAGCTCCTCGTTATTCTGCCGGGACCGGCAAATTAACGAGGGGGGTGTTATTTTGCCGGCCCCGGCAAAATAACGACCCACCTCGTTATTTTGCCGGCTTATGTTTTTTAACCTAACTGTTATGACCTTGTGAAAGAAAGGGTAATGAAATAAATAAGGACAAATAATATTTAATAACAATTTATTTTCATCGTCATAATCAGTTGTTATTCTGTCGGTTATTTTAATCTTTTGAATATAAAAGAAATATCTGCTTTTAATACAAAAAACATTAACAGTTAAAATGAATTAAATGAACGAAAATATTACAGACATAGGATTCTTTAGTCGGATTTAGAAGTAATTTGCGTCGCATAAAAAATGTTTTAGTTATTTAAGAAAAAAATAATAGTTTTCATTCATTGATATAAAAAATAAATAACTCTTGTTAAGAAATCTGATTATTAAAACCAATTAAAGATAAGTCCCTAAAGAAATTAAATCAGATATACTTTTTTTCAACAGTATGTATGTTTATATAATTTCAGTTTTATAAACAGTCTAAACAGCAATTTTAAAACTGATTTTTCACTATCTTTTAAGATAAATGTTAGGACTATTTCTCATCATTTCACTAAATAACCATTAAATTGAATGTTTTTCTTGCGATAAAATAACAACAGTAGTAATTGTCAATAATTTCAACTGTTACATGTAACGACGAATTTTAATGCAAAGTTGAATTGTTTTACAAACAAACATTGTGAGGTAATCCGGGAGAGAGTTATATTAAAAAAAAGTAGACATAAACGGAGTTCAAAGCGAATTATCTGTACTTAAAAACATAATTTGTATTTTTTTACAATAAAAACAATATGTAAATGCATTTAAATAGAAATAGAAATTCATCGTAGTTACTTAGTCTATGGTGAAATAAAACTTTTTTTTTCGTAAGTCGTGGCGAAAATCGGCGTATGAATTATTTATTTAATTTTAAAAAATAGTCAGAAGTTTTAATTATTTCTTTTTTTATTGAAAAAAATGTTGAAATAAAAATAAACCGGCAGTTAAGTTGACTCGTGAAATCTTCACTGTAACTAACAGTTAGGTTACATCAACATGAACCGATAAAATAACAGCCCTATCGTTATTCTGCCGGGACCGGCAAAATAACGAGGGGGTCGTTATTCTGCCGGTCCCGGCAAAATAGCCTATTCGTTAAATAAATCCCTAGGTACTTGCCTCCTCACTGCTGGATAAAAAAAAAAAATGAACCCTCTGCTCTTTGGCTACAGCAAAAAGAAGTGTGGTTGTGGAGTAAGCTCCTGGAGCGCACTCATTTCTATAATAATTTATAATAATATTCTACTACTACTACTACTACTACTACTACTACTACTACTACTACTACTACTACTACATAATAATAATAATAATAATAATAATAATAATAATAATAATAATAATAATAATAATAATAATCGGTTTAACGTCTGTTTTACATGCTGGCATGTGTTGGACGGCTTTTAAAAAATTGACTTATAAACTAACCTACCTTTGCTAGGTCTTTATTTATCTCTCGTTATTTCAAGTTCATTCTTATCACTTCCTCCCATGTTTTCCTTGGCCTTCTCCCATGAACTGACCCTGCTACATAAATTGTTCTACATCTACTAACCCAAGAACTCTCATGCATTATTTCAATGTTGCCATACCATCGAAGTCTTCTGTTCTGCACACATCTCTCTATACTGTTCAGATTTAATCTTCCTCCCTCTTGGATCATCAGATCTAAGCTTACCTTGAAGACACACATTACACATTCATCGTATCATTCTCATATCATTTTTCTCCATGCAGCGCATGTCTTCAATCCTTACTGGCCAGGTTTCACTTACATTCATCATCATACTGCATACGTATGCCTGATAGACTCTTCACTTAGTCGACAGTTGTAATGCTCTACTGGTAAGTTATGGCAGAAATTCCCTGAATTTATTCCATCCACTCCTAACTCTTGCAATGACACTAGCACCTGCTCCTCCATGTACCCCAACGGTATCACCAAGGTAACAAAACTTCTTCACAACCTCAATAGCTTCGCCATCCAAATATACTTTATTCACATCTGAGTTCTCATCCGTTTCCATTATCTTACACTTCTTGCACATACACTGGTGGTGGTGGTGGTGGTGGTGGTGATGGTCATCATGATGATGATCATCATCATCATTATGATCATCATCATCATCATCATCATCATCATTAATTATAAATTATATAATTATTAATTAATAATAATGATAATAATAATAATAATGATAATAATAATAATAATAATAATAATAATCATAATCATAATCATAATAATAATAACAATAAGGAGACTCTCTATCACCACTACTGTTTTTCATAGCCATGATGCCACTCAACAACATATTCAGGAAATATGATGCCAGGTACAAGTTTACAGACACAGAAGAAAGAATAAACCACCTAGTGTATATGGATGACCTGAAGCTATTTGCAAAAAAAAACGGAACTGAAATAGCTGATAAACACGACCAGAATCTTCAACCAGGACATTCAAATGGAATTCGGAATGGAAAAGTGTGCACTGTTAGATATAAAAAGCAGAAAACTAGAGACAGTGGGAGGGGGGGGGGGCATTGAACTTCTCTGAAGAGAGAAAGGGGCTGATCACTGTAACAAGAGACACTGTCAACATGAACAAGACAGGGAGTAGCGAAACAAGAAACGAAAAGTGGGAAGAGAAACAGCTACATGGACGTTTCATAAGAATGACAAACGAAAAGACGCATGAAAACACCCTGACATGACTACAAAAAGGACACTTAAAGAGAGAAACGGAATCCCTATTGACAGCTGCACAGAACAATGTGATTAGAGCTAATTATATCAACGCTAAAATAGACAAAAATCAGGAAAAAATAAATGCAGACTCTGTGGACAATGAGACGAAACGGTAAATTATATAATAAGTGAATGCAACAAACTAGCCCCAAAAGAATACAAGAACAGACACGACTGTGTGGGGAAGGCAGTACACTGAGAACTATGCAAAAGACTGCATTTTGAACATAAAGATAAATGGTACAGACACAAACCAGAGACAGTACTCGAAAATGAAAATCACAAAATCCTATGAGACATGAAGGTAAAAAAAGATAAACTCATCCAAGCAGGTAGACTGGATGTCATAATAGTCAACAAGAAGGAAAACATTTGCCAATATGATGGCACCAGTCTCGGCTGATACTACATAAAACAGTCTGGAAGGGTCAAGGAGGATGAAAATACCGAGGAGAAACAGCACTAACCAGACCTCCACTGGAAGGGTGCAGAGAGTACTGGGACCTTGAGGAGGCTTATTGCCACCGAAATCTCAGAGAACACCAATGATCGTTGCCAGCAAGAAACCAATGGTAAGCGGCTGTTGCAATGACGCAAAAGCATTTGCTATAGTTATCAAAAAAGGTGGAGAGTACTGGAAATCTGGGGAGACTTGTTGTCACTCAGACTCCAGGGAACATCACCGGTCATTGTCATGAGCCATCGTTGATGATGACCTATGTGAGAACTCCTAATGAGTTGATAATGATGATGATAATAATAATAATAATAATAATAATAATAATAATAATAATAATAATAATAATAATAATTGTTGCCACCCGGGCCCCAGAGGAGACCAATGGCCCTTATCACCGTGAAATCGGTGGTAGGTGGCTGTTGCGATACCACAAGGTCATCAGCGGTGATGAACGAAAAGAGGTGGAGCATACTGGAAGTCTGAGAAGACTTGTTGTCACTCAGACCCCAGGGAATACCACAGGTTGTTGGCAGTGGGTGATCACTGACGATGACCAGTGTGATAACTCCTAGTGAGTAAATAATAATAATAATAATAATAATAATAATAATAATAATAATAATAATAATAATGAAAAGAAGAAGAATCAGAAGAAGGATAATATAAAAGTAACGAGACTTATTATTTTTAGTTATGCAAGAAGAATGTCTTAAAAGATGTGTCACTGTTCATGAATTTTTAAATGAAATCACAGGTATGTCTAGTATATATATATATATATATATATATATATATATATATATACGAGGCCTGTCTAAAACGTATCCGACCTTAAACCAGAAAAAATATTTCAAATACATGACGAGGTTGAGACCCTAATCCCCTTCAAAGTAGGCCCCTTTTACTTGCACACACTTAGCCCACCGATCCATCCACGGCCGGAAACTCCTCTGCAAGTCTTCCTTTGGAATGGAGTTCATCTCCGCCGTCGCGTTCTGTATTATCTCTTTTTTCGCACCTTCTCAACAACACCCGCTCTCCGAGCAGTTTGGGGTCTGCCAGAACGCTGGTCATTTTCCGCTGATATGCGACCATTTCTGAACCTGTTGAACCACTCCTTAATTTGTGTTACACATTGCATCTTCTCCAAACACCTGCTGAATCTAACGCAACGGCGGAGATGAACATCATTCCAAAAGAAGACTTCCAGAGGGGTTTCCGGCAGTGGATGGATCGGTGGGCTAAGCGTTAGCAAGCACAAGGGGCCTACTTTGAAGGGGATTAGGGTCTCAACCTCGTCACGTATTTGAAATATTTTTCTGACCCAAGGTCCGATACTTTTTAGACAGGTCTTGTATATAATTTAATTAATCAAGTTCAAATATGTTGATAGAATAGACTTAAACCAATATATTTTCAAAAGTGCTCAACACAAAGTAGATTATTATAAATAAAATTTATATAAACATTAAATCAGCCTACACTAATTAATTTTTGTTTCTGTACGATAATAATTGTCGAAGCAGCCAGCCCTGAATGATGTACGTCTAGTACAGAAACACAAATTAATTAGTGTCGGCTGGTTTAATATATATATATATATATATATATATATATATATATATATATATATATATATATATATATATATATATATATATATTAAAGAAAGAAAGATGAAGATAAAGAATTGTACAAAACTACATAAAGTTACATAAATTAATACAAATCTTTTATTACATCGAAAGTTCAGATGCAAGGAGTTACATTAATCCTTAAACCATGGTTTTTCAAAGATAAAACTTTACTCTATCGAGATAGATCACTACGATATTTCACTTATCGTTAATTCTATTATCATTAGTATATATATATATATATATATATATATATATATATATATATATATATATATATAAGTGTAGGTTTGTAATCCGAGGTTGAAGCAATGCGATGTAGTATATATATATATATATTATTTATACAGACATGTACAAAAGCGACACTGACATGACGGTATTTCGATCTGTACTCATTAAAAACTATAATCTCCTCAGGCAACTTTAGCTGTTCATAGAGCAGATCGTAGTTTTTAACGACTACAGATCAAAACATCGTCATGCCGGTGAGTGTCGCTTTTGTATATATATATATATATATATATATATATATATATATATATATATATATATATATATATATATATATATATATATATAAACAGAGAGAGAGAGAGAGAGGGAGAGAGAGAGAGAGAGAGAGAGAGAAAGAAAGAGAAAGTCCAATACACGTGTCTGTGGATAAGAATTTAATAATATTTATCGTAATATTGTTTAACCCCTTTAATACTAAGACAGGCGCTTTAAGAGAATTATAAAATGGGGCTGTCAAATTTAAATCCGTAAAGTTAAGTTCTGACCGACGTGTCGTTAAACACTGTTGCTGACAGCTGTGTATGTATGTCCCCTAACTTAGGCAAAAATAGATTTTAATTATTTTCCTTCAATATGGTTGGTTTGGTGGCTGCATCATTCTAGGCGTTCAGACAAAAGTTAAAATATTGACTTGTGTCTGAGGGTTTTGAATCGTGTGACTGGTAGAGAAATTACCCTCCACACTGATGATTCCCGGTAAAAAAGATGAAACACGTGTCTTTTGATAAGAATTTAATAATATTTACTGTTATATATATATATATATATATATATATATATAAGTAAATTACGTGTACAACAGAATGGTAGGATTAATTTTAGAGGAAGCATTATTAAAATCAATGAAACAGACGAGTGGGAAAAAAAAAAAAAAAAAAAGGAACATTGTTAAAATTACCTTAAGGCCTTGTCGTCTGACCCTCTGAGAGGAAACGTCAGAATGGTAAATTAAAAACTAAAAGTCGAATGAGAAATGAAGGGGGGAGAGAAAAAAAAAAAAACTTATTTCAGTTGGAGGAAACGAATGAGAAGGGAAAAAAAAAAAAAAAAAAAAAAAATTAAATCTCTCAACGTTATGGTGGCTTTGAATCATTAAAGATCTCCAACTGATGTTTCAAAATCTTTTGTCTACACAGGCTAGGTCGATAGTTGTTAATGACTAACGCCTCAAGAATATTGAGATGGTAGTTCGACCTGGCACTGTGTAAAACAGAAAACCACCCATCGGAATACCTGTCAGAACAACTATTTGTACTAACGAGGTGATTACCGATGGCTGATTCCTGTATATATATATATATATATATATATATATATATATATATATATATATATATATATATATATATAGATAGATAGATAGATAGATAGATAGATGATAGATAGATACTAATGCGGATATAAATAATAGCTCCATTGGAAAAAAAGTTAATGATGATGATAATGAGTACGGATTGTAAGTCAGGCCTTGCTTGTCTTGTTTTTCTTTCTTTGTTTTATATATGAGCATTGAGGATTGCCATACCAGGATACAAATGCATAGGATATAGGAGCATTTTACAAATATCTTGGAAACAATTGTATGCTGAAAATGAAAACAGTTTTTTTTGTGAAATGATGTGAATCTGTTCTTCCTAACATTTGACATAGTTTAAAATTAAATAAAATATTTTATATATATATATATAGGAAAGTGAGACAATCGAAATAATAGTAAACAAAATAACAACGAACGCTACAATCACCAATAAAAATAATTACATAAAAATACATTAAATATTTAGGTGTTAAAAATCGTACATATTTCTAGACGGAGCGTCTTGGTCCAGTGGTAGAACGCTCGACTAGAAGCATCAATCTCTGTCTAAGTTAGCCATGCTGATGACGGCTGTGAGCCAGAAACACGTGTCCATGGATTACTTTTATGTACGTATAAAAATAAATAAAAATATATATTAACGGAAAAAATACGTCCTATGAAGTTAAGGGCAACTAATAATGCAATTTTCTGCATCTTAATCATTAAGGAAAGTGAGACAATCGAAATAATAGTAAACAAAATAACAACAAATGCTACAAGCACCAATAAAAAGAATTATTTAAAAATACATTATATATATATATATATATATATATATATATATATATATATATATATATATATATATAAGAGATCCGAGAGATCCGACCCCAAAACACTTTAAAGCAATTGAAAACGTATTGTTCTGATAGAAAGGGTGTGAAAATAGAGATTAATCAATTGATCCTAAGGATTCAGAAAATGGGATAATTTGTATCAAATTTCAGTTTTCTATGTTCAGAGATTTGGTCGTCGATAAGCTTCAGACCCATGTGCCACAGACATAATCACATAATCAACTTCATCTGGAAGACAGATAATACTGTCGCATTATGGCATTTAGGGAATAACCTTCACCCCCATGAAAACAATATACACAGGAAGGAAATCATTCCTACCAAATTTCAGCTTTCTGTGTCCGTAGGCTTCACACACACACACACACACACACACACACACACACACACACACACACACACACACACACACACACACACACACACACACACACACACACATATGCGACGTTGCTCAGGCATGACTAAAAAATATTAGAACAATTAAAAAGTGTGTGCAACATCTTTCTTTTTAAAATTTCCCTCTCTGTCTCTCTTTACTGTGTTTATATAATAGTGCTCAATAATATGTAGAGCTGTGTATTTACCTAGTATGAATTTTGGGCTATACATACATGTTTCAGTATTAAGTTACTAAGAACTTGGCCTAAAGAAGCATGTCTGCAAATGTGTAGTAAAAAATGTTTGTATAAGTAATATATCTATCTATCTATCTATCTATCTATCTATCTATCTATCTATCTATCTATCTATCTATTTCTCTCTCCCTCTCTCTCTCTCTCTCTCTCTCTATATATATATATATATATATATATATATATATATATATATATATATATATATATATATATATATTATTTATTTTAAAATAAAACCAATATTTTCAGAAGTGCTCAACACCAGGTACAGCACTTATAAAATTACATAAACAATATTACAGTCTTGCGTTAATCAACCAACGTTTCGATGCTACAACATCATTTCAAAGACTGAATAAAAATAAAAAGTAAAAATTGAGAATCCCGTATTAGAAATGTCATCAGCAGAAAACCGGATGTCAAGAAAAAGAGAAATGGTTTTCTGCTGATGACATTTCCAATACGGGATTCTCAATTTTTACTTTTTATTTTTATTCAGTCTTTGAAATGATGTTGTAGCATCGAAACGTTGGTTTATTAACGTAAGACTGTAATATTGTTTATGTAATTTCATATATATATATATATATATATATATATATATATATATATATATATATATATATGGCGGTATTGAATTATTTTGATCACACGCCCCTATTCTGAATTTGTGGCCGTGAGTCGCCATCAATAGACTGCTTCTCCTGCGCCAAAACGTCATAGGTAAATAAAAATAAGTCACATAAAATCTTTTTCAGGGAAATTTTATAATTAAAATTTATTAAAATTTGCTGGAATAAATAAATTTTTGTTTCGGAAGTTTTGAGATGAGGATTAATAATTTGTGCTATTTGGATTATTTGGACTACTGTTCTCATCTTGGAAAGAACAGATTTCTTCTCAAATAGAGAAACTAACAACAGAAACATTTTTCATCATTTTCATCATTTTCATCATTATATTCTGTTTGATATCCGTTTTACATGCTGTCATGTGTTGGACGGTTTTAAGAAATTGACTCTTAAACTAACCTATCTCTGGCCAGGTATTTATTTATACCGCTTTCTCTCAAGTTCATTTTTATCACTTCATCCCATGTTTTCCTTGGCCTTCCCCCGTGAACTGGACCTGCTACCTTAACTGTTCTACATCTACTGACCCAAGAACTCTCATACATTCTTTCAATGTGGACATACCATCAAAGTCTTCTGTTCTGCACACATCTCCCTATACTGTCCAGATTTAATCTTCCTTTTGAGGTCATCAGATCTAAGCCTGTCTTTTCTTTCTCACATCATTTCTCTCAATACAATGCATGCCCTCAACCATCACTGGCTAGGTTTTACTTCCATACATCATCACACTGCATACACATGCCTGATAAACACTGGTAACACTCTGGAAGAAGTTCCCTGAACTTACTCCATCCATTCCTTGTTCTTGCAATCATACTAGCACCCGAACCTCCCTGTGCTTCAATGGTATCACCAAAATAACAAAACTTCTGAACAACTCAACTATTCGTATTTTAGTGTTTTCTAATTCAATGACTCTTCATTTTATTACAGGTTGATCAAAAATTTTTTTAAATATTAAAAACGGGGCTCAAATTTCTGAAAGAATTAAATGAAACTTCGATGATGATTGGGTTATTATGTTTAAAACATCATGTCAAAACATAAGATTCTTTGGATGCTTTTTCTTTATTCTAAAGCATGTGTTCAAGATGACCTCCATTTAGCTCTGTGCATTTTTTGAGGCGCGACACAAATTTGACATCGTTACAAACTGACTGAGAAATAGTTCTGACCGCCTTACTGGTGGCTTCCTTCAGTTCCATGATATTCCTGGGTCTCCATGCTTTATCTTTAAGGTATCCCCAGAAGAAAGAAATCTTGGCAGGTGCTAAGATTTGGGGTGTGAGGTGCCCACTCAAAATCAATCTTGAAACTGATCACATGGCTTCCAAAATTTCTCTTTCAGTCAATCCTCGGACAGGTTTGAGATGTAGGAGCTTGATCCATCTTGTTGTAACCGGAACTTGGCAATAAGCGACGGGTACAGGCTTTCTAGCTCATTTTTGCGCACAGTGTTTCTGACTTTACTGAATTGACTCTCTCACACTATTGATCAGCTTAGCTGTATAGTTCTTGGGGCTTCTTGAGTGGCTTGAGCGATTGGTATTGGATACAATGAGATTCTCCACTGTCACATTTGAACTGATGCACGAAAGTGTGCTGCACTTTCTTGAACAAATCTGTCTTGTAGTAATGTTTAATTGAGATCCCATTGTGTTCACAGGTGTTGCTTCCACCATGTTCTGCAAAATGAGAGTAATTAATGAATTAAAGGACATATGACAAAAAATGCGTGTGGGGCCTGTTTTCTTTGGGGTGGGGGTAACGGGGCCACCCGGTATTACACAGAGTTTTATTTAAGTTTATAGTTTTACATCGTGGATAGAAAATTAGTATTTGGAGTGAGAATCGTTTTTCCGACGATTTTCAGATCAACTTACTTCTGGAAGTTGCGATTCAGTAAAACAAAGCACCCCAAATAAAAACAAAAATACACATGCACACACACACACACCCACACACACACACACACACACACACACACACACACACACACACACACACACACACACACAAACTGTCGCAAAGCAAACAAGTCAGTGAGTATTCTTCACCCCTCCCCCACATTAATTTCATTACCAAATTAAATTCCACCAGCATCCACTTAGGTTCAGCCATACACAAATCAGGTATTTTATTCTTTTGTTAAATTGTACATTACAAACAAAACCTCCATCCAAAACACATCGCAGGTGAGCAAAGAAATCCAGTGAGTATCCCGCCCTTCCTTATCTTTTTCTTTTATTTACGAAATTTAATTCCACCATAATGCATTTCGGTTCATTCAACCAAAAATAATTACTTACTAAAAATTAGTTCTTTTAGCCAATTACACAACAAGGTTATGTAATTTGCAAATTTCAATACTTAAAGTTTGCTTTTTACTATTTCGGTTGCTTTTTTACATTAATATCATGGGGTTTCGTTCAGCATTTAATTGAATAGTTCAAGATTGGGAGAAGGAGTTTTTTGGGTTATTCTACTGTCCCAGGCAACGTCAAGACACAGGTCTGCTAGTATTCTATGAAGGTATATTGCTAACAAATTTTTATTCACATTTTCTTTCAACAGAAATATTATTATTTGCCTCCTGGCAATCTATACTTGCATAAGAAGGCGGTGATCTACACACAGTTGAATTGGTATGCATTTACTTTGCATATGATCTGAACAATGCTGAAATGTATATTCTGAATCGAGTGGCAAATTGAAAAGGCAAGTTCAATTTGGAATAGGATTTTGAATTTTCTGACAGGCGGGGAAAACTAAAAAGCAGATCAACAGCGTTTTTACTATGTATGTATTCTGTCTGTTAAAATGCTGGCATACATTTTGACGGAAGCTTCATTGTAATAAAATCTGTCGGATTTAATATCCATTACTGGCTTTCTTCACACACACATGCACGCACGCACATACACGCACACACATATCCTCTTTTTCCTTTCTAATATATAAAATTAAGTCAGTCGAACCTTCCTAAATAGCAATTCTTCTGACAAATCGATACTTGATTCTGACTAGACTTTTTTCTTCCACTATGTTATTTGCACAAATATAATTTGGTTCGCTTAAGTTTCTTTCTGATAATACTTAGGCCGGCTAGGAATATTAATACAATGGTGATATTCTTCCTTAATCACATAATTAGCTTAAGCCCTTAATAAATTTCTTTTCGGCTTCTAGATAAACAATTACATTATATATTTCTTAACATTAGTTTCGTTTTATACAAAAATCTCACAATAGGCTTACATAATTTTTTAATCACATTTAAATGTGTGCATGCGTCATTCTTAAAACTGAGCTTACACACTTAATAAAAAGGGTTTAAGGGAAAAAACTTTGAATTCGTTAAACTTTGTTATTTCCTTTTATCTGTAAAGCTACATAGCACTTTTAAGAGAGAGAGAGTGAGAGAGAGAGAGAGAGAGAGAGAGAGAGAGAGAGAGAGAGAGAGAGACGGAGAGAGAGAGCTATGAGAAACCAATTTTGAACAGTCTTTGAAAGATTTCAGATTACTGCCGTGGCTGATTAGTTTTGATCGCTACACTTAGAGAGAAAGCTCGTGAGTTCGATCCCCTGGCTGGGTAGTATTTTTTCTCTTCTCTTATTCTGTCCTAAATTTAAAATCATTCATGCCAAATTACCATGTTTCCTTTTCTTCTATAATCTACATCTTTTGAGGGAATCAGGACCCCGGCCAACGCTGGGTACACCTTATTATATCAGCAATACGGATCTTAGCCTCTTATTTTTTATTATGAAGAGTTAAAAAAAAAAAAAAATTCGACAGTAATTATGCAATTTAACTATCAACATTTTGTAAGATGCCAGAAAGATTTAAAATTAATAACATTCTTCAGTTACTCAATTTTCACAGGCGGTGCAAAACAAAAATTAAATTACAAATAGTCCCGGGCAACGTCAGGTAAGAACAGCTCGTCCGGTATATAAAATAAAGCCGAGAATACCCATATTTCTTTGACGCTAATAGCTTTAATAACAAAAGGTACAGCAAAATTCTGTTTCAGCAGTCAGATAGGACAGCGAATTTTATATTTAATCCTAGCTATAATTTTTGTTTCGATTGCTAATTTTATAGAGAGAATCGGAGCTAACCCTCTCAAAGTACTAAGTTCTCTTCCTGCGACCAATTACATCGTAAAGAAATAAGGAATGTTAGAGGCCATTTTCGGATCACTTCTTATGAATCACTACTCAGACTTGCGAATAAACGGCTAATAAAAGCAACTTTAAAAGTATGTTTTTCAATTAGCTATAATAAAAATAACGCAATATCTTAACTTTCTAAAAATAATTACCTGCAATATTTAAATATGTGACATTTTCTTGTTATGTATGAGGCTAAGGAATTACATAGTGCTTCGGTTGTGTGTGAAAGCAGTAGATGATGGCCTTTTTCCTGTTTATATTCCGTGAAAAGAAATAATAAGGTTTGTTCAACACCAAATTAATTTTTTACAACCAGGATTTCAAATATTGCTTGACTTCTTTCCTTTAAACTTTCAAATTCGCCGTTTAAAGACCTCAAAATCAATGTCGATATTCGAACGATCATGTTACAGTAAATAAGTCGTCACATAACGCAATTACGTTATATCTATCTATCTATCTATCTATCTATCTATCTATCTATCTATCTATCTATCTATCTCTCTCTCTCTCTATATATATATATATATATGCAAACATTGTTAAAAATAACAGTATTCGTCTGTTTAATTATACCTTTTTTATTTTTTCAATTTTCCTCATGGTCTTTTTTTGTATTAAAATCAAAATATTAAATAAATGTCCCATAGGTATCACAAACGTTTTCGATTCTTCGTCGAATCATCCTTAGGTGTCAAAAGCAAATGAACAAAAAAAGCTGGAGAAAGAAGAGAATTTTTAAAAAGACGGTGGAGAATCGTGTAGAGAACGTTTTATGCATTGTTCCAGGAAAGACGTTGACAATTTAAATTCATCGACGCCAGAGTGACATCACAAAATAAAATCGAATTACATTAATCATTTTAAAATGTTGCCACTGGTTTCATATGTGATCTTATTAATTTTAGGTTGTTGTGTTTTTATGTAGATAACTTCCAGTATTTTTATTTTTTTAAAATTGGTTTCAGAATGTATTATTTTTGTGTTATTAACTAGAATTTGTCTTAAATCAGAGGGAGGGCAGTTATGTGTTTGTAGATTTTGGTAAATTGAGCTAGAGTTTACAAGATGCATGGTGAGGCGGTGGGATAGGGTAGTGGTTGTAAACCCAATGTAGCTATTAGCTTTATTATTATTATTATTATTATTATGGGAGTTACAGTCTCCCAAAGGACATTTAAACTTATACATAACATTGGTTCTTTCGAGTGGTTTTTGGGTTGGGGAGAAGTTGTTTTTTACTACAAGATTTTTAGTTTTAAATTTTTTCATAATATATCTTACAAAGGGGAGGGGAATTACTGTTTTCTGGGTCGGAATCTATCATATACCACTTATCGTGGGCTAGTTTTTGACCTTGAAGTGGTATATTTTTTTTAGCTCCTTACATAAAGTGGCTTCATGCCTTGTCTGGAACGATTTCCACCCCCCCCCCCACCCCCACCCCCTGATGATCATAATAAATTTGTAAAGTATGTAAATTTACTTTTTTCATCATTTCAATATTTGATATATATATATATATATATATATATATATATATATATATGTGTGTGTGTGTGTGTGTGTGTGTGTGTGTGTATAAGTATGTTTTTAGAATATGAATGACAAAAATGCGTCAACATTATTCTGTTTGAAACACAAACTTCGTAGTATTGATCACTGTTCTTCTGTACTACTTCCATATTTGGTCAAAATACATGAGTGCTTCAGTTTTCTGTTTACTTACTGCTACGTTTGTCTTTGGCTATGTCGGAGAAAAATACACATAGCAACTCTTAACAACCGAAACTAACTAAACAACAAATTAAAAGGGACAATGTCTGAAGCCGAATCTATACTATTACTATCTTTTAATGCTCAATTCAGTTTACTGTACTATTTCGGAATAATGTACTACATTTCAATGCTCAATTAAGGGAGTATAGTATCTGTTCTGTTGTCATGATTCCATCCTACCAGACATTACCTCCTTCTTTTTTTGTAGGGGAGACGTATTGTAGTATCCTTTCTGTTGCCATGAGACTATAATCCCAAGCATTACCTCCTCTTTGAAGAGGTAGTGTAGTATATGTTCGTTCGTTATATATATTTATATACTAGCAAATATATGCGATCAAAGGAGGCATATTTTGCTTGTATCAATAATAATCAGTAAATTATCAATAAACATTAAAAAATAATGATTCTAATAAATTCTCTCTGTTTCTTCGACTGTGACGACATGCTGCACAACTCCCCACTTAGGATGATGCCCACTATAAATCTGGCCCCTAATCACAGTAGCCCCTGTACATTTAAGTGGCAATATTCCTTGTTTGGGATGAAATAAAGTTTAAAAAATGACTATGGATCAACTTTAATGCAAATCTGAAATATTTGAATTTTCAAATGGGAAGTTGTGCCTATATTATGCCCCCTAAAAACCCTTTAAAACACATCAAAGAAACTGAAATTTAGGGAATATTTCCTTATTAATAATCCTTATTGTTAAAATTTCACAAAAATCGAAGGTATCTTAATTTTCACTTGCCACTTTTGCATAAAATTAAAGTAAAATAATATAGACCACAGTATGACCCCTTACGCCTATCAGCTGTGTTCTAAAATTCATAATGATCGGTTAATTAGTTAAGGAGTTAATCATGTACATATAAATACATAAACATACCTACCCCCCCCCCCACACACACATATATATATATATATATATATATATATATATATATATATATATATTTTTCACTTAGAAGATAGTTTATCCAGTGAGGACCGGGATTAGGCCAATAAAAATAAGCTCGATGATACTCGATTACAGGGTACAGAGCGTTTATATGTGATTTTTTTAAGGCTTACCAAAACATTCCATTCAGGAGATCCTTCAACACCACAAAATACTTTTCTGTCGAAGTTTATTTATTTATCATATATATCTAAATTAAAGAGTTTTTTCCTACACGTGTTTCACTACCAAGCAGGTCCTTGCTTGGCAGATCATCAGGGGAATTAATTACCTGGAGTAAGAGTTTCAACAACTGACAATACACAATGTGGTGTTGCCTTAATTGAGGTCACTTAAGAAGAGGACAGAAGAAAAAAAGAAAAAATAAAAAGAAAAAAGAAAAAACGTCTTAAAAAAAATAGCTCGTAAAATTTTCGCAGTATTGTTGCTACCAAGCAAAACAGCAAAAAATTAATCCCAAATGCATTCCAAAGAAACAGGAACAATGTGCGAGAATACACGTTCTCGTCGGACGGCACAATGATGAAAAGCATCCCCCCCCCCCCAACAAACATAAAACAGTCAAGACACAGTTCACAAGTTACCGTTCCAAGCCACTGATAGTGTGGGCATTCCACATCTATTCCATCAGAAGAAAACAC
Organism: Sepiola atlantica; assembly: GCA_963556195.1. Taxonomy (NCBI): domain Eukaryota; kingdom Metazoa; phylum Mollusca; class Cephalopoda; order Sepiida; family Sepiolidae; genus Sepiola; species Sepiola atlantica. The sequence continues at coordinate 72,392,151 of OY744529.1, forward strand.
AACACAAACGTTCGTTTGGAATCCATGTGGTCGTGCGAACCTTTTTTCTAGGGCTGACTTGCTCCCATTCGAGCATCAACTCTTTAATTTGGATATATATGATAAATAAATAAACTTTGAAAGAAAAAGTCTTTTGTGCTGTTGAATAATCTCCTGAACGGAATGTTTTGGTAAACCTTCAAAAAATCACATTTTTTTTCAATTTTTCTAATGATCATTTTTTTGTGTCAAAATCAAAAAATTAATTATGTCCCATATGTATCACTTACGTTTCCGATTTTTTGTCGAATCATCTTCAGGTGACTAAACCAAATGAACAAAGAGGCTGGAGAAAAGAAGAGAGTTTCAAAAAGCAGCCAAAAATGTGCCCGTGAAGTCTGTTAGGCGTCAAAAGAACGAAACCGTGCAGTTCCAGGGGAAACGTTAACAATTTTAAATTTGGAACACCAGAATTAGTGTCACAGGATGAATTGTATTACGTTAAGCATTTTAAAATGTTGTTACTGGTTTCATACATAATGTTATTTATTGTATGTTGCTGGGTTTAAATAAAGATAGATTCGAGTATTTTAAATCTTTTTAATTTGATTTCAGAATGTATTATTTTCGTGTTATTAACTAAAATTTGTGTGTGTGTGTGTGTGTGTGTGTGTGTGCATGCGTGTTTCCATATTTATTTATATACTCGTGTGACTCTTCGGTCAAATTGCTGGCATAGATTTTTCATTGCTTCCTAACATAAAAGTTGTCTTGTTTGCAAACATTGCTAATACTCCAGACAGCTGCTGCTGATTGGTGCTATAATGTTCACTTAAATATATACTGAAGTAACACCCATTGTGTTACAGGCAAAGGAATGATTATTTGTATGTAATGTTAAAGATTTTGAAACAGAAACAGAGCGCTTAATATTATATTAGAGATATTTCCCTTGAGACATGTCTGCTTAAAACTCCTTGACAGACAAGCTCGTAAATGTCTCCTTTTTACGCTTTTTTCTTTTCTTACAAGTAACCTCGTTTCGGTGGACTAAGCGTAGGTAATAGCCGGCCAATGTTCTATGTCATTTTCAAGAGAGAAGTAGTACACACAAACAGTGCGAGTCTTTCTTGAATGGGTCAAATAAGTGTTTCTCTAAAAAAAAAAATGTTAATTATCATCAAGTGACGTCAATCTTGTATGGAATGCTTGGATGGTCATAAACAAGATATTAATATATTGGACGCCGAAAATGTTTTCTTTTATTACATATAATATATGTATATATCTGCATTGTGAGCTCCAAGGTCGATGCGATGGTTGTATAAAGCCTTACTGATAAGTTTTTGTAAGACAAAAAACCATGTCTGTTGATATTAAATAAATGATATATATATATATATATATATATATATATATATATATATATATATATATATATATATAGGTATAGAGATTTTTATTTATGCAAACTTGTTTGTCACTCGGTGAAAGAGATGGGCATTGGACTGGAAATGTTTATGTAAATCAAAATCTTTATGTATAAATAAAAATAAAAATAAAATTCTTTATACCGATTAAATAGCTCTATTTATTATTGAGCACACTTATATAAACACAGTAAGGATTCTCTGGATTTTTACCCTGTGGATGTAAACTTTACCTGGATTACTATATATATATATATATATATATATATATATATATATATATATATATATATATATATATATATATATATATATATACAAGAGATGAAAGATGAGAATGTGATGTTTCGAATGTTGTGACTGTCCATGTGCCAGTATGGGAGGAGGCTTCTCTTCGCAGATGTATACTTTTGTAGTTACAACTAATTAGCATATGTGAGAATCAGCTGAGGTAAATGGAAGGACTTAAACGGAAGGCAGGCAATTGAATTTTTGACAGCTGAGAGAGAACATTGGAGTTGATATTTGTTGGTGTTCGTTGCAGTGTTGTTGAAGAGGAGTTCTTTTAATTTCGTTACAGGATTGCAAGAGGTTCACACTAGACGAGCCTTTGATGTGGATGTTTTAAGGGGGTAACCAGAGGCTGGAGCTCGGTCGAGCACCTACCATGAAAATAAAAATAGAGTAGAGAAAGGATAGCAAGTCTCTTCTGTGAGAACGGGGCTGCAGGGAAGAGAAGAGAAGAGATCATCCCCATCCAGATTTTGAAGTCGATTCTGTACTCTGCCAAGGCAGGAGAGAGTGCTCTGAGTGGCATTTCCCCAAATGTGGCAACAGTACTCCATCTTAGGATGCTCCTTGATCTGTGTTGGTACAGTACCTGGATATGTCAATTTTTTTTATCTTTACTTCACTTCTACCACTTGTATGAAGGAAAATATTTGCGGGAAAAAATGCTACTTAGTACTTACATGAGAGAGTAAGTAACTACGATGAATGTATTTACTATTGTTTTTGTTAACAAAAAACATTAGAAATTATGTTTTTAAGCAAAAATAATTCACTTTGAACTAATGCTGAATACCGTTTATGTATATATATTAATTTAAAAAAAAAATATAATGTTTTCTTAATTTTAATTTTTTTAAATTTATAAATCACGTATCCAGTTTTAAAAATTCCTTTAGACTTACATGAGATTCGAACTCGGGTACTGACAGCCTTAGTGTACTCTGCTCATTCCTTTTTTGTCAACCAATCACATGTTTTTATTTGCGTATGAATAGGCAAACCCCCAAAACAGCATGACTTTTTAACAGTGTGTAGATTATTATCTGAGGTTGACATAATGATTTTTGTACTAAAATGAAAACTAGTGTTTTATTAATAACATTGTAACTTCTTGTTTGTTGTGTTTATGTGAATTAATAAATAACATGGTTAAAATGTTTCCCTAGTTATCATGTGACCAGATCCTCACATATAGGAATGGACGATCTTTTACAGACCCAACACCATTACATTGTCTGACAGACCCAACACCATTACATTGTCTGACAGACCCAACACCATTACATTGTCTGACAGACCCAACACCATTACATTGTCTGACAGACCCAACACCATTACATTGTCTGACAGACCCAACACCATTACATTGTCTGACAGACCCAACACCATTACATTGTCTGACAGACCCAACACCATTACATTGTTTGACAGACCCAACACCATTACATTGTTTGACAGACCCAACACCATTACATTGTCTGACAGAGATTGGAAGACTAATCAAGGCAGCAAGGATACTAATACAGATTAAGAAAGAATTGATAGCACTTAGATAGATTTGATAGATTATCCCAACAATTGCATCTTAAGCTGGTTAAAAGAGATAATCCCTTGTCTTAACGATGTGTAAAGTACGTTCAAGGTCTGCGTTAGTTGTTTATTTCTAATGAACAACTCAATTCTAATTATTATTTCCCAAAACATATGACGAACAATGATTTGTTTATAATAAACTAGAAAAATACCCGTCCCATGACAGGTAAACTTAATTCTCCAAACAGAACAGTTTTGCATTATTTTCATGTCCCCTTACTAAGATTAAAATCCAGATATAATAATACTAAACTTTATGTCTAAAACCCTTCTTTCAATTTTGACCAAAATCCATTACATTATTTTTTATTCTAGTAAATTTAATGCAATAGCTTAGAAGGTCTTGAGAAGAAATTGAAATTTAGAGAAGCTTGTTTAATTGGTGTCTAATCTCTATGGATCAAATTCAATGCAAATCTGAAAATTTAGAATTTTCAAATGGGAGATTGTGCCCATATTATACCCATAAAAACCCTGCAAAATACCCCAAAGAATCTGAAATTTGGAGGAAATTTAATTATTGATGTCTACTACGTATTGTTAAAATTTCACAAATATCAGAGGTATCTAACTTTTCACAAATGGCTTCATTCCCTTTTTACTCCCCTTGCATAAAACTAAATGAAACAAAATATAACCCACATTATAACCTCTTATGCCGAGCAGCTGTGTTCCAAAATTAATAATAATCGATCAAATCAAAAATTAAAAGAGTGAATCCTGTATATACAAATATATAAACATTCACATACCTAACTTTATATAGATAGAGATAAAATTAAACTTTGTCAGAACTTGTACTGGTTATTACGTGTGCCTCACTAAAAGTTTGCAAATATATACAAATAAAAGTTTGATCAAGCAATAAGTTTGATAGCCTCTATTTATAACTGACGTATCATTAAAACATCTAACATATAAATTTATCCTGTCGGATTTTCAAAGTCAGACCCAAATAGCAATCCGTCTAACAAATCGCTATTTGAGTCGGACTAGCCTTCTTTTATTTTTTCACCATGCTATTGGCCTGAATATAATTTAGTTTTCTTAAGTTTTTTTCTGATAATAAATAAACCGGCTAGGAAGTTTGTTAGAGTGGGTCCATTTTCGTTTATGACCTAAATAGAATCAGCCATTTGGTAAATTGATGAAAAGAATTGTGTCTAACTTCAGACTCTTTTGTGACATGAAGAATTTCTTGATACAGATAAAATATTATATTTAAAAATGAAAGAACCTTTGTCTTTGCGATATGTAATGTATGTTCAAGGTCTGCATTAGTTGTTTATTTTTAATGAACGACTGAATTCTAATTATTATTTCCTAAAATATATGACCAACAATTGATTTGTTTATCTTATATATAAAGTAAAGTGAATTTCTCCTTATTTCGTTGACCATTATAGCTTTCGAACCAAAACCACATCTGCTTATCTCTTTCAGCAGCTACCTAGACCAATTACTGATGTATGCTTTCAGAAAATATGCGCTCGTTTTGCTCTATTTAAAAAATTTTACATTCTTTCCTCTCAACACATTCTCCTAACACAATCACCCACAGAGGAGGTTGGAGGTATTTTAATACTCAGGCTTACATTTACTCCCACTACCACCCATGTCATAATTGATAAAATTAAACATTGTCAGAACTTGTACTGATTATTACATGTGCCTTACTAAAAATGTGCAAATCTATGTATCAGCCTCCATTTATAACTTAACACAGCAATAAAAAATATTTATAAAGTTTTCCAAAAAAACGTTGATGTTTATTGAAGACTAGCATGCTCCCGGGCGTTGCCCCGGTGGAGGTGGAGTAGGTATTGATAATAAAATAGAAGAGTTAACAAAAGTGTATGTCACTCGTTTCTTTTAAAATTTCTTTATTTCTTTGCTATCAATAAGTATGGACTAAGTGTTATCTTTAGCTTCATTATCAATCGATCATCTTTGTTTTTTAAGCACGGATGGAATTGTTAGCACTTACTGTTTTTAACTAATTAAAAAAATGAAAACACGATTTTAATCGGAAATAAAAAAAAAATAATGATTAAATGATTGTAACAACATTTAAAAAATGTCTAAAGTAGGCCTTGGCCTAAAATTTTTTTTTACTACTAGCGAATATCGAAAATGCCACTTATTAAATTCTTTTCAAAGTGTTCATGGGGAGAGTGGGAGTACATGTGACGAAGGGAGTAAAAATGTCACTATGAAATCGATTAGAAATATTTTTTTTTGTTTTTAACAACACGGATCAATATTTGCCACTTCTGACTGACGAAACAGAATTTTTTATCTACCTTTTGAATTTTAACCTTGTTACATCAATCAAACGGACGAAAATCGTCTTTACTTTATATATAAGTAAGAAAATTATTAATTAAATACGATATTCCGACGCAGAGAATAACCCAACATAACGTGAAATTTAGGTAATTTCTAATTGACATAAAAACCTTTTTAATTAATTTTTTAAATAACCATAAATAATAGTTAGTTAATAAGGAAAACCAAGATGGACGCCGCTATTGAATATTTGAATAGCAACGTCCATCTTGGTTTTCCTCACCTGATACAGCCGGTCCAATTTTTGTTTTTTGAAATAGAGAAATTGTTACTCTCGAAATGATTAAAGTTTCTACAATTCCGGACCTTTAAATATTTAGCAGTAAGTCCCCCATTTTACAATTTACTGCCATTATATTTGAAATTTTTGAAATATAAATAAATTGATCCGAGATTTATACACCGATACCGTCTCCTATCATTTATTTTTGTTCATCCTATATTCCATCTTCCGGTTTCAACATTGCATTGCTCCTGCCTCGGAATTCTCACCTTCATTCTTACACACACACACACACACACACACACACACACACACACACACACACACACACACACACACACACACACACATATTTATTTATTTATTTATATATGTAATTACAGAAGATTAAGACAACATCGATACCGTCGGTTTTAAATCCAAACAAAGGGGACGTATATTTAGCCTCCAGTGCCGGACTCTCTTCAGCATCTGTTTATGTCTGTCTCCTCAGGAAATGGTGCCTTGCATGCTGCATGAATTTCTCCACGATCTTCCAACCTTCAATTTTATTTTTGTTATTTTTTTACATTTTTATTTTCTTTTTTTACAAATTTTGTCGATATATACGTCACAGGAAACTAAAATGATTTTATCTAATTTTTCTTTGATTTGTGAATCTAGGTCGTGTGATCTAAGGAGCCAGACATAAACAGAGGCTGAAGAGAGTCCAGCATAAGAGGCCAACTATTGGTCCCCTTTGTTCAACTCTAGGTCCCCTTTGTTTGGATTTGAAACCGATGGTACCGATGTTGTCTTAATCTTCTGTAATTACATATATAAATAATATTACGTTCTTATTTTTGAATTTTTATTAATAAGCAAGCACATTGCTGGGGTTCTCTCTCACTGACCTCACACACACACACACACACACACATACACACACACACACACACACACACATATATATATATATATATATATATATATATATATATATATATATATAAGTCAGAAACTCGAAGTTAGATCACTATAGCATTTTATTTTCTAATGAATTACAGAAATGTTCAGTCTATGTTCTTAACATAAAAAGACATTCCACTCGATTTCATTGATTACATATTCTATCTGACCCTATAGTTCTTTCAGTCATAGATGGATAATTAGAAGATTAAAAACAGAAAGTTTTTTCAAACATAACTCAATCCCAGAACTAAAGTATATTTTAGCATGCATTTTGTGTTATTAGAATACTTAGCTGAAGTACCCGTCTATGCTGGGTTTCTCAACTTTTCTTGAATATTATAGCCAAGATTAGAAGTGAAGAAAATCCATTAAATATTTTTCATCAATTTTTTATTAAAAATTTTTTTTCGGGCTTATGACGATGGTCGATATCGACTAGGAAATAACTGGAATGCTATAGCAAAAGAACAACAACAATAAACAATTGTCTGGTGTGAGATTCGAACTCACTATGGCATAAAACATTGGAACTGAAGGGGAACACTTTGTCCACCAAGCAACCGATCTCACGAAAATATTTGATCTTTTTAACCTGCCTAAATGAGTTTGGTGTAGGGAATTTTACCTCTCCGCATACATCTAAAATAGTTCGATTGCCTAAAATAAATGAATAAACATAAATATAAAATAAAACATCCTTATTAAAGCAAAAATATATTAGTGAACATTTATCAACTATTTTTATCCATTTTTAATAAAAAATGGATAAATGTTTTCTTTTCAAAGTAAACAATACGTCAGATATGTACACTGATTTGACATGAAAATTACTTGTTTGGTCGACTAAAAGGGGATGCTAAAAATGTCGGAACATTTGTTTCTAATGTTATTTTTATGTACTTTTAATTTTCAATAGTTAGTTTTAAAAAAGGTTTAAGAACTTCTGACATTGATAAAGACATCGGATCGAAGGTGTCGATTCCAAATCTGCGGTTAGTTTGACTCTTAGGTCAACTGTTTAACTTTGATGCAGCGACACACATACACACATGCAGACAACTTGGCTTTATATATATATATATATATATATATATATATATATCATGGACGGCGGCACTGGGGGCAGGGGGGGGTCTCAAGCCTCCCCCACTTTTTGACTTGCCCCCCCCCCCACTTTACGGTCATCAATAATGAAGTTATATATGCATGTGTTTAACCGGGCCCCCCACTTTTTAGGAGAGCCCCCCCCCCACACACTTTTATAACTGTCCCGCCGGTCCTGTATATATATATATATATATATATATATATATATACTAGAAGAATAGGCATCCCAGGATGCTTAAGCTTAAGGAGTCTTAAGAAGAAATTTAAATGCATGAAATCTTGCTTAATTGGTGTCTAATGACTCTGTATCAAATTTGATGCAAATCTGAAATATTTGAATTTTCAAATGGGAAGTTGTTTCCATATTATGTCCCCTAAAAACCCTTTAAAATACTCCAAAGAAACTGAAAAGTGGGGAATATTAATTAATTGATGTCTAATATCTATTGTTAAAATTTCACAAAAATTGGAGATATCTGAAATTTCAGGAAGGGTTTCCACACCCTGCTTGCTCCTTTAGATAAAACTAAATATAGCTCACATTACGAAGCATTATGTCTAGCAGCTCTGTTCCAAAATTCATACTGATCGGTTATTAATTTAGGAGGGAATCCTGTACATAGAAATATATAAACATATACACATACCTAACTTCATATACATGCACTTCCTAAATGTTAAAATTTACAAAAAAACAATAACGTGCCCATGTTACTCACTGTGTTGCTGAGAATATATATTCAAAAATTCATAATGATCGGTTCATTAGTCTAGGAAATTATCATGTACATAAAAATGTATAAATATATACACATACCTAACTTTATATAGAGAGATAGGAAAAAAGACTTAGGGAAACAAACGTTGATTAACTCACATTTAGTATAGTAATCGATGCAGGAACTGCCAAATCATTAAGCAAAAAACATTCTGTTTTCACGGTCTTTAATCTCTTTGTCTGGGCGATTGTTCTGTCTGTGTTTGTAGGAAAGTCTCATAAAATGGTTACACGTGCCATGAAAGGGCTATAAGTCGTCTGTATGTAAAGCAAGTCTCGATGATGCGCATATCAATTACTTACCATTTGCTTCCAATAAAAATGACAAATTTTCCAATGCAGATAATGACAAAACCTATCATGCTGGATTTTCGATTCAACGAATGCTAATATCGCACAACCTGATACAGGATGCTCAACTGTTTCTGTATATTTATCACAGAATCTGCATTTGGGGTCAACATCATTTTTAGTATGTTTGTTTGGTGATTTCTAAGTTAAAAAGCATTTGGTCAGTACAGCAATAATGAAACGAGTCATTATCAGTGATCGCTCACTGGCAACAACAGGTGGTGTTTCCTGGAGTCTGAATGACAACAAATCTTCCCACATTTTCTAGTACTCCTCCACTTCTTTCGGTACCCGTTGCAAATTAGCTTGCATTCTCGCAACAGCTGTTTACTACTTGTTTCTTGCTGATAATCCCTTTTGGTTTTCGCTGTACTATGAGTGGCAATAAGCACCCCCCCCCCCGAAGATTCCAGCACTCTCCGTACCCTTCTAATGGATGGTGCTCTCCTTCCTCGTCTTTCCATCCTCCTTGACCCTTCACAACGAATATGTGAGACCAGCCGAGGCTGGTGACACCACTCTTTTTTGTGTGTGTGTGAAGGGAATGGGGGTCAAATTATGGGATTTATAGCAATTTCAGTTTCCTTAGTTTCGTGTAATGTTCTTTCTATATTTTTTGTTCTAGTTATATTTCAACTTACCTGTGGTTGGTCGGCGTTACCTATTTATGTGGGTTGGTTTCTGCACTTCAGGATTTTTCTTAATATTTAGGTTGTTTTCATTCGTATGCTATCAATTGACTCCAATTTCTCCTAGTCTTTTTTCCTGTTTTTTTTTCGGAACTGTTCCTAGTACTCCTACAATTACTGGCATCGCAGTAGTTTTCATCATGTTTTATACTACTTTCAACTCTTTGTCGTCCCCCCCCCCCCATGTATTTGCTTAGTTTTTCTGTCTTCTTGATCTTCACACTGTGAACTACTGGGACGGCAAACTCTACTATTTGTCAGTTTTTTTCCTTCTTGTCGACTATTATCGTGTCCAGCCTTCTTGCTTGCATAAGTTTGACAGTTTGTATTTTTATGTCGCAAAGGATTTTCTGCCTTTCATCTTCTAATACTGTCTCCGATTTTGCCTGTAACATTTGTCTACGTGTTAGAAAAAAAAGAAAGTATTTTTCCTTCACTGACCAAGGACAGAAAAGATTGCGCAGTATCAGAACAGATACTACACTTTGATCGTAGTCAAAAGGCCAAGTTGTTTAACTCCAGGAGGTTAGACACAAGATGAAAGTATTTTTATTTACCTCCTCTCCAGGATGCTAGACACAAGGTCAGGTGTGGTTAGCCAGCGCACTTAGATTAGCGCTCTGGCCTACAAAAATGCCTGAGCAACCCCGTCGGCATTCCCCGGTAGGGGCGCCTCAGGCGATTACCAATAAACTAACCCCTTCTCAAAGAGAAGGTAAAGCCTGGGAGGGTGGACCTCATAGAACTGTACAGAACAATACTTCAGACCGGCGAAATCAAGGCGAGAAGGCCAAGACGGTACCGGTCTACAGAGTGTAGCATCCATCGGAACAGATACTACACTCTGATCTTAGCCAAAAGGCCAAGGAATGAAGTCAGTGCATCATTTAAATGAAACTGTACTAACATTTTTTTGTTCTTTATCCTCTTCCTTAAACTTGGAACTACGAATATACTTGCCAGCTTAATCAATACTCAATATCGATTGGTTAATCGTCCAATAAATCATCTCATCCTGTGATTTGGGTAGCAATTTATTTAAACTTTGAATCCAGCTATTTTCCAATAATAATACAAATTTAGAAGATTGATTATATTAACAAAAGTGTGCGTGTGTGTGTTCGTGGGTATATGTTCAGGATTATGTGTGTGCCTATATGTTTTGTTTATGAAGTAGAGTATCTGCTGTATGAATATCTACTATATATGCGTGTGTCCTTGTGTATGTGTGTACATGTGCGTGAAGAGGCTATTACCATATTCCTATGGGTGTGTGTATGTATGTGTTTGCAAAGAAGAGTACAAGGGTGGTGTGTGCCTGTTATATGTGTGTATGTGTGATATATGTGTGTATGTAAGTAGGTGTGTTTCTATGGGTGTGTGTGATATTTCTATAAGGGGTGCACATGTATGCCGAGGTGTTTTCTATCTCTATGTATGTGTTTTCGAAGAAAAGTATTTACATGAGTGTTTGCTGTATGTGGTGACGTGTGTGCGTGTGTGTATATGAAGAAGGATATTTCTATTGGTATGTGTGTGTGTTTCTGAAGAAGAGTATTTCTCTCTTTTTAAAAATTTTCTTATCTTTCTGTTTTTGCTGGGGATGACGCATCCTACCGGATGCCAGACATTCACCGGCTATTTCAGACACTCCAGCCTAGAGATCTTTTTAAGATTCTAACCGTCTCTTTAAGTGCAATTGTTTGTATTTCTCTTGCACTCTGTTCACCGGGTATACTCGTCAGATAGCTTTTGAAATTCTTTTTCATTAGTCCTGTTGCTCCTATAATTACTGGGATGATGGAGATTTTCGTAAGATTCCAGTTTCTTTTCATGTCGTACATAAGACCTTGGTATTTCGTAATCTTTTCCCTTTCAGCTCTGTTTAATCCTGCATCATTAGGGACATTGACTTCAACTAGGGTTGCTACTTTCTCCCTTTTGTCCCATATCATTATGTCAGGTTTAACAGCTCTGTTTTCTAGATATGTAGCTGTAGGGATTGCATAGTCATAGTGGATGGTGCATAACTTATTTCCAACCGTTCTTTCTGGTATATGCTCCCAGGACTTGCTGCTACACTGGATATTTAACTTTTTACATATAGTCCAGTGAAGATATTTGTACACTCTGTTGTGTCGCATTGTATAGTAGCCATACACCAGGGGAACCTTACAACTGGATGTCAGGTGGCTCACACTCTCTACTTCTCTGCGGCAGAACCTGCACTTATTATTGTTGCTGAGACCACTCATCTTTTTAACCAATGCCTTCTCTTCTGATCATAGTGGAGCAATCTTTTTTTAGCCAGTCTACAGAGCCTTCCTTATCTATATATTCCTGGGATAGTTCATCTAGGAAATACTTAGCAAGTTGTTGGTTGGCCCATTCTTCCATTTTCTGCAATGGAAGGTCTTAGTGTATTTCTGGCGGCTCTTCCGGGCTATTTTCGTGGCAGGACTGTTGTCTATTTCTGCCTCATTTGTAAGAGTCCTGTCCAAAATGTTTGGTCAGTTTTGTGATAGAGGTTGTTCTGCTTGCTCTGGTTTCTTGGTGTTGGCGTACATACCATCATAAAGTTTGGGTTCTGGGAGCTCATCAGATATTGTCTCTGTCTAGTTTCTTCTTCCCTGATAGGAAGATAGTCTTTTTCCGCATCCCTTATGGCTGCATTTTTCATGAGGGTAACAAGCGATCATAGGCAGGCAACTGGTGCATTTTTTATCTTCAGGGAGGGTAGATTCTTTTACCTTTTCAGCCAGGATTTCATTGGATGTTTTGCTCCACTTTTCAAACGTTAAGTAGTGGTAGCAAAACAATAGCACCTTCTTTTGTGCAACAGTCCATGGTTGGACTTTTAAGCCTCTTATGTTCCTTTTTTTTTTTGTTGCTGCATATGATGGAGATAGGGGGCTAGGACCTTTTGTCTCAATGCCTGATGGTTGACCCTGGTTGGCCTCTGTCATGGCTGGAGCACAATTTTCAGAGGCAGGAAGGTTTACACCATTGCTTACATCTTCCCATCTGCTGTATGAACGGGTTTATGGACCCTTTTTATCCTGGGTGCCGGCCTGCCAGTATTTACTTTTGTTCTTATTCATATTTTTCTATCTTTCCTCATTGTTAACGGCTTCTAATTTGTTATTCAAAGCTGCCCTCTATTAATATAGGGAGTGTCCCTGTCCGCAATTCGGGGGACGTGCTGGATGGCTTGAGGAGACAGCATCCCATTTGTTTTTAATATTCGGTCAGGGTTTACTTCAAATGGGAAGTATCCTCATGTCAGGGTCTCTGACAAACCCCTGTACTAGAAACCGAAGAAACCCGAGGGTGGTATTTAGTAAGCATTCAAGTCCTCCCCTATATAGAGGCATGTTTGTGTGTATGAGTAATTTCGATGGGAATATGTTAAAAGGGTATTTGTATGGCGGGAGGTGTTTGTGTGTTTGTGTGTGTACTTGTATGGAGTGTATGTGTATGCATGCATGAATTTTGTGTGTCTGTTTTTGAAGAGCATTATTTGTATAAATGTGTGTTTATGTGCATGTTTTTGGTTATTTCGTTAAGAGAGTGTTTGTGCGTCTCTCTCTGTGTGTACATAAAATACGTGCATGTGATATGAATATAGGATTTCTGTGTCATAATAATTTTCTCCTTAATTATATTTCAGACCAATCGAGGCGTGTCGAACTCCGCCACAGCCAATTTACACAATTAACAAATCATACCTTGTTCATTGTTCTCCGCCTTGCACCTTGGTCATCTTGTCACATGCTGTCTCCTTTCTGTAATCATTTGTTGCAGGCGCCTGTTCGTTTTTCTTTTAAAGGACAGACAGAATAATTAAACACACATCGTCAAATGGATAACAGAGGTTTATTGAGTCGCACCTTATTCCATTACAATATAGCTAGTTAATTAAAATAGAGTTGTTAACTGTATAAATGCTAGTTTGTTGTATTACAGCCGTGGTCACATCGGTGTGTGATATATATATATATATATATATATATATATATATATATATATATATATATATATATATATAATATGGAACAGGTAGAATAAATACATTTTGAAGCATTTAAAAAATTAAAAAAATAAAATAAATAAAAAATATGAACCTTAAACACTTTATACAAATCACGTGCGCATTCACGCTCTCATATTTGAAAGTGGGGAAACAACAGCTAACTCCTTTGGCCCGGCTAGAACAACAAAAAGCCGGTAGAGAAAAAAATACAAATCCGATGACATCAGGATATATTACACACCGAGGATGCCAAGTTTTTTGGCGAAATATCTGTATCACTTTAAACTAACAAAAAAAAAAATGCTAGTTGATAATAAAAAGAGAAAAAAAAAAATCGGTTTCGATTTATTATTTTTCTTTTTATAAAAAAAAAAAAAAAATTGATACCGCATCTTTAATGCTTCAAAAGGTATTTATTCTATCTGTTCCATATTAAATTTAACAATAGATGCTTCTTAAAAAAAAAATAAATAAATAAATTAAAAAAAAAAAAATGAACCTTAAACACTTATATATATATATATATATATTATACATGCGTCGTTGAAGACCACAGAGTTTTCTTTCTTCGCTATCCTTCTGGTTAATTTCTCGACGCGGCGAGCGCTTCGTCGGTTTTCCGATGTTAATTGGTGGAGTATGGCACCTAACGAAGACAGTCGTGAGACCGAAAGCGCTTAAGGAATGGCCCACGATACATCAGTGTGGGATATATATATATATATATAGAGAGAGAGAGAGAGAGAGAAAGAGAGAGAAAGAAGAGATATGATTATTAAGTGTAAAACTTTTCAAGTTACATGTTTGTTAGCGTGCATCATTCTCAATTGTTTCTTTCGAGACTGAGAGCTACTTTTCGATCAGAATTCTTTCGTTTTCCTATGACGTCACTTCCCCTTTCCTGTATCCCTACTTCTCTGTTCTCACGATTTTGATTGCCAGTAACTGTTGATTTTTTATGTCCCATATTTTACCTGCTTATATATGTCACAGCTAATATATGTATTAGCTATGACACTTACCTGAATATTTAACTTACGTATGTGTGTATGTGTAGATTTGGGTTTGTTTGTGTGTGGTTCTGTGAAGAGTAGTATTTGTATCAGTGTGTGTTTATAATTGTATTTGTGTATGTGTTTATGTATATATGTGTTTATAGTTTGGTTTGATTTATCTTTTTATGGGCTACCTATCATAAAATAGTTCATTGTATACAATTGATTGAATATAAGTTTCAATTTAACTCATAAATGGAGAGGAATTAAGGGTTCATACCTTTCTCAACAATATTAGTGTGTATATAGATCCAATTGAATTTTAACTCGGAATAGGCGATTTCATAGTCTTCAACGGTATCCATTAGGTGAGTCATGCTCCCTGTGTGTGTGCATATGTATTATTAGCGTTATTTATACGGGTGTATCTGCAAGTATGTGTTTGTGAAACGAGGTATTTATATGGAGGTGGTTCGTTGGTTGATCCTTGGTTTGTATGGCATGTCAATCCTTGCAAGCAGACTTACTTAAACCATGAGGCAAACGGTAGCACCTGCACAGAGCCCACGATTGGGAGAGGCTCGAATAATATAATATTATTTATTTTAATTTTTATTGCTTGAAATGTTCTTTTAATAATTTAATAATAAAATAATATTGCAAGTAAGATTCTTATAAAATCTATATATAAAAAACTCAATGTTTGTGTGTTTGTGTGTATGCGTCATGTTTGTGTGTTCCCTATAGAAAGAAAGGTTATATAATCTACATAAAATCTAAAAATTGTATTCTTATGTAAAATTTACCGGAGAAGACAATGGAAGTATTACCGAATCTTTAAGTAAACCCCTCAAATATATCCTATTTTTATGAAATTTAAATCATATCTGTAAAATTTCCTGAAGAAGACAATGGAAGTGGTCCCAAATCTGTAAGTACCCTCCTAACCTAAGGGACCTATGGGGGGCCGAACCTCCTTTAAAACTTCAAGTATGTCATATTTTAATGAAATTTATATCATATGTATAAAATTCTCTAAAAGACAATATAAGTGGCCCCAAATCTCTACATTACTCTCTACGTGATAAATATCTATATGCACCTACCTCTAAGTGACCCATGGGAACAGAAACCCCCTTAAAACTTCCAATGCATATATCCGATTTTAATGAAATTTAAACCATATTCAGAGAGTTTTCGAACTTCCAACTATATTAGGGAGCAAGGAGGGGGCAGTAAAAACAAAGAAAGTAATATGGTGTTATGAGCATAGTGAAAAAGTACATAGTGATCCTCATTCAATCCCGAGCAACGTCGGGTCTTCCTGCTAGTTTAAATATAAAATTAACATGATTTATCTTCAATTTTATTTGTGTGGATCATCGCATCAAAGCCTATAATGGAGGCTACAAACTACAACATAGACGTCTTCAAGTCTAATGTCGACAAATACTTGTCAAGCCGATCGCTTTAAGTAATCAAATGTTGTCTATTCCATTCATCGTTTCCAATCCTCTCATAATATTGCTCATCATCTAAGTGACAATCTCATTGACCCTTATCCTCGAGTGTCTTGGACTTGGAAAGTGGTGACTCATTAGTATAAAAAAAATCTAAATAAATAGTTTGAAACGGTAGATTATATTTAACTCATAGATGAGAGCCTGACAGGTACTCCCACTCCAGGTCAGAATGGACCTGGGAGTACCGGCAACTAAGAGGTACTTCATATTTTCCAAAGCTCCCAAATTTGGGCCTCACTTCCAGACGTAGTTTTGTGTCATAATCAAGGTATATATACATATATGGGGTGTCTGTATATTTTTGTGTGATTATTATATTCATGTACTCGTGTATATCTGTGCATGGTTTGAAGGGAAATATTTGTGTTCAGATGTGCATGTGTGCATAGGGGGCGAAGGAGGGGCAGGGAGGTATTTATAAGGGCAGTTTATAGTGGCTTGCTGATATCTTGTGATGAGGTCATGGTGTGCCAATCTTTTTTTTATTTCCTGTTAGCAAAACGTAGTCTGTTCTCTCCTTCTGCTGGTATAAAAAAATATGCACCATATTAATCCAGAATTAGGAGGGCAGATTTCAAATTGTTTAACTCATCATAAACTTCTTTATACGTTGCTCAGCAGGAAACTCCCAATTAATGTAATAATCTCAACATTTTTTACGACTTTTTAATTACTTTTTACTAACATTAGCTAAATAAATCAAATAAAGAGTGACTTTTAGTCTGGATTCTCTCCAGACGACAGTTGAAGTCTTATGTAAGAAGCCTAATTCATATTCCTAGTTTTATTCCCTTAAGGACTTTTTATGCCGAGTTTGGTGCAATTCTGTGCAATAGTTTTTAAGCTAATATTTGCTTGTTTTGTTTTGTGACATATCGACCCTTTTTGGGATATTTAATGCCGACACAAGTCATTTTGGTAAAAGTTATTATGCTTTAAGTTCTTAATATCTTCAAATTCATGGTGTTCGCTTTGACTAGTTATTCATTATGTAAATTCATGCAGTTTAGTACCTAGGATACTGAAGCCTATAAGTACTTGAGTGAAGATGCGATGGATGAGTTTTATTGCAGTAATTAGTAACGTTGATGAGAAGGAAGTGCTTTCTGTGGCTGGAAATTTGAATGATCATGGTGGAAACACCCCTGGAGATTTTGAGGGTGTGCATGGTGGAAGTAAATATTTAACAAATTTATTCAACAAAGACACCGATTAGTTCAAATGTAGAAAACCGCTGGACACGAGATGCTTGTTTGATCGTGACAGGTGTTCTGTTTACTTTTTCAACTGTCATGACAGACGACTTCTTTTATCCAAGGGCGATAACTCTTTCTTTTGATTCAAGGGAAAGAACTCGATTCTGTTTTGTTAGGTTGCCCTAACACCCTCGGGCGTTGTTGCAGACATTGTGGTGATCATGAACATGACAAATCAGATCATAAAAGAAGATGTTATCCGAAAAGACTGGACACATTACAATTGTGAACTGTAAAGGGGAAGCACTCGATAAAGTTAATTACAGAGGCTTAAAGTTGATAGACCAGCTCCTGAAAGTTATTGAGAGAATAATTGAGCAGCAAATAAGAAGTCAGAGGAGCATAGATGAAATGCAGTTTGGTTTTATGCCTGAGAAAAGTACGATTGGTGTTATATTTATCCTGAAACAAATGCAAGAGGAGTATCTTAATAAGAAAAACCTATATTTTGATTTTGTGGATCTAGAGAAAGCTTTTGATAGAGTGCCAAAAGAGGTTGTCTGGTGAACTTTATGTAAACTAAGGGCAAATGAATGGTCGATGAAGGTTGTTCAAGCAATGTACAAAAATGCTCAAAGTCGTTTTAGAATTAACAGCACATTTAGTGACAGCTTTAATGTAGGAGTACATCATAATGTAATGTAGGAGTACATCAGAGTTCTGTACTGAGTCCGTAGCTTTACATTTGTGTCTTAGAAGCATTGTCCATGAAGTTTTGTATGGGTCGTCCAGAATAGATGCTGTATGCTGATAATTTAGTACTTACCTATAAAACAATGGAAGACTTACTTGTTAAGTTACAGACCTGGAGGAATGCTATAGAAAGTAAAGGTCTGAGAGTGAATGCCAGTGGTTGTAGTGATAGAAAGCTCCCAAATAGAGGAAAATTTCTCAGTTTGTGAAAGGGAGTCAGGTGCAATTCAATCTTTTGTGGTACTTGTAAGCATTATGTAAACAAAAAGTGTAGTGGAATTACTGGTAGATCGAGAGAGGATAACCAGTTTATATACAAGAAGTGTAAGACAATGGAAACGGATGAGAACTCAGATGTGGACAAAGTATATTTGGATGGCGAAGCTATTGAGGTTGTCATTTCAGTAGTTGTAAAACAGTTAAGGTAGCAAGTCCAGTTCAGAATGGAAGGCCGAGAAAAAACATGGGAGGAAGTGATAAAAATGACCACTGTCGATCAGGCATGTGTATGCAGTGTGATGATGTATGGAAGTAAAACCTGGCCAATGATGGTTGAGGACATGCGTTGCATGAAGAGAAATGATATGATAATGCTACAATGGATGTGTAATGTGAGTCTTAAAGACAGGCTTAGTTCTTATGACCTTAGAAGAAGATTAAATCTAGACAGCATAGAGATATTTGTGCAGAAATGTAGACTTTGATGGTATGGCAACGTTGAAAGAATGAATGAGAGTTCTTGGGTCAGTAGATGTCGAACAGTTAAGGTAGCAGGTCAATGGAAGGTCAAGGAAAACATGGGAAGGAAGTGATAAAGATGGACTTCAGAGAAAGAGGGATAAATAAAGACGTTGCCAGAGAAACGTTAGTTTGGAAGTCAATTTCTTAAAGCCGTCTAACTGATGATGATGATGATGATGATGATGATGATGATGATGATGATGATGATGATGAAGAAGAAGAAAAATTTTATGTTGTTATTTTCTCTATTTGAAAAGAAATCTATACACATGAATAAATGTTTTACTTTAACAAGCTATGTTGCATGCAATGTACTTATATGTTATCCATCTGCCCTGGTCGTAAATATGACGGACGTGATGAGCCAGAACCTGTATCGAGTGGTGGAAATAGTCTTCACTTTCTTTATAACCACCATAAAAGAGCCCGTCTCTGCCTTGCGTGTAGAATTTGGATGTGAGAAAGAACAATGCTTATCGACCACGTATTTAAACCGGTGTTGTTGGAGAAAAATGTACCACGTAGCGAAGTTCCAGTGGTGAGCATATTGTTCCTGAGATCAGTATTAAAAAACGGTGTTGTTGAAAAAAAGTCTACTATGTGATAAAGATCTAGTGGCAAACACATAGCATTTGTTATAAAAAACATATGGTAACAAGGAAAATAGACACAGGAATTTATAATTAAACAAATTGTATTGCTTATAAATGGATACAAGATTTATATGTGTTGGTCTTGATTTGTGATGTATGTTCGTCAGGCTAGATGGTTCCTCAGTGTCGGCGTGATGTCATCATTGGCCGTGGACTGCTTGTTATGGTCCGGTATCAAGGATTGGGGTGAATGAAATTATTCACAATTCACAAAATTTATGGTAATAGTTGAAAGGAAAGGTTTTTTGTTGAAAAGATTGGTTGTCAGGGTAACAAGGATAGGTCGTCTTCGAGTAATAGAGTCAGGTTGTCACAAGATGACCTCCTGCTGGCTGGTTTCTGGTGAAGGATACTGAGCGCAACTGTATCAAGTGACAGGGTCTTGGTGTGACTGCTTGGCCTAGCTATGTAAAAGTACGTAGTTGTAGACATATGGCTTCAAGGAAATAGGATAGAAAATGGCCGTCAGATTCATAAAACTGTCCTTTTTAAAATTTCCACTTTCACTACAGTGAGCGCGGCAAATGAGTATTCAGCACACAATTTTGTGGTAACGTGTGTGAGTATGTTCTCCAACTCTGGTTCGATGTAGAGAACAAATTCAAGTCTACCCAATTCCACTTCACAGCAGTTTGGAACCACAGAAATAAGTTACCATAATAACAACAGGGAGAAGGCCCACTGGGCGTCACAGAACAAAAATCGTA
This sequence comes from Sepiola atlantica, assembly GCA_963556195.1. Lineage (NCBI taxonomy): Eukaryota > Metazoa > Mollusca > Cephalopoda > Sepiida > Sepiolidae > Sepiola > Sepiola atlantica. The sequence continues at coordinate 72,412,493 of OY744529.1, forward strand.
ATTCATTGAATACAGAAAAATATACCATGTAATGAAGTTCCAGTGACGATCACATTGTTTCTACCAACAAAGACCATCTTTCCATCTTTTTTTTCTTTTTTCTTCATAAAATTGACAAACAGATCCAAAGTGACCGAATTCGGCATAAAAAAAGGTTGATATGCTGTAATATAGTGGAACAAAACTAAACCAAAGAATTTGGATTATTTGGATTATTCGGACTACTGTTCTCATATTGGATGTTATTCTCACAACCTTCTTCAGGTGTATTTTGTCAAACTCGGGAATCTTTTTGTCGAACACGGGAATCTGTGCGGAATTTCGTACGGAACTCGTTATTTAATCCACGTGGGTAGCTTGTTCTCGTTCCGTCAGTCATGACCACGTAGAAGTCTTTAGTAATTCGTAATTGTATTCTTAGTATCGCCTGCACTGAGGATTGAACCTTCAGTCTCCAGAAGACTGTTACTTATAACTGATTATTACTTACCACTTATATCCGTTACGTCACAGGTCCTTGATAAGAACAATAGTACGAATACGCCTAATAGTACAAACATTTTTTTTCTTCATTTTTACTTTAATATTTTAGTTAAAAATAAAATTTGTATCGCAAGAGTTATAAGTGGATGGAGTAAGTTCAGAAATATGAGTATTGATTTACTCCTCTCCAGGAGTTAGGCACAAGGCCAGTTTTTATCTTACTCCCACAAGTAAGATGTGACCCAAGGTCGGGTCGGAAAAGTGGGGTTTAAAAATTGACTGGGCAGCCCCGTCGGCATTCCCTGGTACGGGCGCCTCAGGCAGTAAGTAACAAACTTACTCCTCCCCAAAGAGGGGAGGCAAAGCCTGGGAGGGTGGACCTCCTAGAACTGCACAGGACAGACCCATAGACTGGCGTAAATCAATCCCCGAAGGCCAAGACAATACCAGTCTATGGGGTGCAGTATCCATCGGAACAGATACTACACTTTGATCTTAGCCAAAAGGCCAAGAAATTCCTTGATTAAACAACAAACGAGAAGGCCCAATCGGATCAATTAGGATTCCTGTGTACTGTTACCCCAGCCCTGAATCCTCTATTACCATCTTTATCATGTTGTATAATTTTCACTTTTCTCTTCTCTTCTTTATTTAGGTCATTTATTTATGTCATATTCTTACCCCCCCTTCTATTACATTGCTTCTACTACTAATACTTTAGTATTTTCCGTTTCTTCTTTATTTATGTCATTTATTTATTTACGTCATCCTCTTACTCTCCATCTTTGCTGCTATTACTCTCCCTCCTCTCTTCATTTCCACCACTTCTCGTCTAATTCCTTCCATCATCAAAAATATTCAATATGCAAGCAAACAATCAAGCAAGATCATCAGATGTTTAGTATTATATAGATATTAGTGTTTTAAAAAAGTAAACATATTCAACCGCTATAAAAAGTTATAAAAAGAAAACAAATGAATTCAATTTTATTTTGTCTAACATATAGAGTTATCTTGCAAGATTTTAAAAGTTGGACCTAAATAGCATTTAATTTATCAAACTTTGATTCTGACTAGCCAATTTTCATTTGTTATTGTTGTACCATGTTATCGGCACTATAATAATGTGCTTTGGTTCAATTTATTTTAAAAATTATGTAACTGATAATATGGAAGCATTTTTCAATTATGACCGAAAAATCAAAATCAGCAAAGGGAATTACTAATATTTTTAGTTAAAGTATATAAAAAGGGTTGTCTTCCTTACAACTAAATATTTTATTTCTTTTTCTGTATACGTTTAAAAAAACGTGCAAACAAATAACAATTAAAAGATAAAATGACTTCACTGCATTTCAGGCAACACCAGGTCGGGGCAGCTAGTCATAAATAAATATTAGTTTTTTTTTAAACGTTTCGTCTATAAATCCTATTTCTCTCTCTCTATCTCTCTCTCCATCTCTCTCCTTCAGCTAGTTATAAATAAATATTAGTTTCTTTTTAAACGTTTCGTCTATAAATCCTATTTCTCTCTCTCTACCTCTCTCTCCATCTCTCTCCTTCAGCTAGTTATGAATAAATATTAGTTTCTTTTGAAACGTTTCGTTTAGAAATCCTCCCCTCTCTCTCTCTCTCTCTCCATCTTTCTCTCTCTCTGTCTGTCTCTCTCTCCCTCTCTGTATGTATATCTCTCTCTTTCTCTCTCAGCTAGTTATAAATAAATGTTAGTTTATTTTTAAACGTTTCGTTTATAAATCCTCTTTCTCTCTTTCTCTCTTTCTCTCTCTCTCTCTCTGTGTCTGTCTCTCCCCACCTCCACTCTCTCTGTCTCTCCCTCTTTCTCTCTCTCTCTCTCTCTCTCAGCTAGTTATAAATAAATATTAGTTTTTTTAAAACGTTTCGTTTATAAATTCTTTTTCTCTCTCTCTCTCTTTCTCTCTATCTCTCTCTCTCTCTCTCTCACACACACACACAATCTTTCTCTCTCTCTCTCTCATTTCCTTCTCTCTCACTCTCTTCTCTCTCTCTCTCTCTCTTAGCTAGTTATAAATAAATATTAGTTTCTTTTAAACGTTTCAGTAATAAATCCCCCCCTCTCTCTCTCTCTCTTTCTCTCTCTCTCTCTTACTCTCTCCAGCTATTTCGTGTCCGTGTACTTATTTTATTTCTATAAATGAGAGAGTTATTTTAAGTATTATTTGTTATATAGCAAAAAGTAGGAAATGTAGATGGAGGCCAGCATCATTAGTACACACGTATTTTACGTGTGTATTTTACTTGATCAATGAACTATCAATGAATTTATCAATGAACTAAAGAAATGTCTAACAATAAATCCAAGGATACTGTTGCCTGGCTCAGAGAAAATATCCTTCCTATGACTGACCTTCACTCCAGACCTGAAATGGAAGATTTACATGAAATCTGTTGCTAAGGTCGCTGGAAAAATGGTTGGATCATTCTACCGCCCAAGAAAGTACCCCACTCCTGACGCAATCCTCTACCTGTATAAGAGCCAGATCCGTCCTAAGATGGAGTACTGCTGTCACATCTGGGGAGGTGCCACTCGGAGCACTCTTTCTTGCTTTGAAAGGGGAAAAAACCGACTTCACAATCTAGTAGCAGATGATCAGTCCTTGTCACACAGAAGAGATGTTGCTAGCCTCTCTCCATTCTATCGTTATGTTCATGGTAGGTACTCGACTGAGTTCCAATCCCTGACCCCTCCTCTGTAAAACATTCACAGCCAGAACTCATCTGGCTACAACCGCAGTAAAGAACTTTATTTTCTCTTTCTCTGTACCAAAAACTAAACGGAACTTCCATGAATAAAGTTTATTTCCTAGAACATTTCATCTGTGGAACAAAATACCACAAGGCTGCTTCCCAACCAACTACAATATGGTCGTTTTCAAGTCTAATATATACAAATACTTGTTAAGTAATCTTCTGCCATTCCACTCATCTTTTTTCAATCCTCTCATGGTGAAGTTCATTGTGTAACTGACAATCTCTTTAACCTTTATCCTCGAGTCACCCCAGGGCCTTGATAACCAGTGACCTATTAGTAAAAACAAAACAAAAAAAACGAATGACCTTCAATAAGTACAAATCTCAATGTAAGGATTTTACCGTTTGAAGTTTACTGTTACATCAACTTCAATTACAGATGAGAAATCCCCCCCCCCCAAACAATCTTGAAACAATATTCCGTTTGATAGCATTCAAAGGATGACTGGAATTTGACTACGTAAAAAAAACTTAATGCATACCAGACAATAATCTATTTCGACCATAACTAGTCTCTTTCAGGTCGGGGAATAAAGACACAATTTTTTTTAGATTCTCTCTTTTAGTATAAATCATCATGAATCTCTTCATGAGATACAACACGCCGGATTTAACCGTTTCACCATTTTCTGCCCCTCCCCTGACCAGATACTCGCCATGAAGAGAAATGCACCAGAAAACCAGGATGATAGAAGGAGGGGAAAAAAACGAAGAGGAAAAAGAAAGAAAGTGAGGAAGTCCAAAAGTATAATGAAAATGGATAAAACTGTATGGATGATCCCAAACACATACAACTTTATCCGGCTTCATTCTACTTTTGAAAGAGACCAGTTAAGGTCGAAATAAATTATTGCCTGATATGTGTTAATTTTTTTGTCATTTGTTATTCTTATATATATATATATATATATATATATATATATATATATATCCGATCCAGGAAAGGGCTCTTAATTCTTATTTATATTTTCCAGGATCTTTTTTAGAGATTTTTTTCTAGAAAACCCCAAAATATTTTTAAAAACAATGAATGACACTTATGATGGAACGGCGCATCAAACTCGATGTAAATGATAGAATTTCATGGAGAAAGTCACTTATTATTGCCATGACCAACGCGCAACCCGCATCTGGTGCGGAAAAGACAAGCTAATCAACGAAGAATAGAAGAAAGAAGATATTTATATCTATAAAAAAAAGTTAGCTGGAATTTAAAAATCAGAACCAAATATCAATCCGTCTGACAAATCGATAGTTGATTCGGACTAGCCTGTTCTTTCTTTTTTCTTCCACTATGTTATTGACCCAAATATAATTTAATTCGATAAGTTTCTTTCTGATGATAAATAGACCAGCTAGGATGTTCGTTAGCCTGGGGTCATTTTTTTTTGTCCTTTTTTATGTACTAACGAATCACCACTTACCAAGGCACAAAAGCCACTCGAGAATAAGGGTTAATGAGTTTGTCAGGTAGACGGTGAGAATACACTGTAAGGATCGGTAACAATGGTTAAAACTGGGCAGAATCTGATTATTTAAGAGGACGGCTCAACAAAAACTTGTTAACATTGGACTTGAAAACGATCATGTTGTAGTTAGCTGGAAAGCAGGGCAGTGGTATTGTGTTCCACAAACGGGTAATTTTGAGAAAGACATTCAGTGCTTGTATAAGAAAAAGCCAAAAAAAAGTGTGTTTGTCTTTTAGTGTTAGAGAGGTAAATAAGGGGCAGGTAACTCTTCACAACAGCTTTAGCTTTCGAACAATATTTTTCTAACCCTAACCCCTAACCCTAAACCCTAACCCTAACCCTAAACCCTAAACCCTAACCCTAACCCTTTTATGTCTAATCGACGTTCTCCTTGCACAGTAGCCACATGTGCAACGCCAATTAAAGCCATCAGTTTTGATTACTGGAAAATCTTGCTTAAAGTTCGTGGTAAGAGTTACCTGCCCCTTATTTACCTCTCCAACACTAAAAGACAAAAAAAACTTTTCTTCGGCTTTTTATTATACAAGCACCAGATATTCTGCTCATGGACGTTTTGTTTAGTTTTAGTTGCACTAAGGAAGAAAGAAAAATTATTTATTGTAGTTGTAGCTAGACGAGTTTTGCTGTGAGTGTTTTATGGGGGGGGGCACACATTGGAGCTCAGTCGAGCACCTACCATGAAAATAACGATAGATTAGAGAAAAACTAGCAACCTTTCTTCTGTGAGAAAGAGGCTGTAGGGAAGAAAAGAGGCCCCCCCCCCACTAGATTTCGAAGTCTGTTTTGTACTTTGTCAAAGCAGGTAAGGGTGCTCTGAGAACCAGCCGCTTACAAAATTATGAAGAAAAATTGTATAAATTTCTTTATCCATGTGCGGCCACATATTTATTGCTGGCGTGGATATTTCTTTACTATTACAGTTTTTACTTATAACATTTATTTGTACAGCAATACTTATAGGTGATATTATTTCTGTTCGAATTTCCGGTTTTAAAGTTATACACCCATCAATATTTCTCAGTGGCGTGCAGAGGTCAAGAGATGCCCTGGTAATGCCCGGAGCCAACTTCTTTTATTGTATGCCCCAAAATCTCAAGTATAAGTCCTAGTACTGAGAAATATAATGAGAAAGGGAGATAGTTTGAATATGATTTGATGCCCTCCCCTCAATGTGCCCCCTCCCCCTCTACCCTCTGCACGCTACTGCCTGTTCGTTCACAAATGTTGCAAACAAGCATTGACATATGCGTAAAAATGCATCACTGGTTTCTTTTTTTTTTTTTACAATCAAATATTGATTTGGTCATCATATTTGTTTTATTTTTAATTCTTATTTTTTTCCAAATTTCCATTGTCATTCTAGACGTGTGCGAAATTCTGTACACAAATAACGATCTATATAATTAAATATTGGTCGACCAACTGTGTTTCGGTCAGCGTTTTCTCTCTCCGAACATCAACCTATTCACTTCACATGTGCTTTCCCATGTAGGTATCGAGAGGAGGTAAGTAAATCCAACTTTGGTAACATCTGCGGTCAACTTTGCTCTCACCGATATTTGATAGACTCTTATTTATTTTTTTATTTACTTTTTTATTTATTTACTTTTTTTATTTTATTTATCTACATATTTCAACATGCGTCCACACGTCTTTATGAGAGGCTCTGTCTGTCAATACGTGCGTCATATTTCAGTTGGAAATAGAATTTTCATACCAAAAGTGAAGATGGAATAGACGCATATCAAATAAGATACGTCCAAGCATCTTAAAAAGAGAATCTGTTCGTTGGTTTGTCATGTTAAAGGTTTAAATAACATTTCCGTTGGTGTGTTGTACTTAAATTTGATTTTAAAAAGACATCTCCACAAGGGGCCGTGTCTGTACGTCTGTTGGTCATGTTTCAGTTTTAAAAAGCATTTTTTGATGCGTCCACACATCTTTATAAGAAGCTCTATCTGTCCGTTTGTCTGTCACGCTTCAGTTAAAAAAAAAAGCATTTTTAGATGCGTCCACACATCTTTATAAGAAGCTCTATCTGTCCGTTTGTCTGTCACGCTTCAGTTTAAAAAAAAAAGGCATTTTTAGATGCGTCCACACATCTTTATACCAGACTCTATCTGTCCGTCTGTCCGTCACACTTCACTTTTAAAAAGCATTTTTTGATGCGTCCAGGCATTGTATAAAAGTATTTTACAGGCTCTATCTGTCCGTCTGTTTGTCACGCTTCAGTTTGAAATAGCATAACATCTTTATTAGAGGCTCTATCTGTCCGTCTGTCACGGTTTAGTTTTTTTAAAAAAAGTCATTTTTAGATGCGTCCATCCATCTTTATGACATACTCTATCTGTCAATCTGTCTGTTATGCTTCACTTTTAAAAAGTACTTTTAGATGCGTCCACACATCTTTATAAGAGGCTCTATCTGTCCGTCTGTCTATCACGCTTCAGTTTGAAAAAGCATTTTTAGATGCGTCCACACATGTTTATAACAGACTCTATATGTCCGTCTGTCTGTCACGATTCAGTTTGAAATAGCATTTTTATCACCAAATGCGCAGACTGAATGGACGTATCTTAAGAATATCCATTCTTGTTTACGGGGTTTTTTTTTTGTTTTGTTTTTTGCATATGTATCATGAAATATTGATTCTGCTGGGATGCTAGAAAAAACACGCCTCTGTTGACAGGTGACGCTTCTGCGTCTGCGTTCTTTTTCTGGTGCAGTAGGTTGGGAAATTATTTTTCATTATTTATTTAGGTTTTGTTGCCGCTCAGTAAAATTCTTCCACATCCGCTGTAAAAAAAAAGAAAAAAAGAAAGTATTACTTTACAAAACATATAGATAAGAACAAAACGGGGGAAAAAAACAATAGTAGAAGTTTCCTGTGATAAATCATGAAATTGACAACCACCGTAACAAGCACAATCTATTTAGTGACAATCAATATGGATTTCGTCCTGCAAGGTAAACGGTTTATCTACTAATTATAATAGCACACAGGATCAGTGAATCTCTTGACAGAGACTCTGTTTCTAGAGCAATACCTCTTGATATATCAAAGGCCTTCGATTTGGCACAAAGTGTTGCTTCACAAACTTTCTAGCTATGGGATATCTAGCAATGTCTTCACAACCATTGACTCCTTTCATTCTGATAGGTCTATACAAGTAGTTGTTTATGGACAAAGGTTGGAAGCATATAGAATCAATATTGGTGTGCCTCAAGGATCTATTTTGGGACCAACACTCTTCCTGATCTTCATTAATGATCTGCCAGATCATATCCTGGGATCACTTATTGATATCTACACAGACGACACAACTGTCTATGGCAGCATCTCGAAGAGCACTAGTGATGAAGATCTTGTTGATTCTCTTCTCTTCAGACCTGGAACATGTGGTACACTGAGGAAACAAATGGTTTGTTACTTTTAACAACTCTAAAGTCAAGCGTCTCTCCTTTCACCACCAATGCTCGGATCCTTGTCTTGCCCCAGTTGAAATGAATGGCTTTCTTCTTGAAGATTGCCCCTCGTTTTCATAAGCTCTTAGGGCTGACTTTCACCCCAGATCTAAAATAGAAGACATATCCAGTCTATTGCTAAGGTCGCTGAGGAAATGGTTGGATCATTCTATCGCTCCAGAAAGTATTTGGAACAACTTGAAAATCAGAAAAAAAAATGCAAATAGAAAATCAGAAGAAAATTGAAGAATTGCGTCTGGAACTTCAAAAAAAAAAAAAAAAGATGAGTTGGATCAAAAAGCCGAGGCGAGACAACAAAAATTCAAATAAATGTTTCTTTGTATCTAACAAGAACAGACAAGTTTATACAAATTGTCTATTAAGGGGTCAAAATGCTAAAGATGAAAGCGCATTTTCGTTATTTGGAGCGCTATCGATAATTTCACTTGTACCCCTGAAGACGACATTATGTTTGCTTCATATTTAAGAGGATATGAAGATATTTATAATACGGATTATGGGAATTGGACTGATTTTAAAAGGTTCGTTTGCTACTAAGGAAATTGGGTACAATTGAGCATATTGAATTCGTCAATTATATTTTACCCGAAAAAAAAAACAGTGATCTTAGCTGTACAATTATTAACTAAATTTTTCAGCTCAAAAACGTCTCTTTTTCACAAAAGATGGCAATGTATGAACCTCACAAAGAAAGATGATGAAGACTAAACAACTTTTGCTATTATAGTTAATAAACACTGCGATAATTTTAAATTATCAGAGTTGAGCGATAATAACTTCAAATATTGCACAAAATGGAAGACGGATCACTGAAGCCAATCGCCCATGCATCTCAAACACTACTACCGGCAGAGAAAAACTACTCACAAATTGAGAAGGAAACACTAGGAATTATTTTTGCAGTCACTAAATTTCATAGATTTATCTATGAAAAGCATTTTTATCTTGCAGACTGATCATAAACCACTATTTATGACCTATGAGTCAAAAAAGGACAACCAATGCATACTGCAAACAGACTGTAGAGATGGGGAACAATTCTCCTTGATTATAATGTTAAAATGAAGTATCTCCCATTTACGAAAATTTGTCATGCCGACGGATTATCAAGACATCCCTAAATACACTGAACCTCTTGAAGACACAGTTATTGCCTCCCTGGAAACTGAGGTAGAGTTAAAACATACACTATGTAACACTATTAGGGATCTTCCTGTAATACTTGAAGAGATAAAAGAAAAGGTGTTACATGACGACTTTATAAAAAGCGTAAAAATAAAAATAAAAAACAAAAACTGATAAATATAGGAAGTTTATTCAATCTATAATTAATTAGTCATGTATAGTGATCGAGTAGTTATACCTACAGCATTACAGAAGAAAGTACTAGAAGAATTTCATGTCGGGCACCTCAGAATGTTGAGAATGAAAAGTCTAAGAAAAGCTACATATAGACGAATATAGACAGGAGCATTTGAGAATACAGTAAAAGTATGTAAAGGTTGTGCTTTGGCAGCAAAGAGACCACCAATAAAATTCAGCCCCTGGTTCCAAACTGGCCGACTGTGGTCGAGAATCCACGTTGACTTTACTGATCCACAGGATGGTTTTTACTACCTGATTGTGGTAGACAGTTTCTCTAAATGGCCAGAAATCTTGAGCTGTAATAAACCAACCACTAAGGTAACTAATAGATTTTTACATTAATTATCCGCCAAGTTTGAGGTTGTTTACTGAATTTTGTCAGACAATGGAAGGCAATTCACATCTAATGAATTCAGGAAATTTTGTCAAACATTTTGCGTGAAGCATATGATCGCTCCGTATCTCGCAAGGAGCACTGGACAGACAGAACGCTTCGTAGATACCTTTAAGAGAGCTTGATGCTTTTTAGGAATAGGTATACAAAGATTTGCAGTTTTTACATAGTTGTTATGTAAGCAGTCCCGACTACGAATGGATAAAGCCGAATCACGTTTCGATGCTTTTACATAATACGAACTGAATTAAACCGATTTTTGCCGAACTAAACCTAAAACTTAGACTAACGTTAGGTTAGGGTAAAAAAGTTCGGTTTATATTGTGTAGAAGTACTGAAACAACATTACAGAATACACTTAAATACAAGATTAAATCAAGTTTTATTTGTTAAATAACTTCTTCGCAATAAAAAAAAAACGCTAATAATACATTAAGTTTGTTCGGTAAAGTTCGTTAACGTTTGCTAGACTCCGCCAAAATTCGGAATTGATGATGTAAGTACTAAAATTTTCTTGGATACCTATTCTTAAAAAGTACCGAAAGCTCTTAAGAAAGCGAGAGGTATTCCTACCGAAAAAGCCATATAAGAATTCTTGCAGGTATATAGAATGACTCCTAATGACAATCTTCCATCTTCCATGACACCAGCAGAGGTAATGTTTGCAAGGCAGATAAAGATAGTGTTTAACAGATTGTTACCAACCCATTCAAAACCTGACGATCAAATAAAGTTCTGAAAGGTCGTTTTAAACTTGGCGAAAAAAGGTTTTGTTTCGCATGTTTCGCTCCTACTGGAAAACGGGGACGGTGGATAAACAGATCTAGAATATGATATACATGATCAAGGGACCAAAGTTCATCCATAAAAGACACCTGAATCAAATAAAGAAACAGTATTCAGATGCCGTCAACAACAATCTCTCAGTGGAAGACCTAATGGATGTTGTATTTGACACGTTTGAGGTTCTGATACCACAAACGGCTTCAGAACGTAGAAGATCCAAAAGAAAACGAACGATCACGGACTTAATAATGATACATTTAAAAAAAAATGTTTTCTCTCCATGTGGAATAAAGCTAAAAGGGGGGATCTATTTTATCTCATCACTATATGAACTCTTCCTGACTCTATGAATAGAGTCGTTATGACCAATCAGTAGAAGTGAGGAAGCAGCTTTTGTCAACCCATTACTTCTGTACTTTCTGTTAATAAAATTTCTTGTTAATTATCTTCTGTTTGTGTTATTTCTTTCCGGCCCTTTAAGGCCACAACAATGTGCAAACAAAACATACAAAAATTTAAAACTAAAATGATTTTACTACATTCCGGGTAGTTGGTTATATATATATATATATATATATATATATAAAATATATTTATGGCAAAATAAGCTACACAGAGGTTTCTGTGTTTCATCCCCGTAGGAAATCGTCAGACTAAAATGCATGGAGTACGTGTTGCCGGGTGTTTTTGTATATACACGTGGTGTTTAGTCTAGTTAGTTAACCAATGAGATTCTTTGTCATTCTCTTAGTCAATCGTCGGGCTTCTCACAAACAAAGGTTCGGTTGATTTTACTTCCTATTTCCTATTCTATTGTTCTCTTTTCTAACTTACTACTTAGCTCTACTCACGTATTGAGCCCTGTTGAAGTAAATACTGAAAATTGATGCATACATAAAAGATTATATCTCCTTATAACATTTTATGTGGATACATAAAATAATAATAATAATAATATATATATATATATATATATATATATATATATATATATATATATATATATATAAGCTTGTTAGCTGTGGAATATCTGGAAACGTCTTCTCAACCATCGAATCTTTTCTCTCCGATAAGAAGTCTATAAAAGTAATTGTTGACGTGTTAATGTCCGAAGCACATAGCATCAATACTGCCGTGCCCCAAGCACCCATTTTAGGCCTAACCCTCTTCCTGATCTACATCAATGATCTTCCTAATCATATTCTGAGATCCTTCGTTAACATATATGCAGACAACAAAAACTATTTATGGCAACACTTCGAAGAGCATCGAAGATCAAGATCTTTCTGACTCTCTCTCTTCCAAGTTAGAACACATTGTGCAACGAGTAAAAAGTGGCTTGTTACTTTTTACGCCTCTAAAACAAAGGTTCTATTATTTCACCACTAACGCTCGGATCCTCACTTTTCCCCAATCGAAATAAATGGTTCTCTGCGCAAGGAAACCCTATTAACTTCTTTGATAAGCTTCTAGGATTGACTTTCACTCCAGACCTGAAATGGCAGACTTACATCAAATTTGTTACTAAGGTTGCTGCGAAAATGGTTGGATTATTCTATGCTCCAGAAGTTACCTCCCCCTTGATGCAATCCTCTACCTATATAAGAGCCAGATACGTACTAAGATGTTGTCTTATCGGGGGGGGGGGGGCGCTCAGAGCACTCTTTTTTGCTTTGACAGTGTACAAAACCGACTTTCTAGTGGAGTATGATCTCTTCTCATCTCTACAGCCTCTTTCACACAGAAGAGATATTGCTAGCCTCTCTATACTGTATCGTTATGTTCATCGTAAGTGCTCGGCTGAGCTCCAATCCTTGGTACCTCTATAAAACATTCACAGCAGGAACTCGTCTAGCTAAAACCACAGTAAAAAACACTTTCTTTTCTCTCTCTCCTTACCAAAACCCAAACGAAAATTTGACGAACAAAGTTTATTTCCTAGAATATCCCATCTGTGGAACAAGGTACCACGAGTCTGCTTCCCAACTGACTACAACATGTTCATCTTCAAGTCTAATGTGAGCAAATACTTGTTGAGTTGTCCCTTTGGATAATCAATTCCTCTTAAGTAATCTTCTGCCCATCCCACCCATTTGTTTTCCATCCCCAGTGGAGGCAAGTAGAGGCAATTATAGTCCAACTGAATTAATTCAACTGACGATCTCTTTAACCCTTATCCTCGAGTGGCCTCCATGCCTTGATAAGTGGTGACACATCAATAAAAGAAAATATATATATATAATATAATATAATAGAATGATAATTTTTCTGCATACATTCCTTGAAAAACACTTTATTTGCATACAATTGTTTCTGCCCATCTCAAAAGTATCGATTTTAACGATATACATAAATAATAATCATTTACGAAAAAGGCTTCATTATATTATTCACAATCAGGTTGAAAAAAGTTTAAAATGCATCCATATTTATTTAATTTACGTATTTCCTTTTTTTCCTGCTCAACATGAAAAGTTTTTACTCAATTCTATTTACTTGTATTTAAAAGTATTTAAGAGTATATATATACTAGTTTGTCTACCTGGTATTGCCCGGGGCCATAAAAAATCGAAATGGAAAAGATTAAAAAGTGTGTGCAAAATCTTTATATTAAAACTCCTATCTCTCTACCTATCTCAATCCGTTTCTCTATCTTTCTCTCGTTTCCTCTTCCCCGTTTTCCACATCTCTCCCCCACCCCTCTTTCACTTCTGCCCAGCCCATTCCGCTTGAAAATAATAATAATGTTAGTCATTTACCTGAGCTTTCAGTTTTAATGTTATTGTTCCCGGGCAACACCGAGTTTCTTCCCCAACCACTTCCTCAAAAATATAATGAAATCTATATTTGTTTTAATTTATTCCCGGACAACGTCGAGCTTCTCATCTTCTTTCTACCCCTTAATAATATAATGAAACATATATTTATTTTAGTGTATTCCCGAGCAACACTAAGTTTCTTGTCTTCCCCTTCTCCATGAAACATATACAACATTGAAAATGTACTACTGTATTATTGCACACATCTGCTCTATCTCTGATATTGAACACTGACTCCCGAGCAACGGAGAGTACCTTTTCTGGTATACAAATAGTATAATAAAGTACAGTGAAAATCTTTCTCGCGAGCAACGCAGCGTTTAAAAATACCTGCTCTATAGGATTGCTCTATCTAGAATATTGGTAACTCCCGGGCAACACCAAGTAAACACATCTGCTCTATCTATGATATTGAGCACTTTGGATTAACTTATATCACTTACCAAATATCATACTGTATTATTACTATTATGACTCCCAGGCGACACCGAGTTAACAAAAGATAGAGAAGTTCTTTCTTGAAATTACAGTGTTTTCTTTCCAAATTATGTCTGAAAAATTCGACTCCATGACGGAATCTGCTCGATAGCTCCCTTAGTGGTGCACTTAAAGATTCGAGAATACTTAAATATTTGCCCAGTAATACTATATGAGCATATTCATAGGAGAAGCCCTTTATGCCATACCTTGTCAAAGGCCTTGGAGATATCAAGCGCTACTGCCCTAGCTTCACCTGCCTTGTCCAGTGTATGATATATGCATTTAGATTTTATGTAGATTCTCTAACCTTTTTTTCAAACACACAAACATTGAGTTTTATATATATAGATATATTGAAATAAAATTTGTGATTATTCCCAACAAAGAAAAGAAATCTAAATTGTAATCGATTATATCGATTTTTGTTGGAAAGATCATTATGGTCTCATCTTACCCAAATGGTCTCTCTCTTTTCTTTGCCTTTCTCTCTCTCTCTTTCTCTATCTCTCTCTCTCTCTCTCTCTTTCTCTATCTCACTCTCTCTCTCTCTCTCTCTCTCTCTCTCTCTCTCTCTCTTTTTGCCTTACACCGTTGTCTTATTTACACGTTTTTACTGACTTCTCTCTCCCATCCCATCTTAACTTCCTACTGCCTTTTTCCGTCTTCTCTGGAACAACTCTTAACTCCGACAACGTTGGAAAAACAGCGAAAAAGCACAGGACACGCTTTCAGTACTGACAGGCATGAGAATACAGTCAATACATTTACAGGTGTGTACTTGATTATCCTAATGGATGCCGTTACAGACTATGAAAACGGCTATATCAAGTTCAGGTTCTATCAGATCTATTATGTTCATCTATGTACTGATGATATTTTCCCATCAAGAAAAATGTATCATTTGATTTGGGTTCTTCTTTCACATCTGCGTTTCTTGCTTTCGGTAGTAAAAATTACAAAAATCAAAAAAAAAAAAAGCAGGAAGTTCTTTCTTTTTTTTTTTAAAGTATAAAACTTGAAATAACTGAAAGTTATTGTAGACTGGCAACATTTAAATTACTAATCATACAACCAACGAGTAAAAATAGAATTGGAGAAAATATTTTAGCGTTGATCCATAAAAAAATCCCCACCCAAACACCCACTCCCAAAAATATTTGATAGAAAAACACATAAAATCAATTACTCATGTATAGCCAATCTTGAAAATGCTATAAAAACATAATAATAAACTAATAATTTGCTGTGTTGTAAAATAGGAAAGGGTGACACACATAGAAAGTAAGAAGTAGTTTATTCCTTAGAATAAATATGATAGACGGTTGGGAAGATATAATAAGGTAATCAAAGAATTGATGGGTCCTGGGTATGACCTTAAAAGACGTCCAGTGGTGAGGCCTCCATTTGGGAGCTGTGGGGAATGTGGAATTACCCCTTAGTTGCCCCTTAGTTGCCCCTTAGTTGCCCCTTAGTTGCCATTGCTCCCAGGTTCACTCTGACCCAGAGTGGTAGTACCTGTAAGGGCCCCATCTATGGGTCAAATAGAACCTACTGGCGCTACCAGATCAGGCTGTCTGAAGTTATTGACTTCCTGACTCAAAATGCACCAAACATTGATGTTTTATTGTTTTTTAAATTTTTATTTGCAAAACTCAATCATGTTCTTCAAAATCCAAAACAAAAAACAACAATTTACCTCCCTTCCCCTTCTCTCCTCTCCATCCCTTCTCACTCTTTCACCCAACCAAACACCATGAACAAATATTTGAACATATAAAGAACTTGAAGTATAAAGACTTTCACCAAAAAGATCAAATTCAGCATTAAATAACCTGAAAAGTGTTGATATGCCGTAAAACAAAACAAACAAACCAAACCAAACACCATGAATGAATACTTTAACATATAAAGAACTTGAAGCATAAAAACTTTCACCAAAATGACCGGATTTGTCATTAAATAATCCGAAAAGGGTTAATATGCTGTAACCATGGCCATACCCATAACAGGCCGGCTAAATGCACGTCTCACTGTTTAACTGGGGACCAGTCAGCAGTCAGTCACCAGATAAACTTTTAGCTGGTAGAACTTCGTTTTCACTGCTCCAAGAAAATTTCATTCCCAAAATAAATTTTAACCCATTAAATTTATTTCAGCTGAGGTTCTGTTATTTTATCATTATTTACATTTGGATTATAAGTTCGTGAGTATACTGTCAGAATTTAATTTTGTTTTATTTACATGTAAACAGCTCTGTTCATTGACGGCGCATAACTTTTACTTTTTTTTTTAAGTTTAAAAAAAGTATTGTCTTTGAGAATTTGTCAATAAATCTTACATTATTAATTTCAAATCTTTTCTATATTCTTAGGAAATATATTACACATGTTTAAACGTTTTATTTACTTGTAACTAGCTCTGTTCATTGACGGCGCATAACTTTTACTTTTATTTTTAGTTTAAAATAATTTTTTAAATATTTCTCAAAATGGTAAAAAAGTGTTGTGTGACAGCCTGTCAAGGCAATTATAATGAGCAAAATAAGGTCCGAGTGTTTCGTCTTCCCAAAGATCAAGATGAGAGAAAAAGATGGTTAAAGGTAATACCAAGAGCTAACACTCCTAACCACTCAGACACTGTTGTTTGTGAAGTGCATTTTCCACCTGGTTATGAAACTGTGTTTGTTATGAGAAAAGCACGACCCAAAGATCCTCCATCAATATTTAATAATTTGTCATCAAGTGTGATACAAAGTCCTTTACCAAAACCAAGGACAACAAAAAAAAGTTCCGCTTCTGTGCGAAGTGTACAAAATGATGAGTTTGCCCATTTCTTAGATAAAGATAGAATTGATAATTTTACAAATTTGTGTGCTGATATTGACCATCATGATTTTGTACCAGCAGTTACCTGCTACAAATCTAACAATCAACAGTTCATCCAGTCTTGTCATTTTTTTACTGGAAGTATTCCGATGGTTTGATTAAAATCTTTGAAAACTTAACGTTTGAATGTTACCATGCAAGTATACTCACACACATTTCTTCCCTGTTGAAAAACAGAATAACTAAGTTTCAACATTGGTCTCAAATTGAGAAAGCAATTCGTTACCTTAGTAACTTGAAAATTGAACAAGATAAACAAGTTTTGAGACAACATATTGAAGTTATGTCACTACGAATAGTTGGCAAAAAGTTTACGAGTCGGAAATACTTGTCCGAGCATTCGAATATTTTGCCACATCTCGGTCTCTTTATAACAAACTTCGAGCATGAAAACACTAGTGAATATGACCTCAAAAGTTTCGAAGGTAGATGATCTGCATTTTCTTGGTGATGTGTTTAGCAAACTGTCAGATAAACAAAAAATGTATCATCCTAGTTGATGAAGTTTATGTTAAAGTGAGTTTACAATACCAAGGGGGAAACATATTTGGTGGTGCCAAAGATTCTGAAGAGGCATTAGCAAAAACTGTATTGGGTATTATGATCAAATGTTTACATGGTGGACCAAAGTTTTTGATTAAGATGATCCCAGTTGCCAAACTAAACTCGGAATTTGTTTCAGAATGTTAGAAATGTTGTTAATTTAGTCGATCATTCTAAAGGTCATGTAATTGCAGTTATTTGTGACAATAATCGGACTAATCAAGCTTTATTCAAGAAATTTGATACTGTTCTAAATAAGCCTTGGGTTACTAAAAATGGTATATACTTGCTTTTCGATTATGTACATATATTTAAAAGTATTCGCAATAACTGGATAACTGAGGCTTGTTCAGAATTGATGTTTTAGTCTGATGGTAAAGAAATGACAGCAAAATGGGAAATAGTGAAACAACTTTTTGCGCATGAAAAAAATCAATTTGTTAAGTTATCAAAACTAACAGAAGTAGCGGTTCTTCCCAAACCAGTTGAGAGACAAAAAGTTTTCCACTGTTTGAAAGTGTTTTGTGATGAGACTGTAACTGCAATGAAAACTCATCCATTATTACAGGATGATGATACAAAAGAAACTGTTACTTTCATTGAAGAAGTTTTGAAATTTTGGAAAGTAGTGAGTGTAAAAGATATTTATGGATGTGTCAAGACAAATGATCCACTGAAAAGAGTATTATCAGATCGAAATGATGGAAATTTGACATTTCTTGCAAATTTTGGAAGTATGGCAAAACAAATGCGGGGAAAGCAAGGAAAGAGAATAAAATCCTTAACAAGAGACACTAGTATGGCTATCGAGCATACATGTAATGGTTTAATTGATGTTTGCAGACATTTACCTGACAGTGGGTTCAATTTTGTCATTCTTGGAGAATTTACCACTGACTATCTTGAAACTGAATTTTGTAAATTCAGACAAGGTTCTGATGATACTTATTTTATTACCGTACAAAATGTTATTCAGAAATTCCATATTCATAAAACAAAATTACTTCTTCGGTTGAAAGTTGATGTTAGAGAGTATAGCCATGATCCAGGCCATATTTGCTCAAAATGCGGATATCTGTTGGATGAATTGGCATGCCAAACAGTTGATCACCTGCCAGACCTAGAAACTGGTATCCCCAAAGATATTAAAATGTCGCTATTTTATATAGCAGGATATATCACACGAAAAGATTGTCTTACAGAGGAGGAAATATTCAATGATACTGCTTTTTATCATCATGAGTATGGAAGTTTTTTGAAAGAAATAGATCGTGGTGATTTAAAAGTTCCACTGGATACCACTGTTCAGTGGGCGTTTTTCTGTTTCATAATGTTCAATGCTGTCAAATCAAAGGTTTGCAGAAATTCTTTAACAAAAATTTTCATGTTGGTGTCTGAAATATATCATTTCAATACAAAGAGAGTGCATGAAATTATATTATCAAATATATTTTTCAAGAATTATTGTTTGTTTCAGTCTCCCAAGTCAAGTAAAGAACCAGCACTAAAGGTTTTGAAATTATCTTGAAATTTTAGCAGTCTGATCAATTATAAATAATTATTGATCTGTAAGAACAAAGGAACTAATTATTTCTGCAAGAGCCTGGTGTAAAATACATGTTAAAGTCAAAATAGTTTTCTTATTGAATTAATCTGTTTGTTCATTTTGCAGTATGGTATAAATATGGATTTTGAAGCTTTTATTTCTAAATTTTCATCAGTAAAAATGTTTGTTGTTTTGCTTTATGATCAGTGAAAAATAATTGATCATTAGAAACAAAGGACTCGTTGATTCTGTGATATGGTGCGAATATACATTTCAAAGCTTTTTTTCTAATTTATTGTAAAAGGTAAACTCACTTTATTTTTAAATACAGGAGTTTGTTGTTTGTGCTTTATAATCAGTTAGAAAAGGTAATTGATCATTAGAAACACAGGACTCACTGTTTCTGCAATACCATTGTGTACAAACTTTTTGAAGAATAAAATGATTTTTTCAGTTTTTGAGTTTTTCTTTTATGGGGATCCGGGGAATGCTTTTTCTCTTTTCTATACCGCAAAAAGAAAGAACACTCTTTCGGATGGATTCTTGATGATAACAAGTCATTAGTGAGACATTAAAATAAGAAGTTTTAATTACTACTTTCAGATTTTGAGGTGAAGAACTTTCCTTAGAAATTTTTGTAAGTAGTTTCCTCCTTGTTTTGCCACAACATTCTGGTTATCGTAACTCATTGCTGTGAACCCTGTCCATTTTATAGGATAACCTATAGATTTTTAATTAAACCTTCTATTTAATCTATGGACATTGTATTATCACATTTCATCTTCCATTTCAGTGAATCTGTTTATTTTTTCTAATTCCATCTTCCATTTCAGTGAATTTGTTTGCTTAGATTAATCGACTACGAGACCACACTAGAGATTTGGATGCTGAAATTTTAGTTTTAACTTTATTTTTGGATTATTTTATGATGTGAAATGAAGACTATAGCCAAAATGTTGTGTTGAAAACAATCAAAATGAGGACAGTTTAAGTTTTTGGTTAGTAAAACACATATCACATTTGAACAAACTGTTTCTCTGCTTGATATCATCAACTGGTGCGGATCCTTTTTTCTTTTTAACCACAATATACAAATAATGATCTTTTGACATAAGTACAAATTCTCTAAAAAAAATCTAACATTGAAATAAAATTCTTCATTGAAATATGCATTTACCTTTGTTTATACAAAATTACCTGTCTCTTCATTTATAGGAATTTGTCAATAATTGTAAAATTTATCAATTAGCTCATTGTGGTTCTTATTATTTGGTATGTAAAACACATAAAAACATCAAACTAATCTCACAGAGGAATTTTACCTTTGTTTGCAACTTCTACATCGAATATTTAAGAAAATTCACACGGCCCCCAGTAAAAGACCCCAGTTGCACAATTGCCTGGCCAGTAGTAGGGATGGCCATGGCTGTAACACAAAACAACCAAACCAAACCAAACACCATGAATGAATACTTGAACATATAAAGAACTTGAAGGATAAAAACTTTCACCAAAATGACCGGATTTGTCATTAAATAACCTGAAAAGGGTTGATATGCCGTAAAACAACCAAACCAAACCAAAGAATTGATCGTTTACTTCACCCACCCAGTAAGAGAGAGTGCACTGTTTAAATGACGTAGACTAGTCCATCTTGTGAGAGGTGATCAATCTGATTATAGTGGATCATATATTGTAAAGAACAATACCTCTTCTCTTTGTTATGTTTTATGTGGGATGAATAAATACACAAAGACGTGATGATATTCAAGTTTAGTCACACGCCCATCTTTATTTTGAATGATGCTATGCTACAGTTATGTAGTATTCATTATTGGTGAGTTACAATAGGGGAGATAACTCAAGCCATAGTATCACCCTCTCCTCTTTCTGTAAAAATGTAATGAAGCCGATTATGGTAGAACGATATGCAGGCTAAAATCCTTTTGCTTTCATTCTGTGAATCTGCAGGATGATCTAATTATATTGTATTGTAATTATTCCTTACACAGTACACTTTCCCTCAATAACAACGTTTCTAATACTAATCTCTATCGCTCAATGATCTTAGCCCAAGTTGAAATGGAGACCATTACCACAGATCACTTTCTCTGGGATTTCCAGTTGTCTAAATATCTGTGTTGTGATACGTATCACCTCCTGACTGAAGAATTCCCATACTGGTGGCAAGGAGAAGTCCAGTTCGACTAGAAACAATACCTGGTCTTCCCAAATGATCACCCATTTAGTACTGACCAGGCTCACATCGCTTAACTTCGGTGATGTAACGGGAACCGGTGTGTCACCTGATTATGCCGTATTCCTCCCAGTTATGGTAAAGTAGAAACTTGTGTTCAATTAATTGTATTTAAGAAATCGTTTACAATAGTTATTGTGTTTTTTGCTTTTTTTATGGAAGTCGCTCCAGACAAGGCATGAAGTCACTTGATGTAAGGAACTAAAAACAATACTATTTCAAGGTAAAAAATTAGCAAACGATGAGTGTTAGATGGATAGATTCTGACCTAAAGTAGCAATTCTTTCCCCTTTGTCAGAAACACCGCTCATGGAATGTGAGGACTAAAAGACAAAATAAGGGAAGTGAGAGTTACGAGGTTGCCGAAAATAAACCCGAGGTCGACTTTCTACTCTCCTTGAGCATTACATAAGCTTAAAAGAATTGTTATACCATGAAACTACAGGATGACCCCCCCAAGGGAATACCACTCTTGAAATCGTTAATGAAATTCATAATCCTTTCTGCAATCCAAACATATTTGGTACAATTAAACTTCAGTCTATGCCTGACTTGTCCACCAAGTTTCAGTCATATCGCCATTCAATAATATGCAGGGACACTTTGGTGATCGTCTCATCGGTATGAGATGTGATCCCGAATCGACTTCACACTCACCAGACCTTAACCCCTAATCTATAGGGTCATCTCAAAGATAATGTCTATCAAAATAATCCTCAGATTATTCCTGAACTGAAGATGGCTGTCAAAGCCCAAATCAGGGCAGTACCAAGAGAGGTATGTGTCAGAGTTATTGACAATTTTGCACGTTGTATCCAATTATTGACAATTTTGCACATTGTATAATTGAATGGTGATAAAACAAAGAAGGCGGTATAAAAATGGGACATAATTAAGAAAATGTTTCAGCAAAAGTGTATGAATTTAAAGAATTTAATTATCACATTCTGTATTTTATTTTTTTCTCATAATGAATTTCTTGCTCGAAAATATTCAAAATTTTTGAAAGATAGTTCAATGAAGGAATATATGTCATTAAAAAAACGTCGGTTTTGCAATAAAATCGATAGGACGTCTTACGAAATGTTGAAATTTAAATCCCATAAATAGTTTTAATTTTTTTTCTTTTAACAACAAAATAAAAATCGTATGAAATAATATATATTTTTTTAAACAGCTGTTGCATGACGGTCCTTTTCTCCTTTTTCTTTTAAATCGGAATTTGCAAAATTTAACTGAATTACTTACGGCGTCATTTAGTCATTACATTAATTGAATAACATTGTTTAAAATTATAACATACTTTTTAAAAAGTTCATTTATAAAGTTACGTTTTGACATCAGTAGTAACAGACAGTTATAAACTTTCCAGGATTTTTTCGCATTGAAATTAAAAGAATTTCATGATAAATTCTAATTAATGACATAATATCTTTGAGAATGAATGAGCACTTGTGCTATAGTTTTTTTTAACAGACAGACACGAAATCGCCATTAAAATAAAGATTGCTTTGATTACAACCTTTCATTCGGATTTACCATTTCAAGGGTTATTTACTGTGCCGCCATGCCTAACCGTGGCCGTCGTAATAGTAGCAGAGCTTTGAACTGACTCAAGATTTTCTGGTGATGTTATTGGTCGTGGTTCTTAGACCCACGATCAATCAGGACCGGAAGTTAACCATGCAGTAATGCGCATGTGTGCGTGCATGCGTGCGTCCATCTTTAATCAAGATTCATATACAGCATGGATTATTCATTCACTTGGAAATCATATTTAAATTGTTCCTGCTATTGTGACGTTATTCCCTACCAAGAACACGGCTATCTTCCTAAGGATTATTCATTCACTTCGAAATCATTGTTAACTTGTTCATTTTTTTAAACGTATTTCCTTTTTTAAGTGAAAGACAATTTTTTTTAAAATCCATCATGGCGTTCAAAGATAAGGTATTGCATTATATTACGACGGCCGTAATTAAAGTTCGAATTTCAAGTTTAAAAAAAATTAGAATTTTATTTAGAGATAGAAGATAAATTTTAGACTTACTAATAAGTTTCATCCACCTCCCCCCCCCCCCAAAAAAAAACATGATTGTTTTAATTTATTACAAATTTTTACTATTGTATAAAAATTTTGTGTTGCAAAAAACTAAAAAATACACATTTTAATTTATTTCAATACATTTTAAATTATAAAAAAAAATCACTGTCAATTTCAGAAACTATATTTTATTACAATCTTTTGGTCAAAATGTTATTTTATTGAAAATTAACTTTATTGTTTTTCGTTTAGAAACTATATTTTATTAAATAAATAAATTTATTAAAATGTTTTAATCTATTTGGTTGTTATTAATACGGAATTCAAAGTCTTTTTTGTAATGAGAACTATATTTTAAAATATTTTTTTATTGTTAACATCTACAATGCTTTAGTTTCACAAAAAAATACATTTATGCGTTTTTTTTAGTACCATGTGATATAACTTTAGTAAAGGTCTTTTTTGTTAAAAAAAATCAAGAAACATCATTTATTTATTTTAGAAATGAGAGCAATTTATATTATTCAGCTAAACCTAATTATAATGAAGGGGATTTGTCTTCTTGTGTTTATAAACCAAGAGATATTTTCATGCAGTATAACTGATACAAGTATTTTTATTCGATGTAGACCAGGTTATCATAACCATCAACTCAAACATTAAAAATGACCTGAAAAGAATGAACTTATTTAAAGAATGAATATTAAATCAGATAAATTATTTTTCAAAGAAAAATTTTCATGTTTTAAAACTTAAAAAATTTATGACAACACCATTTTATTAAGTACTAATTTAATTTAATGTTTGCTGTCTAGCCTACGCAAATTACACGAAATAATACATTTGCACTAAGATTTCTAATAAAATAATGGATTAATTATATTCAGTGATCGTTAATTAATAAGCACTGAAACTTTCATTAAAATTTGTTGATTTTCTGAATTTTGGTGAATTTTTAAGTGAAGGTAGGGACCAAAATGCCCATTGTCTAACTGTTCGGCAGATCTCGTTTGTAACTATATAGCATGACGTCATTTTCCAGTGAACAGGCCTACTACTACGACGGCCACGGCCTAACACATATTTATTTTGTCTTACTATTGCCTTCTCTTGCTTTGCCTTGTCATTGTTTTTATCTGGTGCTTATTGTTGCATAACGCTATTGCATTTAATTATATTTCAGCTTTTCATAACTATACCTCATCTACATAAATATATTTTAGATAGTTCGCCTATGAGTCATGCAATATGATTTCAGTGCAGAAAAGCATGTAAAGAGACTGATACATAAGAGTAACCTCCCCTGTCGTATCAAGAATCTCACGAGTTCCACTGGACGTAATCCAAGATGGCAGCCAAAGGTGTAAAACTATAATAAAGCTGCTAAAACACCCCCCCCCCCCCCCCCACACACACACACACAGATTCCTCTGATTTCAACTGTGATGAAGATGAGAAAAGAAAGGCTACCAACAATACTAAAAGTGGTATGATGATGATGATGATGATGATGATGATGATGATGATGATGATGATGATGATGATGATGATGCGGGTATAACATGCAGCGCCTGATATTCCCAAATGGTCACCCATCTAGTACTGACCAGGCTGAACACGTGATTATGCCGTATGAATACCGACAGATAATTAAAGGTAACAAAATATGAGTAAAACACACCAAAAGGGTCTGGATTTAAGCCGGTCTATCGGTTGTCCGTCCTGTGCAGTTCTAAGAGGTCCACCCTCCCAGGCTTTGCCTTCTCACCCTTTGAGAAGGGGTTAGTTTATTGCTAATCGCCTGAGGCGCCCCTACCGGGGAATGCCGACGGGGCTGCGCAAGCAATTTTTAAATAGCCAGAGTGCTCAAATTCTCGAGCGCTGGTTTTTCAAATCCCACTTTCCCGACCTTGTGTCACATCTTACCTTGTGGGAGGAAGATAAATAGAACCAGTCTCTATTTGAACGAACGCCTTATACTGTAATGAACAGACAAGAACTGATGTGACGGTTGAGCCATCTATAAAAATATTTAAAAATTCTATCATGAAACTCTACAAAATACGACATACCCTTCACGCCATCCATAACATGTCCTTGCACACAGCCAAAACTATCCCAAGATATCGATTTTCTCAACAGAAAACCGTGAGACAATCACCCACTCATTAGTGCCCTCCATGTTCTCCAACATCGGATGCTCAGAGAGATGAGAGTGGTAGAATCCATTAGAAACGGGTAGGTCGATTACGTAATAGATATAGCTATATGAATAAAGGGGAAGAGACCAGACTACAGCTGTGGACCATGCCCTCCTCCATCCTACTGACATGGGAATCCCCCTTCTGAGGCCCTCTCTCCCGGTTCACAAGCACCCTGGCTCTAGTGGAAAACATTCAATCGCCTGAGAACGGGAATGGGCAATCAAAAGATGATATAACTAGATGGAGCTATAAAAACTGACACAACCATCTGTGAATGTGGAGAGGAGGACCATACGGTGCAACACCTTGCAATGAGCAAGAAAAAGGGTAAGGGAGAGTGGTGATATGTAAGAGTGACCGTCTCTAACGTAACCACAGTGATAAGAGCGTCCCAATGACTGAAGTCAAGGAGAAGCTTCCTCAGTCATGTCGCACCCCTAACAACATCTCAGGAAGAGACCAGACTACAGCTGTGGACCAGAGGTATAGAGATATGAGCATTTCTCATTTTGACTCCTGGTTTAGAGGCACTCTGGGTCCAGTGGAAAACACCCAACCGACTGAGAACGGGAATGGGGCAACCAAAAGTTTTCATGGCTAGACGGTGATACAAAAACGACCCAACCATCTGTGAATGTGGAGAGGAGGACAAAACGATGCAAAATTGCCTTGTCTGCCCACTACTGCCCAAACTGCAGCTTGAAAGATCTTGCAGAGTACAATAATAATGCAAAGGACTGCATAAAAAAGTCAGTAAATTATGCTTCAAAGACATGCAAAGAAGAAGAGTGGAGACAAGTGTCTTGCTGACGAGTTCCATTGGACGTGATCAAAGATGGCCGCCAAAATTACAAAACCCTAAGATAAAAAAAACACACACAGATTCTTCTTATCATTTCAGAGACGAATTATTTAGAAGAGAAAATTCTGAACAAATAAAAGAAATACTTCTTAGACCCCTTCAAGTTTAACAGTGTCAGCTAAACCTTCACAAGAAAGAAGAATACTAGGTAGGGAACGGGATGCATTATAAACATAGGAAGTTCTAAATATTTATGTTTGGTAGAAGTTAAAGCAATAAAATGTGTTGGATTTCCTGATATGCTTGATATAACAATATTAAGAACTGCTTTCTTTCATATTTATCTACAATTTTATGGCAACAAAATATTTCTTCAATTTGGCTGAGTTTATTTTAAAGACTAAAGCATATTATATAAGCTGTAATTTGATATCAGTTTAAAAATAGGACAAGAAATACTACTGTTAATTCTACTGAATAAAAAACATCTAAATTTGAAAACTGAATATATATATATATATATATATATATATATATATATATATATATATATATATATATATATATATATATATATATATATATACTAGCAGGAAGACCAACTCGGGATTTTTTCACTATGCTCATAACAGTATATTACTTTCTTTGTGTTAATGCCCTCCTCCCACATTCCGTTTCGCCCCTTAATATAGTCGGTAGAAGCTGAAATGTTGCAAGACTCTCTGAATTAGTGGTCTTATACACATGGTTTGAATTTCATTAAGATCAGATATATGTATTTGAAGTTTTAAGGGGGTTCTCTCGCCATGGGTCACTTAGAGATGAGGGCACGTATATATTCAGCACAGAGAGGGTAACGTAGAAATTCAGGACCACTTACATTGTCTTTCCTGTAGAATTGTATACATATGATATAAATTTCATAAAAATAGGATATATTTGAAGTTTTAAAGGAGGTTCGGTCCCCTTAGCTTCCTTAGGGGTCCACTTAGAAAATTGGGAACACTTCCATTGTCTCCCCCCCCCCTCCCCCTCCGGTTAATTTTACATAAGTAGGGTGGAGTGGGGCATAATGGGTAAATTTTGAAGGAAAAAGGAAGATTTTATATTAATATTTATGAAAAGTAAGTGTTATTGGGGGAGTAAATGTGAAACACATGTATAATGAGTCCATTTTAAGATTATTTTCTTGGCCTTCGGGGCTTGATTTACGCCGTTCTATGTGTCTGTCCTGTGCAGTTCTCGCCTCCCCTCTTTGGGGAGGAGTAAGTTTATTGCTTACTGCCCGGGGCGCCCCTACCGGGGAATGCCGACGGGGCTGCCCAGGCAATTTTTAAACCCCACTTTCCCGACCCGACCGTGGGTCACATCTTACTTGTGGGAGTAAGATAAAAACTGGCCTTGTGCCTAACTCCTGGAGAGAAGTAAATCAATACTATAACAAGACTTTAGCAAGAAAAATTACAGAACATCTCCATAAAATAATGACTAGGTGAAATATGCACGCAAATATCATAAACACAAGCTCTCTCAATCAATATGTATTTTCACCTAGACAATCCATATCTATGAATATAGCACACAAATTTCATAAACACAAGCGCTCTCAATCAATATGTATTTTCACCTAGACAATCCATATCTATGAATATAGCACACAAATTTCATAAACACAAGCGCTCTCAATCAATATGTATTTTCACCTAGACAATCCATATCTATGAATATAGCACACAAATTTCATAAACACAAGCGCTCTCAATCAATATGTATTTTCACCTAGACAATCCATATCTATGAATATAGCACACAAATTTCATAAACACAAGCGCTCTCAATCAATATGTATTTTCACCTAGACAATCCATATCTATGAATATAGCACACAAATTTCATAAACACAAGCGCTCTCAATCAATATGTATTTTCACCTAGACAATCCATATCTATGAATATAGCACACAAATTTCATAAACACAAGCGCTCTCAATCAATATGTATTTTCACCTAGACAATCCATATCTATGAATATAGCACACAAATTTCATAAACACAAGCGCTCTCAATCAATATGTATTTTCACCTAGACAATCCATATCTATGAATATAGCACACAAATTTCATAAACACAAGCGCTCTCAATCAATATGTATTTTCACCTAGACAATCCATATCTATGAATATAGCACACAAATTTCATAAACACAAGCGCTCTCAATCAATATGTATTTTCACCTAGACAATCCATATCTATGAATATAGCACACAAATTTCATAAACACAAGCGCTCTCAATCAATATGTATTTTCACCTAGACAATCCATATCTATGAATATAGCACACAAATTTCATAAACACAAGCGCTCTCAATCAATATGTATTTTCACCTAGACAATCCATATCTATGAATATAGCACACAAATTTCATAAACACAAGCGCTCTCAATCAATATGTATTTTCACCTAGACAATCCATATCTATGAATATAGCACACAAATTTCATAAACACAAGCGCTCTCAATCAATATGTATTTTCACCTAGACAATCCATATCTATGAATATAGCACACAAATTTCATAAACACAAGCGCTCTCAATCAATATGTATTTTCACCTAGACAATCCATATCTATGAATATAGCACACAAATTTCATAAACACAAGCGCTCTCAATCAATATGTATTTTCACCTAGACAATCCATATCTATGAATATAGCACACAAATTTCATAAACACAAGCTTATTAGTACAAACCTTTTCAAATTACTGACTATTATTGCCTACAGGTAGCGAAACCTCCACGACTAAACATTTGAGGTGACCCTTGGAAAGTAATTGATAGTTTCTAACTCTGCCAGTAATGTCTCAAATCAAACTTTATAACATTTAAGTAGATTCTACTATATTGCATTTTGTTGGTGTTTTCCAAGTCAAAGTACTTTTTTTTCAGAAGTATGAGATGAGACAAGTTTATCAACAAAAATTAAAAAAATCAACCAGTACCACTTACCAAAGCTGGTAACTCCAGAAAAGAGAGCCAAGGAAGAGTGCTTTACAGTTTTAGACATTGCTAAGGATGATGCAACTTAAAGTCGGTATCATATCAGCCATTAATACTTTGGGTTGGGAGAAAATAAAATAAATGTGTAAGTTTACCCATTATGCACCACTAACCCATTATGTCCCACCCCACCCTATACACTTTAAATGTTTTTTTATGTAGATTCTCTAATCTTTCTTTATATAGGGAACACATAAACATAACACACACACATGCACACAGACATTGAGTTTTATATATATAGAAGATACGATCGTAAGTGAGACCATTGTTGACAATGAATTTTTTGAACTGTAATAAATAATTTTATAAATCTTTTGATTTATTTATTTATCACTATTCATTCTTTCTCTCTATATATACAGGGTATGTTGAAAAAAAATCAATAAAGTTCTCGATTGTAAGAATGTGAGAGCTAAAATACAAATTATTTATTTAAAAACTATACGTTATATATTCCTGAAACGTACAATGGTTTCATTGACATTGATAAACCTTTACTGTTTAGAAAAGGCCCTCACAATCCATCTCAAATCTTTGGCGACTCTGCGATTTTTCGAACTTTCTTCATTTTGTGAGTCGCTGAAGATTTGAGATGGATTGCCGGGGTCTTTTCTAAACAGTAAAGGTTTATCAATGTCAATGAAACCATTGTACGTCTCTGGAATATGTAACGTATAATTTTCAAATAAATAATATATATATATATATATAGAGAGAGAGAGAGAGAGAGAGAGACACACACACAGTAAGATAATACTTAAAGATATAAATAATATCTTTAACCAGTAGACTATCAGGATAAAAAACAAAGCTCAATATAGTGTATAGAGCAATAATATTAATTGAACAACATAATAAAATGAGAAATTAATCAGATTTTATTAAAGTTCAAAAACAAGGAGTGATACTGCGTCCTTAACTCATGAGTTTTCAAAGAAAATCTTCTCCTCAGAGGACTATTACCGCAATGACATTACTGCAGGTAATAAAAATTAAGCTTTGAAAATATATAAAAATATATAAAAAAATACATAAAAATATATAAAGCACCAAATATATTGGCCAAAAACACACTTTTTTGTTAAAATTATACAGTTCATCCAAGTCATAAAGCTTAAAACAATTTCAAGAAAAATGTCAAAGAAGTCGATTAAAAAACAATCCAGATGGTGAATGGTAGTCCAAAAACGAAAAAGTTATCCAGACGGGAAATTTGCTTGCTATCGATGCAGTAAATGACAGTGAAGAGTGTATTCAGGGTGTATGCAAATTAATAACAAAACCATAGAAAAAGCAAAATCATACAAAAAGTTCAGAAGGCTCACTCGGTGTTGAATATTATAATGTCCAATTAAGGGTTCTTAGGAACTGATAGTAGGAGTGTTGCAAACCATAACTTCCTGGTCTGACGTATATATGTAGAAAATAATGTGATGGAGCAGAGATATGCAGTAAGATCCGATCAAAAAACGATGGTTAATAATTGTTTTTTTGATCGGATCTTACTGCATATCTCTGCTCCATCACATTTTTTTCTATATATATATATATACATTTTAAAGTGTCTAGCATAATAATTAACATTACCAAATTCTTAGCCATTAAGTAGTTATGCGTTTGAATTGTATGCACTTTCTTTAACGTCATCAATTTCTTAACGGTTTAAACAGTCAAACTTTTAAATCTCTCATATGTGTAGAACGCCATCACGCTCTCATGTACATTTCAACTTTACAGACGCTTTTTCAAGTTATAAACTACTTGCCGTTATAATTCAAAAATGAGCACAACAGTAAAGTCATAATTTATAAAGACACTAAAACTAATACCGCCTTAAATCGAAAGTACTTGCAAAAAAGAAAAAAGAATGGAACAAGAAACCCATGGATCATATTTACATCAATTTGACCGAAACATTAGATGGACAATTCGGAAAATTGAAAAAATAAAAAAAAGTCGCATCAAACAAAACCACTCCGTGTTATTTAATAATGTTTGCCTAAATATATATATACATATACATATATATACATATACATATATATAGACCCACATACATACATATACAGGGCCTGATAATGACTATAACAACAAAAGTAGTCATATATAAATTTAATTATGGTTAGAAAATAAAGTGCAAAACAGTATTTAATTGATATATCTTTGAGAGTAGGGGGGGAGCATAATAAAATCTGATTAATTTCTCATTTTATTATGTCATTCAATTAATATATATATATATATATATATATATATATATATATATATATATATATTAAAATACTATACTATATATTACTGTGTCCGTGGAGTATACCCGGGTTTCGTCCATCTGATCATTCAAGCATTAGGAAAAATTCCGGCTTGTTCTCACTGCAAATAGAATCATTATGCCAGTTTAAAGCGATATGTATAAAACCCTTTAAAAGGGGCTGATGATACTGGATTAAGAACAAGCCAGCATTTTCACTAACTCCAGGATGACTAGATGGACGAAACCCGGGTATCCTCAGTGGACATATTAATTTATAGTATTTAAATAAAATAATTAATATTAGTTCTTGTAAGACATACAGTCGAGAACTTTGATGGGGGTTTTCTACTAACTTGTGATACATGATATATATATATATATATATATATATATATATATATATATATATATATATATATATATATATATATATATATACTAGAAAAATACCCGTCCTAGGATGGATAAAATGAATTCTCCGAACAGAACACTTTTGCACCACTTTTATGTCCTGTTACTAATATTAAAATCAATATATAATAATACTAAACCTTATGTCTAGAATCCTTATTCCAATTTTGATCAAAACCCATTAAATGATATTGATTCGGGAAAATGTTTAAAATGTAAGGCCTTAGGGGTCTTAAGGAGAAATTGAAATTCATGGAATCTTGCTTAATTGGCGTCTAATGAATATGGATCAAATTTAATGCAAATCTGAAAGAACTGAATTTTCAAATGGGATGATGCGCCCATATTATATTTTCCCATAAAAACCTTTTAAAATACACCAAAGAAACTGAAATTTGGGGAATATTTATTTATAGATGTCTAATACCTATTGTTCAAATTTCACAAAAATTGGAGGAATCTGAATTTTCACATTGAGCTTCCACTACCCTTTTTGTCCTTTTGCATAAACTAAATTAAACTAAATATAGCTCACATTACCCACCTTTAGGCCTAGCATCTGTGGTCTAAAATTCATAATGATCGATTCATTAGTTTTGAAGTTTATCCTGTACAACGGAATATATATATATATATATATATATATATATATATATATATATATATATATATATATATATATATATATATATATATGGATAAAAAATAGGTTTATACTATATTGTTTTATATTTTATTTTTCCAATAGACGACAGAATGACAAGAGCGTAGGAGCAGTTAATCTGACATTCCTGGACAAACATATATATTATATAAATCATCCATGACCAATGACCTAAATACTAGAACCTGTGAAAAGACCTCTATATTCCCAGTTGTCTATCGTGTATTTTTCTCTCACTCTTTATACCTGTCACGAGATTTAGTAATAATTATATGAAAAAATGTACACACAAATATTTATTACATTTCTAAAAAATTAATACGTTTCTTGTCCAAATTTGCACCCTTTACGAAATTTTAGAATTGCAAAAATCAGTTTCTAATAAATAAAATAAAGTGTCTATCTGTCTGTTTGTTCAACAAAGACTCTGGATTTACACATTGGATTTCAACTAAACTCGGCAGATGTGGAACCTTGTTCAATCATCATCAGCAAACGGATACGTTTTGTAAAAATATTAACTGTTGATTGGATAAGAATCAAAGTACAGAAATTGTATTTCAGCCAATCGAAAGTACAGGAAATCGAAGGATAAATAACTTGTTTTTTTTTTATACACCAGATGCCAAAAGATTTCGGATATTTCAGAAGATACCGAATGATTCCGGAAGATTCTAAGAATTATCAAAAGATTCTAAAAAATGCGATTAAACATATCTTTAGCTTCTTTTAGAATTCTATTAAAATATCTAGACTATATCTAGACTAAGTGAAAGACAGAACAACAGTAAAGCCAAATGTAATTTATCTTAGACACTCTCCAAAAATCGAATACGAAAATAAGAATTATCGATATTAAACCTTCCTAATGACAAGATTAATGTATTTACCCTTCTTAATCGTGTATCTGAGTTCTTAAATGATTTCTTTATGAACGCACTCTTTACAAACGATACCAAGGATTCCAAAAGATTCTTAGAGATTCCAAAAGATTCCATGGAAAGTCACACGAAATTCCACAATTTATTCCCTCTTGCAAGAAATATACACTTTCACACTTTTAAAAATAGACGTTGAAAAATTGGCACCATGCGCTGGGAGCCACTTATATTTATACTTTAGCTAAGCCTAAGAAATATTCCACACAGTCTACTCGAAATATATATAATTCTTAAAGTTACAATTCAGCTCACAGATCTCAACATTATACCGAGTTTCACACTCCTAAGAGATAATCGTTAGGTGTTCCTTCAGTTGTTATGGTTTAGTTATTATTCCTAGTGGTTTAGTTTGGTTGTTTTGTTTTGCGGCATATCAACCCTTTTCGGGTTATTTAATGCCGAATCAGGTCATTTTGGTAAAAGTTTTTATGCTTCAAGTTCTTTATATCTTCAAATGTTTATTTATGGTGTTTGGGTTGGTTGTCTTGTAGAGGAAAAATGTTTTTGTTTTTAACTTTGCAAAGCATGATTGAGTTTTGCAAAGGAAAAGAGGAAAAAACAATAACATCAATGTTTGGTGCATTTTAAATCAGGAAGCCGGTATCTTCAGACAGCCTGATCTGGTAGAACCTTTTATTCCTAAACTACAACGGAAGCAATATCTGACGATTTTCTCTTAGCGGCATGAAACCCGATATAATGTTGGGATTTGTGAGGTTAGAAACTTCAAGAATTGCATCAGCTTTTTATGGAGCTGGATTTTCTCCACATTAAAAACCGACCTTGTGTCTAACTCTTCCCTCCTGGGGAGGCAAATAACTAGAAACTCTTTTATATATTTTTCACATTTGTAATATGAAGCACTCTATAAAATAACGTTTAAATAAATTCCATTTCAGAAGTTTTTAAAATGTAAAATTTCTACTCTGATTGTGAACTTTAATATATATATATATATATATATATATATAAGAAAGGTTTATTATTGTTATAAAGCTCTATCTGAAATGAGTGTGAAAAATATGTTGTCTTGAAACGGATCATATATATATATATATATATATATATATATATATATATATATATATATATATATATAAAGTAGAGAACTAAAAGCGAACTTTTAGGAAAGGTAAAACCTATTGTGAAAAGTATACAGCTCAATATACCGGATAGAGCAGATAGATAGTTCTGTTTATCAACGAGCAATTGGGAACTTGGCCTAACTTTTAAATATTAATTCGCAGTCTCTTTGTCAATTTCAACATATTTTATGATTTTCAGCCCAAGAATACTTTTTAATATGGCTAATATTTCCCACCTCACGAATTACTGAGCCTTGTTGCATCCACGAACTAACCCTCTATTGGACTTTTTACCCTCTGGATTGTATCTATTTTGGCCGCATCTGAAGACGGTGGTTTCTGGAGTTTAACTTTGAAACCTCTCAATTTATTTCTCGTGCCCTCTAACGGCCTACCTACAAACCACTTTCTCCGCTGGACTTTTTTACACCGGATTTTTTTACAATCGGACACTTGCTTGCATTCGGGCAGTTTTTTGCCTTGTTTTTTCCCTACAATCTTTGTTTTACTTTTTCAGATTTTAAATCTTGGCTTTTCGCCAACTTATCTATCCCAGCAATTTCCTCTGATGATAAGATTTTGATCTTTGAAAAGCCTGGCTTAAGGAAAAAATTAATTAAATAAATTGCTTTTTTGCGGAAGACTTTCTAGGTGAATGGGAGTCCAGTTGCATTTTCGTTGTGCACATGTCCCCTCCGGTAATGACATTGTGGAGCGATGCCATCAAAGTGTAAAGTGGATTGCAGCGAGGAAACAGTGCACGATAATGGAAGCAGTCTATTTGTACAATGTTACTCCTAAGGATGATGTGTCGCTATTGACTGTCCCTGCCAACCTGATTCATCGATACCGTGTCCGACTGAAGGGTATCAATGCACTTCCTCCAGAAAAATACAAACAGCAGCAGATTGGATACAACGTAGACGATTATATCTGGATGAAGACCTCAATTGGACAATGCACGTCCCCTTATACATGTGGACACGTTACGGGTGTGATCAGTTCACAGAACGTCATTGTTAATGGGATGCCCTGCCATGTAAGGGACCTGCGTCCCGTCATAGGCCTGGCTACTTCAGAGAGTGGGAGTGACAGCAAACTCTCAATCCAGAGTGCAAGGATGATCATCATCAACAAAGCTGGTGGTGATCCTTTTGAGGTAAACAACGCGTCTGCAACGGATGACACTTCTGCAGACGAATCGTCCGATGAGGAAGTACCATTACCATGGAGGAGTGCTAGATGCAAGACACCGGCCCCGGATTGTCATCTATGTGATCATCAGATCACGGAGGAGTGTAATGAGGTTCGTTGTTCGAAGAGGCAGCGGGTGACATGCTGTGTTTGCAAGCAAGACTAAACGCTTGGGTGTAGTATAAATTGAAGTAAATTAAAATGAGTGAATCTATGAGTCACGAGTCTCGTCTCCAGCGAAACGAGATTTGTAACGCATGCAAATTAGACACAAGGCCAGAATTAACATAAAAGTGATAGTGTCAATGGCAAGGCGGTGGTCTTTTCTTTTTCTTTTCCTTTGAGATAGAAATAAGGTGCGTATTTAGGAATGGCTCATACTCGGTGGTTCTTTGATACGATAGAGGCGCATTCGAATGACCCAAAGAAACTTAAATTTTGAGAATATTTATTAATTGATGTCTAATACCTATTTCACAAAATCGGAGGTATTTGAATTTTCATGAAAGACTTCCACCTCCTTTTTACCTCCTTTGTATAAAACTAAATTAAACTAAATATAGCTTACATTACAACCCTTTACCCGTAGTAGTTGTGTTCAAAAAATTATAATGATCGGTTAATTAGTTTAGGAGTGAATCCTGTAATAGAAATATATAAACATATACACATGCCTAAATCTCTCCCTCTCTCTCTCTCCCTCTCTCTCTCTCTCTCTCTCTCTCTCTCTATATATATATATATATATATATATATATATATAATTACATAGTTTAGTTATTGTTTTTACTGGTGTCATCATTGTTTTTTGTTTTTTTGTTTTTTTTAAATATGTTCCACTTCCTCAGTGGTAAAAAGTATGCAGAATATTGCATTAAGTCACCCTTAATCAGACGTGTCATTATTTTAATTTTATATATATTTATTAATTAATTGTTTTTACATACATAAAAGTAATCCATGGACATGTGTTTCTAGCTATCAGCCGTCATCAGAATGGCTAACCTGGACAAGAATTGAACCCTAAATGTTATTGTCTGTAGTCTGACGTTTTACTATCGTGATTCTAAGGAGAAGAGCAATCCTTTGAAAATCCATTGAATTAAAGGTCAGTTTATTATACTCCTTGCTTGACCATGTGATGATTTAATAAATTTGTAAATTATCCAACTTTATTTTTTTCATCATATATATATATATAGAGAGAGAGAGAGTGAGAGAGAGGAAGAGATAATAATAATAATAATAATTTTATTTTTTTGTTTTATTTTGTTTTGTTTTGTTTTGTTTTAATTTAATTTATTAATTAATTAATTTATTTTTATTCATTTTATTTAGTTTTTTAATTTTTTATTCATTTTATTTAATTTAAAAAAAATTTTTTATTTCTCTTTTAAAAAAATTTTTTATTTCAATTTTTTAATTTTTTAATTGATTTATTTTTTTAATTATTTTTTTTTTTATTAATCTATTTATTTATTTTTATTTTTTAATATTTTTATTTTTTTAATTTTAATTTTTATATTTCTGTAAATGTGTCTTCATGTATGTGTGATAGTGTATCTTGAACTTCATGAAAATGAGAGAAACACTATCCCTGTGACAGAATCACAGGTAAACCAAGCCTGGGCCTGGTGTTGCCACAAACACCAAACCATGATAAATGTTTACAAATAGAAATAAACGCCGTGGGACCTAGAAAAAAGATCTAAGTGTCATGATGGGCAGGTGCTCCCTCGATGGCCAACATGAGGGACCCAGTTCGCATCCTGCGAATGTTGGCTCCTTTAATTTCAGGAACAAGATCACGGACAAAAAAACAAGTAAGTAACCCATCAAATTCCAGGTATAACAAGGGCACGGACCAAACAGAATAAAGCAAGAATGAAAAGAACAAACCAAAAAGCCATAGAAAGAAATGGACCACAAAAGAGAACATACTGGTAATGGAATGCTACTACAAAAGCCGCTACCCCACAGAAAGAGGATATCGGAAACGAATGAAAGATCTATGGGACATTTCTACTGACTACCATACAACGGAACAAAGGATAGCAGATCAAGCAAGGCAGATACTCAAGAGAGGGTGGTTCTTGAAGATGGAATTAACGGAAATCAAACAAAAGATAAATGGCATAACAGACCACTTGATGAAAACTTCCAGGAAGAAGATGGGAAAAACATAAACACAGAAACTGAAGAGGGTGAAGACTACCAAACCATAGAACTCACTGAGAAAGTAAACAGAGTACTCGCGTACATCCCAACGGACACTATTACAACTTGATACATGGGGGGGGGGGGGCAAAATCAATAAGTATGAAACTAAAAAAAAGAAAAAAATACTGGCCAAGAGAATGAACAGACGAAATCTGGATGGGAGATCAGACTGGAAACCCAGATCACTAAACTTCAAAATGAAGCTAAAACCGTAAACAGGATGAAGGAGATCAGTAAACGATGGAAGAGCAGAAATCTGAATCGCAAGGAAAGACTAAGTAAGAAACATGAAGAACTAAAACAGAAGATAGCAGCAAAAGATGGAAGATTGAGACGATACAGATACAAATCGGAACGGTACAAACAGAACAGGACCTTTGTAAACAATGAAAGCCAGTTTTACAAAACCGTAAATAAAGAAAGAATAACAACAGAACAATTGGACCCGAGAGAAACAAAACATTTCTGAAGCAAGATATGGGAAAATGCTAAATGGTTGAAAGACATGAAAGATAAGCTACAAGAAATTGAAGAACGAACAGAAACAGAAATTAATGAAGAAACTATTAAGTCAACACTAAAGAAAATTGCAAACTGGAAAGCACCAGGCCACGATGGAATACATGCGTACTGGTTCAAAACATTCACGACCCTAGCACAGAAATTGAGAGGATGTATCCATAAAACAGACGCACCAGAGTGGATGACCAAAGGAAGGACAACGTTCATACAAAAAGACGCCAAGAAGGGAACGACCCCAAGCAATTACAGACCAATAACCTGTTTACCAACAATAAGGAAAATCCTAACGACACAACTGAAACAGCAAATTTACCATCCCCTGAACAGCTGTGGGCTACTCTCCAAGGTACAAAAAGGATGCCAGAAAGGGAAAAGAGGGACGCATGGTCTGTTATACATAGATCAAAAGATCCTGAAAGAAGTTAAAAGCAAGAAAAAGAACATATCTATGGCATGGATTGACTACAAGAAAGCGTACGACAGAATCCCTCAAGCATGGATAACTGAATGCTTAATAATATACAAGATACCCAACAGGATTATTAATCTTATTAAAAAGCAATGGAAACATGGAGACTAGAACTGACAGCTGGAGGACAATACATGACTGAGATAAAGATACAGAGAGGCATTTTGCAAGGAGATTCCCTATCACCACTACTGTTTATCATAGCCATGATGCCACTCAACTACATACTCATGAAAGGTGATGCCGGGTGCAAGTTTACAGACACAGAACAAAGAATAAACCACCTCATCTACGTTGACGACCTGAAACTATTTGCAAAAAGCAAAAAGGAACTGAAAAAGCTGATAAATACGACCAGAATCTTCAGCCAGGACATTCAAATAGAATTCGGAATGGAAAAGTGTGCACGGCTAGAGATGAAAAGGGAAAAACTAGAGATGACTGAGGGTATGGAATGCCCAACCAAGAGGAAATGAGGATGTGAGGTGAACAGCATAGCTATAAATATTTGGGAGTTCTGGAAGCAGACACAATCAAATCTACAGAAATGAAAGAGAAGATTGGAAAAAGAATACTTGTGAAGAACAAGGAAACTCTTAGAAACTCTTAGAAACGAAATTATATAGCAGAAATCTAGTAAAAGGAATAGACACCTGATCAGTATCACTAATAAGATACCCTGGACAATTCATAGGCTGGACTAAAAAAGAACTCAGCCACCTTGACGAAAGGACTAGAAAATTAATAACCATGCACAACATACTACACCCAAAAGACGATACAGACAGACTCTACGTGAAAAGAAACAAAGGGTTCTACCTGGACTGGTAAGTATAGAAGACACAAAAAAGAGTTGCAGAAATACATAACCCAGAACACAGAAAGGCTAATCATCACAAGAGACACTGTCCCAACGAACAACTTAGGAAGCACTGAAACCAGAAACAAAACGACAAAAAAAAAGAAAAGTGGAAAGAAAAACAACCTCCTGGACGCTTCATAAGAATGACAAGAGAAGAAACCAACGAAAATAGCTTGGCATGGCTAAGAAAAGAACACTTAAATAGAGAAACGGAATCTTTACTGACAGCTCCACAGAACAATGCGATTAGGACAAACTAGATTAAAGCTAAAATAGATAAAACCCAGGAAAACAGACAGGCTGTGTGGACAAAGAGACGAAACAGTAAATCACATAATGAGTGACTGCAGCAAACTAGCCCAAAAAGAATACAAGAACAGACATGACTGTGTGGGGAAAGCAGTACACTGGGAACTATGCAAACGACTGCATTCTGAACACGCGGACAAATGGTACAAACATAAATCAGAGACAGTACTGGAAAACGAAAAACACAAAATCCTCTGGGATATGGATGTACAAACAGATAAACTCATACAAACATGATAATCGACAAGAACGAAAAATGCTACCAAATCGTAGACTTTGCCGTTCCAGCAGACCACAGAGTGAAGATCAAAGAAACAAAAAACAAATACACAGAAATTGCCAGAAAACTGAAAGGAATATGGAGCATGAAGAAAGTCAATATAATACCAATAATTGTAGGAGCACTAGGAACAGTCCTAAAAAGCCTAGAGAAAAGACTGGGAGAAATTGAAATCAAAGAGATCACTGATATCATACAAAGGACGGCAATGGTCAAAACAGCTGCAATCGTAAGGAAAATCCTCGAATGCGGAAACCAACCCGCATAAGCTCTGAACGGTAACCAGTCACATGAAAGTTACAATAGGAAGAAAATAAAACCACAGGAAGAACACCTCCACACGAACCAAAGAACAGATACTGCAATAAATATCATAAGCTGCCCCCTCCCCCCAAAAATGATGGCACCGGCCTCGGCTGACACCACACAAAATAGTTGTAGAGAGTCAAGGAGGATGGGAAGACCTAGGAGGGGGAGCACTAACCAGACCTCCACTGCAAGAGTGTGAAGAGTGCTGAACCTTGGGGAAACTTATCGCCACCCAAATCCCAGGGGATACCAATGGTCGTTGCCAGCGAGAAATCAATGGTAAGCGACTGTTGCGATACCACAAGGTCATTTGCAGTGGTGATCGAAAAGAGGTAGAGAGTATTGGAAATCTGGGGAGGCTTTTTGTCACTCATATTCCAGGGAACACCACCGATTGTTGTTGGTGAGCAATCACTGACGATGACTTGTATGATAACTCTTAGTGAGTACAAATAATAATAATAATAATAATAATAATAATAATAATAATAATAATAATAATAATGTATTTGGCTCATATCGAGTAACTGAAAATTATTTTCATTTGGATGGGTGAATATCTTTTAAATAAATATATTTATTTTGTTAAGTTATTTAGCTCTGAAGAGTTCATTGGGTCGAAACCTAGGTATGTCGATGTAAGTCATCTATATAATAATAACGGATATTCATTTTCTTTTTTAAAAATTTAGTTCAGTTAGTTTGTAGAGATCAAGGGGCCCCCATCTGTGGCTAACACTTAATTTCTTTATTACTTACATTTATATATGAGTGTTCTTTTAAGATTGTATTTGAGCCTCGAATATTAATGTCTTTCTTTCTTCCCCACTTCTCAAACCTTGTGTAAGTGAAGCAGTGAAGAATAATTTTCTTTCTTTCAATGGACCACATAACTCTCGCTTCCCTTATTTTGTTCTGTAGTTCTCACATTCCATGAGCAATGTTTCTTACAAAAGGGGAAGAATTGCTGTTTTCT
This sequence comes from Sepiola atlantica, assembly GCA_963556195.1. Lineage (NCBI taxonomy): Eukaryota > Metazoa > Mollusca > Cephalopoda > Sepiida > Sepiolidae > Sepiola > Sepiola atlantica. The sequence goes on from OY744529.1 coordinate 72,454,429, forward strand.
GGGTCGGAATCTATCCACATAACACTTATCTTTAGCTAGTTTTTGACCTTGAATTAGTATATATTTTTTAGCTCCTTACATCAAGTGGCTTCATGCCTTGTCTGGAGCAATTTCCATAAATGAAAAAAATAAAAATACTATCTTTTTATTTCTTTTATTTTTATAGTCTGTTAGGTTTGGCCGGATTCCATGACTAGAATTGTGCTGGTCTGGTAGAGTATCCAGCTTGTGGTAGCATCACTAGAAGATCGATCATTATTTTCTTTATATGACCCTTGTGCAAAGAAGATCTTCACGCACTCAAGGTTTTCAATATGTACTGCCTTCGGCGCATCCTATATATCTGTCTCTCCGATCAAATCCCAAACCGCACCATCCATCACAGAGACTCTTCTTAACAGTAGACTTTGCTTGTTTGGTCACATTCTTTGACGCCCTGAGGAAGAATTTATCTGCAAGTTGATAGCGCCAATTGCACCCACCGGCTGAAAGAAGCGCAGAAGACTTGGATAGGAACAGTGAGGACCGATATGAAGCTGGTGGCTGACCCCTGCATGTTTTGATGCACGACACTGGAACCGGTAATGGCTGAATCATGCCAAGGATTCAGCTGCCGATCGACATCCTTGATGCGAGATGCAATGAACTCATTTGCAGCTGGCTTAACCCACCTTGGGTGAATGCCGTTACAGTTACAGTTGTATAACCCAGTGTGTAACTATGTCGAGGAGACCTTTTTATTCTGGGCGGCATCCTGCCAGTTTCTATATTTTTTATTTGAATATTTGTTCAGAATTTACTTCTAAGGGGAAGCATCCTTATGTCATAGTGTCTTGACAAATTCCATCCAAAGAGACCGAGAAGACTCGAGAGTGGTGTCTGGCATGCATTCAAACTCTCTTCTAGCAGACATCCAAACATTCGTCTGTCTGGCTTTTATGTGCGTCCTGCTAAATCTCCAAAATAATAATATTAAGATCCCCCCTCCCCAACGTATAGCTTACTATAACGAAGACGCGTCATTCTATCGAGATAGTGAACAAAGCCAAGCAGGTTCTCTACCTGATCTGGAGATCCTTTCTCAATCTAACGGCAAACACTTTCCTTTTCATTCTAGGCGACATCCTGCCAGTTTCTAGGATTGCGCTGGTCTGGTGGAACATCTAACTTAGTGTTGTTATTTGTGCTAGCATCACTAGGAGAAGGTGCATCGTTACTTTCCTCGTACGACCCAGTGTGTAGCCATGTCGAGGAGACCTGTTTATTCTGGGTGACATCAAATTTCAGTTTTTATTTAATATTTTAAAGGGTTTTTATGGGGCATAACATGAGTACAATATGCCATTTGAAAATTCAAATGTTTCAGATTTGCATTGAATATGATCCAGAGTCATTAAACACCAGTTAAAAAAGTTTCTTTGAATTTCAATTTCTTCTTTAAGATCCCTTAAGCTTAAGTCTTAAATTTTAGACATTTTCTAGAACCAAACAATGTAACGGAGTTTCGTACAAAATGTGAATAAGGATTATAGACATAAGGTTTAGTCGCAATGTATGTTGATTTTGATCTTCATAAGGAGACGTAAAAGTGGTGCAAAACTGTTCTGTTCGAGGGATTTGATTTTACCCATCCTGGGACGGGTAGTCTTCTAGTTGTTATGTATATATAATAGTATAAATGAGGAAACCGAATATAGTGGCATTAATGCAACTGAATTATGAAACGTAAGGGAAATCAGGATTTGTACCCCGATCCCAGAATTCTTGACCACCACTCCGGACTTGCGGTTAAGGTTAATGTTTCTATATTTTTTTATTTGAATATTTGCTCAGGGTTTACTTCTAAGGGGAAGCATCCTCATGTCAGGGCCTTTTGACAAACCCTTACACAGAGACTGAAAACAATTGAGGGTTAGAGTTAGGGTTAGGGTTAGGGTTAGGGTATGTTTGTCAGTGTGTCTTTGTCTTCTTTTTCTTATGCGTTAATCCCAAGCTACAGCGGGGTCGGCAAATGTTTATCAGTGTGTGTAGGTATAAATTAGTACTTATTTACAATAACTCCACAATGGGGAAAAAATGTTTGGGTATTCAAATAGTCATAAACACCTAGTATCTCAGTGCATTTTGATAGAAAATAAGCAGTTTAAGTTGTTACTTATTACAAAAGGCTTGGGTTGCTGGTGGGGTGGTTTTGATGATTTGGGTATTCAAATAACCATCAACGTTTAGAATCTCAGTGCATTTAGATAACGAACCAGTTGTTTTCATTTCATTTTAATTTTCAGTTTTGCTTAATACATGAGATTAAATGTGTCGCTATGTTGTTTCAACAAAAATAAAGCAATACAAGATTAAAACTTTAAAACAGGATGTAAAGATATAAGTCACAGAGTACACAAATAGGTTTAAAGGTCAAGTGGCGCAGTCAGAGCGCATGCATGGAAAAAAAGGTGAAAAAAACAAAATCGATCTGTTTTCTCTCCGACCACAAGGCAAATTAGATGTCAAAATCAACATCCTCTCAGTTCCATCAGGTAACAACCAACGAAAATAGACTTTAAGGACCCATCATCATCATCATCATCATCATCATCATCATCATCATCATCATATTCGGTTTAACCCCGTTTTACATGCTGACATGTGTTGGACGGTTTTCAGAAATTGACTACCAAACTAACCTATCTCTAGCCAGGTCTTTATTTATCCCTCTTTTTCTCAAATCCATCCTTATCACTTCCTTAGATGTTTTCCTTGGTCTTCCCCTTCCAACTGACACTGCTATCTCAACTGTTCTATAGCTACTAACCCAAGAATTCTTATCCATTCTTTAAATGTGACCAAGCCAACAAAGTCTCCTGTTCTGTACATATCTCCCTAACAAAGATATAGCAATTTATTTTTGAAATACTGGGTTTGAGTGATTCTCTCACCTTACATGGAGAGTCGGTATTGAATATGTACCTATCTCAGCCCAGTGATCTCCATCTGGCTCAATTAGCATAAGGGTTAGAGTGTTCATTAATGGGCTGGGTGACCGGGATTCAATCCTTGGTCGAGTCAAACCCAAAACTCATAAAATGGTACTTGATGCTTCATTGCTTAAACACTCAGCATTATAAGGTGAGGATCAAGGGTAAGTAGAGTTATCCAGGGAATGAGTGGCACTCTCCCCTACATCTAGGTGTAGTAACCAGCGAAAAAGGAGTCTTCGAGTCGCCCTCGAGAATGGTTTAATTACCTACCTACCTCTCTGCAAAGGTGAAACAACTTTTTTTTAGTGTGTGGTTTCCAGTACCTTGCAACGTTTAGGGCTATTCACAAAAATTAGTGCAATTCACAAAAAGTAAGGCTATCCACAAAATTAGGGCTATTCACAAAATTAGGGCTATTGACAAAAAATTCCTCTGTTCTATCAAACTTTCCCATACTTAAAGGCGTCACAAGAAACCAAATCTCAAGATATATTTTTAAAAATGAACTTCAAACAAATTATGCAAAATACATAAATACACTCCCTCACACACACAAATACATAGATATGTACAAATATAGTAACACACTCACACATGCATACACAAATGATTGTGAACAGAACTTCCTTCCAGGAGGCGGGTATTCCGTTGCGTCAACACTTGTGTGGATTAGCAGGTTGTACTGAAGTACTTGTTGAACGGTTTCTTCAGGTCTGTATTTTTTTTTTTTGGTAAGGAGGTTACATACAATGCCTGATATTCACCCATTTGGTACTGGCCAGGCTTAACTTCGCTTAACTTTGATGATCTAATGAATGTGATTATGTCGTATCTCACATCTATAAACATATTCACATATGAATTCACACACACACACACACACCCACAGATAAATATATGGGGGGATACCTTCACGGAATTGGCTTTACCACATTCAAGTCCTTATTGATCTATTGTGGTCATTTACATCCTAACAATGTTGGGAAGAGTGTGAACCCATGATGCCCCCTTGCAATGAGTAAAATAGTAACTTGTTTTCAATTAATTATATACAATTAACCGTTTACCACAGGTATTGTGCTTCAGAATTACATAATCTGAAATGGGTTGTTATGACATAAAACTGATGAACCAAACCAAACGAAACTGATGTACCAAACCAAACCAAACTGATGAACCAAACCAAACCAAACTGATTTACCAAACTGATTTACCAAACCAAACAAAACTGGTGAACCAAACCAAGCCAAACCAAACCAAATTGATGTACCAAACCAAACCAAATTGTTGAACTAAACCAAACTAAAGTGATGAACCAAACCGAACTGATTAACCAAACCAAACTGATGAACCAAATAAAACCATACCGAACTGATGAATCAAACCAAACCAAACTGATGAACCAAACCAAATCAAATCAAATCAAACTGATGAACCAATCAAACCAAACCGAAATACTCTTACATGCACTCAAATTATTCACACATATTGAGATTGCCTCTGTAGAACAAAATCAGGTAAAAGTACAGAATAGTTAACACTCGAAAACTCGTAAACCAAAAAACACAAAAATGCATAATTTATATAAAACGTATTAGAATGAAATTCTCTACCAAACCATCCTAGTTTTAACATGTGGGAACGATTTGTAAGATTTTTTAAATGGTAAAAGTACAAAATAGTTAACACTTCAGAAAGAACTCTGTAGAATTTGAATTATTCGGACTACTGTTCCTGTCTTGAGTGTTATTCTCAAAACGTTTCGGCCGATGTAACCGCCAACCTTCTTCAGGTGTATCTTGTCGAACTCGGGAATCTTTCTGTCGAACTCAGGAATCTTCAAGGAATTTCGAACAGAACCCTTAACGTAACAGATAAAGTACTAAGTAAAAATTCAGTTCTCTGTTGTAGGTTCAGTTTTCAATGTGGATGATACTAGGAATTGTGAGTAATTGCGAATACTAGGAATTGCGAATTACTGAAGACTTCTCCCCGGTCATGGCTGATAGAACGAGAGCATCCGTGGATTAAATAAAGTATGCCGGAGAGCTTTCTACTCAAATAGCTTCTTTCCTCGTGCTGCTGGCCTCTGGAACTCCCTTCCTGTCCCCTGTTTCCCCGACAGTACTGACATGCAGAAATTTAAAACTAATGTAAACAGACATCTCGCTGCGCAGATCCCAATTTAGGTTGACCCCCCCCCCCCCAACCTTCTCCCCTTTTCTTTTTTCTCAGTAGCCCCTTACGTCTACAGTGGCGGCCTGCCTTGTTTGGGGTGAACTATGTTAACAAAAAAAAAATGGAAAAAAGAAAAGAAATTCCATGCAGATTCCAAAGTTAAATCAAAAGATTCCTGAGTTTGTCAGAATCCGCTTGGTTTTAACTAAGCGGATTCTGACATTTTTTTTTTTAGTTCACGAGCTCTGAAGTTATGTTTCTGAATTTTTTAGATGAGGATTGGTAATTTGTATAATTTGGATTATTCAGACTACTGTTCTCATCTTGAGTGTTAGTCTCACAACGTTTCGATCGATGTAACGTCCAACCTTCTTTATGTGAAAACGATTTGTGAGATTTTTTAAAACGGTAAAAATCTTAAAAATCGTTTCCAACACATTAAATATAACCGGGTTCAGTAGAGAATTTCATTTTAATGCGTTTTATATAAATTATGTGCTGTTTTTTTAATTTTTTATATATTTATGAGTTCTAGAGTATTAACTATTCTGTACTTTTAACCAAAATCAATTTTGCATTCAGATGTGAATATATATAATTTTTTTTAGTCTGAATCATAAGTTTAAATATAGCTGAAGGTACTTTCTATGAATACTTTTGGACTGTCACTTTTTTTATAACACTAAATGATTGATAACTTTATCCATTTATGCATGACCCTTTGGATGTTATCATTAAAATTCACATTAGTCGTACATTTTGTGTAACCATGAAAGGTTTTCATGTTCTATAGTACGAGCACAACACGAGTGGCTATGAAATCTGCACCTTCTGATCAGGTCCCTTCAAGGGTTACATAAAGACCCAAGAATGAATCAGGAATATATATATATATATATATATATATATATATATATATATATATATATATATATATATATATATATATATAGTAATCCAGGTAGGATAGAAATCCACAGAGTAGAAATCCAAAGGGAATCAAACCGGGCTTATAAAAGAGTACTCAATAAAAATATAGAGCTGTATTATGAATGATTTTTTATTCAAACATGTACAAAGTCTGCTACACTGGCATGTCGATGTTATCGATCTACAGCTATCAAGAGCTGAGGTCTCATCAGGCAGAAGGTTTTTTTTTTGTGATCCAAGCTTGGCTCCATTCTTCCTGGACTTTCCCGATCGGGTTGGATCACAAAAAAACCTTCTGCCTGATGAGACCTCAGCTCTTGATAGCTGTAGATCGATAACATCGACATGCCAGTGTAGCAGACTTTGTACATGTTTGAATAAAAAATCATACATATATATATATATATGCTAATGAGTCACCACTTACCAAGGCCAAAAGCCACTCGAGATTTTCAGAGGACAGAAAAGATGAAGTGCAGTATCAGAACAGATAGTACACTTTGCTCAAAGCCAAAAGGCCAATGACAAAAAAGATTACCTTCTGAGGTTGAATTGGTTTGGAAAATCGATAGCTTCACTGGCGTCGTCTTGCTGTGGTGTTTCTCAGCCTTGCTTCGCACTTCTGTTTTTGAGATCTTGGATGACGATGACTCGGGATAGTTTTGCTGCTGTATTGGACTAGCACCGGATTCCTCACTATTCTTCCCATTTACATCACTGCTATTCGTATCCAGTTCCTCGGCCAAGTCACTCAAAGAACGAGCTTCTATTTCAGTCTCTTCTTCTGACGACCATTGTCTCTCGTCTTGGAGACTGTCGCCCAAATTTGCTGCATCATAAAGTTCCATTTCCCGGTAAGCTGTCTCCAAGAAATCCGGACTGTTACTGTTTCGGCCGACAAAATCATAGTCCGAGGAAGGAGAAGACACTTGCACTATATTGCTAGATAAGATTGAGGGACATAAATGTTCACTGTCTCCGACGTAAGCTGAGTCGGTACTCAAGTGACTTAATATTTCATCAGTTAACTGTTCGGGATCCTCTTCAGGCATCATGTGAGAATATAAAAGTTGTTCTTGTTCCTGTAATTAGAATAAAAGAGAAAAAATATTAGTATTTGATGATATTTCTGAGATAAGATATTGCTGTTTCAGACTTATCTATTTTAATGGAAAAAATGTTACCTTGTTACCAAGTGTTTTGTTTAGGTTTGGTAAGGCATGTGTAGCACTACAAGATGAGGTCTTAATTGTCTTAAATTATGAAATCAATTAGGATGTAAGGGAGACAAGCCGATTCGTAATTTCGTTTTTTTCCCATTTCATTGATTCCTTCATCGGTTGTTGAAGAATAAATAACAGACATACAAGGCTTTTTGGTAAGTTGTAAAAAAATCGTATTATTCTTCTGTTTATTTCACATTCGATATGACTACAATTTTGCATCTGACATTTTGTTGTTTTTTCCATGAGTTTATATAACAATTGATTACATCATTCTATGTAAATCTACATCAGTCCTTTGTCTTCAATTTCCAAAACAATACTTTTAATTTATGGTTTGGCCCTGTTTTAGACTGTACGAAAATACTATTATTTTAAAAAATTTATTTCACATTTGGCATAAGTGCACAATTCCCGGTCTTTTGTATAAACTCTTACCCTGTGTGTGCCTCTCTCTGTCTCTCTCTGGATCTGAAATCTCATCTGATATTTTTTCCGAGTTTATATAAAACTCGTTTACAGCATCTTCAATTTCCGAAACAATATTTTAAATTTAGGATTTAACTCTGTTTTAAATGAATTCGCATTAATCCTTGTCCATTCTTTGCCTTATTGATGCTGTACAAAAATCATGTTATTTTTTTTGTTTATTTCACATTTGATATAACTGTGCAATTCCTAGTCTTTTACATAAACTCAGACCCCCTGCGTGCCTTACTTTATAAGATCCCGTTTGACATCCAGAGTTTATATAACAACTGATTATGTCATTCTACACCATTCTACGTTAGTCCTTTGCCTTCAATTTCCGAAACGATATTTTTACTTTATGGCTTGACATATATATATATATATATATATATATATATATATATATATATATATATATATCATATTCGGTTTAACGTCCGTTTTACATGCTGGTATGAGAAATTGACTTTCAATCTAACCTACCTCTGGGCAGGTCTTTATTTATCCCTCTTTTCCTCAAGGCCATTTTTATCACTTTCTCCCATGTTTTCCTTAGCCTTTCCCTGCTACCTAAACTGTTCTACATCTACGGACCCAAGAAATCTCATCCATTCTTTCAATGACACCATACCACTGCACACATCTCCCTATACTGCCCAGATTTAATCTCATTCTGAGGCAATCAGAACTAAGCCTGTCTTTAAGACTCACATTACATATCCATTGTAGCATTATCATATCATTTCTCTTCATGCAACGCATGTTCTCAACCCTCACTGGCCATGTTTCGCTTCCATATATCATCACACTGTGTACACATGTCTGATAGACTTTTCCCTTAGTAATTCCACTGCACTCCTTGTTTACATAATGCTTACAAGTACCACAAAGATTGAATTGCACCAGACTCCCTTTCCACAAACTGAGCAGGGGAACTTTCCTTCCCAACACTACAACTACTGATCATCATTTTTGTCTTGGTAACATGTGTATATGTTTATATATCAGGTTGGAAAGAAAGTAATGTCGTATTTTTTACTTCATTACTTTGCAGCCTCCTATGTTGTGCACAGTTTTAGATTTTTTGGTGAATTGGTGTCTTAATATCTTGCTTTGCCTTTCAGATATAGTAATTAGTTGGAAAATATTAAGTTTAACAGTCTCAGCCGTCAAAAATGGATATTAGTGAGGAGCATCTGAGACATTGCATGATCTATGAATTCAAAAAAGGAAACTCAGCTTCAGAAGCTACAAGGAATATTGGAACTGTCTATGGGATAAATATTCTGAATGATCGAAAATGTCAACGGTGGTTTGCAAAATTTTCTTCTGGAGACTTTAACCTGTCAGATCGGCGACGTTCGGGAAGGCCAAAATCAATTGAAAAAGACACCAATCAAGACGCTGTGGAGGCCAATCCAAAGTATACCAGCAGAGAATTAGCTCAACAATTGAATACAACTCATACCATAATTATTTTATGCTTTCACGAGTTAGGAAAAGTTTCAAAACTTGGACTTTGGGTTCCCTACGATTTGACTGACGTTCAACGAAATCAAAGATTAACTGTTTGCACATCTTTGCTTTCCAGAAATCATTGAGAACCATTTTTGCAAATAATTGTGACTGGAGATGAAAGATGGGTTCTTTACAAGAATACCCAATGCAAAAGACAATGGTTAGACCGAAACCAAAGTCCACAGCCTGTTCCAAAACAAGGACTTCACCCAAAGAAGTTTATGCTCTCTTTATGGTGGGAGATGAGATGGCTGATTTATTATGAGTTACTAGAGCCTAATCAAACAATCACAGCAGTAAAATATTGTTCGCAGCTGGATGATCTAAGAATTGCTCTATCAATAAAAAACGACCAGCATTACTCAATAGGAAGGGGGTAGTTCTTCAGCATGATAACGCAAGACCTCACACAGCAAAACTCACTCAGGAAAAGGTCATGAGTTTCAATTGGGAAGTTTTGCCTCATTCGCCTTATTCACCTGACATTGCTTCATCTGACTACCATCTTTTCCGGTCGTTGCAGCATTTTTTTGAAGAAGGCATCAAGAAGCTTGTTGATCGTTGGACAGACGTCATAGAAAATGAGGGAAATTATTGTAAATATTAAAAATGCTTTAATGTGAATGTTTCAGATGAAATAAATGTGTTGGACAAAAACGACATTACTTTCTTTCCAACCTGATATTTCTATATATAGGATTCACTCCTACACAAAGTAATGATCATTATAAATTTTGGAACACCGCTGCCAGGTGTAAGGGTGGCTAATGTGGGCTATATTTAGTTTAATTTAATTTTATGCAAAGGGGGAGGGAAAAGACGGGATGAAAGTCCTTTATTAAAATTCAGATATCTCCGATTTTTGTGAAGTTGTGACAATAGGTATTAGACATCAATTAATAAATATTCTCCAAATGTCAGTTTATTTGGAATATTTTAAAGGGGTTTTAGGGGGTATAATATGGGCATAACTTCACATTTAAAAATTAAAATAATTCAGATTTGCATTAAATTTGATCCATAGTCATTAGATACCAATTTCAATTTTTTCAGCCTTAAATTTGAAACATTTTCCATAATCAAAATCATGTAGTAGATTTTGATCAAAATTGGAATAAGGATTGTAGATATAAGGTTTAGTAGCATTATATCTTGATTTTTATCTTCGTAAGGGACATAAAAGTAGTGCAAAACTGTTCCGTTCGGGGAATTCATTTTACCCGTCCTGAGACGGATATTCTTTTAGTTCAATATAAGTTTGTCAGATATCTGTGTGTAGGTTTGTGTGTGTGTGTGTGTTCATGCATGGCGCGAGTATATTTAAAAACATATTTTATTTATTTCCTTCAGCTAAATATACTTATTTTTATTTATCTTAACTATGTTTCTTTTTAATATCTTTTTTAAGTCAAAAGAAACTAATTTACTGACTGAATGTGGTGCATGACTGCATATAATGTGAGTATACATATGAGTGTGTATATGTGTGTGAATGTATACATATACACATGAATGTCTATACTCACACAATGGTACATCAACACGAAGAAACAAGACTCAGTAAAACAACCTCCAGCATAAAACTGGCCAAACATTTTGGACAAGACTGTCTCACAAATGAGACAGAAGCACCAAAAAATCCTGCCACGGAAATAGCCCAAAAGAGCTGCCAGAAATACACCAATATCTTCCATAGTAGAAAACTGGAAGACTGGGCCAACCAACAACGTGATGAATATTTTCTGAAAGAACTATCCCAGGAATATATAGATAAGGAAGCTCCTGTAGACTTGCTCAAAAGAGGATCGCTCCACTATGATCAGGAGAGGGTGATAATGGTTGCCCAAGATCAAAGCTTGATGACCAATGTTTTTAAGAAGATGTGTGGTCCTAGTAACAACATAAGTGCAGGTTCTGCCACACAGAAGAAGAGTGTGAGCCACCTGACATCCAGTTGTATGGTTCTGCCAGGGGATGGCTACTACACAATGCGACACAATGGAGTGTGTAAATGTCTCCACTGGACCATCTGCAAAAAATTGAATATCCAGTGTAACAGCAAGTTCTGGGAACATATGCCAGAAAGAACAATTGGAAATAAGTCATACACCATCCACTATGACTATGCAATCCCTACAGCTACATACCTAGAAAACGAAGCTGTTAAACCTGACATAGTGATATGGGACAAGAGGGAGAAAGTAGCAACCCTAGTTGAAGTCAGTGTCCCTAATGACCCTGGCTTAAATAGAGCTGAGAGAGATAAGATAACTAAATACTAAGGTCTTATGCACAATATGAAAAGAAATTGGAATCTTAGGAAGATCTCCATCATTCCCGTAACCATAGGAGCTACTGGGCTCATGAAAAAGAATTTCAAAATCTACCTGACGAATATACCCGGTGAACCAAGTGCAAGAGAGATTCAAACAATTTCACTTAAAGGGACGGTTAGAATCCTAAAAAGATCTCTTGGTTGGAGTTTCTGAAATATTGAATGTTTGGCATCCGGTAGCATTCCCCATCCTCGACAACAAAAAATAAGAAAATTGAAAAGAAAGTGTGAATGTATACATGTGATGCATGTGTGACAGTCTAAATGAGTGTATGCATGTGTGTGTATACATGTGTGTGTGCGAGTGTCTACATGTATCCATATATGTGTGTGTAATATATCCTTGTGTGTATGAGTGTCTACATGAATGTGTGTATGTGTGTAATATATGCTTGTCTGTGACTGTCTATGTGAGTGTCTGTATGTGTGTAAATGTATGTGTGTGAGTGTCTACATGAGTGTATGAATCTGTGTAACTGTATTGTATGTGTGAAAATGTTTACATGAATGTGTTTATATGTTTACATGGGCGTGTGCATGTGTCTAATTGTATGCATGTGTGCATGTATCTCCGTATGAGTGTATGTGTGAATGTACATAAGTGTTTTCGGTATATGTTTGCGTGTGAGTGTGGTTGCGAGTGAATGTATGGTTTTGGGTGTGTCTACGTGTGAGGACATATGCGTGTATTTCTATGTGAGCGTACATTCGCATGTGAGTATGTGAATTAGAGCATGGCCACATGAGTGTGTTTCAGAATGTAAGTATGTGTACATGAGCGCGAGAGGGAAGAGAAAGTCGTTTGTGAGTATGTGTACGCTCGCTCGGGACAAATAAGGAATCTATTTATTCATATACTTACATTGAGTAAGTTGATCCAGTGTTTTTAACTTTTATTGATTGCCTTTATTTATTTACTTATTTATTTATTTTTAATTTAAAACCCCCCAAAAAAAAGAAGCGGTATGTAGTCTTTATCCGTTCAATTTTATTTATTTTTTTGTTGTAGATATTATTACTAGAAAAACAAAACAAATAGATAAAATTACCCAGTAAAAATAAAGACACGAAAAGCAGAAAATAGATATCGCAGAAGTTATGTTGCTGCCCCCAAAAGACGAGACCCCCCCCCCCCCAAAAAAAAAATATCACGTCGAAAGGATTAAAACATAAAAAGTTAGAAATAGGCGGTTGTCCTTGGACTGATCACGTGACACAATTTCTGTCTTCCATTTTTTAAAAGATTTATTTAGTCTTCATTTCTTTTACATGACTTTTATTCATTTATTTATTTTTTAATAAATTTTATCTGGACCCATATCTCATTTCTATTTGAACAGCCAGGAGCCTTAACTATAGAAGAAAACAATTAGTTTACTATATATAACAATAAAATAAACTGGAACAATATTCAAATCTTTGTCAGAAAGACAAATTTATAAAAACTTTCAACCAATTTCATCAAAATATCTATGCCTTCTATAATGGAGATTTTCTGTGCGTCTGTTTGTAATAAAACACTTGAAATATTATACTTAAATAATCGAGCATTTTCGATATGTCAGTCAGTTTGCCTGTCTGCCACGTATAGGCTCCAAAAGTACTTGACAAAAGTACTTTCCTTTAAAGCTATGTAAAGAAGTGTAGGCAGTGTAAGTTAAAAGATTATTGGTACTTTTGCACTTTCTTGACATGAGCAATTTCGTTTCGGTTAATTGGGGGTTTTGTATTGCTTGTTACTACAGTGTTACGTAATTTTCTTTATCTTAAAAAAATAAGACAGCAACGAGAAAGATGGGGTTTCAGCATAATGGTATAATGATCGAGAATTGCCACTTCCAGCTAAGAATGTGTTCAGCAGTCAGCGGTAAATTGCGAAAACCAGTTCCCTGTGTATCTTACACATACGAAAATTTAGGTCAACACATAAGAAATTATGAAAAGTGATTTCTTTCATTGGAAATTTTGAATTTTACTTTTTATTACAAATATATTTATTATAATTGGAATGTTTTCTTTTTTTACAAATACTCAATGGAAATATTTTTTACAAAGCTCCCCCTACCCATGTTAAGAATGACTTTCTAAATAATAACGTTATTATTTAGAAAACCATGGGGAGGGGGGAGACTTTGTTAACTATTCTGTACTTTCACCTAACAATTTAATAAACAAAAGAAAATGTGTTTTTGTCCAAAAATAAGAATAGTTAACAAAGCCCTTGGCGGGAACGTAATATAGCGAGAACTGACTTTTGCAATTCACTGCTGACTGATAAAAGTGAAGTGGCAATTCTCAGTTGTTATACCATTATACATTTTTTTTTGCAGTATATTTCTAGATTAACACCCTTTACTGAATTCTTAGTCGATTATGTGTGAACACCTTGAAAAGTTTGGCAGAAAAAAGAACAAAAATAAAACAATTATTTTTTAATTTAGAGGAGAGGATGAGTTTCATATATAAATTCAATGTAAAATGATCCCCCATTTCTGGACCATTCTAGTGTTTTAGGGCATTAATTGTTTTTTTACCACAAACCCTAAGTCCGAATAGCTGCCAGTAAGTGTTAGGTTGTGGTTAGGTTTAGGTTTAGGGTTAGGGTTAAGGTTAGGTTAGAAGATCGCAATGAATGTTTAGAAAAATGATTTATTGGCGAAAATAATTTATTGAAATGTTTCGAAAATAAAATTATTTGGGAGGAAGACTGTTTTGAAAAAAATATTTGGGAGGGTAAACTGCAGCTATATCCCTGCAAATTTGATCGAAAGTGTTCTTGTCTTTATGATTTTGTCACCACAGAAAGAGTTAACATCGAGTACAAGCTTGACTTACCACCGGTAAAAAGAGACAGTACAAAATGCAGAATAAACGAAACGAAATTGCTCCAGTCAAGAAAGATCAATATCACCAGAGTATCTACCTTATAATTGAATCTTTGTTTACCTGTCTATCGGTCACTTATAGGTTCCAAAACTACTGTGAGGATTGCAACAAATTTGTCATGAAGCACCCTTGAGATGTGGATTTATTTATGTTTATTTATCTTAACTACGGTTTTGGATTTGATATTTATACCCAAGTGTGACTGATAACCACTGATGATGACGTGTGAAAACTCCTAATGAGTAAATAAAAAACACTAGAACTTCCAAAAGTATTGGAGAGGATAGAATTAAATTTAGCATAGAGAGTTCTTAGTCTTTGACATTTGGGGTTTTGATCGGTTACTGTCTTCAGTTCCTCTCTCAGTCTGTCTGTCTCTCCCTCTCAGACTGACCGACTGTGTTCTGGTCAGCTTTCCAAGTGTTAGTTCTTTTATTGGAACTTTTACATACTCGAAACAAGTTTTGTGATTCGCTACCCAATCACAATTTGTGTTGCATTTTCTTTTTTCTTATGATTGGTCAGCCAATAAGAGCTTTTATTTCACCCCAAAAGGTTGGAATTTAAATCTGAGCTGCAATATGTGGGCTAAGTCTTATTTTTTAAAAAATAGCGAACCTTACTATTTGTCACATTTATTATTTTTTTAATTTTGCCAACTTAAATTGTTTTCTTATAAATCAATAAGTCTTGAGAATTATCTCCTGGCAATTCGGTCAAAGATTAAACAAATAATTTGTAATTTCAATCCAAATAATATAACATTTCGAAATTGTGATTTGAAAGATAACAAAATTACGAAATCATGATTTAAACACGACCTTTTTGGCTTACGTTATAAAAAGCAAGGCTTTGGGTTGTCATGCAAATACAAAGAATATGAGGTTTTTTAATTAATCGTAAGTTTAATTAATGGTAGGTTTAATAAAATTTGACGATATTTTGTTACCTCAATTTCTTTTAATTAATTTAACTTGATTAATTAATTAATATTGCACCAGTAAAATTCCTCATAATGTCACACAAATATCTTACAGCTTTGGAGATTACATATACTAGAATATGTTCTAGAGCTGTACCTACCTTACGCTGCCTAGGAGTCTTTTTACTTTCATTTTTGTTTTGCTTTTTTTTTTAACTAGACCATTTTTTAAAAATAATATTTTGAAAGTTAAATTTAATTATTACAGTATTTTTCGGTCATTAAATTATTGATTGAAAACAACTTGTTACAAGAGTATAACAAATTTTGTTAAAATTGTTTTAATCTGTATTTATAAGATTATTGGATGTAAATAACTTCCACAACTTTCAATATTTTAATACATGAGGATTCTAAAGCCAGAAATGACTTTCTATTCGACAGTTTAAATGCTTCCAAATTCCTTTCAAATTTCAAAAGGTCACAAAGTAATTCATTCTTTTTTTTTTTCAACTATTAGCAAAAGATTAAAATTTGCTAACTTGTTTATGAAGAAATAAAAATGCATTATGATGGATTTCATTTCGTAATGAAATTATTTTTTTTAAATAAAATTTCAAAAATTACATTTTAATTTATACTATTGCATTTTTGATTTCAATAAATATCCGATTAATAGTAAATAAAAAATAATAATTCAATGTGTAATTATCAAAGTTATGTTGGCACGAGAAATACACACACATGTGAAGTTGTCTCATAATTTCATTAATATCTATATATATATATATATATATATAGACATTAGAAACAGTTTACATGCTGATCAACCAGCGTTTCAGCGCTTACACATCTCGTTTAGGTTGATCCACATAGACTGTTTCTAATGTTTATTTAATTTATAAAAGCTCTAATTTGTATTGAGCACTTTTGAAAAAATATTAGTTTTAAGTTCATGTTATTAATATATTCGAACTTATTTAATATATATATATATATATATATATATATATATATATATATATATATATATATATATATATGGAAATTGCTCTAGACAAGGCATGAAGCCACTTGATGTAAGGAGCTAAAAAAATACTACTTCAAGGTTAAAAACTAGCCAACGATTTATCTTAGATGGATAGATTTCGACCCAGAAAACAGCAATTTTCCCCTCTTTGTCAGAAATATCGCTCATGAAATGTGAGGACTAAAGGACAAAATAAGGAAAGCGAGAGTTACGAAGCTGCCGAAAGTAAACCGAAAGTTCATTTCTACTCTCTTTTATCTCTCTCTCTCTTTTTCTCTCTCTTTCTCTCTCTCTCTCTCTCTCTCTCTCTCGCGCTCGCGCGCTATATATATATATATATATAATGTTTCAGGATATGTTGTTGAAAAGAAATAAATAAAGTGCTCGATCACAAAAATATGACAGCTAATATACAAATTATTAATTTAAAAACTATACATTTCATACTTCAGAGACATACCATGGTTTTATTGAAATAGACTGACCTTTTATTGTTGTTGAAAAGGTCGTTAGAACCTATTGCAATCATCAGTGACTCACTAAATAAAAACAAATAGAAGAATGGAGTTCAACGATCACAGTAACGTCTCCTGGTGAATTCATTCAAGCGTCCCTTTTGGAGAAAGTACTTGAATAGACGAATACAGAGTTACATACCTTTTTTAAGATGGTGGCCATTAGAAAACTGGTATAACTTGGTCAGAAGTTATAATAACAAAATAACCAGAGTGTAAGGTCTTTAAAAGAAGATGGTAAACCATCTTCTTTTAAAGACCTTACACTCTGGTTTTTTTTGTTATTATAACTTCTGTTATATACCCTGTACAAAACAATAGCACTACCGGTAATCCAATAATCCAATAGGATTAACATAATACACTCGAATACAGTCGAATACCGTCGAACACACATACTACCGTTCGTAGTATATATATTCTACCGACTAGTTCATTTATTCGTGACAGAGGGGAGGATCCGGTATCCCATCACAAGAAAGATAATTCCAACCCGGACAAAGTATTTTCTGGAAGGGTTAAATCGAATTACATTTTATTTTTCTTGACAACATTCTGCAATGATCAACAAGAAAAACCGATGAACCAGAATCAAACATTGATTTTGTAGGAAGAAAGTTATCGATGACAAAGAAACGATAAAAAGTCTAACTTTACTTTATATATTAGATAGAAAATATATGTAAAGGAGGTCATTTTTTAGATTTTATTATCCATCTAGAGGGGATAGGTAGGAGAACAATGCATGTAGAGTACAAGTGAAGAGAGACTGGGGTGAGAAAAGAGATAGAGAGAGAGAGAATGAAGACAAGCAGTAAAGGAAGCCAAGAGAGAAGGGTGAAGGTGAAGGCGGGAAGACGCTATTGATCTGTATCGATTACACGGCAGTCAATATCTGGCTAATGCATTTTGTCCAGCGTTGAGCCAAACGTGTGTCGGGAAAAGAGCCGAGCGGGAAGGGTCGAGGAAAAGCAGAATCATGACGGAGTATTAGGGACGGATTGCTTCTAATGTCCATTGCAAGGACGTGCGTTGTCCTGGGTACAGAAAAAGGGTTGACCGGGGTGGAGAGGCAAAGTGAACAAGACGCAATTATGAAAACAAATTGACAAAACTTAGATAATTAAGTGAGGGTCACTCCATTCACCTCTTTAGACAATTTTAGATTTTCTCAAGATAGAAAGTTTGACAAATTGTTATTGAAATAAATTATGGGTCTAATATATAGTAGTTGAGATACCCGTCCAAGGACGGGTTCATAATAATGAAAAAACAGGAGCAAAGTGTAGTATCTGTTCTGATATTACACTTCATCTTTTATGTCCTCGGTCACTGAAGGAGAACTCCTTCTAGACTGGGGACATTTTTATTTTTGTCCCAATCCAGAGTGCCCCTTTTTGAGGAACTGGATTTCCTCTACATGAAAAACTGACCTAAGATGGAGTACTGCTGACATATCTGGTGAGGTGCCGCTCGGAACACTATTTCTTGTCTTGACAAAATACAAAATCGACTCCGCAATCTAGTGGAGGATGTTTTCTTCTCGTCCCGACAGTCTCTTTCACACACAGATGTTGCTAGCTTCTCTCTTCTGTATCGTTATGTTCATGGTAGGTGGTAGGTGCTCGACTGAGCTCCAATCTCTGGTCCCCCAACATTCACAGCATGAACTCGTCTAACTACAACCACAGCAAAGAACTTTCCTTTCTCTCTCTCCATAACAAAAACTAAATGGAACTTCCATGAACAAAGTTTCTTTCCTAGAACATCGCATCTGTAGAACAAGATACATCGAGCCTGCTTCCCAACCGACTACAGCATGGTCGTCTTTAAGTCTAATGTAACCAAATACTTGTTGAGCCGTCCTCTTACATAATCAATTCTTCTTAAGTAATCTTTTGCCCATTTTACCCATTGTTTCCCTTTTCTCTTTAGAAAAATCTGTAAATATATGCCTATATGCCTCTATCTTGCTTCCATTCAGTATATGCCTCTTCATTTAGCAAAATAGGTGGGCGTTTTGTGAAAGAAGCCATTATTCTTTTAAATGTGTTTCAACGTTTGCTGAACAAGATAATTTCTCATCACACAAAAGAAGATAGCTTTTGCTACCAATGTTAGTTTACTTATCACTTATCCTCGAGTAGCCCCAGGGCCTTTATAAGTGGTGATCCACTAGTAAAAAGATCAAAAAGATATTAATATAGTGAAAGAAAGGCGGTGCACAAAAAGTCTCGAACGATCTTCTGGTGAGGTACATACACTTAGTAGACTATTTGCTTTACTTCACACTGCACTTTCTTGTTCGTCTTGTTCATTAATAATCGCTTTTTCTTTCTGCCGTCAACACAGTTTGACATGTTTATATAGTTGTAATGAACAATTACGGATAATTTCCCTATTCTAAATTATCTCCCCTTTGGAGAACTCTCCTGTTCGTCTTAACCACATAAATAGCAGCACTAACATTGTACTGACAGGTTATGCCGAATAAAGCTTTCTTAAGTTATGACTGTTCTCGTTTGTCATTACAATAGTCACACAAGGTCGAGGATACAGACATTTAATTTCGTGGGCGAAAACACAGAAGGCGCACCCAAAAAATCCATCTAAAACGAAATCAGATTTTTGGTTAAAAAAGTGGCTCCCAGTGTCAACTTAACGAAAAAGCAAAAATGGCTGTCATGTGTTATGTTTTCACCTATGTCCGCCACACCATATGATTTAAATCCCGTTTTGGCGGTAAAATAACACCATGGGTTGGGAGCCGATGAAATGTAATTGAAACTGAGGTTTTCATGGAGAAGGGAGTTGAAAAAAATCAGCACACAAGAGGACAACGTTTCCACTCCATCGCCCTCTTGGGCTTGGGAGACAGTGCCACTATTCAATTCATCTTTTCTCCACTTACACTCACGCACATACATGCACACTTATTCATACAACTACACACCTACATACGTACCCATAAATTACAGGCATAAACATTTTATTACTCCTCTAACTGAACATTTCAAATGAACAATTAATGTTTTGTATTTTGTATGTATATAAATATTGTGTTTCTTTACATATTCTTTCTTCTTCCATTCATCTTTTATTTATTCATGTTTTTCCTTGTTTTTTACTGTTTCTAACATTTTATAACAATTCATGGGACCACATCCCTACGCATCTTTGTCCACGAAAATAGCTTATCAGGATAAATTATTGTCAGCCATTAATTTGAGGCTTGGGATCCAATCACGGCGGAGTCTCAATATCTTCTTCGCTACATATAGTAAATATAAGTGAAATTAGACATTAAATGATCGATTATGTGTCGCAGTGTTCTCAGTGTCCATAGGCTACACTTTGCTCCCAGACAAAAGGCGAAGAATATCTTAGTAGATGGAAAATGCCAGAAAAAGAAGTGGCCAGTACATTACTTACAAACTCACTGCTAAAATAGATGACCAGTTTAAAATGGTAAAAGATTACCATTTTATATAGTAAAAAGTGTTTGAAAAAAGATATTACACAACTGAAGTTATGGACTTTGAAAAGTTTTAATATTGTAGAGTCAAGCTCCCAATATATTTTTTTACTGCTTTTAAAGCAATAAAAAATATATTGATATAGTGAAAGAAAGGCGACACACAAACAGTTTGAGACGATCTCTTAGCGAGATACGGACATTTTAATGGTAGCTTGACTCTACAATATTAAAACTTTGGAGTCCTTATTTATTTACTTGCTTCCCCACGAGGACAGAGTTAGACACAAGATCTGCTTTTCATGTAAGGAAAAATCATTAAGCAATTATTGAAATTTGCTCATGTTTATTTTTTTGAGGGGAGCTGATATGAGTTTGTGTTTGAAAGCCGACAACCTGCCCAGGGAGAATGACACACTAGGACAGTAGGAGGACAATGGGTGTCCATAGACTTCAGATACATATACAGACAGACAGACAGACATAAAAAAAATGCAATCTTCAAATCTAAACGAATTGTTCAACAGGAAGTTGACTTAGGAATAGTAGTAGTGATATTGCTTTCAGTTTATATAAAACTGACAGACATACACAATAAACCTTATTTAATAGATTAAAAATGCCAGAAAAAGAAGTGGCCAGTGCATTACTTACAAATTCACCGCTAAAATCAATGTATTCTTTGCTACATATAATAAAATGTAAGTGAAATTAGAGATTGAATAACTGATATCATATATCACAGTGTTCTGCTTCATATCCATGCACAGACAGACAGGCATGATCAACTTTTTTAATTAGATTAAAAATGCCAGAAAAAGGAAGTGTCCAGTGCATTACTTACAAACTCACCGCTAAAATAGATGACCAGAATTAATTGTAGCCACGTTGGATATGGGTGCGTAAAAATAATGTTGAAAACGGTATTTTTCACATAAGGCTAGAGTAAGGCGAAAAGAGGAAAATTCCATTAGAAGTTAAAAGATTAGAATTAGAGCTACAAAAAGGGGGCAGCAATGTTCTGGGCGTCCATAGGCTTCACATACATCCACAGATAGACAGACAGACAGACAGACAGACAGACAGACAGACAGACAGCCAGAATCAACTTTATTAAGTAGATGAAAAATGCCAGAAAAGGAAACGGCCAACTGAAGTTATGGATTTATGGAAGTAGACACATTTTAAGTGGCAGTTTTCTTGCTCTTCATCGTCCTTTTTAAAGATTAACCTTGATCTGCCCATTTCGAGTCTCAATAAACAGACTTTTTGTTATAAC
The DNA here is from genome assembly GCA_963556195.1 of Sepiola atlantica. Lineage (NCBI taxonomy): Eukaryota > Metazoa > Mollusca > Cephalopoda > Sepiida > Sepiolidae > Sepiola > Sepiola atlantica. Next base: position 72,476,166 of record OY744529.1, read on the forward strand.
AATATCGTCCCAGGAACGGAGAGCTCATAATGATGAGACACACATGGGACCTTTCAAAAATCGCGAGAAAGAGAGAAGAACCCCAAATAATTCAAAGCAATCAAACATATTCTACTATGGCAAAAAGTGTGTTAGAATGGAGATTACATAATTGATTTGAATTATTTGGATTGTTCAGACTACTGTTCTCATCTTTGATGTTATTCTCACAACGTTTCGGTCGATGTAACCTCTGACCTTCTTCAGGTGCATCTTGTCGAACTCGGGAATGTTCATGTCGAACACATGAATCTGTATGGAATTTCGAATGGAACTCTTTATTTAATCTATGGGGGTAGCTTGCTCTCGTTCTGTCAGCCATGACCAGGTGGAAGTCTTAAGTAATGCGTAATTGCATTGTCTTAGTATCATCCGTACTGAGGATTGAACCTTCACCTTCGGGAAGACTGTCACTTAGAACTGATTTTTATTTAGCACTTATATCTGTTGCATCACGGTTGTGAGAATAACATCCAAGGTGTGAACCGTAATCTGAAGAATCCAAATTATCATTCCTCATCTCAAAGATTCCGAAATACACAATTGATGTTATCTACAGCAGTATCTTTCTCACTTGACCGCGAAATATCTGAAAGCCTAAATGGACTGGGGAACTCTAGTGAATTTAATATTCCCTAGAAACTTCTTCTTTGAAGTGTGAATGTCACACCATGACGAGGGGAAAGCAATCTTCTGGGTTCACACATACATACAGACATACATACATGCACACAAACATTATTATTAAGTAGATGAAAATAGCGATAAAAAAAGTGAATTACTTCCAAACTTGCTGCTAAAATATATTATGAGTTTAAAATGGTAAAAAGAAGACTATTTGATATGGAAAATAGGTGACCAATTTAAAATGGTTAAAAGATGACCATTTGATATGGTAAAAGATGACCATTTGATATGGTAAAATAGATGACCAGTTTTAAATGGGAAAACGATGACCATTTGATATGATAAAAGGATGACCATTGGATATGGAAAATAGATGACCAATTTAAAATGGTTAAAAGATTACCATTTGATATGGTAACAGATGACCATTTGATATGGTAAAATAGATGACCGATTTAAAATGGTTAAAAGATGACCATTTGATATGGTGAAAGATGACCATTTGATATGGTAAAATAGATGACCGATTTAAAATGGTTAAAAGATTACCATTTGATATGGTAACAGATGACGATTTGATATGGAAAAATAGATGACCAATTTAAAATGGTTAAAAGATGACCATTTGATATGGTAAAAGACGACCATTTTATATGGTAAAATAGATGACCAGTTTAAAATGGTAAAATAGATGACCAGTTTAAAATCGTAAAACGATGACCATTTGATATGACAAAAAGATGACCATTTGATATGGTAAAATAGATGACCAATTTAAAATGGTTAAAAGATTACCATTTGATATGGTAAGAAGATGACCATTTGATATGGTAAAATAGATGACCATTTGGTATGGTAAAAGATGACCATTTTATATGGAAAAATAGATGAACAGTTTAATACGGTAAAATAGATGACCAGTTTAAAATGGTAAAAAGATGACCATTTGATGTGGTAAAAAGATGACCATTTGATATGGTAAAAAGAGTTTCAAAAAAGAGATAACACAACTGAAGTTATAGACTTTGAAAAGTTTTAATTTTGTAAAGTGAAGCTCCCATTAAAGGGTCTTACAATTATTGAAATTTTATCACATTTTTAGGGGCTGATATAATTTTGTGTCTGTCACTTATGGTTTAATTCTCGATGAGCGGTAAAACAATTCAGTGGTAGGGTTCATCTTTTGTGAAGGACACCTTGTAAAAAGTACGAGAGCTCAAGACTACAAATACTTCAATACAATCAGAAACATACTGCCCTCACAAAATTAAATCTACGAGCTTATAAAAGTTTTAATTTTGTACAGTAGAGCTGAAACTTTTATAATCTATTTGACTTTTTGTATGTAACTATTGTTTAAAACTTATTAAGACTCACAGGTAAATTTGCATGCTCTCTCTGTAACTTTTTTAAGGACCAAATATAAGTATGACCCTCATAGAAGTATCTGTGTAGGTACGGTATCATTCCTATCAAATCTGAAGTTCGGAAGTTGTAATGAACATGGAGATGAATGCCTCGCAAAAGGACACATGTATTTTGCATCTTTCACTGGGTTTCAGACCAACTCCTGCTACAAGCTCCCATGTGTCGACTGTAAGTAATTCCTCATGTGTTTCATACGACTTCCATGCCGTTGTCACAATTATGTGCATTCGGCTATTTTGGGACGTGTATTAACTGTTTGTAGGTTTACTTTTTGTCGTGCTAAAGTTTGTGAAGACAAGCTGTGAATAAATGCATATTTATTTAATGAGCCCCTTTTTGTTGTCCTTTGTTGCTAACGTGTGTGCGCTGGCAAACATGTGTTTAGGATGTTCCCTTGCATCTCCTTAATCACTCTTTGCCTATCTCAGCAGAATTAGAATATTCAATATTCTCATTCTTTGGGGAAGAAATACTTTACCAGCACTCGTGTGAACCTGAGAACGTCTGGCAATAAATATATTTGTCAGGACGATAAATTAAGAAGCAGTGTTGAGTGTGCAAATGATTCGTTTCATTAGCCAACCACCGACGTTTCAAGCTAAATAAAAGCTGTTGTATTTTGTCATTTCCGATAGATACTGCACCTTATAGACCGGTATCGGCTTGTCCTTCGAGTCTTGATTCCACCTGTCTGTGGGTTTGTCCTGTGCAGTTCTAGGAGTTCCACCCTCCCAGGCTTTGCCTCCCCTCTTTGGGGAGGAGTAAGTTTATGGCTTACTGCCTGAGGCGCCCCTACCGGGGAATGCCGACGGAGCTGCCCAGGCAATTTTTAATGGCCAGAGTGCTCACTTCTCGGGTGCTGGCTTTTCAAGCCCCACTTTCCCGACCCGATCTTGGGTCACATCTTACCTTGTGGGAGTAAGATAAAACTGGCCTTGTGCGTAACTCCTGGAGAGGAGTAAATAAATCAAATCAATCATGTCAAGCAGCGGTTTATGAGGTCATGTGCGTACTTTAAGTATCCCAGTTCTGTTCATTCCTTATGTGCGATTCATTTGGTGTTTGATTTGTTAATACGATTAGATTCTTCTCAGATTTTATCTACAGGGCTAACTTATTTCAAGTTCATGAGAGTGCTTTGTTGTTACAGTGTTTTATTACAGTGTTGTTCTGAAAAAAAGAGTCTTTGTGTGTTTTAAATCGTCATGTACAGTTTACTGTGCTATGGAAAAGACCTTTCACTTTTGTTACATAGGTCTATAGCTCTAAAAGTAACGGACAGAGAGACGGCTAACCTGTGGATGACTACATATCACCCCCCCCCCCCAACACACACGCACACACACCTTTGTGGCTTGAGCACTCTGGTAAGAGAGATCACCGGTTTCCATTAGCGATAATGCATACCATTAAATTTGATCCATAATCATTAGACACCAATTAAGGAAAGAGTCTATCAGGCATATGTGCACAGTGTGATGATGTATGGAATAGAAACCTGTCCAGTGAGGGTTGAGGACATGCGTTGCATGGAGAGAAATGATATGATAATGGTACGATGGATATGCAATGTGAGTTAAAGACAGGCTTAGATCTGATGACCTCAGATGAAGATTAAATCTGGACAGTGTGGGGAGCTGTGTGTAGAACAGGAGACTTCGATGGTATAGCCATGTTGAAAGAATGGATGAGAGTTCTTGGGTTAGTAGATGTAGAACAGTTGAGGTAGCAGGGTTAATTCACACGGACAGTCTAAGGAAAACATGGGACGAAATGATGAAAATGGACCTGAGAAAAAGGGGTAGAAATAAAGATCTGACCTGACCCTCACTTGCCAAGTTTCACATTATTACACCGCATAGACTCTTCCCTTTGACCATTGTGTGTATGTGCTGTGGCTATTATATATATATATATATATATATATATATATATATATATATATGTGTGTGTGTGTGTGTGTGTGTGTGTGTGTGTGTGTGTGTGTGTGTGTGATAAAAAAATGGAAACAATATTCCGTAATGGAAAATTTAAAAAAGAAACCAAAAATATTGTGCCGTGAAAAGAATGTTCTTTTTTGTTCTTTTTTGAAATAGCCGTTAGAATTTAATATGTGTACTGCGTCTATGAAATAGAATGAGTGTTTTTTGTTTTGTTTTGTTTTTCAAACGAAAAATTAGTCGTTAGAATTAAAAATATGTGGTGCAACATATGACGTGAAAGGAAGGGTTTTACTCGTTTTTCGAAAAAAGAACAAAAACATTCTTTTCATGTCACAAACGGACCAAACTTTTCAAATATTTGTACTTGTGTGTTATTTCTTCAAATCAATCATCCCGAGGAAGTCTTGAAATAAAGACGAAACGTTGATGAATACATAAATAATATTTTGGGTTTTTCTTTTTTAATTTTCCATATATACGAGACCTGTTTAAAACGTATCCGACCTTAGGCCAGAAAAAATATTTCAAATACGTGACGGGTTGGGACTCTAATCCCCTTCAAAGAAGGCCCCTTGTGCTTGCACACACTTAGCCCACCGATCCTTCACTGCCAGAAACACCTCTGGAAGTCTTCTTTTGGAATGGTGTTCATCTCCGCCGTTGTGTTCCGCATTATCGCTTTTTTTTTCACCCTCTCAAGAACAGCTGCACTCCGAGCAGTTTGGGGCCTGCCAAAACGTTGGTCACTCTCTGCTGATGCGCGGCCATTTTTTAATCGGTTGAACCACTCCTTAATTTGTGTTGCACCCATCCCATCTTTTCCAAACACCTGCTGAATCTAACAGGATGACGGGGATGAACACCATTCTAAAAGAAGACTTCCAGAAGTGTTTCCAAGAGTGGATGGATCGGTGGGCTAAGTGTGTCCAAGCACAAGGGGCCTACTTTGAAGGGAGTTAGGGTCCCAACCCAGTCACGTATTTGAAATATTTTTTCTCGTATATATATATATATATATATATATAATAAGGAGAATATTTTTAAAAAATATTTTGAAAACCTGGACAACGCAATTATTTATGTTTTTTAAAATAAATTATTTATTTACTTTAAAAACTTGAGTACTTTCGGTGATATACACACTTGTCAAAAGTATAAGCATATTTCTTTTTCTCATCTTTTTTCGTTTAATCCTCCTTGATTAAGAGACATATTTATCGCAGTCAAGTTGAAATTCGTTTTGATGTTATCAACGATTAATGTTGATATGCCGCTGTGTGTATCACGCGGTTACGTGAATAAGGTAGTTTCAAAAGTCACACATAGAAGCGTTGGTGAAATGGCAATAATAAGAAGAATATTTGTTTTTAAATATTTTGAAAACCTGGACAACGCAATTTATTTATGTTTTTTAAAATAAATTATTTATTTACTTTAAAAACTTGAGTACTTTCGAAGGGTGTATATCACCGAAAGTACTCAAGTTTTTAAAGTAAATAAATAATTTTTTTTAAAAAACATAAATAAATTGCGTTGTCCAGGTTTTCAAAATATTTTTGTGAGGATCCTTTCCATTAACCGAATCAGGGTCTTTGTTTCGGTGGGGAATTGACCGATGAATCTGCCATAATCGTTGGTGTCCTAAGAACTTTCGAGCCCATTCTATCTTCAGGGGAATCAGGTAAAGACCATGGTGTTGATATTAATATGTAGTTTTGGTGGGAATTATATTATTAATACCGGACTAAAGTTAACAATATAAACATTTTAGAATTGATTCTGTTTTTGTTTTGATGTATGAAGGTTCTAATCTATAGAGTTTTTATCTAATAGTAGTATGTTCTAATATTGTGGTGTTTTTTACTAAGAGTTTTCGAAATTGGTTAGTTAGGTGCTGAGCTAAAATTGCACCATGATGAAGCATGGTTGAAGGGATTCTTTCCTCGAGTTTACTGCTACATATCCACCTGATCATGGCAGTCATTACGCTGAAGCTGCTGTAAGTCAGAAACGTTTAGGGCCCATGTCTTACTGCCATGCAAGATAGTGGTGTGAACACAGGCTAAAAATACTTTGCTCCGAGTCCTGAAACAAATGTGCCTAGATGTAAGGATTGGCAGCAGGTTCCTGAACCTTCTCCAAGCAACACAACAGCTAGCAGTGATAGCACGTTGGCAACCACCACCAGCATTTAACATGTCGTCCAGGTAGCAGAGAAGGTAGTTTCAATATCAAGTGGCGTACCATCTACATCCACATGTGACACTCTTCGTCTATCGATTGGGCAGGCAACACTCAGACATCTGCAACAAACATAATCCGGGTCAACTATCAGCCTCCGAGCAAGACCACTTCACTTCTTGTAGATCCATAATCTGCACTGGGAGCATTCAATGAGGTTTATGCCAGACAGCGCAGGGGAACATGCCAGTGTCAAGACCAACACCAGAGATAAGAAATTTTTCCTTCTTCATGTTGATTCTCAGTCCCTTACTCTCCATGCCTGTCTTGGAGTTGCTCTATTTCAGGGAATCTTAGATAACAACAAGATCGTCTGCATACAGAAGCTCCCATGAGACACTCACAGCGAACTCACTTGACAATGCCTTTAGAACCATGAAGAGAAGTGGGCTGAGTACTGAACCCTGAAGGACCCCAATGCTCACTTTAAACTTCTTGCTGTAGTTTTTCTTTGACACAAACACGACTAAAAATATTTATGTACATACCCTGGATAACATGGACAGCCCACTCCTCTACACCAAGGCGTTTCATTGCTCACCAGAGCATTACCTAGGCACACGGTCAAATGCCTTCTTGAGATCAATGAATGCAAAGTATAGAGGTTTCCTGGATGTGATGTACTTTTCCTGCTGTTGTCGAGCAATTAAAATGGCATCTGAGGTGCTTCTGCCTCGTATAAAACCGAACTGCACTTCATTGATGCTCATCATTCCACAGATGTGAGTGTTTAAAATACGCTCGAGCAGTTTTATTACCTGATCAGTAAGCTTAAGGCCACGATAGTTGCTGCGGTCAAGGGCTTCTCCATTGCCTTTGTAGAGGTTTAGGATATAGCTGAGCTCCCAGTCCTTTGGGCTCTCACCATCACGAAAATCTTTACCAGCAGCTTTGAGCATCCCGATGACGATGCTGGATGGGCCAGCAACCTAGCTATTTTTCATCCTACAGATAACCCATTGAACCAACTCTGCCGACACACCATTAAGTCTTAGGTCTCCGCTGATGGTTTTCTTTTTATTTATTTATTTTATTTTTTTATGAAATGATCATTATGAATTTTGGAATATATATTCTCGGCAACCTGATGAGTAACATGAGCACATTATTTTTTATTGTAAACTGTTCCAATAAGGAGTGCGCCCACCCAAACTCGCACATGTGCTAAAAAAACTTTTAAAAATAAGTTAGATACAAAACATTTAATAGAGAAAAGAATTGCTCTACATCAAATTTTGGATTATATTAATTAAAACATTTTTAAAAGGGTTGGTGCACACGCATGAGCGCCAATAATATGTACGTGCTTGATAAAATCCTGAACTATTGAACTCATGAAATATGTATTCCAGCCAACAGAGTGAGTAACGTGGGCACATTATTTACTATTTTTATAAACTTTACTATTTAGGCAGGAGAGGGGGCACCAAAATCGTACCATAGCCCCCAAAGAAAAAAAAAACATTAAAATTTAAAACTAATGCTATACCACGATTTGAACATTCAGATGTAATCTAGACGTTAACAGACTGTTTCCCACTCATTTGAAAAATAGAAGAAATAGAAAATAAAATATAGAAAAATAATATATAGAAAAACAAAAAATAAAAAAATAAATTAATACTGAATGCACTTCAGTTATTATAATTTCAAAATGATGTCCTGATTAGAATTCTGTCATCCTATTACCGGTAGGGAGCGATCACACGTGAGTGTTGTCGGCTTTCTGTTGTTTGTTGTTTTTTCTCCACAGACTTTGTGATCGATATAACATCTTGTAAATGCCTTTCATTGTGGTTTCTGAAGAACAGCGAGTAATTGTGTTTAATGGCTGCATTTTACTCGTTGTGAAACAATTGTAAGACCATCGTCAATTTTGCCATTGCAAAAAATAAATGATATGAAAAAAGACTAAATTTTTTGGTCGTTGGAATTTAAATAATCACTATATATATACATGTAATATTATAATCCATTTAGGCGATAAAAATCGTACATACTTCCAGGCAAGTCATCGTAGTCCGGAGGTTAAACTCTAGACTATGTAATCGTGAGTTTGACCCTTGTCTAAGTTAGCCATGCTGATGGTGGCTGATAGCCAGAAACACGTGTCCATGGATTACTTTTATGTACGTAAAAAAATTTAAACATATATATATATATATTAAAGTTTTCACATATGTTAAAAAAGTTATAGAAATGCATTTTCTAAAATTATGTCAGGAACCATTATTGTTTAGGTGGCCATCATAACAACTGGGGCAGATTACTCTTCTTTGTCGTTAAGGGTCGTTTATGCGATCAAATGGATTACTTGCGGATCTGCATCTAAAAATTTTGGTTATTGATTTTTTATTTTCACAATTTATCCAATAATCTCAGAATAAATGAATCGACGGTCAAAGTGACCGTGAGTAAATCACATTAGTCATCATCTAAAAAGGCCAAGATTAAACTTCCGTCCAAGGCAGATAGTGGGAATAATTCCCGATCCCATAGCTAGTATTCAGTCAAACTTGTTGTCAGGTTACTAGTATCGACGACACCGAATGTAAGCCAGCAAACGTGACTTGAGATAATAGAACGCCTCAACCCAACACAAAACCGTAACTTACACAATGAGAAGACAGGATCTATTTAAGCTAAGCCAGTGGACAAAGAAAAAGAATAGGAAATCACTATCTCTCTCTCTCTCTCTCTCTATATATATATATATATATATATATATATATGAAATGGAAAAAGGAAAACCCAAAAATATTATTTATGTATTCAGCAACGTTTCGTCTTTATTATAAGACTTCTTCAGGATAATTGTCTGAAGAAAAGACAAAATACAAGTACCAAATGCTTGAAACACGAGCTGTGATATTAAAATTGGGACCGCTTATATATATATATATATATATATATATATATATATATATATATATATATATATATATATATATATATATATATATATATATATATATATATATATATAATTGATCAAGTTCAAATATGTTAATAAGATGAACATAAAACCAATATTTTTAAATGGGCTCAATAACAAGTGGAGCATTTATAAAATTACATAAAAAATATTACAGTCTTACGTCAATCAACCAACGTTTCGATGCTACCACATCTTATCAAAGACTGAATAAAAATACAAATTGAAAAATAAAAAGTGGAAATGTCGTCGGCAGAAAACGGATGTTAAGAAAACGAGAAAGAAAAGAAAATGCAATATTCAAAACCGATCAAAGTTCGTGTTGGCCAAATATAGGTCACAGTCCACTGACTCTACAAATTTGCACTCATGGACTTCTAATTCCCTCCCACATCCTAACGGACGCTCCCTTCTCATCTCGAATGGCTGTCATTTTGACCTATGCTAGACCGGGCAGGCACAGGGAGTTAAGAAAATAAACAAATCAACAAACAAGTATAATGAGAGATAAATAAACTCTAAAGAAGACTTTAGGCCAATTTATATTTAGATTTATACCATACATTTAATCCCAACATTTAAATAAAACTAAAACCCACAATGTTTAAGGTCATCATCAAATAATTTTAATCTTAATAATTAACTGTATATTAAATAATACTAATAAATATCTTGAAATTATTATTATTATTATTATTATTATTATTATTATTATTATTATTATTATTATTATTATTATTATTATTATTATTATTATTACTATCATTTTTGTCATAACTATTATTACTACTATTATTATTACTATTATTTTTACTATCATAACTATTATTATTATTACTATCATTGTAATAATTATCACTACTGTTTTTATTGTAAATTCTATTATTATTATAACTATTCTTCTTATTACTATTTAAAAAAAATTTTTTTTATTGCTACTGCTACTACTATTATCATTACAGCCATTACCATTATTACTACTATTATTGCACCAACAATAAGAACGAAAACTTTAGGCCTTGATTTATATGTGTAATATTATAACCTATTTCTCTTAAAGTTTGCCCTTTATTAAGGGGGGGGGGGCTTATACAGACTTCAAATTGTATTATTAATTTTTAATCTTTTAATTAAGACTAGATCTCTTGATTGTATTAGTTTCCTTGTATTCTACCCCTTATACCTATCTTGGGATGAATTGGAAAAGCATGGTGCCCTCATGACCCAAGATAACAAACTAATCCCCACCCCCCTTAGGGACGCCTCTCCCTTTTCATCCACACAGTAGGAGATAACGACTTACAGGACAGACCATGTGACAGTTGTCAACATCCATCAGTGAAAGTGATGTCATGGAACCGACCAGATTCGAACTTGCCACACACGTTTTTTTTTTTTCAATTTTCTTATCTTTTTGTGCTGTGGATGGGGCATCCTACTGGATACTAGACATTTGTCCGCTAATTCAGAGACTCCAACCGAGAGATCTGTTTTTAGGATTCTAACTGTCCCTTTAAGTGCAATTGTTTGGATCTCTCCTGCACTTGGTTCACCGGGTATATTCGCCAGGTAATTTTTTAAATTTATTTTTCATGAGCCTGGAATGATGGAGATCTTCCTTAGATTCCAATTTCTTTTCATGTCGTACATAAGACAGTAGTATTTAGTTATCTTCTCCCTCTCAGCTCTGTTTAAGCCAGCATCTTAGGGACACTGACTTCAACTAGGGTTGCTACTTTCTCCCTCTTATCCCATATCACTATGTCAGGTTTAACAGCTCCGTTTTCTAAGTATCAAATCAAATCCAATGAAATTTATTGACATAAAAATAGCAAAGTGCAACAAGCCATGTAAATGGACAGTTAGAAGATGTATACATCTAAACAGCGTCCGAATGTTTTGTCCAAGGCAATCTCAATCCTGGATACAATAGACATCATTACCACCTCTGGTAGGCTGCTCTACGAAGCATAAACACAGAGAATGCTGCCTTTCCTCCAATGAGACAAAAGTGACCATGGTACATCCTCTGCTGAGTTCCGTGGAGACCACAACCTGGCTCTGGGGTTAACTATGTAACTGTAGGGATTGCATAGTCATAGTGGACCATTTAATGATGGCAGTAACTTTTTCTTGTTTCTAAGTGTAAACTCCTTTAAGATGTTTTTAGCATATAAAAATATCTTCATGCTTAGAGATAATGAGCTCTACGAGGACTTCAAGATATGTGGTACATAAGACCTTGGTTTTTTTTTTTTTTTTTACTATCTTACTTCAGTGTAAAGTCTCAAAAATCAAGAGACCCCTTACTGGGGCTAACACCTGATCTCTATATGAGATACATAGATATCCGAGTGTTCAATTAAAGTTATCCTGTACCTCTCAAACGTTGAGTTAGTAAAGAAGTGAAGAACATTAATTAAAATTTTTATCTCCTTAATTGACCAGTTAACTAGTATATGTTCCTTGTGGTCTCTTGGTCTTACCGGATTCCAGAACAAGAATTCATCTAGTCTGGTGGAGTATCCAGCTAAGTGCTGTTACTTGAGGTAACATCACTAGGAGAAGGTGCACCATTTCTCGTATGAGCCAGTGTATAGCCGTGTCGAGGGGATCTTGTTTGGGCTTCGAATACAATGTTATTTTGAATATTTCTTCAGAGTTTACTTGTAGGGTGCAGTAGCTTCAAGTCAGGTTGTCCTGACAAACCCTTGTACAAAGAGACCTAAGAAACTCGAGGATCGTGTCGATCAGTCTGCATCGTTGTGTGTCTAAAAATGCTATTTCAAACTTGATTACGAACACAACATCAACATTTTCTAGTGTTCGTCTAAGTACAGAGGCTTTTTGATTAAGTAGACATGTGAATTGAAAAAGCAAGGTTCCCTCATGACACAACAGGATAACAAACTAATTCATTTACATTTTTATAAAGTCTGTGTTTTCTTTAGAGACAACCCCCCCCCCCCTCCACCTCCATCCCCACCCGTAGGGACGCCTCTCCCTCTTCACCCGCAGATAAAGACTTGTTGGTTGCATGGTTACATTCACGGTAAAATAACCAGGTACATTACAGTTTACTGTTTGCATTTACAGTTTTAAGCTCATTATATATCGAATAAGAGCACCAGTCAGTCGTAAAGGTGCTCCTCCAGTGTTACACCTTTTTTTTTTTATTACGAAATTCCACTTTTATCCATAGGCGGAATTTCGCCGCCATTGTTGATATCACCATGAAAGTCAAGGGAGACAATTCAAACTTTTATGAGAGAATAGAGATTTAAAATGGGCTGAAACGCGAAAATAAGAAATTATCTCCCTTGAATATCATGATAATGATGACGATTTCCTGCGTACTAATAAAAGTTGAATTCATTTTATAAAAGAAAACTACTGGATGAATTTCCGTAAATTTTGATGAATAGTATTTATTTTCCCCTACAAGTAAGTACATCATACAAGTTTCTTGCTATTTTCTGTTTAGCAGCCATATTACATCTAGGTGTAACACTGGAGAAGCACCGTTATGAGACTATATACCCATGCTTGACAATGTAAGGATGGGACAAAGTCTGATCTGAGCCTTACGTCTCCATATTGTATGAAGTATCTTCGAAGTTATGCAATGGAAATATTGATAACTCAAAAACTATGTGTCTGATCAAACTGAAATTTTGTGGTTATTGTTATCAAAGAATATTGGATCCATACATCAAATTTGAAAAAATCAGAAGCTGAAATTCAGTAAAAAATTTTACCATGACCGAATATTTCAATGTCAAGATCAAAAGTCAATGTAAAGATCATATGAGATGCGGGACTTCACTGGCTGCAATATGGACCATGTAGCGAGTCTCTACGATGAACAGAACCAAAGTGTGACTTTCATTTTTTCCCGTGATCTTGACCTTGACCTTTGACGGAGGTATCCCAAAATTAAATCAGTTCTAAGTTAGACCATGCCCGATATTTTGACCAAATTTGATTACGATTGGTCAAGCGATGTGAACGCTAGACTATACATAAACATAATGACAGATAAATTCGACTGTAAACATAACCTCCTTGGCAGAGCTAACTAGCTGTACCTACTCGGCGTTACCCGGAAGTTTATTACATTCATTTTTGTTTAGCTTTGAAAATTTTTTATTTCTAAATATTATTTTGAAAGTTAAGTTTAATAATTACGCTATTGTTTGGTCCTAAAATTATTAATGACAACGAATTGGTATAAAATTTGAACTAATGATGTTAAGGTAATGTTGTTTTACATAAGCATTTCCCAAAAATCTTAAAGCCAGAAATGACTTTCTATTCGACTGTTTAAATGCTTGCAAATGCCTTTAAATTACAAAACTATTCATTATTTTTTATTTCATTTTATTTTTTTTATTGTTTATGGAAAGCGATCCAGACAAAGCATGAAGCCATTTGATGTAAGGATCTAAAAGGAATAAAATATGATTATCACAAAGACAGCGGATGACCTTATTGACCTTAGTCTTGAAAAGACCAAGGCTAGGAGGAAAACAGTCAGCAGGAAGAGAATTCCACAAGCCTGCAGTTCTTGGAAAGAACCTACTAGAATAGGAAGCTGGGAAGCTGTATTACAATGAGGTATCAAAACAGCGAATTGGTGGAGACCACTAGACCAACGAGTCAAACGAGCTGGAACAAAGGAAGCAAAGAATAGATCAGATAACTCTGAAGAACACATAAAAGATAAAAATTTCTGACTTGTAAATTATTTTTCAAATAGGATTTTTTTAAATTTCGTTTTATTTTATGCGATTGTATTTCTGATGTCCATAAGTATTCAATTAATAGTAAATAGCAAAAAATAATTCAATGTGTAATTATCGACAGTAAACACTATTTTTTATGTAAAATGTAAAAAGAATATTTAGCATTCTCCGATAAGAACCAAACCCGCATTTGCGCCTTCGAAGGTTGATGTTTTATCTATTGTACCACTGGCTCAGATTTATTAATAGGGAGATTATAAAAAATTATGTAAAATATCCAATTTTTCTACATCACCTGCAAAAAAACGTTATTCTTCGACAAAAAAAATCTTTTATTTATGTTTTCTTTTTCTAGAATTGTGACACGATCAATTTATACTGATGTTCTTTAGAATTAGAGACAGAGATAAACCGACTTTTGCCTATAAATGTAAATTCTAGCCAGAAATTAGTTGCTAATTGACAATTTAAAGGTTTTAAAATAATTTTCAAACACCACGTTTTGTCTTGAAACTATTAATTAAACCAAAGCGTTTTATTTTATGCGATTTAAAATAATAATTCAATGTGTAATTAGGTCAAGTAACATTAAAATTCTCTAATTAAAAAAAAACGCAGCGATTGGTTAAATCTATGTTGATCTGTCAATGAAAACGCTTGCATAAAAAAGAACTGGTGCATATGAAACAGATGTGTCTTATTAAATAAAATTCGATTTCTAATGAGTGAATGGAAGAGTAGTTCCCAACGTGAAAGTGAGGCTTCACCTCCTCTATAATATCAGTAATCTATAATAAAATATTAAAATCGATAAAATCAATTGAAAGAAATTTTTTTTTTTAAAGAACCATCTGTTTATATCAAAACAGAATTAAGTATGTTCCTTGTATTAATTAAAGCATTGCTGGTTATAAACATATGGGTATTTATTAAGGCTTGAAGCAATATTGAAAATCGGAATGGTGAAAGAGAAGATGAACAAAAACAAATAATCGAAGACAATATTTGTTGTATTAATAATCAAAATTATCTTTTTTACAATAAATTTTTCACATACAATATCAGTAGATATAAAATTTACTGTTAATATCAATAAAATCCGGGATGGTGATATTTCGGGAGAAATCCAATTCTTAAAAAAGAAAAACAAACGTTATATCCTATATGGAAAGGAACATCAAAGATGGCTGTCCCCTCCATAATACCAAAGTAGTACAGAAAAAATATTCAATCAGTATAAATGTGTAAAAATATTTTATTTATCATAAATTATTATTTATGCTATTTATAAACGCCTTATATTATTATATTTTTTAAATTAACATATTATTTTATATTAGACGGGTATTATTTTATTTGTTTATTTAATTATTAATTTTTTTCTTCTATTTTCATTTTTATTTTAAAATTCAAAACGATGGAATATATTATTGGTTATTATTATTAATTCAATGCCAAATATATACATATATATGTGCATATATATTTTGAATTTAACATATAGTAACGGGATAAATTATTAATCAGTTAAAAAAAAATTAATAAGTTTAAAAGGGAGATAACTAAAGGTTTTTAAAACCGTAGATAACCCGTAAGCAACATAATGAATCAAAGCAGAGAAGTGAAACCTCTCACAGGTAGACAATTGCAGCAGACTTTGTAGATATAAAAATCTGTTATATTTATTAATTTACTTACTTTTATATATTCAATTTATTATTTATTTACTTATTATATATAGGCTTAATATAAATATTATAATTTTATTAATATATATATATATATATATATAATTGAAAGACCATAACTTTCGCCCATCCACCAAAATCACAGCCCCCCCTTCCTCTCTACCCATCCTCCTTTC
Source organism: Sepiola atlantica (assembly GCA_963556195.1). Taxonomy (NCBI): domain Eukaryota; kingdom Metazoa; phylum Mollusca; class Cephalopoda; order Sepiida; family Sepiolidae; genus Sepiola; species Sepiola atlantica. The sequence goes on from OY744529.1 coordinate 72,491,988, forward strand.
CCTGCATACACCCCCCATACACAAACATTCCAACTTACTTTTTCCCCTTCAATCTTGAACCGCAGCCATCTGGTCAAACACCCCCCCCTCTTCCTTACCCCCCTCTCTGCCATCCACTTTACCCCTGCTCATCCCCCACCTCTTTCTCTTACCACCAGCCACAGTAGTCCTGGCTCACCCCATCCTTCCATTTTTTCCCCACTCATTCTTTTCTACATTCATTTCTATTTCTCCAACAAATACGGACGTCCACCCAGCAGTTGGCCACTATTTCATTCTATTTTTCCCAATATGTCTACCCTACATGTATCTGTACTTGCATGACATTTTTTCTCTATTTTATCATCCTGATGAAGTCTTATAAATAAAGACGAAACGTTGATGTACACATAAAAAACATCCATTTTTTGGTTTTCCTTTTTCATTTTACCATATATATATATATATATATATATATATATATATATATATATATTAGTATATTTAATATAACAATATGGTCATCTTATAATTATCTTAATATATGTATATCTATTAAAATGGAGATTATGTATCTGTTTGTCTGTCTGAAGCCGAAACCTTATTATTAATTTTGATCGCTTTCTTTTTATATCTACTTATCAGCTCCTATATATACCCATTCCAAAACTTCCCCAAACATCACGCGTCTTTCAATTTTAAATAATTAATTTGTTTTAAAGCTTGTAATAAATTAATATTCACAAATATACACTCATGATTGTTTTTTTTCAGATTTTCAGATATTTTAAAAATATTTTCCTCGATAATAATAATCTTAATGAAAATTATAAATAGAATTAATTAAAGACATTGTTTTTTAAATCTATATAAATGAGTTACGTAATTAAATTTGATTGTAATGGAATATGATGGAACAGCGGTGTCCACTCTATTTAAAAAAAGAGAAATAAAAAAGATAGAGAGAGAAAGAGAGAGAGAGAGAGAGAGAAAGAGAGAGAGAGATGGACACAAGCCAGGGGTGCGTTATTTGATTAATAACATGTAAACAGCACATTCTCTGAGATTTATCGTACGAGTCGCTCAAAAATAATATATTTACTTTGATTTTTTTATTAAAACGTTTTGGGTTTGTTTGTTTTTTAAATCTTATTAGAAATTATGTTTTAAAGCACAAATTTATTGAATCAAATTGCTGGTCAATACTCCTACCCTCCAAAAATTTCACACCTAACCCCAACAAAATCTCCCCTCTCCCCACTCACCCATCTCACCCTTTCGACTACTTTTTTCACACTCTTACCCACCCACCCCGCCTACTTTCAAATCATCTTCATTTCTTTAAATCTTTTTCTAAAACTATGATACTACCTACACACGAAAGACACAGAGCTTCCCCCTTTCCTCCTCTTCTCCCAGCCCCTCAAAATCCATGCCACACCTCACCACGACAAAAACCTCAGCACCCCCTCCCCTCTCTCCCACCTTAAGACAAATTCACTAACACTCCCACCCCTCCCCTTTTTCACTCACAGCCATCCACATTCATTTCACTCTCTGCCACCGACTTCTCTCAGCCCGGACCTTGGTCCTGCACTCCCAGTAGTGGCTACTACTTCTTCTCATCAACCCATCATGTCAACCCAATATTTCTATGTACTTGCATGACATTTTTCTTAAAAGTATCATCCTGAGGAAGTCTTACAAATAAAGACGAAACGTTGATGAATACATAAAAAAAAACATCTTTTGGTTTTTCCTTTTTCATTTCCCATTACGTCAGATTACTCTCATCCTTCCTTTCTCATATATATATATATATATATATATATATATATATATATATATATATATATATATATATCAGTAAAACTGTGTGTGGGTTATATAATCAAGGGGGAATTCAATGCCAGTCTGTTATTAATAGGTTCATGTCTCGAAATAACAATAGCTCCCACAATTCTCAAGTTGCCAATGCTCCAAGAATATAGACTCAGATATTCTGTTGAGTGTTACTACTGGAGATTTTCGAAATAGCCCCCAACATTCAAACAGCTTTAAAGAATAGCATGAAGAATTGGGAAACCAATTTAACTTCAGGGGGTATTGCATTAAGTAAAGTGAAAATCAGGAGAGGGATTTTCCAGGGCGATAGTCTTTCCCCTTTGTTTTTTGTCATTTGTTTGATCCAAATGACACTTCTCTTATGTAATGTGAAGGCAGGATATGGACTTGGGAAAGGATTTCCTACAGTCAACCATTTACTATTCATGGATGACCTTAAGGTTTTTTGGAAAGAATGAAACCCAACTTGATACCCTAATGAACACGGTTAAATTATTTAGTGACGACATACGAATGGAATTTGCATCACTAAATGTACCATCCTTGTCCTTTCAGATGGCCTTGAACTCGCAACAACAGATCTGATAACGAATGTAGACAGTGAGAGGGGCTACACATACTTGGGAATTCTGGAGGCGGATAAGATTAAAAACAAGGAAATGAAAAACCAGGTCACAGCTGAGTACAACAGAAGAGTAAGGAGTATTCTTAAATCACACCTCCACAGTCGAAATACAATCTATGCTATCAATGTCAGAGAAGTAGCTATCATTCGATATACTGCCGGTATACTTGACTGGAATGTAGATGAACTAAAATGTTTGGATACCAAAACACGGAAAATGCTTACAATTTATGGAGCTTTTGCAAAGAAAGGAGATGCAAATCGATTGTATCTACCTAGAAAGGAAGGTGGTTGAGGTCTACTTAGTGTTGAAGATGTTGTGAATATAGAAGAAAGTTGTCTATATAAATATATTTCTGAAAGTAATGAGATTCTTCTTCATGAAATGAAAAGGAGGAAATACTAAGAACTGGGGTGAAAAAGAATCAAAGGTTACAAGAGAGAGCGTTAAAATTATTTGGAAAGAAACTACACGGTGTATTCTTTAAGAATACTGCATTTAGAGATAATGACAGCTGGAATTGGTTGGTCAGGGGTGATCTCAAAAGATCTACTGAGAGCACCTTAATGGCAGCCCAGGAACAAGCCACCCACACTAGGGCCATCAAACATTACATTGACAAAACTGCAGAAACACTGTTATGCCGATTGTGTAATGAAAGGGAAAAAAACCTTAGCGCATATTGTATCTGATGCCCAATGCTAGCATAACATCAGTATAAAAAATGGAGACACGACAAAGTCGCTCAGATACTACACTGGAATATATGCGAACTTTATGAATTGGACCACAATGAGAAGTGGTATGAGCATAAGCCAGAATTGGTACAGGAGAATGACAATGTCAAACTTCTTTGGGACATGCGCATACAAACTGATAAGGTCCTTGAACATTCAAAACCCGACTTAATCTTTCTACACAAAAATAAGAGAACTTGCTTAATCATTGATATAGCCTGCCCATTCGATACCAGAGTGCAAGAGAAAGAACATGAAAAAATAAATAAATATCAAGATCTAAAATGGGAATTAGTTAGACTATGGAAATGTAAAGAAATAAAGGTGAGTCCCGTTATAATTGGAGCGCTTGGAACCATAACGAAAAGCCACCATAAATGGCTTAAACAGATTGACGAGACAATTTCTTTTCCAATTCTGCAAAAAGCTTGCCTGTTGGGGACAGCGAAAGTGTTAAGGTACAGCTTGAATGTCTAAGGTCAAGGGAATTGATTTGATGTTCAAAAAAGAAAACTCCAACTAAAAACATCCAAAAGTTGAGACTACTATAAAATAATAATAATAATAATAATAATAATAATAATAATAATAATAATAATAATAGTAATAATAGTAATAATAATAATAATAATAATAATAATAATAATAATAATCTGTGTAAGAACTCCTAGTAAATAGAAATAATAATGTAATTTTTTAAATATAATACTGTAACTTTACATTTATTGCTATCGGACAATTCTGAGTGAAACCAAACACAATGACATTCTTGATACCGGGTAATTCCATTCCCCTCACAATAATATGAAGAGAAATGATGTTGATAATGAAAATATCCCAAAGAGATTTAAATGTAATACTGTAATTTACATTTATTGCTCCCGAACAACTCCAATTAGAAGAAAAGATTCTTTACCCCCTCACTTATCAAATATAATACAGTAATGTTAATAATGGCAATTTTATTGCTCCCGGAAAACGCCGAGTAGAACAAAAGTTTCTGTTACCTCCCCCCCTACAAAATATACTTCTGTAATTTTAGTAATGAGACCTTCACAGCACTGCTAAACGTACGGTTAAAAAATCAAAGTACGAAGAGCAATAATATCGATAATGATTATTTGTTCGAAAAATGGAAAAAAATTTCTCAGTCCTTTTTGACGGAACGGGTACTCGAGTATAGAATACAAAGCATAACACTTGGTGTCAAATTGACCCAGGTTTTATGTTATAGAGATGGCAATCTTCAGGTGTCATCAGGCATTCTGATATATATATATATATATATATATATATATATATATATATATATATATATATATATATGCTAAGATCAAGGGGTGCTTCCTTTTATTTTCAATGAACAGTGGTCAAATTGTTAAACAAAGATTTATTTGTAGACTTATTGGCCCCAAACTGAGCTGATGTCAGCCTAGTTGATATTTAACATTCCCCTAAGACTAAACAGAACCTCGTCAATTACAAAGTGTTTTTTTTTATTAAACTTAAGGAAACACTTACTTAACAAAAACATGGCTTGATATGATATATAGCAGAGCAGAGACTAGAATCAGTAAAACCAATTCAGATGCCCTGGGGTAAAAACACAAACACCCAAAGTTATTCACCCCATTTATACAGAGTGGGATATGAAGATATTTAAAAAAACAAAACACATCTGGAAAAAACAATTGATTATATTTTAAAAAAATTTTTAAAAAGTACATAAAATTAGTTTCGTTTTAATGGATTTAAATTATATATAAGATTGTGCCATATAAGACAAATGGCGACTATTGTTTCCCCTGTTTACTTGCTAAGTTAGGCACAAGGTCGGATGGGAACAAAAATTAAAAAATTGCCTCAGTCTAGAAGGATTTCTCCTTCACTGACCAAGGACAGAAAAGATGAAGTGTAGTATCTGAACAGATACTACACTTTGCTTCGAGCCAAAAGGCCATTTCAAAAGTTCTCCATGACTATCCATGTCATCTCTGATAGGATGGTGCCGATTTCCTCTCTAATTTTTCCCTTAAAAGCTCGAGGACAATGTCAGAACACATTTTCCTTCGGACATCCCTAAAGTAAACGTTACAACAGCTTAAATCTGCTGATGTTGGTGGCCACTCTGTGTCTTCCATTAAAGAGATTAAACGCCCTGGAAACATTTCTTTCATTGACAGGAAAAATGAATATGATAGATAAATTGTTATGATAATTGATGAAGAAAATGAAAAGGACAGAGCCCAACCGTCCGATTAGGACTTCCTCATCTTTTCTACCTCGATCAACAACATCATCATCATGCAAAAATATATGCGGACATTACATGGGGGGGGGGGGGGCTGTTTACAATAATTTGAACATTTTTAAAAAGCAACGAATCTCTTATTAAATATTTAGAAATTTTAAAAGAATCGGAATCGGTAATTGTATCGGAATCGGGAATTAAAAACAGAATTGGTAATTGTATCGGAATCGGAAAAATTTTGGAATCGTCCCATCACTAATATATATATATATATATATATATATATATATATATATATATATATATATATATATATATATATATATATATCAGTAAACAAGATTTTGTTACATTCCAAAAGCCATGATTTTATTTATCTCACGAAACATTTTCAAAACAGTCAATCTTTGGTACATTTTTTTTACAAATTCGTTTCGTTTATAGAGGACCAACCAACATTACTATGTCAATATTGGATCTGTCTTCCTTGAACCCTGAGATTACATTTGCTCCCCCCCCTGAAATTTGTGATCCAAAAAAAATATCTTAGACAAAGAAAATATAAAATAGACCTTATATGGAGGCTGGGCAAAAAAAAAATTAAAAATTAAAAAATAAACCGATTGTGTTACTGTGCCATCAGTGTTGTGTGTCGACTTGTTTCTCTCTGTCGCTTATTTTTAGCAGTATCACAATTGTTATCATCTGTATTACGCTTGGCCTGCCCTGTTGCCTCATGGTTGGGGACGGCGGTGATGTTAGTAGTCCGACCGCAAGGATGAGGGGCAATGACTTGCATTGAGAGTCAATGTTGCCAATTTAGCGGTTTGTTTTTTTTAAATCTGGAGATTTCGTTTGCCACCCAAAAAAGCTTGTCCTGAAACTTAACTCTCTGAGCGGCGTCATATAAACATTTAACAAATAGGTGCGAAAAGAAATTTGAACATTTCAAAAGGTTTGATAATAGGGATAGAATTAAGTGAACTCTGGAATGTTTACTTGGTATCCCCATGAAATTCAAATTACACTGGAGAGCCAATGTTAACTAAATTCTTTTACCTATAAACCCTAAGTCGACTTGCTTTAAAAAGTAGAACCCCCTCACCCCACAAAGAACAACGCATAGAATTTATCTCCAATCACAAAAAGAAATTGGTTAATTGCCCTAAAAAAACGGGGGATCATTTTATGTTCCAATTATATGCAAAACTGCCCCCCTTAATCTGCATTCTAAAATAATTGTCGTTTTTTTTTTCGCAAAAGATAAGTGATAAAATACAACGATTTATTTAAAATAAATAACACAACAAAAAAGCAACTTTAATGTTCAATAAATTGACTACCAACAGCCTCGTTACACCCACGTTGCACGCACCTTTTCCGACTTTTGTTAAATTTATTTTTTATTTATTTTTCGTATTACCACCTGGACTTAGGGTTAGTAGTAGGAAGGGTGTGTGCGTTTTTGTGCCCAGAAAATTATGTAATTTGGGCAAGGTAGGTAAATTAGGTAAGTATGGAATAAATATAAAAGTAATTCAATCATTAACAAAATATTAAAATGGCTTACTTGTTTACGAAGAAACCAAAATGCACTATGATGGATAATCTCGGGCGCTTTTTCGTATTTGTCCATAACCCGTTTTTCCCAACTTTTTTACTGACCATTTGTTTTCTTTTTTCGGTGTACAATTACTTATCGGTCACTAGATAATTCCAGGTTTTTAGGAATTTTTTTCCAAATATTTTAGATTTTAGGAGGGGGATCAGTTTCCAATATAAATTTAACGTAAACTGATCCCCTTCTAATGGACATTGGACAAATACGAAAAAGCGCCATCTTATTTTCATTTTTGCGGACGATTTCTTTGACAATATTCTATATGTAGATACATCATTATATTTCAATTTTTGATAAACACTATTTTATTTTAGGAGTTGTTTCTTCCAAAACAAAATATAGACCTCATTAAACCTCCCACTAACCCTAGGTACAGGTGGCAACAAATTAATATTTGTGGAAAAAAATTAATATTTATTTGCAGAATAATCTGCAAAAGTCAGACAACAAATTAATATTTGCAAAATAATATTTATTTTTAGTAATAGGCAAAAACAGACACATTAATATTTCCACAATGAATACATTTTCACTGCCATAGCTATGAAAAACAGACAAAAGTAGTCGATAAAATTTGGCAGTCATTTTGGGAGCTAACCGTTTCAATATACCCTAACATTATTTTTGCCTCCCCCCCCACCACCCCCGCCCTCTGGGTTAGAAGTCTGGCTACGTGCCTGATATATATATACATATATAATGTATTTTTATGTAATTATTTTTATTGGTGATTGCAACGTTCGTTGTTGTTTTTTTGCTTATTATTATTTCGATTGTCTCACTTCATAAGTGATTAAGATGCAGAAAATTGCATTATTAGTCGCCCTTAACTTTATAGGACGTATTTTTCATTAATATATCCGGTCAATTAGCAAAGGTTTTTATGCTTCAAATTCTTTATATGTTCACGCATTTATAAACGGTGTTTGGTTTTGTTGTTTTATAGAGGAATAATGTTTTTTTGTTTTTTTTGGCTTTGCAGAACATGATTGAGTTTTGCAAAGGGAAAAAACATTAACATTAATGTTTGGTGCATTTTTTGTCAGCCTGATCTGGTAGCACCAGTCCAAAGAGGTTGAGGTAGTTCTTCAGGTGACAGATGAAATAAAGGCGCCCTGCAAGCTTATTGGTCAGTGTGTGACCAAATAGTCTAATAAGGATAGTTCTCTGAAAGAGAAAATAAGTCATTATTTATGACTGCTACAAATATGCGGCAGAGATCTTGCTCTAAGGCATATATTACAGATCTAGTCTGAACGATGAGCAAGGATTGACTGCGATGTTATTGTTGACCGAAAAGGAGAGGAAAGAAGAAGTAATTTCTTGTGTCATGCTTTTTATATTTAGGTAACGCCATGGCTGGATCAACCAATGGTTGAATTAATCCCGTCATTATGTAATTTATCATTCAACACATAAGAAATGACAGATCCAACACTGGACAAAAATAAAAACCCAATGAAGTTGTAGCAGTAGTAGCCTCTACTTCGAAATCAGTAGTAGTAGTAGTAGTAGCTACTACTACAAAAACAAAAGCAGAATAACGATGTCTAAAATCATTCAATGTTTGCTAACTTGAATGCTTGATACTGATTGGAGTAAATACTTCGAGTGGTTCCCTATATCGGCATTTAACCAATCAGAAACAATCTCTCCTGGAGCTGCACACCTGTGTTCAGTTGTTATGTAAAGAATTGCGTTTGCGTTTTTTAATAAGTTAGCCATGAGAAGGCAAGGCTGCCTAACTAACACTGCTCTTAGATAACCAGAACACATTGCTCTTAGATAACCAGAACACACTGCTCTTAGATAACCAGAACACATTGCTCTGAGATACCCAGAACGCATTGCTCTGAGATAACAAGAATACATTGCTCTTAGATAACCAGAACACATTGCTCTGAGATAACCAGAACACATTGCTCTTAGATAACTAGAATACATTGCTCTCAGAATACATTGCTCTTAGCATACATTGCTCTCAGAAGGAAATTTCACAGTGAAACCGGAAACATTACCCCTTAGAAAGGAACCTTACTGAGAGAGATCAGCATTACTCCCAGAAAACACCATTCCAAGAAAAACATTACTTCTTGAGAAACGTTACTCTTTGAAAACATTAATCTTTCGCACTGATAATCTTCTTTGCTCTCAACATGATTGATCCTGAGTTACTGCCTTCTAGTATCTATTTGGGGAGAAAAAGAAAAATGAGAAATAAGGTTTTGATTATTTTGAGAATCAGATTGAATAATACGGTTGGGGATGAACTTATAGACAATAGGGCATGACAAGACCAGCGGATTAATCGGGTCGGGGTGGGGTGGGGTGGGGGGTTGCAGTCAGCGAATTCTAAGCCCCACCGACATGCCAAAGGTGGTGGTGGTGGGTGTAGTATTAGTCAGGGCTTTACGCGCTCGACTACTTTTGGAGCTGCTCCAGCTCCTGCTCCAACGCCCAAAATTGGAGCTGGCTCCTCTCACGCTCCCCATTTTCAAAAAGGAGCCGCTCCTGCTCCAACTCCTATAAAAAAGGAGCGGCTCTTTTTCAGCGCTCCATAATAAAAATGTACCTTCTTTCATAAACGTTCTATTCTGCCAATGAGTGGTCGAAGGATAGGGGTAGGCGTCAAAGGATCTCATCAATATGGGTTGAGATGTCCGTAAGATAATATTTGACAAAATCTCGCTAATATTTTGAGAGTTATAGAAGAACATGTCGGACGAAGTATAGGATTATACGTAAATTTTCGTTTCCTGAGAACAAGAAAACAATTTTGCCTTTTTAAATACATGGAAATTTTCTAAGAATTTAAAGCCAGTTTAAATGACTTTCTACTCGATAGTTTATAAATTCCTTTCAAGTTTTGCACACGCACGAAGTAATTGATGTTTTGTCAATTAAAATGGCTGACTTGTTTACGAAGAAATCTAAATGAATTATGATGGATTTAATCTTGTAACTTGATTACGAACCGGCTTGAAATAATAACATCATTTAGACAACGATTATTTACATGGGGAGAATGGGGGGGGGGGGGGTGCTTTGTTAACTATTCTGTACTTTCACGTAACAATTTAATAAACAGAAGATATCGTAAAAATTGAATTTAACTTGAAAATTTTATGTAAAAAATAACCCGGTCCAAACCTTTAATTTCGTAACGTAATTACGAACCTGATTGAAATAACATTATTTAGAAAGCCATTCTTAACATGGAGTGAGGGGGGCTTTGTTAACTATTCTGTACTTTCACCTAACAATTTAATAAACAAAAGATATCGTAAAAATTTAATTTAACTTGAAAATCTTATCTAAAAAATAGCCCGGTTCGTAAACTGCACAAGTACCAAAAAAATAATATAAAAAATATTCTTTACAAGTATATCTCCTGTAAAAACGGTTCAAAAATCTATTTTCAATCGATATTTATTCGATAATTGCCGAATTTTCCTACTTGGTCAAAATTGCCGAGTTTTCCGTTGCCGAATTTTCCATTGACGAATTTTCCGTTGCCGAGTTTTCCTTTGACGAGTTTTCCTTAATTGTTTATTATACATACATACTTCTATCCAGTCAAGCAGACTATCTAGTCTAAGAGAAGAAAAACAACATAACTTTCACTAATACACTTAGGAACGGTATGAATCCACATATTTCCTCCCCAAAGTTATATGAATTGAATAGTAGGATAGACTGTACTCTGAAACCTTGATTGGGCAACTTACCTCCCCTATCTAGAGTGCTAATTTTCGGAGTTTTTATTCAACAGAAAGATAGCAGTGTACTTTTTAAAAGGGCCTTAGTAATTATCTCAGGTCAGCTAGTAAACATTTTGAATTCTCTCTCTCGCCCCCCCCCCCTCCCGACCTGCACTCAGATAGTGTCAAAATCGTTCGTACCCCTAAATCAAATGTATTTCAACTTTCTTTAATCTTTCCAAAGAAATAGAACGCTCAAATCACTGACTGCAATAAAAACTTTAATGACGCCTTTGATCTGTCTCATCGCTTGATAGCAAGTCGACGGGGTTGGGGTGGGGGGTGGGGGGTGGGGGTAACGAATAAAACAATAAAAAAAAGATTGTTAAAAACATTACAATTAAATCGTCTTCTGCCTGAGCCCCCTCCCTCTCTCTGCCAGAGATATAATTTAAAAAAATAATTCAGAGTAAACTCTGAGACTTTCTTTACTTTTCCTTTATATTGCTGAATAAAAAACTAATGTTTAAAAAAAAATCAAATAATTTTGGAGCGAGGAGCGCGGAACGATAAAACCACCGCTCTTTAGTCCTAAATGGAGTTGCTCCCGCTCAACTCCCGCTGAATATAAAATGAGCCCTCCTCTCCTTCGCTCCAGCAAAAAGGAGTGTGCTCCTGGAATGCGCGCTCCTTTTTGGAGGGCTCTGTAAAGCCCTGGTATTAGTAGTAGTAGCAGTAGTAGTAGTGACTACTGCTGCTACAATGTCTCTTCCTTCTCTCCCCTTCGAATTTTAATGCAAAGTAATAAACAACTTACCAAAAGTATTTTCTCTGTTCTCTGAAGGCTGGAACGAACTTCTTCTTGCTGTTGTTCGTACAATTGGCAATCAAAAGATAAATCTTTGGTTATTTCATCCACATCTTCAAATCTAAAAGAATAAACACCAAGACAACATTATTTTAGTCATCATTTTTTCAGCAGGAAGTTGATTTAGGAATTGTAGTAGTAATATTACCTTCAGTTTATATAAAACTACAGTTGATTAAAAACGCCAGAAAAAGAAGTGGCCAGTGCATTACTTACAAATTCACCGCTAAAATCAATGTATTCTTTGCTTCATATAATAAAATGTAAGTGAAATTGGAGCTTAAACAACTGATATTATATATTCCGGTGTTCTGCTTCATATCCATGCACAGACAGACAGGCATGGTCAACTTTTTTAATTATATTAAAAATGCCAGAAAAAGAAAGTGTCCAGTGCATTACTTACAAACTCACCGCTAAAATAGATGACCAGAATTAATTGTAGCAACGTTGGATGTGGGTGCGTAAAAATAATGTTGAAATCGGTATTTTTCACATAAGGCTAGAGTAAGGCGAAAAGTGGAAAATTCTTTTAGAAGTTAAAAGATTAGAATTAAAGCAACAAAAAGGGGACAGCAATGTTCTGGGCGTCCATAGGCTTCACATACTTCCACAGACAGACAGACAGACAGACAGACAGACAGACAGACAGAATCAACTTTATTAAGTAGATGAAAAATTCCAGAAAAGGAAATGGCCAACTAAAGTTATGGACTTATGGAAGCAAACAAATTTTAAGTGACAGTTTCATGCTCCTCATGAACCACTTTAAAGAAAAAAGATATGCATATGGACGATCTGCATAGGTAGGGGATCATTCCTACAAATTTGAAGTTCTAATAATCTAAAAGTAGACAGACAATATTATATATATATATATATATATATATATATATATATATATATATATATATATATATATATATATATATATATATATATATATGGAAATGAGTGATGGGAATAAAGATTGAAAAAAGTACAATATTAATTAAGTCATCAAATAGTTAAATCAAACTTTTTTCTTTCCTTAACCCATGGATTTTCAAAAATGTATGCTTTTATCGTCAGAGGAAATCATAGGGATAAATAAGTAAAATTATATTACTGTTTAGCACAGATTTGAAAATATAAAAATATACAAACACGAATTTCACGGAAACTGGTTTGTATTCGATATCAGTACCAAATATAAAAATATACAAACGCGAATTTCACGGAAACTGGTTCGTATTCGATATCAGTACCAAATATAAAAATATGCAAACACGAATTTCATGGAAACTGGTTCGTATTCGATATCAGTACCAAATATAAAAATATACAAACACGAATTTCACGGAAACTGGTTTGTATTCGATATCAGTACCAAATATAAAAATATACAAACACGAATTTCACGGAAACTGGTTCGTATTCGATATCAGTACCAAATATAAAAATATACAACTTTTTTTCAACAAAGAAAATCATCTTCGATGAAAAAAAATGTAAACATGCCCCCAAAAGCACATCCAGTATACGACTCTGCGTTGCAAGTAAAAACTTGCAATTTTTTAAAAAACTATGACGTTTTTGTTTGGAACAAAAATATAATTTTTGTTCTAAACAAAAGTAAATAACTCGTTATTGACGAATACGGAGATGTTTGTTTTTTTATTATGATGGCGTCCATATGAAAATAATTCTGACCTATTTAAGAATTTTCTGCAAAGAATAACATTTTATTGTTCTTAACAATATGCTGCAACGATCCATCAAAAGAACTGACAAACCAGAATAAAATATAACTTCCTCTTGTGTTTTCCTTGGCCTTCCCCTGCCAACTTACTCTGCTACCTCAACTGTTCTACATCTACTAACCCAAGCACTCGCATCCATTTTTTCAATGTCACCAAACTAATGAAGTCTCCTGTTCTGCCCCAAACTCTTTATACTGTCTAGATTTAATCTTCCTTTGAGTTCATCAACCTGTCTTTAAGACATACATTATACATCCATCGTATCATTCTTATATCATTTCTCTCCATGCAACGCATGTCTTCAACCCTCACTCGCCAGGTTTCACTTCCATACATCATCAGACTTCATATACATGCCTGAGAGACTTTTCCCTTAGTCAACAGTGGTAACGCGCTGTTGAACTTCCCTGAACTCACTCCATCCACTCTTAACTTTTACAATCACTCTAACATCCGTTCCTCCTTGTGTTTTAATGGTATCAGCAAGGTAAAACTTCTGAACAACCTCAATAAAGGGAAGATATTACACAAGTGTAACAAGGTAGGTAGAGAAAGTAAGAATAATGATATAACTAGTAATGTAAATGACAATGATGAAGATGATGGCTGTCTTTGTTATGGAAGTGGGTTATAAGAAAATAGTTTAGCAAATGTGGCAAGAAAACGAGTAGTGACAGGGAGTCACTTTGTGGAAGTGACAATGATAGTGATATTTATTTACTCCTTCGCTAGGAGTTAGGCACAAGGCCAGTTTTTATCTTACTCCCACAAGTAAGATGTGATCCAAGCTCGGGTCGAGAAAGTGGGGTTTGAAAAGCCAGCGCTCGAGAGGTGAGCACTCTGGCCATTTAAAAATTGCCTGGGCAGCCCCGTCGGCATTCCCCGGTAGGGGCGCCTCAGACAGTAAGCAATAAACTTACTCCTCCCCAAAGAGGGGAGGCGAAGCCTGGGAGGGTGGACCTCCTAGAACTGCACAGGACAGGCGTGCAGTATCCATCGGAACAGATACTACACTTTGATCTTAGCCAAAAGGCGTTATTTAACCCCTACCCACAATAGGAATATGTGACACAAGGTCGGAAAGTGGGAGTTGAAAAGCCAGTGCTCGAGAAGGTGAGCACTGTGGCCATTAAAAATTGCCTGGGCAGCCCCGTCGGCATTCCCCGGTAGGGGCGCCTCAGACAGTAAGCAATTAACTTACTCCTCCCCAAAGAGGGGAGGTAAAGCCTGGGAGGGTGAACCTCCTAGAACTGCACAGGACAGACCCATAGACCGGCGGAAATCAAGCCCCGAAGGCCAAGACAATACCGATCTATGAAGTGCAGTATCCATCGGAACAGATACTACACTTTGATCTTAGCCAAAAGGCCGAGAAGCGATGATAGTGATACGTGACAAAAAGACTAGATACTCTCTATCTCTCTCTTTGGTTTTGTCTGCAAAATAGAGCAGATGTGTTTCAGAGGAGCTCTTCCATCCCCTGTTATGGGAGACTGGTTGGGAGGGGGGGGGGGGGTAGACCAATACTGTCTACTGTGTAATGTAAAGAAAACTAAAACTACAAAAAGAAAAGTAAAACCTAAAATATGTGATGTTGTTATTAAAGGTCGGAAGAATATTATATGCTTGCCGTCAACACATATGCAAAGAGACTTATGCCAAGTAACAACTGTAACTACAAACAACATGAAAAACATAGACGACCTCTACATTCGCTGCTAGTACAAATGCCACAATAACGCTACATGACAAACGCTGGACATATATGTTACGGGACGAAAATTCGTCTGCTGTGTACGAGATGACTTTTTGGAGCAACGCCCACCTCCTAAACAGTTAGGGGCTATGCATTACGGACTAGAGTGATCCACAAACACAAAGGATATGATAGAACTAGGTGACGGGTTGAGAAAATTTTAAACTGAATAAGATTTTAATTCATTCCGGTTTATTACAAGAGAAGGTATGAAAACATATCAAAACACATATACAAAAAAGGAATGGATGAAAAATGCAGAGAGCATATGTAAGTTTGTGATGAAAAGAGAACGACATAATGAGCACAAGAACAGAGGTAAATGTGGTACTGTGGTCACTGAAATTTAAGTTGTTCTTGGAAAGTAATTAAGGCATGAATGTGCAAATATGTGTGTGTATCAATTAGAACATTGATAGAACAATGTTTTTAGCGGGTCTACAACATGTATGTATGTAAAAATGGTACATATATATTGTTCTATAGTGATGACATGTCTGTGAGTAAAAATGGTTCACAGAAATAAAAGGATAGTATCTTTAATTTGGTCAATGATAAAGAAGGATTCATTTTCTTTCTTTGAAAAATGTTCTTAATGAAAGATTAGAATGGAACAATGTACCTTTAGCACTGACCGGATTTGCACAGCCGAGAGATGGAAAATCATGACTTGTCTCTTAAGTGATCACTCCAAACTGATTCTTTTCTCTAACCAAGAGAGAGAG
Organism: Sepiola atlantica; assembly: GCA_963556195.1. Taxonomy (NCBI): domain Eukaryota; kingdom Metazoa; phylum Mollusca; class Cephalopoda; order Sepiida; family Sepiolidae; genus Sepiola; species Sepiola atlantica. The sequence continues at coordinate 72,507,839 of OY744529.1, forward strand.
AGAGAGAGAGAGAGAGAGAGAGAGAGAGAGAGAGAGAGAGAGAGAGAGAGACCGTCACGTTATCAAAATGTTACTATTTCCTTACTGATTTAGAGAGAAGGTGAAATTCTTGGATAGGTATAAAGAAGGAGGGTTCTTTCCCTGCTCTGACATTACTAGTAGATAGCCATTTGTACCCAACTGACCAGAAACTCCAGGGTCAATGGCACTGAACTTCTTAAGTTCTTATGTTTGACCAGACTCCATAGTGTCTTAACACTATGTTACACAAGGCCTTATTAACAGGTAAAAACAAAAATAATGCAGCCCGTTCGTAAGTGATGGCATCTCAGGTGACATTGTGCCAGGTCTCCTGGGACTAGGACTAATTTTTAATAATTCACATTCATGCCAAAAGGCAGTAATGCAAACTATTAAAATGCAATACTTATATATGTATATAAAAAGAGATGGCACTTACCAGAGTAAATAATGATTTTAATAAATAATTGCTTTTTATTATTGTTACGTCCTCGAAGGGGCATAATCTATTATATAAAGGGAAGTGTCTGTGTGTATGTGTGTGTATGTCTTGCTAAAAGTAAAAAAAATCTACCAGAGAAACACCCACGAAGTTGGTATATTCTTGATCAGCATTGCCCGGAATGAATATCTCAAATTCAGAAAAAAATATTTACTCTTTGAGGATAAACTGGCCACAATTTTGTTTGGGGGTAGGTTTTCCATCTTTTTCCCAATAACTAAAAGGAAATAACTCTGATTTTTTTTCTAATGAGTTATTATTCCTCGAGTAATCTATAAAAGTGTGTGTGTATGTCCAGAGAGAGGAATGGGCTGGGCAGAGCAGAGAAGAAAGAGTAGGTGGGGAGGGGAAAAGAGAGAGAGATAGAAGTTTTAATAGAAATATGTTACACTTTTGCCCCGGGCAACGCCGGGTAGCCCTGCTAGTAAATCAATAAGACAAACACATACGTTGAAAAGAAGAATAAGGTTATAGTACAGTAATGCAATGTTGCCAGCGTAGCTTCTGCTACTCGACTCCCTGAGTGAATTATTAGGCCTCCGTTCAGTTTTGAGAGACAATGGATACCCCCTGTAAGGGTTCCTGCATGGAGAAGTCTTTAGTGAAGCAAAGGTTGCACAATCCTAATCGCACCTCTGCTGAACCGGCATTGCTTGAGTCCAATGGCAAGGAGAAGTCCAAGATGACGAGAAACAATGCCGGAATAAGCAAACAGCTCTCCCACATACAACACCTGGTATTTCCAAAATGGTCACCCATTTAGTACAGACCAGGCTCAACGTTGCTTAACTTTGGTGATCTAAGGCGAATCGGTGTGTCAACATAATTATGTTGTATCTGAGTGGATTATAATCAAAGTATTATATACTTATCAGAAGTGTCCATTGCACATATAAATAGGGATGATACCACAACACTTAGTAACTACCAGGCTGCCCACCGTTATGCAGGGTGGTCGCTAGAAAAGCGAGAAATTTGTCAAACGGTAATTTATTTTTACAGAAAATAAATTTTATAAAGTTTTTCAAAGACTAATATTATAATACACTCAGAGATGCTCAAAATGTCGTCCATACAAATCGAAGAAGTGAATAAGCCAGACGCAATAAAATTAAACAAAATATAATTTAAACATAAAATTTATAACCTAAAATGTCCCACCTTTCTAGCGACCACACCTGTATTTTTTAAAAAATAGCAGGAATACCCAGCGTTGCCCGGGAATTAATGAAGAACTCTGTGTCCTCTTGCACCCAGAACTGAACCCCATGTTATTGAATTGTTGTAATACAAAATCTATCCCCCATTCAACGAATCTGTGGCAACCTCATCTCTATAAAATGCTAGTGATTTTTTTACGAAATTTAGTTTAGAATATAAAGATAAAAAAAAACGAAATGCCTTCTGGTAGATTTTTTTAAAATTAAATCATTTTTTTAAAATAGAATTTTTAAATTTTTGTTTTATTTCATAGTATTGCATTTTTTATTTCAATAAATATTCGATTAATAATTTTTAAAAATTGATACATACAAGTTATATATATTCTTTGTACGATAAAACCTTATAACACATCCTATTAAGCACATAGATAGGACCCTGATACTGACAGAGTGGACCTGGGAGTAATGTCAACAATCGAATAAAAAAATAAATAGCATTATATACGCCTACAAAACAAATTCATCTATAGCAGTAGTACTACAAGCGAACAACAACAGCAGCAGCAACAAGCTGCCATTAACAATGTTTTGAATATCTGCTTGACTTCTAAGGTGGGCGCTGATTGGAGCAAACATTTAACTTCGATTCTGATTTGCCCAATCAGAAACAATCTCTCATGCAAGCAGAGATAGGTCCCGGAGTTTATAAAAAAGGAGCGCTCACTACTATTCTTCTTCTTTTAGCTCTTAGGCTCTTTTTTGGTCAAGATCAAAGTATAGTATCTGTTCCGATGGATACTGCACCCCATAGACTGGTATTGTCTTGGCCTTCGGGGCTTGATTTACGCCGGTCTATGGGTCTGTCCTGTGCAGTTCTAGGAGGTCCATCCTCCCAGGCTTTGTCTCCCCTCTTTGGGGAGGAGTAAGTTTATTGCTTACTGCCTGAAGTGCCCCTACCGGGGAATGCCGACGGGGCTGCCCAGGCATTTTTTGTAGGACAGAGTGCTCACCTTCTCGGGCGCTGGCTTTTCAAATCCCACTTTCTGCCCTTGTGTCACATATTCCTATTGTGGGTAGGAGTTGTATAACTCTTTTAGCCAGGAGAAGGCACAGCCGTCTGACTAATTTAAACCCCCAAACTTCTTTCTTGGGATGCAAACCAAAAACCCGACAGAATCCGTGGCCTGGCGGGATTTTGGTTTGCATCCCAAGTTTGGTTTGCATCCCAGAACTTCGACATCCCATATGGCGACCAGCTGCACACACGTGCAACACACACGCACAACACACACGCACACACACATACTTACAAACCACATATGAACTCGGCCTGTTTCTAACTAAACATATTACGTACAAAGATTCTCCTAATATGAACTCTTCTCTGTTCCCTTCAAACAGGACATTTATCATTCATATTATGGACTCTTCAAACTTTTTTCCTCGTCCAGACTCATGGACATATTATCCTCTGCTACTAACCTTCTCCTACTCTTTTTCTCAATTATTATATTACATGTTAACGAAGATAGCCTAATAAAGTTGTTATAAAAATTAGAAATGGACTTTGTCCCTTTTCTATAAATCTATAAATACTTTAAGACAGTAAGAACTTGAAGCATGAAAACCGTTACCAAAATGACTTGATATGCTGTAAAAACAAAAAAAAAACTAAAGAAAAACTTCCAATTTTGCACTTATTAAAGGATCTATGGATATCTAAGAATCATTCCATGAGAAATGCCAGTATACTGAAATCATATGCCCTTAATTAAGATGAAAATTCATATACACTAAATGTACAAAAGCAAGGAAATTCCCAAATTTTTACACTTTTATTGTTATTAAGGGTATACAGTATAAATCTCTATGCATGAGTGGATGAAGTGTGTGAGGTGCGCTGAAAAAAAATTCTTACATAACCCTGTTGTGCTCGCATACCCTTAATGACAATAAAAGTGTAAAAATTTGGGAATTTAGTGTATGTGAATTTTCATCTTAACCCTATTAAGGGCAGATGATTTCAGTATACTGGTATTTCTCATGGAATGTCACTACTTTTGTAAAGGCTATGCCTGGTCATTTTTAAGGTTTTTTGGAATTTTCTGGAAAACTAAGGTATATGGCATCAACTATTCCCTAGAATCTCTATCTCTGCCAAAAATCAGCTGAATCCATCAAATAGTTGATGAGATACAGGGTGGCACATACGTACGTACGTACGTACACATCATGCCTGACCTTTCTGGATATCTGGGTTGCCTTGTCTAATGATGCTGAAATTCTACACACTTATAGAACCTATCAAAAAAAAATTTGTGCAAAGTTTTAACTAATTTGGTTTATTGGGTTTTGAGTTATGATTGATCAAAGAAATGAGATTTCCAGCATAGGCCGTTTTTGAAGTCTATTAAGGGATAGAGCGCTATCGCGCCTCTCTTGATTTACCTTAGCTGGGACAAAAACGATATAAAGGATATTCGTTTTAATGATTGTAGTTATAAAAAACTTTTATGCGACATAAATTATAAAAATATGAGTTATTTTCTTTTAACAATACTGACACTATTTCCCCGTCATGACTCACGCTTCAAATTGTGTGACTTTTCAAAGTATCCTTCCACGCCGACCACGTGACACACAGCCATATCAACACTTTTTTCACTTCGTCAAAACACCTAGACGGATTTTCAATTTGGCCACGAGAATGTCTCAACCAAGAGAAAAAAAGAAAAAAAAAGAAAAAGAAGAAATATTCTTCTGAAGATGGTAGATTTACCGAAAGTACTCAAGTTTATAAAAAAAAAATGTTTTTGAGATGAATAAATAATTTATTTTAAAAACAAATAATCTGCGTTGTGCAAGGTTTTCTAAATATTTTATATAGTATACATTTTTATTTATACAAACATTATTGGTTACATATGTGCATACATACAAGGGCACTTCTCTGTCTTCTTTGGTCTGAAGAGGTTGACTCTCTGTGAAGAGTACAACCGAAACATGTATGCACATATGTAACCAATAATGTTTGTATTAATAAAAATTTATACTTAAGAACAGCTCTACTTATTATTGAGCACTTTTTATAAACACTTGAGTTTCAACGAATTTACATCTACAGAAACTAATGCAATACGTGTACTAATATATATATATATATATATATATATATATATATATATATATATATAGAGAGAGAGAGAGAGAGAGAGAGAGAGAGATTTTTTAATTAATTAATTTATAAATTAATTTATTGTATACAGATTTATATAATTAATTTACAAATTATTTTTTAAGTGCACAAAAGGTAGACATGGACGTGCGTTTCTGGCTATAAGCCGTCATAAGCATGACAAGGGTTCGATCCCTGCCCGGTAAAGTCATGCTGATGACGGCTTATAGCCAGAAACGCGCGTCCATGTCTACCTTTTGTGCACGCAAGAATTAATTTGTAAATTAATTATAAAAATCTGTATACAATAAATTAATTTATAAATTAATTAATTTAAAAAAATCTATATATACAAAAATTGATGACTCGTCCGATTAAGGGCGAATTTTTAAAAAAAATGCAGTCGTCTGCATATTCTTAAAAAATAAACAAACCGCTCAGAATAGCGAACAATAATAATAAAAAAAACACACCGGTAAAACACCGGTCGGTATCGCCAAAACAAAAACAATAACAAAAAATCAGCGTATATATATATATATATATATGTCATCCATATTATAAAAAGTTGGTCACTGGAATTTAGCTTACTATTGTTTATTTATATATGCTCTGTTGTTAAGTGTAAGCAATCATCGAACTTTTACCTTGAACAGGTTGATCTATAAAACTAAATACTATATGCACAAACATATATTTTCTCACACCTCTCTATATATAGTAATCCACAAACAGATTGTTTTGCTGTATCACAGCTCTTCAGTGCGACTAGACTAACACCTATCCCAAGCCAGGGATCGAACCTACAATCATCTAGTTGATAGTCGGCAGTTCTAACCACTAAATAAAACAAAACAAACTAATGTAGCAAATCAAATCATTTATCACCCAATAAAGATATTTCCCTCCAAAAATAAGTAACTGACATACAATGGGTAAATCACTTTTTCAATGATTTGGAATTCACAAAAGTTTTGGGTCATATCTTTCATCGTGAGGTAAATATTTAATGCTAAAATAACTGACAATAATAATGGGGGAAAAAGCACTAACGTGGATGATTTATGAGACTGACCAAAGAAGTGGCACGAAAAAAAGAAACACATCGGCATGGCTATAAAACGAACACTTGAACAAAGAAACAGAATCGCTCCTGATAGCCGCACAAAACAACTCAATCAGAACGAACTACATAAAAGCCAAGATAGATAAGATCCAGGAAAGCAGTAAATGTAGACTCTGTGGACAAAGAGATGAAATGGTAAATCACATAAGTGAATGCAACAAACTAGCTCAAAACGAATACAAAAACAGACGTAACTATGTTGGGAAGGCAGTTCACTTGGAACTATACAAACGACTGCACTTTGAACACGTAGACAAATGGTACAGACACAAAGCAGTGCCAGTATTGGAAAATGAAAATCATAAAATCCTGTAGGACATGGAAGTACAAACGGGTAAACTCATCCAAGCAATGAGACCGGACATGAAAATAATAAAAAAAGACAGAAAAAAACTTCCAAATCGTAGATTTTGCTATCCCAGCAGTTCACAATGCAAAGATCAAGGAAGCACGAACAACCAAACAAATACATAGAACTTGACAGAGTGCTGAAAGGAATATGGAATATGGAATATTGAACATGAAGAAAATTACTGTAATACCAATAATTATAAGAGAACTAGGAACAGTTAAAAAAAAAAACTAGAAAAAAGACTAGGAGAAATTGGAATCAAAGGAGGGATTGACACTATACAATGCATGGCGGTGAGAAAACAGCTGAAATATTAAGGAAAATCCTTGAGTGCAGAAATCAATCCACATAACCAGGTAACACTAACCAATCACAGATAATAGGACAAAAAATATAGAAAGAACATGACACGAATCCAAGAGAACTGAAACTATCAGGAAACCAATAACTTGACACCCAAAAAAAATGGTGGCACCAACCTCGATTGGTACCACACAAAATGATGGTGAAAGATCAAGGAGGATGGAGAGATCAGGAAGAGAGCACCATCCAGACATCCACTGAAAGGGTGTGGCGAGTAATGGAATATTGGGGAGGCTTATTGCCACTCAAATTTCAGAGGAAGCCAATGGTCGTTATCAGTGAGAAACACCCGTTGCGATAATGCAAAATGATTTGCAGTGGTTATCAGAAGCGGTAGAGAGTGCTGGGAATCTGGGGAAAATGTTCTCACTCAAACTACAAGGAACACCACTTGTTCCTATTTGCCTCCACACGAGGGCAGAGTTAAAACACAAAGTCGGTTGTTAATGTGGAGAAAATCCAGCTCCTCAAAAAAAGGGTCACTTTGAATTGGAACAAAAATAAAAATTGCCATAGTCTGGAAGGATTTCTCCTTCTCTGAATGAGGACAGAAAAGGTCTTCGCATTATTTATTTGCTATAAGGTAAAAATTTTATCGTGTAACTAATTAGGCCCTACCCACCGTGATAGGGGCCAGATTTTAAAGGGGGGGGGAGGAACCTGTTGGGTTAAGGCAGCAAGATGTTTGTTCACATTACATTTAAATTTCTACATGTTGGTACAGTCAGAGAAAACGGGATCAGGGAGGGAATTCCAAAGGCGATCAGTTCAAGGAAAGATCCTATAAAAGTACAAAATCTTTTGGCATCTAGGGACCTTTACAGTGAGGGGGGGGGGGCTGCTAATCGAGTGGGTCGGGGTTATTTATGTTGAGGGGGGGAGGGTACAAGTGCACTAAGTTCTTTGGAGCGCATTCCGTGGAAGTACTTGTAAAACAAGCACAGGGATGCAAAACTGCGACGATGAAATATGAATTTACTTCCATTTTAATTGTTCTAATTAGCCGCAATTTGCAATTAACTCACCAAGTAACCCATCTTTTAAGTTTCTGTCTATTACTCTCTTCCTCTCTCACTGTATCTTGATTCAACCACTTTCTAATAGTTTTTAATGTCTCTGTGAGAATTTAGAGAAAGAGTTACTCAGCTAATAAGTGTTCGTACACACCGCAGATTAGATAGCAAAATAATAGGACAAATGTATTAATATATATATATATATATATATATTATATATATATATATATATATATATATATATATATATATATATACATATATATATACATATATATACGCCCGTGTGTTTAAGCACTCTTTGATCTCGGAACGTTTGAACCCTACCGCTGACTTTAAATGGATCTTAATTTCAGTAATGTCTGTGTCGATTTCCGTTAGCCTAATGGATTGGGGCGTAGAATCGGGATTGTCTTCTGAATCTACAAACTAGATTCGAACCCATCTGACCGCCTGAGACCGCCATTTCCTGCACTGATGGAAGGCCGAAACAACGTTGTCTATAGGTAAATGCACTTTAATATTTAATAAAAAATATTCATATATATATATTTTTCAGACTTTGGTACTTGTTGCTGTATTTTTTCTTTTTCTTTTTCTTTTTCTTAAATCTCCCGTCCTGATGAAACCTTCTAATAAAGGTGAAACGTATATGGATATCTAATTAGTATTTTGGTTTTCCTTATTTCATTTTCCATTACGTCGGAACATTTTTCCATTCTATATCATATATATATATATATATATATATATATATATATATATATATATATATATATATATATGGACAGACCAAACAATGAAATTGCAAATAATTTGTTATTTTAACCAAAAATAAAATGAATTTTACTCCAGATTGAAATATACATCCATTAAATATCAGAGAATTATCCGATCTTAATGAAATTTTCAGTATTAATGCGTAAATGAATGTTTATATTTTATTTTAAAAACTTTTAGACGTTTTAGGTCAAGTAAATTACTTTACCCCTCTTTCATTTCAATGACGAAATACGTTTTATTATGCCCATAGTCGAAACTCAGTGACCATCTTTACAAAGAGACAACATCATGAAAATGCAAAGGAAAAATTTTAAAAAGGCATCTCTCTGTAAAAAATGATACTCAAAATTCGGAAAATTGAATGTAAAAAAAAATTAAATGTCTTGAGAGCTTTAAAGACTAGCTACCTTTTAAAAAATTAAGCAGGATTATTCATTTTTTGATTAAAAAAAACAACAAATTATATTCATTTTCATTGCTCGTCCCTAGATATATCACAGGTTGGGAATTTTCGAATGAAATCAAAGTGGAACAAATAGTGATTGTGCCCCATTGGGTCACGGGTATTCGAGTACTATATACAGTTCAAGATTTATCATACTATAGAGTTTAGGATTTGCCTAACTATTCGTTGAAATCATTTCTTTCAATTATCATATAATCAGATTTATTAGGAGTTACCTCCCTTGCATTTCAATATAATGTTACATACCATCCAAATGTGTTTTTGAATTTAAAAAATATATAATAATAATAAATTTTAAAAGTCTTGGTACTTATGCATTATGGCAACGAACAAAACTTCCTTCCTTATTTCTGGAAGAGTGAATCGAAAGGGGAGATAATTTTAATTTCAAACTGTCTTAATTCTTTTCTTAATTTTCTCGAAAATGGATATCAATGCTTCAAGACATTCTATATCCAACTAGAGATAAGGCAAAGTTAGTAGATTTTTTGCAATTGCACCCAGTGTAAAACATTTTGTGGTAAAAATCTAGTATAGCGGCCGTGCTGTGCGGGCCGTGCGCAAAATTTCTATCGGGCTCGTTTAGCGCTTCAATCTGCTCGCTCGCGCAAATATGATAAAAACGAACCCGTGTTGATGAAAAGGAACTGTAATAAAAACGAACCCGTGTTATTGAAAAGGAAAATGTTAAAGCTAAAACAAAAAGTGGTTATTTTTAACAAGCTATCGCGCTAAATAAAAACACACGTGTTAAAACTAAAACAAAAAGTCCGGATAATGTGAAAACCGCTGTAAATAAAAAAACCATAAATCGTCGCAACTCGCTCAAAATAAAGTGGTTATTTTTAACAATAGGGATTTTTCGTTTTTGTGTTTATTCTTCACTTTTAGCGTTGCGACGTGTTTCCGTTTTTATTTGTTTATTTCCCCTATTGTTAAAAATAACCACTTCATTTTGAGCGAGTTGCGATGATTTTTTAAATTTTTTATTTACAGCTGTTTTCAACCACTTCATTTTGAGCGCGCTCAAAATGAAGTGGTTGAAAACAGCTGTAAATAAAAAATTTAAAAAATCATCGGGGTATCTTTCAGAATGATCAGTACAGTCGCGGACGGGGTCCAAATAACTAACGAGAACGGGGTTATAAAAATAAATATGCAACAAGTGAGTTTAACCTACGTCGAGAAGAGATATTTGTCTACTTACCTATGATATTTGTTTGTATTTTTACGTACTATAAATGGGGTTTTATTAGATGTAAAAAAAATTTCTTGTTCATTTTTTACTCGTTTTCTTTAGACAATATGGCGTCTTACGAGCAAGCGCCATTTTTTTTTTTTTTTTGCAAGTTCGCGTGATAAAACTATTGATTTCTACTAAATAACAGTTGGAACGGTTTAAAAATACAAACAAATATCACAGGTCAGTTTTAAATTAACTTTTATCGACGACAGTTACTTTTATTTGTTGTATATTTGTTTTTTTGAGCGTTTTCAGCGTACTGATCATTCTGAAAGGTACCCTGTTTTTTTTTTATTTACAGCGGTTTTCACATTATCCGGACTTTTTGTTTTAGTTTTAACACGTGTGTTTTTATTTAGCGCGATAGCTTGTTAAAAATAACCACTTTTTGTTTTAGCTTTAACATTTTCCTTTTCATCAACACGGGTTCGTTTTTATCATATTTGCGCGAGCGAGCAGATTGAATTCTGCGCATGTGCAAAACGAGCCCGATAGAAATTTTGCGCACGGCCCGCACAGCACGGCCGTTATACTAGATTTTTACCAACTTTTGATAAGACTGAATAATTACTAAATGTTGTTGATATATGGTTTACAGGCGATGCTTTACAATAGTTAACAGTAAAAAAGGGTGAAAAGAACAAATGGGCAACAAGCAGCAAGAAAAGTTACTTTTCTACCTACCTGGATAATTTTTTTTTTGTTTTGTTTTAAAGTATTTTAAATCGTTTTTTTTTATTTCAATCAAAACGTTCGGTAAAATATGTTACGTTAAAATGAGAAAAAAAAATGGCTGACATGCGTTAACCGACTGAGTTCGAAGTGTGATAATTTTATTTTTTTTTGGTACTTTTTTCCTCTCAATAGATAGAAAAGTAAATTTTAAGGCATTTGGAACAGGTATTTCTTGACTATTTCTTGAAAATCGAGTTAACAGGAAAAAAGGGTCTTTGGCAAATTTCGGATCTGTCGGTGGCCATAAAAAAAAAAAAGTAAAATCCATCGTGCCTCTGGTAACATTTATTTGTTGCCTATTTGTTTCTTTCACCCCTTTTTTTTTTGGTGATGGTTTACAATAGTTAATATTGTAAACCATCACAAAATCTTATATTAAAAAAAAAAATGGAGGTAGTGAATTTATTCCAAAGACCGATGTTGGAAAATCCATCTAAAGTGTTACATAACTGGAATACTTTTTATTTTAAAGATTTAAAGAAAATTTTAAAATGCCGACTCATATTATTAAAATTTTCAGGAATTATTATTGCTTTGCTCCCACCCCACTCCAAAAAAACCAGCACATTTTATTCTGCGGAGTAATTTTGTGACAATATTAATATTTTTGCAGTAATAAACAGACAGATAGATAGATAGAGGGTTGAAATTATTGAGAAGTTCAAGGGAGGTAACTCCTGATAAATTTGATCATACGTAAGAAATGATTTTAACGAATCCTGAGCTCTCAAAAATCCTTAGTAATTTTGAACTTTCTTGACTGGAGAAATTTCGTTTCGGTTAATTTAGGTTTTTATATAACTTATTCCTATGGTCTTACCTTATTTTCTTTACATTATAAAAATAAGACCAAGATGTTTTCGTTTTGTACATTTGTAACCCTTTACTGCCCCCCCCCCATGTGATTCTACTTTTTTAGGCGATTATTTTATCTTATTGGTCTAGAATTTAGCGTGAGTGATCATTTTCGTGTATAAATTTAATGTAAAATGATCTCCCATTTTTCCAGCCATTCGAGCTTTTAGGACAGTTTTTTAAAATTTTTTTAATGGAAATCGCTCCAGACAAGGCATGAAGCCACTTGATGCAAGGAGCTAACAAGAACAAATATGATTATTGCAAAGACAGGAGATGCCTATTGGCCTTTGTCTCGAAAAGACCAAGGTTATAGGTAGGAGGAAAACAGTCAGCAGGAAGAGAGTTCCACAAGCATGCAGTTCTTGGAAAGAAGCTATAGTTAACAAAATCTTTTTAACACTAACCCTAAGTCTGAGTGACTGGCAGTTAAAGTTAGGTTTAGGATTAGTTTAGAAGACTATAACGAATGCTTTAAAAATAAATTGGGGAAAAAGAATGTTTTGAAAAAAACATTATTTAAATAAATAGGAATAAAAAATAATATTGGCTATGAAAGACTTTAGAATATCTAAACGAGTTAATAAAAAATTGATTTAACACCAGTAAAAGGAGGCAATACAAAATGAAGAATAGCCGAAACGAAATATTCCAGTCAAGAAAGTTCAATAGCACCAAAAACTCTCTGGTTAACCTATTTAAAAAGAAAAATACATAATAAACAAAATGGAGACATCAGGAAATTAATAAACATGAAATTAATAAACATGAGATTAATAAACATGAGATTAATAAACATGAAATTAATAAAACAGGAAATTAATAAACAAAATGGAGACATCAGAAAATTAATAAACATGAAATTAATAAACATGAAATTAATAAACAAAATGGAGACATCAGGAAATTGAAATTTATATTAATATCAATAAAACCAAAACTGTTTCAATTTGTTTAACTTTTTAAAAAACTCTTTTGATTTAAATTACGCAAATATTTTGTTTCAGTATTTTTTAGATGAAAATTGATAATTTGTATTATTTAGATTATTCGGACTACTATTCTCATCTTGGTTGTCACTTTCATAACGTTTCGGCTGATATAACCTCCGACCTTCTTTAGGTGAATATTATCCATCAAGAAGTGTTAATCATTATATTATTCTTAGTTATTATCACCTGTAGTAAGGATTGAAGTTTACTTAGAACTGATTGCTCATCAATTTAACATTTAACATTTACCTGTCACACCACCAATTCATGCGGACAATTCTAGTATGAATTTTGGGTGGTTTACACCTAAACTAGATGTGTTGTATTACTACTTATTTGGAAAGAATATGATCTAAGGTTAAGATCAGATTCTAACTCTGCCTGATGAGATCTCAGCTATAATAGCTGTTGATCGATAACATTGACATGCCAGTGTCGCAGATTTTGTACATGTCTGTGTAAATAAAAATAATCATATATATATATATATATATATATATATATATATATATATATATACAGGGCGTTACGGAGCCCTCCAAAAAGGAGCACGCTCCAGGAGCACGCTCCTTTTTGCTGGAGCGAAGGAGAAGAGGGCTCATTTTATATTCAGCAGGAGTGGAGCGGGAGCAACTCCATTTGGGACTAAGGAGCGGTGATTTTAGCGCTCCTCGCTCCAAAATTATTTGATATTTTTTTCTTTTAAACAATAGTATTTTATTCAGCAATATAAAGGAAAAGAAAAAAATGTCTCAGAGTTTACTCTGAGTTATTTTTAAAAATTATATCTGGTAAATGTATATGAGATAGGGAGAGGGAGAGGGAGGGAGAGACAGGGAGAAAGGAGAATATTTGAAGTACTCAGATTTTTACATCTATGTTTTAAATTTTTGATGGGACATTTTCTTAAGGCAGAAGACAGACAATTTGTCACCAAATGTCTTTAAAGGCGCCAGTAAGTCTATAGACGCCTTTGAAGTTATTTTCTTATAGATTTGAATTTTTTTTCTTTATGACAACGGGTTTTATTGTGATTGAATAAATAAGCCAATTTTTCTTTTAATTCGTGTTTTTAAATAAAGAATTTTAGGTTCAATTATACTATAGGGGCTGTTGGATTTTCTCGCCCATTTCGCTCTGCATTCACCCAAATATTCGATAAAATCGATTTTTGGGGTCAAATGGTACATTTTGTCCTGACAAAAAATTCTTATTTATTTTTTAGCATATATCAAATTGAATTGTTATGCCGCATTTTTACCCGCTGTTGATGTTCTTTTTATGTTTGCTTTTAAATTCGTTAAATTCCGTTAAAACTTGCTTTTGTAAATAGAATGTTCAAAGTTTTTTTTTGTGTGTAATAAAATGTGAAAGCAGTAAAAATATCTTTAGTCCAAGGAAAAAATATATTTAGTCCAAGGAAAAAAAACAATAAAAACCAACATGGCCGCCAGCGATTAAAACCTGGAATTAAAGTTAGATTCTCAACATTTTAAAAAGTAAATGAGAATTTTATTTCAGGACCAAAAATACAATTAACACGAGCAATCAGTTTCATCCTACATTTGGGCGAAAACCAAGCAAAATGAGCAAAAGAAAACAGCGGTCCCTATTCTACAATTAAACCGATGTTTAAACTTAATTAAATTAAAGAAAATATCTTAAATTTTAATTTTAAAAAGCAAATAATTAGATTTTCTGACAAATTTCGTGTTTTTTTAGAACCGAAAGTAGATTAGATATCTTTCTTTATCTTAAAAAATCTATTATCGAATATTAAAATTGTAAACAGTTTGCTTTTGTTAGAGATTTCAAATATAGATGTTTTCACCTTTTTTTTTTAATTTTTCATTTTAATAAATGTTTTTCCCGACCTAGGAAAACTTGCTCCAGTTAATTTTTTTTTTTGATTTGACCCGATATTTTTTCAACTCCCAAGGTTTAGGCCAGATATTTTGTATGAAATTTTAAGACATTAAATGGATCTCTGAATTGTTTATTGACAATTTATTGATATTTTGGGGGCAACTTATGAAAAATATTTTTTTTATTCAATCCTTAAAAAATAAACTTCATTGGGTTTTTTTTCGACCCAAATTGTACTATAGAAAAAAATGGATGAATCGATTTGTTTGAAAGAACTTGCGCGTTTCTCTGTTATAAATAATAATATACATTATACGATATAGTTACGTTCGTAAAACAAACAAATATTAAACAACAATATGACGAGTAATGTTGCCCTGGCTGTCTCTCCTTTTCCAGAGAAATGTTTTCTTTAAAAAGAAAATAATCACTAATAATGTTTAAAAGTAAAACTTTATATACTTAAAACAAAAGAAAAAATATCGGGTCAAATTTTCCTTTCCTGAAAAAATAGGTTGTTAATGTAATGAAAATTAAAATTGTTTTAAAATGCTTCAGGGATGTTTCTATTTCTATTTTATACCTCAGGAAACGAAAATTTACGTATAATCTTATACTTCGTCCGACATATTCTCCTATAACTCTCAAAATATTAGCGACATTTTGTTAAATATTATCTTACGGTCTTACACTTAAAGTGACATCCCAACACATATCGATGAGATCCTTTGACGCCCACCCCTATACTTCGACCATTCATTGGCAGAATAGAACGTTTATGAAAGAAGGTACATTTTCATTATGGAGCGCTGAAAAAGAGCCGCTCATTTTTTATAGGAGTTGGAGCAGGAGCGGCTCCTTTTTGAAAATGGGGAGCGTGAGAGGAGCCAGCTCCAATTTTCGGCGTTGGAGCAGGAACGGGAGCAGCTCCAAAAGTAATGGAGCGCGTAAAGCCCTGTATATATATATATATATATATATATATATATATATATATATATATATATATGAGGGAGTAAATACGAAATAACAATTTCAGACAAGATGAAAAATTAGTTTATGGAATAGTGGCTGAGCAAAGAAACAAACACATCATCAAAGTTGGACCAAGATATTTCGGTCGCTTTGTTCGACCATATTCATTTGGTAAAATCGGCTTTATTAAACAGAACTCAACATTTTATTCCTGTTTTGGTATAATGTGTTTGTTTTTTTATCAATGATACTTTCAGTCTAAGGAGTTTGTAAACACTTAGCAGTGCTTTTCTGGCAACAGTTCCATTGTTGGATCCAACACCATCAGAAGTCAACAGAGGAAGACCACATTGCTTTTTCGGCTCCTACCTTCGTTACAGCTTCATGTCATGGTGGAGCCGTTCCTTGATGGAAGCTTTTAAGTTGGTGTTGATGCTGCCAGAAATTTTTGGCAACCCAAATCATAGATCGCTTCCAGCCAAGATCTCATTCAAGCTTCTCCAGCCAAGAGGCATCGTCTCTTTTTAGCCAAATGAAACCTTTTCAGCTGTTTTCTGGAATTCCAGTCAATGAGAATTTCAGTCTACATAATACTAAAATAGCAACATCATGTTATATAGTAATACTAGAAGGAACCCCGTCCCAGGATGAGTAAAATTAATTCTCCAAACAGAACAGTTTTGTACCACTTTTATACACAATTATGAAGATTAAAATCAAGATATAATGCTACTAAACCTTATGGCTATAATTCTTGTTTCAATTTTGATCAACACCAATTACATAATACTGATTCTAAAAAATGGTTAAAATTAAGAGGTCTTAAGAAGAAATCTAAATTCAGAATCTGATGACAATGGATAAAATTTAATGCAAATCTGAAATATTTGAATTTTTAAATGATTGATTGTGCCCATATTATGCTCTCTAAAAACCTTTAAAATGCTCCAAAGAAACTGAAATTTAGGGAATATTTAATAATTGATGTCTTATATATACTGTTAAAATTTCACAAAAATCAGAATGAATTTTTACAAAGGGCTTCAACCCCATTTTTGCTCCCTTTGCATAAAACTAAATTGAACTAAATATAGCCCACATTACTCATCCTTACGCCTAGCAGTTGTGTTCCAAAGGTTAATTAGTTTAGGAGCGAATCTTGTACATACAAATATATAAGCATATACACATACCTAATTTTATATAAATAAATTTACATGAGTCAAAGTCGTTTATGACTTCATTCTTACCTAAGTTATGTATTGGACAGGGAAGATATGTATTTTTTAAATCTGAAAAGCCATTTGCAAGCATATTGAATTCAAGTGACATTATTTTGACAGAAAAGCTGTCTTCTCATTTGAGAGTTCTGTTGCATTACCTGCCCTGTTCTATACAGTTACACATATACTCCCCAGGGGGCGTTTCAGACCTGAATTATCTCTTCTACTGTAATGGTAGGTGGCGCTACAAAATTCCATGATATGAAAGAGCATGCACAGGAAATTCACCCTCTTTCTCTTCCAGTCTTGCCGCTGATGAACACACTTCACCAGCATGTGCATGCTCCACACATACACTTCACGGTATGTAAGACATTTTCCTTAACTTACACACACACACACTTACCCGCACACATCCTTCTCAGAGTTTACTGTACACATTCTCATGGACACAATCTAAAAGAATAAATGATTTTTGCATACATTATCGTGTTGTTTCTTTATTTTATTTCTAAATAAATGCTTTTGTTTGAACATGTATTAGAGGAGCCAGCGCTGCCCAAGCGTCAGTCAATTACCCTCAAATAATGATTAGTGTAGTTGTCAGAACCGGCTGCAATTCGAGTTCTTATCAGCCGAACAGTATAACACAAAATAAAGTGTGCATGCACAACCTAAATGCCTGTGTATCAATCAGTGTAGCATATGAAGTAAGTGTGTAAATATTTAGAAATTAATTCGTATATTTTGTAAATGATTAGTTTGTAAATAATAGATTCTACTTCACCAATATCACTGATCTCAGACAGAGCTACCATTGGGGAAATAACACTGCTATATCTTGCCATACTAGCAGGTAATACCATCCCAAACCTGGGTGAAGTAATGGTAACGAAAGGGTTATTCAACACTCCCCAAAGCTCCCAAATTGGGGCCTCACTACCGGATCTATTTTATGGCCAGAGCCAGGACCCCCAGAAAGAATGGAACCGCAACGACTATGAAGAAAATGGGGTGCAATTTTAGTATAAGCTCCATGCAGATAATTATTTTCATGTAAAAGCATTATTTTGTACTTACTCAGTCATAGTTTCTCTCTCACGGCACGAAAAAGAATTTAAAAATATCAAGCAGAACTTTAATTAGAACGATTTTTCCATTTCGATGTACAACCTGTATTCGCTGACATTTTGGGTGTGAGCCGACATTTTGGGTGTCAGCGACACTTATCTGCCCTTAGTTAGCTATTCCATCAACCGGCCACTCCTAAAATGTCAGCGAGTCGACGTTTCATATCGCCCTTATGGAAATGGAAAAATCGTTCTAATTAAAGTTCTGCTTGATATTTTTAAATTCTTTTTCGTGCCGTGAGAGAGAAACTATGACTGAGTAAGTACAAAATAATGCTTTTACATGAAAATAATTATCTGCATGGAGCTTATACTAAAATTGCACCGAAAATGGCTGTATTCTCGACTCTGTGAAGAAATGAGGAATCATGGAAAACCCACGCTAACATTCAGAGATACAGTGAGAAATAACTTGAAATGGAGGAATATCAACATTGGCAGGACTGAAAAAGGTTTGAAACTTGACCAGGAAACCGTTTACTTCAATGGGATTGTTAAAGCTCAATTTCACTGGATTAATATGAAAATAATAATCGACTTGTTGCCTCAGTCAAATAATGATGCGGATCACAAATCACTGGTCGTTTTCTCTCACTTCTCTCCTTTCCCCTCTTTTCTTTAACACACTATTTATTTCTAAAATATTAGAATAATGTCATAGTTTGCTTCAAGAATTGTGCATAGTGTGTAAAACGTTGAATTTTAAAGCCGATGACAATGCAGTTTGGTTGCTAACACCATTGGATACGAGACAAGGTAAACATCAAATTACAATATTTGAAGAATTCAATAATTTTCAATTAAATATTTATTTACCAACGTAATGCGTCAAACCAGGATAGTATGGATAGTGTCCCATTCTTTAAATTTTCGAGGTAAACTTCCTTTTCAGAAAGAAATTACCACTTAATCAGAGTGTGTTTTCACCAGGAAGTCGGGAAATCATGGGATGTCCATTGCAATAGTTTCGATAAAATATTTTGCAAGAAAATAAATAGAAAATGTGGCACAAGGTCGAAACGGGGGCGGGGGAGAGAGAGATCAGTTAATACTAACTATTGCTGACTAATCACGTGACTAAATCCAAATCGTCATTTTTGAAACATATTTACCGTGAAATTTTCTTATACTTAAATTTCAGATGTTGGGCAATGAAATTAGTTTACATGAGACTTCTAACTGTCTACATCGCTAGATTTAAGTGGGTCAGCTATTAACTAGTTGACATAATGACATGACATAGCTCTATTTATTATTGAGCACTATTATATAAACACAGTAATGATTCTCCGGATTGTTACTGTGTTGATACAAACTTTCCTGGATTACTATATATATATATATATATATATATATATATATACTAACAAAAATTACCCGTCTTCCGGGCGGCAATTACTTCTTTACAGAAACCAAAGAAATACTTTTCATTTGACATTTTGGTAATTTAGAGAAAAATAACAAAATTATGATTGTCGTAGTGTTATTTGAAATATTCCAATGTGGGGGAAATATACTGTGCATGAACATCGTCAAAGTATGTTTTTAGGAAAAAAACAACAAAAAGGTTAATTGATATGGTCTTTAAAATTTTCAACGTCGATAAATTTTATTTTATTTCAGCATAAAAATTAAAATAAATTCCCCATTAAAACTTGTTATATAATGAAATGAATAAACATAAGCGTGTAACATTAATTGGTTAAATAAAACTATTTATATTAATTTTCGCCTTTATTATAAAAGACAGAAGAATACTTAAGTAATATTAAAGAAAAATACTTTTTTTGTAATTTAGAAAGATTAGAGGAGGTGTCGGTTTCTATAAAAAATGTTTAAGTCGTCATCATCATCATCATCATCATCATCATCATCATCATCATCACTACCAACATCTTAACTCTTTGTTTTTTGACTCGGAGCAAAATGTAGTATCTGTACTGAATCTGCACTTAGTTTTTATATTCTGTTAGTGAAGGAGAACTCCCTTTAGACCGAAGCAATTGAAATTTTTGTTTCAATTCAGAGTGCCCATTTTGGGGAGCGTTAAATATTGACATTGTGCCTTACGTGGGAGGAAGTGAATAAGAACAACAACGGCGAGTGTAAAATGCAATAAATTGGGCAATTTTGGGCATTTTTGATCCCCCTTTTGACCCCTGGGGGAGCGAACCAGCATTTTTCTGAGGTCAAGGATGCTCATTTTATATCCAGAACAATTGCCTCTACATTTTGGCCAAGTTTCAGAAAAATTGAATGGATGGATCAAACGTTATGGGAGAAAAGGGTTATTTTTTGCCAATTTGTTTTTTTTTTACCCCCTGGGGGCGCGAACCAGATTTTTTCCAAGGTCAGTGATACTTATTTTCTATTAGGAACAATTACCTCCACATTCTGGCCAAATTTCAGAGAAATTGAATGGATGGATGAAAAGTTATGGGACAAAAAATGTCATTTTTTGCCATTTCGGGGCCTTTTGACCCCCTGGGGGGCTAACCAGATTTTTTTTCAAAAATTGGAGAATGTCACTTTCTAACCTGACAAAAGTTACAACTTCATGCAAAATTTCAGAGAAATTCAATGGATGGTTGCGGAGAAAAATCCGGACGGACGGAAATGCTTCAAAACATAGGTCCCCCGATTTTATAAATCGGGGGACCAATAAATATGCAAATGAGAGGCTGAGAGGATGATATCATGATGAACGAACTACATACACTGACCCCCCCCCCCAAGGAGGGGTTAATGCCTGAGAGGATGATATTATGACAACAGAATAGATAGTACACAACTCCCCCCACACACAAAACTGGTAATCATGAGATGGTATCGTGAGGAACTAATGTATACTGTACAGCCTTCCCCTTGAAGAGGAGGTAATGCCTGAGAGGAATGTATCATGATGAATGAAAATATACTACAGAGAATTAAATAAGCATAAACGGTTTTAATGTCAATATAGTTAGAATAGGTAGAAAAACTTTTGCATTTATTTATTTAGATAACATTAAAAATCATGGCAACGCCTAAATTAAAATTGGCTGGAAAAATATAATCGCCATCTTTATAAACAAAGATGAATCTGCTGGCTAAGGAAGAACGATAACTTCAATAATTTTCTAGTTAAAAAATGCATGTTTATTATGAACTTCAGTTATCGGTCTTCCTTAGCTAGTATTATGGTGAACGCCCCCCCCCCTCTTAAAAGATATTCTGACTAAATCGAGTCTTGTTTTTTTTTTTAAATTCTAAGAGGATTCCCCCTACACACCCTTAAAAACGGATGAGGTAATCCTGGGAGGACAGTCTTATGACAACAGAACCAATACTACACTACACCTCCCATTAAAAAATATTCCAATTTTTTAAATTTTTTTTGTTTGTTTTTTAATTTAAAAATGCCTAGTCACAAAAAACTATTTTTTATGGTTCTGTGGCCTTTTGGCTAAGATAAAAGTGTAGTATCTGTTCTCAAACATCTCAGCGATATTTTCCGGATGGTTAACGCCTTCTGAGCTTGAAACCAATGGTACTGA
Organism: Sepiola atlantica; assembly: GCA_963556195.1. Classification (NCBI taxonomy): domain Eukaryota; kingdom Metazoa; phylum Mollusca; class Cephalopoda; order Sepiida; family Sepiolidae; genus Sepiola; species Sepiola atlantica. The sequence goes on from OY744529.1 coordinate 72,529,361, forward strand.
TGTTGTACCAAAAATAAATAAATATTACGCTCTTAATTTTGATTTCTCAATTAATCGAGCACCCTGCTGGGATTTTTCCTACTATCTTAAAAAAGAAGTTATATATATCGGTCTGTGGCTTTCATGGTGTGTGTTGGCTGCTGCGCTGTCTGATTGTGGAAATAATTATATATCATCTCACATTAAAAATCTAATATATATATATATATATATATATATATATATATATAGATATATGGAAAATGAAAAAGGAAAGCCAAAAAACTATATTATTTATGTGTTCATCAATATTCATATATATATATATATATATATATAGAGAGAGAGAGAGAGAGAGAGAGAAAGAGAGAGAGAGAAAGAGAGAAAGAGAGAAAGAGAGAATGAAAGTGGGCAGAGAGAATGAGAGAGAGAGCAACTTCTGAAATGCTTATTAGATTTTTAGAGAAGGTTGCGGCTACCAATATTAACATATAAGATAACAACTTACTCTTGAGTCTCACTCTTGTCCCACGTAGGAGAGTATAAACTCACTGTGTTAAGATCTTCAGCTAATCCATCAGCAGCGCCGCTGCAATTCATCCACTCATTTACATAGTTCATGCTCCGACCAGGAGACACTGCCATAGGGGACGGAGGGTGACCAGGACATGAACTGATATGTGGACGGTGGACGAACTGCGATGGAATACATGAGGGGTTACTGTAGTCTCTGCATGCGCTGTTAGCCAGCAGGTTTTCCGGATGATGTAAGTTTGGATAGCTGTCATGATCTTTGGTTAAAGAGACGGTGTCACTAAGTTTATCATAAATGATTTCGTCCCTTCCTAAGTTATGCATTGAATGGGAAAGGTAGTCATCGTGAAGTCGAAGCATGTTGTTATTATTGTGGACGCAGTTAAATTGGATACAGGAGCACATCATCGGGTTTGAAGATACAAGCGGGGTTTGCTCCGCCGTGTTCCATCTGCTTATTCCAGAGAGCTTGCCCCTCGAATCCATGAGGGATGCTTTTCGAGTCTTAGTCCTTGCCGTTCGAGGAGGATGTTGATGATGATGGTGCTTATGCGGAAGACTGGCAGTTGTTCTAGGCATGACCCCGCTGGCACTTCTACTCGAAAGACTATTAAATCTTGGTCGATGATGCCGTGTCTCTTGCAAAGACATCAGATAAGTACTGTCCGTGGAAGTGTCAGTCGGGGACTGCAGATGAAGCATTGATAAGAGGCTTTGAACTATATTCACCTTCTCATCATTAGGAAGCTGGCTTGACGTAACCTTCTTGATCTCTTTGATGATCGTCCCGTTTGAATTCTTACCTTTCCTCAACCAATTTACTGGAAGGACATATTCCTTTTCCGCCTGGAACAAACCTTGATCCTCATCTTCGAATTCGTTGTAAGTACTTGGAAAATGCCTTGGCTGAGGAAATGAAGGTAAGGAAGCTTTCTTGGATTTCTTCAATGGCTGGTTTCGTCCGTGTTTCCGATCTTTACGGAGTTTCGTACCGGTCGATTTCATATGTTTAACATTTGTTTGTTGCGAGGGGATCGGAGCAGTTGATTGAGGCTGGATGCTTCGCTTCTTGATTTCTTCAACTTGCTGAAGAAAAGATGAAGTTTGAAGATCACTATCACATGAAAGGGAAACAAAATATTCTTTATCGTTGTCCGATAATTTCTGGTTGTTGATTTCCGATGAATTATTCTGAGCATTCGATAGACCATTTACTTCTTCTTGTGACGAAACCAGCAGCGGATTTTCATGGTTTTCTTCGTGATATCGTCTGGGAGACATGCTTCTTCGGCGTGGCGGACTTTCATCACTTTCTTCGGCTTTCTCTTCCTCTTCCTCTTCCCTGGAAAATTGCAGGATCTCAGAAGGTTGTTTTTGCACCTGTGGGAAACTACTGTTCAACGTTAAATAATAACTGACTATGTTGTCTTCCCCTGCAATTAAAGTATCTTTCCATTGCATGGCTTTCTGAAGTTGATGTCTACGGAACAAGCTTTTCTGAAGTACAGCCGTCAGTAGTTGAATTCTGCAAAAGACAAAAGATAGAACAAAAAATAAACAGTAAAGATTAAAAATGAAAAATAATTTATTGATTTAGCAGTAAAAATATGATGTCTTTTTTATCAATAATTCTTTAAAATATAATTTTAAAAGATAATCTAAAAAAAGCAGTTAATTCTTAAACCAATCAAATTGAAGTTGTCAGTTTATATGAGAACCATTATAGCTTGTTTTCTTTATTCTGTAGTTTCTTTTCTTCAACAATCATAAGAAACTTTTTCAACCACCGATTGCCATGGCTAATAGCACCCTACCTGAGAGTTCATCATTCAAACTACCATTCCCAGATAACATGAATTGGAACAAATACATAGAAAACACTGCCAAGGCTGCTGCAAGGAAGGTGGGCTCCCTCTACCGAGCTAGTAAACTTCTCACACCTGCCAGTATCCTATATCTCTACAAAGCCACCATTCGCCCATGCATGGAGTATTGTTGTCACATCTTGGCTAGTGCACCAACCACTAGCCTCTCCCTCCTGGACAAGGTTAAAAAAAGAGTTGCTAATCTAATAGGTCCTATACTATCTGACAAACTCCAGCCTCTGTCCCATCGCCGCAATGTTGCATCCCTGTGATTGTTTTACAAGTATCTTTTTTATAAAAATAGCTCCAGACAAGGCATGACGCCACTTGATGTAAGGAGCTAAAAGAAAAAAATACTACTTCAAGGTTAAAAACTAGCCAACGATAAGTGTTAGATGGATAGATTCCGACCCAGAAAACAACAATTCTTTCCCCTTTGTCAGAAACATTGCTCATGGAATGTGAGGACTAAAGGACAAAGTAAGGGAAACAAGAGTTACAAGGCTGCCGAAAGTATACCCAAGATTCACTTTCTACTCTCTCTAGAATGCACTCCAACAAATGTGCTGCACTGGTGCCCCCTCTAGGTAAATACCTCCAACCAACCTGTCAGTCAGCAAGATCCCACCCTTTACTGTAGAGGTCCCCAGATGCTGGAGGGCTTTCTACTCTAATAGCTTTTTTCCTCGAACTGCTAGCCTTTGTAATTCCCTTCCTGACGGTACTAACATGCAGAAGTTTTAATGTAATGTGAACAAGCATCTCGCTGAACAACTCCCCAGTTAGGATGCCACTAATTCACAGTCGCCCCTTACGTATTGTGCCTTGTTTGAGGTGAACAAAAGTAAAAAAAAAAATTTTTTTAATTTTTTTTATGTAGTTATAAATATATTAAACAAGTTCAAATATATTCATAAAATGAAGTAAAAACAAATATTTTTTTAAAAAGTGGTCAATACAAGGTAGAACTTTATAAATATTTATTATGTAAACATTTAAATCGACCTACACAAATACAATTACGTTTCGGCACTCTTGTGTTTCATCAGGGTTTAGATGATAATGAAAATAAAATCTCATCCCCTTCCTCTAGATTTAACCGCATTAAGGAGATAAGATGAGCTGTCTGACCGAATTTCATCAGAGAAGGCATGTCTTTAGTAAAAATTGTGGTCTAGTGGTTGGGATTCTGGTGTAATGGTTAGAATTTTGGTCTAGCAGTTAGGATTCTGATCTGGAGGTTGGTATTCTGGTTCAGTGGATGCGATTTTTGTACAGCAGTTTGTATTCTGATCTAATGGTTAGGATTCTAGTTTAGTGGTTGTGATTTTCTTCTGATGTTTGGGATTCTGGTCTAGTGGATAGAACTCTTGTTTACTGGTTTTGATTCTGTCTTCTCATTAAAGCATAGAATAAAAATTTGAAATTAAAATTTTTTGAACAGTCTAACTTCTTTGATGAAATCTAAAATTTTTGTCGGATTTGTGTCTTTAAACAGGTCCTTTAGATTTTTCGGCTTTGTTACAGATCCTGACAATCTATTAATATGTTTGACTGTATAAGATTCTTGATTCTTTGGGGATGGCACAGTGGCTTAGTTGGTATCGACGCGGACTGAGAACCTGGGTGTTCCAGGTTCAAATCCAAGTCATTCCACTGAAAACGCTTCCATCAAAACCCACATGACACTTGTGTCTAATCTCCTGGAGGGGGGATGAATAGAAATCACATTAACACTTGTCAACGGGTGGCCTTGGCCTTGATAAAGTGGTGGTTTCTGTTTTTTAAAAAAAAAAAAAGAAAGATTCTTGACATGATATACACATTGGAGACTCTTCATCTCCCAATAAATGTTTGTGAGTAATATATGTATGTCCTATACAGAGTCTGGCTACTACAACCTCTTCTCTTCTTGCCTTTCTGTAGCCTAAGGGCAACTCATCCATAGTTGGCCAAATCTTGTGTAATTCTGCCAGAGGTAGTGACCATGTCTATCAAGTCCAGGTTTAAAGTCACCTTAGACAAAAAGTTAGATAACACATAGACGTACACATCTTTTAACTGTCCTTTTACATGGCTTGTGCACTTTGCTATTTTTGCCAATGAATTTTATTTTATTTGAAGACCACGGCCACATAACTGCAGCTGCTAACCTCTACTTTGCGGGCCGTAACTGATAGACTAAAATTGAAATGGTTTTGAATAAATATTTTTTTATAATTGGTGTGAGTTATAAATATATCTTGTCCCACCGTTATATGTCTTAATTTACTTCAGTTTATGTCCATCCGTTACACCTCTGCATTGTATTGCCTTCTATGACCTTTATATATACACACTATGACCTTTATATATACACACTAAACAATGCTTCAAGCAAACTACATGAACCTCTTCTTAAATATATCTAATGGAAATAAAATTCTTTATTTTTATCCGATCTGTCATCGCTGATAATAATACTACACCAGTAGTGACAATGCGGCCGTAGACAGAGATTATAAAATACAGATCGAAATAAGTAACACCGAGACATGCGTTCATAAATGTGTTGGATAGCAAAACAGAAACAACAGTAAGTTTTGAGGAAAAGCCAGCAGAAGCAGAAGTAGGAACGAATTAATTTTACTCATCCTGGAATGGATAATCTTTTAGATGAGAGTATATATATATATATATATATATATATATATATATATATATATATATATATGTAAATTATAACTAAAAGGTAAACTTTTAGAGAGTTGGACCTATTGTGAAATAAGGAAAGCTCAATATACTGGATAGAGCAAAAATATGGTACGTCAATGAAAATTAATAAGACCTGCAAATGGAAGCAAATCAATATCTTCAGTTGTTCAAAACAAGGAGCAGTTTAGTTAATAAAAAAACATTTATTTTTCTTCTCTTTCATTCCTTAAACCAGGCTTTTCAAAGATTAAAATCTTATCATCAGAGGAAAAATTATGATTGATAAGTTGACAGGATAGGACTGTCAAAGTTTCAAATTTGAAAGAGTTTTTTAAAGATTTTTGTAAAGATTTTAATCTTTGAAAAGCCTGGTTTAAGGAATGAAAGAGAAGAAAAATAAATGTTTTTATTAACTAAACTGCTCCTTGTTTTGAACAACTGAAGATATCGATTTGCTTCCATTTGCAGGTCTTATTAATTTTCATTGACGTACCATATATATATATATATATATATATATATATATATATATATATATATATATATATAAGTCATCCACAAACAGACAGTTTCGCTGTATTACAGCTCTTCAGTGTTGCTAGAAAAGCAAGTGCCTCAAGCCGGGATTGAAACTTGACCGTCTAGTAAGCAAAATCTCAATGTAAACATTGTCAAGTGCCTGAGAGCTCCAATTGTTTACACAATAGGCAATGCCTTATAAACTGGTGGCAGTTGGCTATTTCAGTTACAAGAGAGCTCAACACAAGAAGTGGGGCATATATTAGTCATTCACAGACAGACTGTTTCGCTGTATCACAGCTCTTCAACGTTGCTAGACAAGTAAATATATAACATTGTCACTTTTAATTTTGTGGGTTAGTGTTCAGAAGAAATGGAGAAGCGTACAAGATTATTAGGGCTGTATAATGCGAATATTTTATATCCGTATTTTTACGTTTTTCTAGCAACCACATGTTTCGGTTTCTTTCCAAGACAGATAGTCGCCATTTTGTGTGGTATGTTTTCTTGAGTATGCACACGAGGTCAGAATAAAGAGTTTGAATGCCTACTGGACAGCATCCTCGAGTGTCTTTAGTCTCTCTGTACAGGGGTTTGTCAGGATATCCTGACATGAGGATACTTCTCCCTACAAGTAAACCCTGACCAAATATTTAAAATAACATAGTATTCAAAGCCCAAATAAAATCCCCTCAGCACACCTATACACTGGCTCATACAAGGAAGGTGCACCTTTTTCTAGTGATACCGCCTCAAGTAACAGCACTAAGCTAGATACTCCACCAGACCAGATGAATTCTTGTCCTGAAATTCGGCTAAATTAAGAAAAGACCACAAGAAAGAAAAACTATAACATAGTTATATGGTTAATTGGAGAGAATGGAAGTAATATTATCTACGGTGTTACTAACTCAAGCTTTGAGAGGTAAGGAGAATTTTAAATGAACGTCCGGATATCTATGTATCTCATAAAGTAATTAAGTGTTAGCCCCTAATTTCTGAGAACTTACTGAAGTAAAATGAAAAAAAAAGAAAGAAAAAGGACAATAATCAGGAAACAGTTGGATTTACGACACATGATACATAAAATGAGTGAAAACCACAGACGTAATTATTAAAAGTAAGGCTACATTAATGTCCCAATATAATTGAAATACATGTGTTGCCGGGGGTCATAGAAGAGAGATATGCATGTGCAATAGATAAGTAAATATTGCTTACACTTAATTGATGATTTGGTCTGGGAGTCTTGTATGAATACAACCAGAAGAGAGGGAGTCTGAAAACGACTGCGACCTCGGTTAGTGAAAGACACACGAAAATGGTAGCCTGTCAGAGAGCATCTAATGCCTTGGGCGTCTAAGTCCGAAAGAGGATGAATCCGGTTTCTATATCCCCCACGTGGGGGTGAAATTTCTCAGTATAATTCAGGGGAGATAACTTGGGCATGGCCCAAGAGAGATAACTCTCCTAATAATTCTGAGCAAACAGGATTTTCTATAACTGAAAAGAAAGTCTGATTTTTATAAATAAATGCTTGTAAGGCTAGTTGCCCTTACCAAGGTTGGCAAGCCCAGTCTATTCTACTATTTCATGCATAACTGGAGATTGATTTTTATTTTTAGACTGAACAACGAATGACTCTTATATTATACTACTTGCTTCAGAGCTTCTTCATTAGGATGGCATGCCTACTGTGTTTGTAACTTGTAACAACATTCACCTAGTGGGTTCAGCCGGCTCCAAATGTGTTAATCGCATCCTGCGTCAAAAGGCAATACACCCACATCGATTGGCAATTAGTTCTCGGCATACTTCAGTCATTCCCGGTTCCAGCGACGAATATCAACCACTAACTCTATGTCTGCCTCCACTATTTTAATCCATGCGCTGGGGCCAGCAGCTACAATTGGGGCCACAAACTTGCAGAATGTGACCAAACCAGCGAAGTCTCCTTTTCAGAAGAGTCTCCATAATGCCGGTGGTGTTGCATCTTCCACAGATGGTGCTGTTTGAGATTTGGTCAGAGAGACGAATGCGTATGATGTATTGTAGGCAGTACATGTCGAAGACTTTGAGTGTGTGACGATCTTTTTTGCACAGAAGAAATAGTATGCTCAATAAGACATATTCCAAGCAAACCTTCTCTCCAGTGGGATGCAGAGGGGGGAGTGCAACGGGGACGGCGACCTCAGGCATTCAAATTGAAGGGGGGAGGGATCATCTAATCATATTCAAACTATCTCGCTTTCTCATAATATTTCTCAATACTATGACTTATACTCGAGTCTTTGAGACATATAATCAAGGAGGTGTTCCCCGTGCATAATCAGGCCATCACAAGACCTCTACATGCTACTGTTTCTCTCTTCTCTGCATGTACTGAAACATGTGTCAGTGATTTGTTCACGCTTAAAAAGTGACCTACCTGTGTGCCAGAAGAGCAGAATGTCCCCGGGCATCGCAGTCGATGTTGGGTGGGGCTGCTGAATTCAGAATAGCCAAGTGTTCTTTTTTGGGCCCCGGATACCGAGTATGAATTGTGCACACCAGTTTCGGCCAATCTGATGGAATTGGTTCGATTTTAGTTTGCTGGGGTCTGTCAACAGAACCCGACGATGAGGTGGATGATGATGAAGAGGCAGTGGACGGTGGTTCTTGGACACTGTTCAACAGTTTGTTTAGGCTGAATGGTAAGAAATGAAGAACTTTCTGGTACCAGACCAGACACTGAAAAACAATGGAAAATTATGGTAAAGACCGGATTATGACTGGATAAAAATCAGCTCAATGTAAAATATAATCTTATGTATATATCACTAAATAATAATGACCGTGAAAAATAAGAATGTTTGATATTTTTATTTTATTAAGATAAGTAAGTTGAGGGCATGCGTTGCATGGAAAGAAATAATATGAGAATGATACGATGGCTGTGTAATGTGAGTTTTAAAGACAGGCTAAGTTCTGATGACCTTCGAGGAAGATTAAATCTGCACAGTATAGGGAGATGTGTGCAAGAAAAGAGACTTTGTTGGTTTGGTCATGTTGAAAGAATGGATGAGAGTTCTTGGGTTAGTAGATGTAGAACAGTTGATGTAGCAGGTTCAGTCCAAAGGAGAAGGCCACGGAAAACATAGGGGGAATTGACTTGAGAGAAAGAGGGATAAATAAAGACTATACCAGAGATAGATTAGTTTGGAAGTCAATTTTTAAAAGCCATCCAACGCATGCCAGCATGTAAAACAGACGTTAAACCGATGATGATGATGATGATGATGATGATGATGATGATGATGATGATGACGACGACGACGACGACGATGACGACCGACAAGAGACATTTGAAGAAGTCCGAACAAAACAGCGGCTAAAATGTTGCAAAAATAGCAGCAACTAAGATGAAGACAACGGTCCCTATTTACTTGCCTTCCGACGAGAGCAGAGTTAGACACAAGGTTGATTTTTAATGTAAGAAAAATCCAACTCCCGAAAAAAGGGCACTCTGGATTGGGACAAAAATTAAAATTGCCCCAGTCTAGGAGGATTTCTTCTTCACTGACCGATGAGGAAGATGTGTCCAGAACAGAAGACTTTAATGCTATGGCCATGTTGAAAGAATGGCTGAGAGTTCTTGGGTTAGTAGATGTTGAACAGTTGAGGTAGCAGGGTCACTTCACAGGCAAAGGCCAAGGAAAACATGGGAGGAAATGATAAGGATGGATTTGGGAAAAAGGGCGATGAATAAAGATCTGACCAGAGATGGGTTGGTTTGGAAGTCAATTTCGAAAAACCGTGCACCACATGCCAGCATGTAAAACAGACGTTAAGCCGAGTATGATGATGATGATGATGATGATGATGATGATGATGATGATGATGATGATGATGATTATTAATGCATAGGTAGAGAATTCAAATTAATCCTCTGAGCACGCGTAGTGTTGCTAAGAATGGCTGTGTATTACTTTGGCAGAAATACACGTGTAGAAAATAGAAGACGGTAGTAAAGAGACTGTGGTGAACAAAGACGTGACATTTATTAATAGTTTTTTTTACAACAAACCATAAAAATCATAAATATATATAGATTAAACATACAAGTAAATACATTGTTCCCATGCAGATAAAAATGCACACATTATTCCTAAAGGAGTGAAAAAAAAACGTTTAAAGCATGAAGCAAGACTTATAGTCCCCCCCCCCCGTGGCATCTTTTATTGTTAGAGGACGTGACCAAGGAAGGTCCTCTCTAGTCTGCACCCAGTAAGCAAATGAACGAGAGTTATGGTCTTAAGTTTCAACCACGTGTTGGTACGAGAGTTGCCAACTAAAATCTCGTGTTTACGAGATTTTGGAGATATAAGCTTAAGGTGAATAACTCTAGCCTATGAAATAATTTCTCATAAGAGGAGATAACTCAAGTTGTCCCTACAAGCACATATGCGTGTGCCTAGGCGTCTTTTCATTCGTCCATCCGATCATGATGTCACAGATGACAATGAAGGGCAGATAGTACAAGACGTGGCAGGAGGAGTGGAACAGCTAAGAACAAAAGTCTCATAATCTGAAGACTGCGAGTTCAATTCCTGTAAGGAGTAGTACATTTTCATTTTCTTTTCAATCACACCGTAAAATAAATTTCATTAAACAATAACTGAAATGAGACTGGTGATTTAAAGAGTTAATTGTTTGAATGTAAACAAAATTCATTGTGAGATAAAAATGTTCCCTATTTTTTTTTCAATGGATGATTGATTTTTTTCGAAAAATGTAACATTTCCCTCCATTATTTTTGAAGGAACAGGTAGATCTTTAAGCTTGCTTAATCTCCTGCCACCGTTTTAGCTTGAGTCACTGCAGAAATAATGAATAAATAAATAAATTCCCTCCTTCCAACAAACGTTCTCCCATGAAAAAAAAAAAGATTTAAACCGTTTTAATATTATTTCAATTTTCTGGGCTGTTTAATCTTTATCCTAATCCTAATCTTAAGAGAATAACGAAAAAAACAAAAACATTTCTAAATAAAAGAAACAGATTGATTTTTCAAAACAAAAACAATAAAAAAGAACACAAAATTACATTAAGAAATAAATTTTAAAAAACAACGAAAATACGCACACAAAAAGAAAAAAATATATATTGTAATTTTACAAGTTAAAAAAAAATATACTGGGTCATTTTTCAAGAAATATTATTTGTAGTTTAATCAAAATATATATTTCTTAAGTTGTCTTTTTCTTATGGTATTGTGGTGGTTAAAATCTGGTTGGAAATCTTCAAATGCAACAAATGAGATACATTTTAACCATGCAGTGAATGTTGCTTCTAATTTTATCAGTTGTTCGTCTATCTGTGCATATGTCAACCTAAAACTCTGAAACTACCAAAGATACACCCATAAACAATATATATTCTGCTACAGTATCACTTAAGGCAGGTTTTGGTAAAAAAAACAATGCTGTAATATTCATTCAGTTGGTAGTAACTCGGGAGGTGGGAGTAGAAAAATGTATTCATTCATTCAAGAAATTAAAAAATTACTCCATTGTTTCTCGAAAATGTTTGAAAATGACGTCAATTGTTGATTCGTTCTTCCATTCCATGTCAGATCCCATAAGGTTTCTCATCGTCGGCTTAACACTCGCTTTATATGCTGGTATGTGTTGGACAGCTTATAGAAATTGACTTTCTGGTCAGGTCTTTATCCCTCTTTATCTCAAGTCCATCCTTTTCACTTCCTCCCATGTTTTCCTTGCAAACTAAACCTGCTGCTTCAACTGTTCACCATCTACTAACCCAATAGCTCTCATCCATTCTTTAAATGTGGCTACACAATTGAAGTCTCCTGTTCTGCACACATCTACCTATACTGTCCAGATTTAATCTTCCTCTGAGATTATCAGATCTAAACTTGTCTTTAAGACTCACAGTACACATTCATCGTATCATTCTCATATCATTTCTCTCCATGCAATGCATGTCCTCACCCCTTACTGGCCAAGTTTCACTTACGTACATCATCACACTGTGTACACATGTTTGATAGTTTTTTCCCTTGATCGACAGTGGTAACGCTCTGCTGGTTAGTAATGGCAGAGGTTCCCTGAACTTATTCCATCCATCCTAACTCTTACAATCAGACTAGCACCTGCTTCGCCCTGTGCTCCAGTGGTATCACCCAGATAGCAAAACTTCTGAAGAACCTCAGTACTTTCGTCATCCAAATATACCTTCGCTACCTCTGTCCTCATCTGTCTCCATTGTCTGTCATTTCTTTCACTCAAACTGGTTACCTACCAGTACTTCCACTGCACTTCTTGTGTATCCAATGCTTTTATGCTTCTAGCATGACTGATGATCAAGTGCAATGGATTATCTGGTCGCTATCTCGATCTAGGTTGTCTTATAAAAGTATTCAATTTGAGTTACGCATTGCAAATCTTATTCCCTTGATTTAATTGTTAGCAAAAAAATTAATATATATCTTAAATAGTTCTAAATTTAATTTGTTTAATCTGTTTATGTTTAAAAATCTATAATAATAATTGTAAACTATACAGAAAGTTTTATTTCCATTTTTTTTTTCAATTTTCTTATCTTTTTTTTTTTTTTTTTTTTTTTTTTACCGGATGCCAGACATTCACCCCCACAATTTCAGAGACTCCAACCGAAAGATCTTTTTAGGATTCTATCCGTCCCTTTAAGCGCAATTGTTTGTATCTCTCTTGCATTTGGTTCACCGGGTATATTCGCAAGGTAGTTTTTTATAATTCTTTTTCATGAGCCAGGTTGCTCTTATGATTACTGGAATGATGCTAATCTTCCTAAGATTCCAGTTTCTTTTCATGTCGTACATAAGACCTTGGTATTTAGTTATCTTCTCACTCTCAGCTCGGTTTAAGCCAGTATCATTAAGGACACTGACTTCAACTAGGGTTGCTACTTTCCCCCTCTTTTTCCATATCACTATGTCAGGTTTAACAGCTCCATTTTCTAAGGATGTAGCTGTAGGAATTGCATAGTTATGGTGAATGGTTTATGACTTATTTCCAACAGTTCTTTCTGGTATATGTTCCCAGGACTTGCTGCTACATTAGATATTCGATTTTTTACAGATAGTCTAAGTGAGATATTTACACACTCCATTGTATCACATTGTATAATAGCCGTCCCCCAGCAGAATCTTACAACTGGATGTCAGGCGGCTCACACTTTCTACTTCTCTGTCTGTCTGTCTGTCTGTCTGTCTGTCCAACTAAATCCTAGAAACTAGGAAAGATACACTTATAAACCTTAGATGTTCTGATTCAGTATGACCCCAAGCAGGTTATGAGACTCTAAAAGAAGAAAGAAATAAATAAATATAAAAGCAGTGTCAGGAACGAAAAGAACTCTTCAGCAAAAGATATTCACTTTTTCAAAGACCAAGTAAAACAAGTGGATATTGGTGTACTGTTTATAGATATTGTCCAGTGTCTCTGCAAACAACTGGATTGTGGAAGTAAATTCGGCCAAAAATCCAGGGTCAGATTCATCGTCACTGGGGAGCTTGGGTAACTGAATTTGATGCATCTCTTCAAGGATTTCGGTTGCTCTCGTTAACAACTCCTGGAAAAGTAAAGTAAAAAATAACAAATAATGTAACCAATATTAAAAGGAAGAACTATTATGTATGCATCTGAAAATAGCCAAATTTAATCTGTTATATATAGGATGAACCCTTCCCCCCTTCCCCCTCCCCAATAAAATACGACCCATGAAATAGTTAATAAAAGTCACAATCCTTTCTGCAATCCAACTATATTTGGCACAGATAAACTTCAGTCTATGTCTGATTTGTCGACAAAGTTTCAATGATCCCCCCTTAAAGTCCAACCCCTCCTCATCGTGGTAGGGGGAGTGAAAACATAGTAGTGGTCGTCTCTGTCTCTGCATGTGGCAAGCAAAGACGTTTCATGTGTGAACCTGCAAATCAATAAAGTGAAAGTGGCAACGTTGATTCTGCACCTTTGTGTATACTGGTCAGAACCTTCCCCGACTTCACATGCAACTGCTGAGCCTTGCTATTCTTGGTGTTGGGAGTACACACCTGCAATTCTGCAGGTTAATGAATAGCTGCGACCAACGGATAAGTGTTTTAATTATGAAAACCATTTGATATTCAGATTGGCAATTTTTCTGAATAATTTAAACTTCGATTTATTTGAGTAAATTTTAATATAGAACATTTGGAAGCTTATCTTGGCCTATATGGGAAATATCTTTGAACTTTTTTTTAACATTGTCGGCACTTATTTGGACTGTTATAGTGGAAAAAAAAGTTTCTGGATTCTGAATCCACCCATAAGATGTTTCACTTTAACTTTCTCTATCATGTTGCTTCTTCGGCTCCTTCTTTATTAATGTTTTCGCTTTCTTCATTCAAACATTAAACTCATTAAAAAAAATCACTATCCGAATTTATCACTCTCCTCCCACTATCCCAATCTACACACACACACACACACACACACACACACACACACAATAATGGATAAACAGTTTTCTTGGTTTAATTACAGTTTGAGGTTTTTTTATATGACTGGGGCGAATGTGAAAGGGTGTTTTTCTTCTTATAAACACAAAAAAACATAGTATTTTTCTATTGCCTCTGAAGACTGGGCGTGTATTTTTTAAATGGATATAGGAACATAGTTATCAAAACAGAAATGTTAATGAATTTAGAGTAATCTCCCCTGGAAACATGTCGTATTTTAGAAAACAGTCCATCATTTTAAGGATATTTTAAGGCATGTTTAAAATAAGAATTTGGAAAGCTTCCACCAATTAGATTATTGTTTTCTACTGTAGTAACATAGTGTACTAGTAGTTTGTTGTTTGTCTTGTTTTGTTTTTTTGGAACAAAGGGCAATGAACGCATGTTTGTTTTTGGCAATAATTTTATTTGCTGAATAGGTTTGATGAATTGCAATTAACTAAAAAACGAACGAAGTATTTAAAAATATCAATATATAAGATTATCAAAATTAAATTAAATAATATATCAATATTTGTTACTGAATAAAAAATGCTTTTTGATGTTATTATTTTACTGCTGATAAACGGTGCAGCGAAAAATATGTCTCTTACTAAATATTTGAACTTGATGATTCTGATATCAGAAAGAAGACTTGGGACTGAGACAGAATTATCTCATCCGATTCCTTCTATGACATTACTAATTAAGGCAAAAACTGTTGATTTGATCGGATTAAATATAAAAAGTACAAAATAGATTGGAAATTAATTCCGTCTGTGCAGAGAAGATGTCTTCTGGCATCCATTTTGTTACATTTTGGTAGATTCTCTGCACAGACGGAATTTTCCTCTGGTGTTTATTATTTTTGACAAAGGGAAGTTTCTTTTCCTGAAATATTAAATAAATGATTTTTAATAATCATCCGAACGACACACAAACAGCTAACACCACACTTGCTGTTATGTAAGATTTTAAGAAAAAATAAATAGTAAGTCCCATTCTGTATTCGATTTATTATTTTTGTTTCTTTCCAGCTTACATCCTATCCGGAATTTGCATTGCCCACAGCCTTTTAAAAACATACTACTACTATTCCCAGTAATGCTTCAAGCAAACTATCATTCTCTATCATATATATATATATATATATATATATATATATATATATATATATATATATATATATATATATATATATATATATATATTACTTGTATTGTTGTTTCCTAGATGTTAATCCAATGACACCCCAGCGTTTATAAGATAGTGCTCAATAACAGGTAGAGCTGTATTATAGTATAAATACCTTTATTTATACAAACATGATTGGCTACATATGTGCATACATCGATCTCATTCGAAATCCATCTTCTCTAGGCCATTTTAAAAACTGAACTAAGATGAATAAAAAAAAAAACATTGCATTCTCACACATCGTTTTGCTTTTAGGAGGGGAGAGGTAAGGGGACGAGAGGAATATTGGGTGGGGGGGACGCAAGATATTTATTTTAATCTTTTGATGTTGGTATCGTGGTGTATTATTTTAGTATTATTAACTAGGATGTGTCTATATTGAGAAGGGGGCCAGTCATGTTTTTTTAGGTGTTGGCAAATGGAGCTAGTGTCAGAGAGATGTAAGGTGAGTCTTCGGGAAAGTGCTGTGGTAGTGAAAATTCAACAGTAAAGACATATTTGTAAAAACACCAAGACTAACACCGCCTTAAAGTGATTTGACGAATCAAATCGAAAGTATTTGTGAAAAAGGAAAGAAAATGGAACAAGAAACCCACAGAACTTACATACATTAATTTGACTGAAGCACTAAATTGACCATTCAGAAAATTGAAAAAATAAAAAAAGTCTTATCAAGCAAAAACACTATGTGTTATTTAATAATGTTTTCCTATATATATATATATATATATATATATATATATATATATATATATATATATATATATATATATATATATATATAATTGAAATGTAACTCCTCTTTTGAAACATTGTGTAATTTGAATAAGAATTTAGAAAGCCAAACAAACGATGTTTATTTGTTATTTTTAAAATTATTTTTCTGAATTTTCAGTGTAAAACGCCCTATTCATAAAATAGACTTTTTTCTCCCTTTTCACTTTCTACGATAGGCATATTGTTTCTAGTGACAGAAAATCGCTCAATGTTGTACAGGTGGGGTACAATGTCGATACGTGAGATTGCACAATACTGGCTGCGTTTGTTGACAATTGAAATGCTGTCTCTCTCTTGAAACATCGTGTAATTTGAATATATTAAGAATTTAGAAAATCAAACCAACGATGTGTTTTTTTAAATTTTATTTAAATAAAATATCATTTATTTAAAAAAAAAAATTGTTTAATTGTAAACGTTCTTCTGGAAGTATACTGGTTTGTTGTTTTGATGTCTAACGACTTCACATGCAGCGTTCTCGACTGATTTTTGAAAAAAAATTTCTTTTCTCCAGCTTTTTTTTTTTCATTTGTTTTTTGTCACATGAAGAATCGAAAGTGCTAGTGATAGTTATGGAACATTCATTAATTTTTTTTTGTATTTTGACACAAAAAAGATTATAAAAAAGATTGAAAAAATAAAAAAGGTATAATTAAGCTGAAGAAATCTGTGATATTTAACAATGCTGGCTTAAATGAAAAAATGCTGCCTTAATACACACAATTAAAATAATTGTCTTTAAGGGAGGTGGTGTCTGATCAACACTGCTGGAAAGCCATGAGATAAAATACCGTTTTGTTTTTAAATCCCCAAAACAGTTTTCATGGTAAAAAACTAATGATCCCTACAATAATATTAAGTCTAGCATAAATTCTTGGAAGCAAACTAATATAGTGATTGCAAGAGATTCATTTACTTACATAGTTTTACAACGATTGATTTACTTACATAGTTTTACAACGAAGGACTTGGGACTAAAAGTTGTTTTTTTTTAACTTTTGTTTTAATATAGTTTTAATGGTTGAAAACTTCCAAGCCTATATATATATATATATATCATAGATTGATGTAAAATCAATTGCATGATTAAATTACGTTCCAAGGATTCAACATAACAAGAGATTGTGTACGATCGTTTCAGAGACCATGTATTTTTAAAAATTATTATTACTATCAGATCATATCGTCAGCACAGGGTATTGACACGAAATTAAAAGTAGATAGACAGCATCAATGGAATAGAGACCAACATCCTCAATTAAACAGCAAATTAGAAACGATTAGAGGAGTTGAAGTATGTAGTCCTCAAACCATAGCAGACCATATTGAAACATTGTTTAGGGATATATATAGGGCCTCAAAGATAAAAGAAACCAATGCAACATTTCCTGTAGGGAGTAGCACACCAAAGGAGACAGCAAAGCATTTATCGTATTGTACAAAATATAAAGGCCATTAAAAGGAAGGATCACTTACATATATGACCTTACAATAAGAAAAGGTTATACAAGTTCTACAGCTTAATTATCAGTGGTAGAGCAATGTGTCTAAATTAATTGATTAGAAGTGGTAGAAAGTAAATTAAAAGATTAATTAAAGGATAAAGCATATAGTAAAACTATCTACAGAATTAGTTCATATTGTGACACAAACTTAAAAACTTGTAATTAAGAATTACAGTTATAATTTTAATGAGCTTTTGGATATATATATATATATACTATAAATATTTTTAAATATTTAAGTGTTTTTCACCTACAGACGACGTCGTATTGGGCTCTCCTACCCTCATCAGTGTAGGAGTGGCGGTTACAGGCTGTCACATGAGTTCGAACTTCGTTCGTAGATTCAGTCTAAAATCACGAGACAAACGCTCAGGACTACACGGCCGTGAGAAATCGACACAGACAGTAATTGAAATTAAGTTACACTTACCCGGGAGGTGGGGAAGTGTCTTGTCGTTTACAGTGTTCAACGCTCGAGCGGAACTTGCTCATCGCAGAAATGACAACAAACTTTTCAATTCCAAGCAGTATTCTTCCCTAAAACAGGACCCGATTTTACCTTACTATGAATCTGCTTCTACGAACTCTTTTGGTACCTTCAACGGTGAACTTTTGCCTATATCGTCTACATTTCTTATTACACTTTATATTACTTTTATTTTATA
Source organism: Sepiola atlantica (assembly GCA_963556195.1). NCBI lineage: Eukaryota > Metazoa > Mollusca > Cephalopoda > Sepiida > Sepiolidae > Sepiola > Sepiola atlantica. The sequence continues at coordinate 72,547,617 of OY744529.1, forward strand.
TCTTTTCAAATACTGACATTTTAGTAATTTTTCTTTTACCAACATATGTGTCTACTTTTCTCTGACAATAAAATATCATTCTTTTGAGGAAGGAATAATAAAATTTATCTCATTTAAAACCCCTTGTTTTGAACAATTGATGACTTAATTTTTGCACAAGTTTTATTCTCATCATTTACTTGTTTATATAATTGTTCTATCTCGTATATCGAGCATCAACTCTTCATGATAGGTTTTACCTTAAAGGTATATATCATATCTTTATCCTCCTTTTATTTATATATATATATATATATATATATATATATATTAGAGGTGAAAGATGAGAATAAAGAATTGTAAAGATACAATATTTATTAACACATCAAAAAGTTCAGAACAAGGATATGAGGCTCCTTGCTCTGAACTTTTTGATGTTTTAATAAATATTGTATCTTTACAATTCTTTATTCTCATCTTTCACCTCTAAAATTGATTGCTCTATTCTATATATTGAGCTTTACATTATCACGATGGATTATTATTATTAAACGATAATTCAATTATCGTTATTTAATTCAACATTTAAATATTATATATTTCTTTTTGCATTTTTAACTATTCAATTTAGATTTTGAGTGAATTTTCTGATACATAGTTCGTATCTCGCAATCTCTAAATTTCTTTAATATTAAATAATATATCGAAATGAACGCTTCTGATATCAATGTTTGATCTTACCTTGGCCGGCTTGTACAAAGAAGACTCAAAGTGAAGGCTACACATTTGAGCTTCATTGAGTGTCTTTCCAACAATCGGATGTTGTTCAATCCTTAAATTGTACTGTTCAGCAATCTCGAGACAAAGCTTTCAAAACAAAAGGAACAGAAGAAATAATTCATAATAATTTATAGTAGGATTAATAATGAAATCATTTTGAATCTGTAAAATAGCATTTAAATCTAATCAGATTTATTGCATTCACTTTTTTTTTTTTACTGATGGGTCAGCACTTATCAAAGCCCGAAGGCCACTCAAGGATAAGTGTTAAAGAGATCGTCTGTTGGACGATGATCGCCCCCATGAGAGGACTGTTCAGCTGTTTTCTTCAGTGCCGTGCTTTATCCTTTGATTCAAAATGTTCATAGTCTTGCTTCCAGGGTTTTATTATTAAGATTTTGATTCGGACAATGGAAAAGATATCCAGACATATATATATATATATTTTTTTTTTTTTTTTGATAATCAACACATGGTGCAATTTAAATGAAGAAAAAAATATTTAATTCAGAAACAAAGGAGAGTAGAAAGTGGAGTTTGGGTTTACTTTCGGCAGCCTTATAACTCTCGCTTTCCTTATTTTGTCCTTTACTCCTCACATTCCATGAACGATGTTTCTGACAAAGGGGAAAGAATCGCTGTTTTTTTGGTAGGAATCTATCCATCTAACACTTATCGTTGACTGGTTTTTGACTTTTTAGCTCCTTACATCAAGTGGCTTCATGCCTTGTCTGGAGTGATTTCCATAAAAAAGAAAAATTGGTGAAAAGGGCAGAAGATTACTAATAGGAATTGATTATTCAAGAGCTCAACAAGAATTTGTTTACATTAGACTTGAAGACGACCATGCTGTAGTCGGTTGGGAACCAGACTTGTGGTATTTTGTTCCACAGATGGGATATTCAAGGAAAGAAACTTTGTTCATAGAAGATTCGTTTGGTCTTTGGTAAAGAGAGAGGGGGGGGAAAGAAGAATGTTCTTAGCTGTGATTGTAGCTAGATGAGTTCTTGCTGTAAATGTTTTAAAGGGGCAAGAGGGATTAGAGCTCAGCCGAGCACCTACTATGAACATAACGATACAGTAGAGAGAGGCTAGCAACATCTCTTCTGTGTGAAAGAGGCTGTAGGGATGAGAAGAGATTATCCCCCACTAGATTGTGAAGTCAGTTTTGTACTCTGCCAAGACAAGAAAGAGTGCTCTTATACTGTAATACCATTAAGGAAGGTATGAATATCCCTCCCTAGGAAATTATAAAATGCCCCCAGTGATTGGTGGGTATTAAATTTAGTAGTCAGTACTCAACTATCTGACCAGTTGAGCTTCAAACAAATAAATTTTAAAAAGTCTAAAAAGTTAGTTTACAATAAGACTGGAATGTTCGATTATGCTCAGATGGGCAAGTCCATTCTTTGAGGATCTCCCTGTCAAAGCTTGCGATGTTCGTCCACATCTACAGCACACTCTCTTTTCATCTTAGAGACCGAAGAGTTCCACTTTCTATCAGACTCAACTTTTATAGTCAAAATCCAATCAAGGGAGATCAGTATTATTACCAAAATGGCCCAAGAGAGATAACACTTAATCCACACTTCCTATGATCTATTGAAGTCCTTTATGCCGATAAGTGTCAATTAGATTGAAATGATAAAATACCTTCGATGCCTGGTGGGGGAAATGATAAAACATCTCCACAGTTTGGAAGAGAAAAGGATAAAATAACCTTTAATTCTTAGTCGGGGGAAGAGTAAATTACCTTCACTGCTTGGTGGAGGAAATTATAAAATATATTCACTACTCGGTGAAGGAAATGATAAAATACCTCCAATTCTTTGTGAAATAAATGATAAAATACCTCCAGTCTGTCTTTGGGAAATAATAAAATACCTTCAATAATAAGTGGGCAATGATAAAATACCTCCAATCCACAGTGAAGGAAATTATAAAAAAAACTTCCACTGTTCCGGAAAGGAAAGCATAAAATAACCGCTAATTCTTGGTAGCGGAAAAGATAAAATACATTCACATCTTGGCAAAGGAAATGATAAAATACCTCAATTTCTTTGTGAGGGAAATGATAAAATACCTCCAATCATTGGTTGGGGAAATGATAAAATACCTCTAGTGCATGGTGGAGGAAATGATAACACATCTAACTGCTTGGAAAAAGAAAAAATAAAATACCTTCAGTTCTGGTGGAGGAAAAGATAAAAATAGCTTCACTGCTTGATAGAGGAAATTATAAAATATATCCACTTTTTGGGAAATGATAAAATGCCTCCAATAATTGGTCGGAAAATGATGAAATACCTCCAATCATTGGTGAAGGAAATGATAAAATACCTTCAGTCCATGATGGAGGAAATTATAAAACACTGTCACTGTTTGGAAAAGGAAAAAAATAAAATAACCTCTAAATGTTGGTGGAGGAAATTATAAAATATATCCACTGCTTGCGAAAGAAATGACAAAATACCTCCAATTCTTTGTAAGAGAAATGATAAAATACCTCCACTGCTTGGATGAGGAAATTATAAAATACCTCCAATTATTTGTAGGTGAAATAATAAAATACTTCCATTACTTTGCAAAATAAATGATAAAATACCTCCACTGCTTGGTGAAGGTAATGATAAGATACTCACACTGCTTACAGAATGAAATGATAAAATACCTCCAATGATTGACGAGGTTCATGATAAAATACCTCTACTGCTTGGTGGAAGTAATGATAAAATACTTCCACTATTTAATAAAGAAAATGATAAAATACCTCCATTGCTTGTTGAATAAAATAATAAAATACCTCCACTATTTAGCAAAGAAAATGATAAAATACCTCCATTGCTTGCTGAATAAAATAATAAAATGCCTCCACTATTTAGCGAAGAAAATGATAAAATACCTCCATTGCTTGCTGAATAAAATAATAAAATGCCTCCACTATTTAGCAAAGAAAATGATAAAATACCTCCATTGCTTGCTGAATAAAATAATAAAATGCCTCCACTATTTAGCAAAGAAAATGATAAAATACCTCCATTGCTTTCTGAATAAAATAATAAAATGCCTCCACTATTTAGCGAAGAAAATTATAAAATACCCCCTTGCTTTCTGAATAAAATAATAAAATACTTCCACTATTTAGCGAAGAAAATGATAAAACACCTCCATTGCTTTCTGAATAAAATAATAAAATACTTCCACTATTTTAAATGATAAAATACTGACCTGGTTTGCTTTCTCTTTGCATATATGAAACTGTCTGAATTTCTGGATGATGAAGTTCACTTCTTGCCAAATTTGAGCCAATTCCTTTTTAGTGGTGACAAAATAGTTGTAAAGGTGCTTAAGATCCACTTTTGTTGTGAACAAAACGACAGAGGAGATTTGAGCAAGGACGAGGTCATTTTCTGGCTGTTCCAGATTGTTTATGGCATAGCGGCACTTGTCGATCGTTTCTTCGAGGTTGAGATTCCTAACAAACAAGTGAAAATAAATAAATATATTAAAAGAAAAACGATAAAATATTATAATTTATAACATCAATTTAGAAGCCGTGGTCGTGACTTGGTTATGTTGGTTATCTGTTCAGATTGTGAATTCGGCACGTCATGTTCGAGTTCTGGCCAGGCTAATGTAAAAGGTAACGGTCGCATAGTCTGGATGCGGCGGTGATTTGTTAAGAATCACCGTGTCTAGGGCACAGCATATGGAAGGCGGAGCCCATCCCTCTCCTTCTGCTGCCTTGAACCTTCCCTGAGTTTTAGTCAGGTACCCATTTACTGCTGGGTGGACAGAGGGAGTTTTCAGACCCGAAAATTCGCACCCGGGTCGTCCAGCCCAAAGACAAGTGCTATAACCACTCGTCCACAGGCCCTCCCCAGGCTAATGTATCATTTCACTAATACTTTTTCGAAAGGTATAAATCCATCTGGCTTTTTAAAAAAAATTCTTTTACTTATGATTTACCACTGATCAAGGCCAAAAGCCACTTAAGGATAAGAGTTAATGAGATGGATAGATTGTCAGTCGAATGATTAAGAATATTATGAGAGGATTGAAAATGATGAATGTGATGAACAAAATTTGATTACTTATGGGGGACGGTTTATGACTAGTACAGTCAAACCACTACATACGAATTTAATTCGTTCAGGGACCAAAGTGGAACTGTGAACTGACCACAAAACTTCGACGTTGTATGTTGAATTTTCCATCAGGTGTAGAATCGATAATTTGATCGAATTGGAAAAAATTTCTATGTAAAAGTTGTATGTAGAGGTTTGACTGTATTTGTAAACACTGGATTTGAAGACGACCATATTGCAAAGAAGCAGTCCTGTGGTAATGTGTTCTGCAGATGGGAAGTTCTTGGAAATAAACTCTGTTCATGGAAATTAGACACATGGAGGAAGAAAGGAAAGTTCTTAGCAGTTGTGGTAAAAAGACGAGTTCTTGTTGTGAATGTCTTACAAGAAGGACAGAGATTGTAGCTCAGTCGGGCATCTTCCATGGAAATAACGATAGAGTAGAGAAAGACTAGCAACGTCTCGTGTATGATAAAGAGGCTGTAGAGAACAGAAAAGATCATTCCCCCCACTAGATTGTGAAGTCGATTTTGTACTCTGACAGGGCAAGAAAGAGTGCTCTGACTAGAACCTCCCAAGATGTGGCAGCAGTACTCCATCTTAAGATGTATCTGACTCTTGTATACGTTTAGGACTGCATCAGTACTCAGGTACTGTCTTGAGTCGGAGAAGAATCCAACTATTTTTCCAGCAACCTTAGCAACAGATTGGATATAAGTCTTCCATTTTAGATCTAGAGTGAAAGTCAGTCCTAGGAGCTTATCAAAGCAAGAGGCTTCCTCGAGGAGAGGGCTATTCATTTCAATTGGAGCGAAACTAGGATCTGAGCGTTGGTGGTGAAAGGAGAGAAGCTATGGGTTAAATAGTAGAATAGTTGAATACCACATTTTGTAATTTTCTTAGTAATTTTCTTGACGCGTCGAGCAAGCTTTCAGGTCTACAGTGGTATTTGGTATAATATGGCTCTGAGGGTTCTTATTTCAGCCATTTCTTTTCCTTTCCCTCTTCTGCTGCCCAAACTTTAGAGAAAATAATAAAGACCACAAAAGAAAAAAAAAAGACAAAAACAAGTCTCTTAAAAAAAACCCTACTCCTTATGACGATCACAACGACTGAAAGAGATGGCTGAAATAAGAACCCTCGGAGACATATTATAGCAGCTACCACCGGAGACCCGAAAGCTTGCTCGCCGCGTTGAGAACATTACTAAAAATATTACAAAACGCAAAAGTTCTGTTGTATTCAACATCCGGGCGCTCACAAGTTCACGAGTCATCCATTGGACAGCACTTGTTTGATAATAAAAGGTGCGGTGAGGCGTACTTCGACGGATGTTTTCGCATTGTACACAAGGCCCGTTCCACACACCATCTCAAGGTGTTGGAGGCAGTGAGTGTTACAATGCGAAAACCATCGCTCTGTAGGCAAAAAGAGTTGTCTCACAAATTAGACTTATTTAGAGACTTCTAAAAAAAATAAATACTTTGCCTATTATGTCCATTTATTCCTTTTCGGTTTAATGGCGTTATTCAATCTCCCTGTTTTCTCTCCACATTACTCTTTTCCCCGTTTTTAAGCGATATTCGCCGACGTTTCCCTCGACAATGTGTCGGCCGAAAGGTACCTTGGGATTTAGTTTTGTTCTGTTAATTTTAGTCGGTCTTTTTATTCTTTTTAAAAGTTTTTAATCGACGATTAAATATATTATTTAATATTTCCTCTCTTTTTTTCTTCTCTTGTGATAGTACCTCGACTCGCTATGACTCCGTTCATCATATTTTAAACCATTATAAAATTTTGTACCACAAAAAATTTGTTCAAATATATATATATATATATATATATATATATATATATATGATCTCCATCCCCGCTTAAAAAAATAATTCTTTAATTGGCAAGTGAGAATGAGACATATAAGCTTCATCGATGACTATTTGCAGAAAGTATGGACAAATAACTAAGTATACATATACACAACGACTTAATGTCTCTGGATTATAGTGTATAAAAATTAAGGGTTCAGTCTCGAGACCAGACAAAATCCTGGATGTGGGGATGGGGACATAACCTTCCCGCTCTATTAGGGAATCATCAAAGTTTACAGGTACTTACTGCATAATTTCATGGTATTTTCCTTCCAACTGCTGCAAAAGATTATCCAGTTCTTTCAGAGTAAGTTCTGCAACATCGTACTCTTGCAATAGAAGAATTTGATCCTTGGAAGAAGGAATTCTTGCCTCTAACTCACGTGCATTCCTTAATAAACTTCCAATATCCTGTAGACATAAAAGGAATTTGGATCTTTATCAGATACAAATACAATTTGTAATGGTTTTACATTTCTGTATATATATATATATATATATATATATATATATATATATATATATATATATAATTATTTCTTATGAATAAATATTCATTATCCACAGACATATATTTCATGTTCACTAAAAATCATCAGCGTGGCTTATATAACTGTGCCGCCAGTCGAACGATTTGAACCCTGGATTTTATTTGATCATACTTACCGTTAAATTATTATTTCCCTCGACAATTATCAAAACCTCTATCCTTTGTGATACAGGGGGAATAATTCTAGCTTACTTATATTCAAGAGAGATAAATGCTAATTTAAAAATTGTGTGTAATAACAAAGAAACCTTTTATATATTAACAAATATTTCTTAAGTTTGGTTGATTGTTTTGTTTTATGGCATATAAACCCTTTTCAGGTTATTTAATGTCAAATCAGGTTATTTTGGTAAAAGGTTTTGTTGTGATGGGATACCGGACTCCCCTCAAGGCTGATAAGTGTACTAGTCTGTAGTATATATATATATATATATATATATATATATATATATATATATATATATATATATATATATATACACTACGAACAGTAGTATGTATGGTGGACTGCATTCGAGTGTATTAGGTTAATCCAATTGGATTACCAGTAGTGCTATTGTTTTGTACATGATATACGTTGTAATAGACCATCCGCTTTTAAAGACCTTACACTCTGGTAATTTTTGTTATTATAACTTCTAACCAAGTTATATCAGCTGGCGGCGAAAATTTCGGAACCCATAAAGGATATGGTAAAGTCAACTATATAAACTAACAAACGAGGATTCGAAACAAAACCAAATTTTAGAATATATTCATTCACGCACGTGCTTTGTTTGATTCAGTAAACACATGCAAGTCATATTGTGAAATAATCCAACTGACGTTGATTTAAAGATATCAACTGCAAACGTGGTTCGCTAATCGAATTCACACTACAAAGAAGGATTTACCTCTACAAAGTACAACAAAAAAAGAAGAAAAAAAGTATCCAACAAACAGTTTTTATCGTCAGACGTACATGTGCGCTAACGAACAAGGATTACTGTGGATTTGTTTTTTTTTCCAGTACAACTAAAATATATCTTTTAAAAAAAAGCATGTCAAAGAGGAAAACCTTTTTAAAAAGTAAGAATACTTTTATTGTTCAATAAAAAAAGAAAATGTATGATGGACCGTGACTCAAATTCGAACTCGGACCATTAACATTACGAACTATATAAGATAAAAGTTCAATAGAATACTTTTTAGTAACTAATAATAGTACACTCACTGCTATTACTTTTTCTAAAATAAAAACAAAATCTTAATTTTATTTGTGTCGAGTTCTCCTGAGTATTTTCGATATGAAACAATTCATCGAAATGACTAAAATGCTGTGTACAAGCATGCAACAACAACAACAGCATCAAGAGTTGCAACAACAAATACTACAACAGCAGAAAAGTTTCGAAAAAATTCTGAAACAGAACACCAGTGAAAGAAAAAGCAGTTTGTATTTTCTGCTGAAAGAATTGCAAATCCTTTATCTGAATTTGTATACGAACCTGATTCAGGCGTTACATTTCTAGCATATTTCAGACGATTTGAAACGATATTTACTAAAAAGGTGCCTAGATTAGTCGAATAAAGAACAGGTAACCCCGTTATTACAGAAACTGGGAACAGAGGAGAATACCAAATATACAAACTTGATATTGCCCAGAAAACCTGAGGAAGTTTCATTCGATGAAACTATAAATATACTGTCGAAGATATTCAACGAAAGAAATAGTCTATTCCACAAGCGATACAAATGTCTAAACATCGTGAAAATGGATAACAAGGATTTTTTGGCATACGCCGGAGAACAGTAAACTCTTTAGCTGAGCAATTCAAGATAGATGAAATCCCCAAAGATTTATTCAAATGCCTAATCTTTGTTCAAGGACTAACAGCTCCTAAGTACAAAGAAATAAGGTCTAGAATCTTAACAATGGTGGAGCAAGACACGAAAATAACGTTACAAAGAGTGAGAGGAGAATGTTAGCGTCTGATTAATGTTAAAAAGTTTCTACTCAAATTGAGGAAAAAAGTGTTGCCAAAGCACAACGCATAAAAAAAACAAAAAACTCCTAAATTAAAAAAGACAGGAAAATGTGAGACGTGCGAAAATACTAAGCATACTAAAAATGTATGTTGGTATAAGAATAAATTCTGTGAATTTTGCGGAATTAGAGGTCATAAATGGTCTGTTTGTCGCAAGAATAAGAAAAATAATTTTGAAAATGTGAACGTGGTGTTGTCAAGAAAAGAAATCCAGAAGAGTGAAAATCGAAAATACGTAGATGTACGTATAAATGGTCGTACAGTCACTTTTTTACTGGATTCTGGCCAAGATATAAGTATTATTGACGAACAAACATGGAGAAAAATTGGAAAACCCAAATTATCTGAAACCAAGAAAATTGCCAGAGAGGTTTCAGGAAAAAAAGTAAACTTTAAAGGAGAATTAAAGTGTGATATTTCTTTCGGTGGCAAAACTGCAAAAACAAAAGTATATGTGATTCAAGGGGTTGATTCATGTCTTTCCGGAATAGACTGGATAATACTGTTCAATTTATTTGAACTCCCAATGAACTCTTTTTGCAACTAAATAAACATTGCAGAAAAGAAAAAAAATGTATTAAAAATCAAAAATTCATGAATTAATTGAAAGAAGACTATCCCAGAGTTTTCTCTGAGGGTTTGGGTTTATGTAAAAAAAACAGAAGTCAAGTTTGAACTTAAGGAAAATGTCACTCCAATTTTTAAACCAAAGAGAAACATCCCTTTTTCCTCCTTAGACACAATTAATAAGGAACTGGAACGATTAGAAAAAAATGGGAGTTATATCTAAGGTAGACCATGCGAACTGGGCGTCGCAAACAAAATAGGGGAAAAAAAAAAAAGTGTACGCCGATTTTTCAATAGGCTTAAACAACTGCCAGAAGGATCATAATTATCCACTTCTTTCGCCAGAAGACATTTTCACGAAGTTAAATGGAGGAAAAACTTTTTTCAAAAATCGATCTGACACATACTTACAGGTTAAAGTGAACGAAGAATGCTCAAAATATTTGTGCATAAATACACATGAGGGAATTTTCAAGCTAAATAGGCTCCCTTTCGGCTTAAAGGTCGTTAAAGGTGTTCCAGCAGATTATGGGCACTATGTTGGTGGGTGGTGAGTTTGCTATCGCATATTTAGACGATATTTTAGTCAAAAGTAAGAACGTTCACGAACACAAAATACACATCAGAGCTATGTTCAAACGACTAGAAGAATTCGGTTTCAAATTAAGTCCTGAGAAGTGTTAGACAGTGAAGGCAGGAAACCGGACCCCAGAGGACCGATGCAATTAAAAATATGCCTGCACCCGACACAGTTACAACTACAATCGTTTCTTGAGTTGGCCCAATATTATGTGATCTACATTCCAAAAATGTACTATTTAAGAGCCCCCCCCCCTCCCCATTAACGAAAGGAAAGACAAAAAATGGATATGGTCAAAAGATTGCAAGATGGCTTTCCAGAAAAAAAAAAAAAGTCTAATCTCAGATCTAACCATAGCTCATTATGATCCTGTGAAAGAAACCATCCTTGTGACTCATGCTAGTGAATACGGAGTGGGTGCTGCACTGCTACACAAATATGAAGATGATACTATTAAACTGATCATGCACGTTTCGAGGACTCTTCTACCGGCTGATAAAAATTATAGTCAGATCGAGAAAGAGGCACTATCCATTGTGTTCAGAGTTTTAAAAAAATGCCATCGCTTTTTATATGGTAGATCATTTATACTTCAAACAGACGATAAACCATTAGTAACTACATTTGGATAAAAAAGGGCATTCCTACCCACACTGCTAACCGTTTACAGCGATACCGGTCATCCCGGCATGTCACTCATGTGATGCTACGTATACTGGCCAAGGAAATAGAAAGTTTTGTAAAACTATGCCGAGGTTGTCAATTGGCTGCAAGGGCGCCTCCAGTCAAAACAAATCCTTGGCCAAAAACGGATTTGCTGTGAGCACGTCTACATATACACTATGCTGGACCGATTAATGGATATTATTACTTGATCTTGGTGAACTCTTTCTCGAAATGGTCTGAGGTATTCAAGTGCAAGCATCCTACATCTAGGAACACCATCAGTGCATTAGATTAAATTTTCAGTCATTTTGGGATCCCTCGGACACTGGTCAGCGACAATGGTACGGCGTTCACAGGAAAAGAATTTAAAGATGTTTGTACTTTCTTGAACATTCTATGCATCTGTTGTTCACTTATGGTGGCCATTTGCAGTTGAGAAAGGGAAGATAATCAAGAATGAACAGAGATTCAGCAATAGGACAAAACGGAATGAATTAAACATTAAGTAGCAGTGAAAATTAACTTTTATGAGATTGATATTCCTAATAAAAGTTCTCTCTTGCTAAATGTAGACATTGTCGCTTATTAATTGTATATTATATATATATATATATAATGTTTGTATGTCTGAAAGTATGCATATAGTGCGATAGTATTTAGCATTTTACTAGTCTATATATATATGATTTAAAAAACAATATTTTTTAGCATTTAATATATTTTAATGAAATACAGTATTTTACTATTGTATTTAAAATCAGTATAACGTTTTACAAGATATGGAAATGTCCAGGTTTTCAATGTAAAAAAGTACAATTGTAAAAGAGTAATAATGTAAAAGAGTACTAATGTAAAGTGTACTAATGTAAAAGAGTACTAATATTAAAGAGTAATAATGTAAAAGAGTACTAATGTAAAGTGTACTAATGTAAAAGAGTACTAATGTAAAAGAGTACTAATGTAAAAGAGTACTAATATTAAAGAGTAATAATGTAAAGTATACTAATGTAAGAGTACTAATATTAAAGAGAAATAATGTAAAAGAGTACTAATATAAAGTGTACTAATATTAAAGAGTACTAATATTAAAGAGTACTAATGTAAAAGAGTACTAATATTAAAGAGAAATAATGTAAAAGAGTACTAATATAAAGTGTACTAATGTAAAAGCGTACTAATATTAAAGAGTAATAATGTAAAAGAATACTAATGTAAAGTGTACTAATGTAAAAGAGTACTAATATTAAAGAGTAATAATGTAAAAGAGTACTAATGTAAAGTGTACTAATGTAAAAGAGTACTAATGTAAAAGAATACTAATATTAAAGAGTAATAATGTAAAAGAGTACTAATATTAAAGAGTAATAATGTAAAAGTGTACTAATGTAAAAGAGTAATAATGTAAAAGAGTACTAATGTAAAAGAGTACTAATATTAAAGAGTAATAATGTAAAGTATACTAATGTAAGAGTACTAATATTAAAGAGAAATAATGTAAAAGAGTACTAATATAAAGTGTACTAATATTAAAGAGTACTAATATTAAAGAGTACTAATGTAAAAGAGTACTAATATTAAAGAGAAATAATGTAAAAGAGTACTAATATAAAGTGTACTAATGTAAAAGCGTACTAATATTAAAGAGTAATAATGTAAAAGAATACTAATGTAAAGTGTACTAATGTAAAAGAGTACTAATATTAAAGATAAATAATGTAAAAGAGTACTAATATAAAGTATGCTAATGTAATGTAATTGTTGCTTATGAATTTTATATTTTATATCATTTCTTTTCATTGCTTAAAGTATGTATCTCATATTAAGGCAACAATGCAACATATAAAAAATAAATAAATAAATAAATAATAATAATAATAATGAAAGAGATATGGAACATAAAGAAAGTCAATATAATACCAATAATCGTAGGAGCACTAGGAGCATTCGCGAAAACCTGGAAAAAAGACTAAGAGAAATCGGAATCAAAAGAGAAGACTGAAACTATACAATGAACAGCAATGATGAAAACATCTGAGATCCTGAGGAAAATCCTCGAATGCGGAAACAAACCCACATAAACAACAAATGCTGACCAGCCACATAAAAGGCGCAATAGAAATCTAAAAAGAATAAAAAGAAATTTTTAAAATAAATAAAAAAATAGAAGGAACCTTCTCACAAATGAAAGGGTACTGAAACTTCAAGATTTCTCATAAACTATCGCCCCCCCCCCCCTAAAAAAACACACACATGCACCGTGATGGCCCCAGCCTCGGCTGATACGATACAAATGATTGTGAAGGGTCATGGAGAATGGAAAGACTGAAGAGGGAGAACACTAACCAAACCTCGACTGGAATGGTGCCCATAAAACTGGGACCTTAGGAGGCTTATTGCCACTTAAATCTCAGATAACTTATGGTCGTTGGCAGCGATAAATCAATGGTAAGTAGCTGTTGCGATAATGCAAAATCATTTTCAATGATTATTGCGAGAGGCAGAAAGTACTGGAAATCTGGAGAGACTTGTTGTCACTACGACTCTAGGGAACACCACCAGTTACTGTCAGTGAGCAATCACTGATGACGACCGGTGTGAGAACTCCTAATGAGTAACAATAAAAAGAAAAAAAACACAAGACACGGAGAAATTTAAATCAAAGGGAAGATTGACACCATACAGCCGCAATCTTAAGGAAAATCCTTGAATGCAGAAATCAACACACATAATCTCCGAACGCTGATAACCAGCCACAGAAATAAAAGAAAAGCATAGAAAGAACATCACACATATGCGCATGTGGTGGCATCAACCTCAGCTGGTAGCACACAAAATAGGTGTGAAGGGTAAAAAAGGATGAGTTATTCCCCTTGATCATTTTGATTTTTCAGCCATAATTGAAAAATGTTTTCATTTTACTAATTTTCTGGGCAGGATTACATAATTAAAAAAAAATAAACTGTAGCAAAGTACTTTATTATGATGCCAATAACATGGTACAATAATAATAATAAAAAAAAAATGAAAACTTGCTAGTCAGAATCAAAGTTTGATACGTCAGCTTAAATGCTATTCAGGTCCAACTTTAAAAAATTTACAAGATAACTTTATATGCTAAACTAGCTCTACATACTCAGCGTTACCCGGGGTAGTTTTCTTTTCCTTTTTTGTTTTAACTTTTAAAAAACGTTATAAATCGTTATAAAACTAGTCAACTGTTAAAGAATTTGTTGTTTTTTTTAATAACTTTCACGATTAAAAAAAAAAACTTGTCAGCGGCTAATCGCTTCATCATCTTATTTTTCTCTATTTAATGAATAATAATAATAATAATAATAATAATAGATAAATAGATTAATTCATTACATTACCATCTGAAAGTGGAACCAGGCTTGATGATTATAGGACAGAAATCCTCCATAATCTTCTGTCAGCTGGGAAGGATCGATATGATTATAGACTTCTTGAATATTCTTCAGCCATGCAACCTGAAAAAACCAGCATTGACGATTTTACTGTGAAAACCAACCGAAATATCTCTGTCTTTCTAAAAACAAAAAAATATTTAAAACAAAGAGACATGAAATAAATTATCAGTGAAAGAGGGTGAAAATGTGAAATTAGAATTAAGGTTTTTGTATTCTCAGCTTTAAATAAAATGAAAAAGGGCGTCTTCTTGACTGCTGATAAATATTGATGGATATGTTTGCGAGTATAAATATTAGTTAAATATATATTTGCTTAGATAAATCTGGCACTGTGTTGAAAACAGGAAACGTTTGCGATAAGGAGTTACAAAGGGTTCAAACATTTGACCCTGCTACAAATAAGCTAAGATCGTGAGAAAGGAAGTCAACAATATTTAGTCAGATATGACATCAGATATACGATGGAGACAGTAGCAGGTGTAATTCTTGACAGTTTGGATGAACTGACAAGACGTGTTTAAGATGGTCTAACAAAACGATAATAATTAAGTCAGTCTTAGAGGAAGCCTCAGTTGAGACAACGTATTAATTATACTGCTAATCTAACAAGGATATAATTAAGCAATTAATTAATTAATTAATTAATTAATTAATTAATTAATTAATTGTCTTTTTTTCTTTCTCTCCCCCTTTTTGATCTTTCTGTAACCTTATCCTCGCAGCGTCGTCAGAATGTAATCCGGTCATTCACAGTGTCGGTGACATCACCAATTTGGCCGTTCTTGAGTTCGGTTGGTCACCTGGTAATGTTCGGGAAAAGTTGCCGCTCTGATGACAGCTGCAGATGTCGAAAAGCCTGGTCCAGCGATTACCACACTCCCACATTGTGATTGATTGATCAGTGAGTAATTATCCGGATTGGGTCAGCAACTTAGTACTACTGTGAAGCAAAGGGTCATTTCAAGCAGAACAAGTAAAATAATAGAAAGAAAATAAAGTCTTCAACAACTCGTATGTTAGGTTTTTTTTTAGAAGAATGATTATTTGGTAAAAAGAATAGTAAACAAAAGAAAACTTAATTTCAAGTCACAAACTCTGTGTTTTGGACCCACACTCTAATTGTTAATGGGTAATTTTTAGTTAGTTTGGTGAACTTGTCTAAGTCCGAGGAGGGGGTTCGTCTCAGAGCAATGTGGATTCGGTGGGTGAGCAATGTGGATTCGGTGGGTGAGCAAAAACGAGTCACTGAAGCCTGTCACACGTCGACTTATATTGAGATTAGTTGTGCATGACCCCAACTCTCACCTTACATCACTCAGTTAGCAAACAAAGAAAAGAAATGTCTTCATCATTCTCTTTCCTTGGATAATTGGGATTCTCAATCGACCCCCCCCCCCCATCCTTCACCACTCACTGATAACCGAGAAAATGTAATTCCACCAGTGACCGTAAGTTCTCTTAACTTACGTTCACCCTCTCTCCCAATAGAATTTAATCAGAGAACAAAGAAAGAAAAGAAATGTGTCTACCCTGTCCCTGTCTTTGTTATGTTTGGAATTCTCGGTCTGTAGATAACCGAGAAAATGTAATTCCATCCATGGCTGTAAGTTCTCTTAACCTCCGTCCACTGAAACCAACTCGTTGGCGAGTAGCTTAGGTGGCCTTATCAGTCCAAATCACACCTGTCTTTCATTTGGCCACAGAGAGTGACATTCTTTACAACCAAGCTCAGACACAGTGACTCTGCAATATTTGTGTTCATCTATCAAATCTTATTTCTCCGGACCAACATCTGCTCTATGCATTGATACACTGTGATAATCTAAGCTCAAATTCTAGACAGCTCGATACTGTTGTCTACCTTTATCGGTTTTTGGTTTTAATGAAGATATCTATGCCTTTCCAGGTTAATTCACACTAGCGTGATACTCTGATCGCTGACCTTCATAGGCCCACTCCTAATTCATACTAGTGTGTATTTTGGCTCCCTCTTCTGTAGGCCCGCTCAACATTGTCACATGAACGATCATGGACGAATAAATCATTCACCTTCTAAGATCATGTTGTTGAATTAATTGAATGTTAATAAATGTAAAAAGATGCTGACGACTTTTATCACAGGTAACAGAAGTGTCCTCTGTCCTCAGAGGAACAATTCACATGCACACATGATGACGACGGTTAGAAGATAAGGTTTGATTTAAAGATTATTAAGATACAAAAATTTAAACTAATTAAAGAAGTAAGTGATTGTATATGACCATTTCGATGACCAACCCCTGTGCTATGTAATAATTTCTGGAAATTATTACATTTGAAGGCATCAAATAACACTGGGCTGTCATTGGCTTCTAAGGCTTTTATTTCGGTTTACACTGTTCTTATCTTAAGCTTTAAATTTTAGACATTTATTAGAATCAAATATTTATCTGCAAAAAAATAGAGGGGGGGGGGGCAGAAAATTAGAGACTTACCTTAAACAATGAATCCCCTAAAGCTGGTTTCTTTGCCTTCAGCCCAAGTTGTTTTTTCAGCTGTCGAGATTTATCCTTATTTTTAGGTTTAATGACGTAAATCATTGCGATCACTCCCGGTCTTTCTTTCTGGAAATTAAATCACGTTTAAAAAAAGTAAATAAATAAATAAAAATATAACCATAGCAAAATGATAAAAATCTTTTTTTTTCTTCTTTTTTTTAACATAGTTCACAAAACGTTTTGTTTTCTTTAAACAAAATCAAAAAATGAATAAAACCATAGCAAAATGATAAAAAAATCTTTTTTTTTTAACATAGTTCACTCCAAACAAAGCAAGTTGCCACTGTAGACGTATAGGCCTACTGAGAATTATGACGAAAGTTTTAGGGGTTATCCTAAATTGGGAGCTATGCAGCAAGATGCTTGTTCACATTAGTTTCAAATTTCTACATGTCGGTACAGTCGAGGAAACAGGGAACAGGGAAGGAGTTCTAAAGGCCAGTAGCATGAGGAGAGAAGCTATTGGAGTACAAAGCTCTCCAGCATCTGGGGAACTCTACAGTGAATGGATAGGAATTAGCTGATTGTTGGGGCGGTCGAGTTTATTTACATTGAGGGGGCACCAAAGCAGCAAGTTCATCATTGAAGTACTTGTAAAACAAGCACAAGAATGCAACATTGCAGCGATGGGACAGAGGCTGGAGCTTGGTTAATAGTGAGGTACCTATTAGATTAACAACTCTTTTTTTAACCTTGTCTAAGAGGGAGAGACTAGTTGATGATGCACCAGCCCAGATGTGACAACAATACTCCATACATAGGCGGATGGTAGCTTTGTAGAGATATAGGATACTGTCAGGTATAAGAAGTTTTCTAGCACGGTAGAGGGAGCCTACTTTCTTTGCAGCAGCCTTGGCAATGTCTTCTGTGTATTTGTTCCAATTCATGTTACCTGTGCATGTTAGGCCGAGGAGTTTGAACGTTGGACTCTCAGGTAAGGTGTTTTTGCCATGGCAATCGGTGATTGAAGAGGTTTCTTGTAGTTGTTGAAGGAAAGGAGCTTTGTCTTAGCAGCATTAAATGTTACCATCCATTTATGACTCCATTCCATTACAAACTGGAGGTCACTTTCTAAGGATTCAGCCATTGCCTCAGATATGTGCGCATCCATTTTACCCACATGATGAGAGTAGAGCATGATGTTGTCAGCAAATATACTCATCTCAGACACAATGTCATCAGGGAGATCGTTTTGGAAAATAAGGAACAATAAAGGTCCAAGGATCATTCCATGGGGTACACTTGCATTTATGTCATATTGTTTGGATGAATGGCCATCAAGGACAACCTGGATCTTTCTTTTGGATAGGAAGGATCTAATTATATTAAATATTCGTCCAGCAATAACATATGAATTAATTTTTATTAGAAGACCTTTTCTAAAGATAAATTGTTCTTCACAAATTAAATTTTACTTCATAATAATCAAAGATAAATTTTAATTAACCTATGACACAACTATATCTAATAATAATAATAATAATAATAATAATAATAATAATAATAATAATAATAATAACAATAATAATAATAATAATAATAATAATAATAATAATAATAATACATTCGGTAATACCTTGAGCGCATCTGATTTCCACCGAAAAAGGAAGTTTCTAGGGAATATCAAATTTACATGTAGTCCCCAATCGCATGTATATCCCGATCTAAGAAGATAGCATACAGCGTTTAGTATTCCCATGTGGTACTGACTAGACTCAACGTCGCTTAACTTTGGTGATATAATAAGAAACGGTACTTCAATGTGATTATGCCGTATAATGTATTACTAGTAAATATATGCGACCGGACGGAGCATATTTTTACTAACTTGGAAGGGTGGTAGGATAGTGAAGGAACATATATACACTGGCCCCCCTAAAGGAGGAGATAGTGATTGAAAGGATGGTATCATGACGAACGAACATTACCCCAACTCAAAGGAGGACGATATCATGATAACAGAACACACAGTACACTACTTTCCCCAAAAGGAAAAGGTAATCCTGGGAGGATGGTATCATGAGGAACGAACATATACTATACTGTCCCTCAACAGAGGAGTTAACGCTTGGGAGGATTCACCAAACCACCAATCCACCCACCCAAAAAAGGAGGAGGTAATGCATGGTAGGATGGTATCATGACAACAGAACAGATACTACACTACTCCTCCCCAAAAGATCCCCCCCATAAAAGGAGAAGGTAATGCCTACAAGTATGGTGTCATGACATCAGAACAGATACTACACTACACTACCCTCCCACCCCCAAAAAGGAGAAAGTAACTCCTGGGGAAATTGTCTCATGACAACAGAACAGATACTACATTGCCCCCTTCTCCAAAGGAGTATGTAATACCTGGGAGGATTCCCTCACCCCCTTAAAAAAGGAGGAGGAAATTCATGGGAGGACTGTCTTATGACAACAGAATCGATACTACACCACCCACTTCCATTAAAAGATAATACAATAATAGATTTCCGATTAAATCAGGTGGGTTTTTTCATTCATTTAAAACTGCCTAGTCATAAAAATATTATTTTTTATGGTTCCTTGACCTTTGGCTAAGATCAAAGTGTAGTATCTGCTCTGCGATAGGAAAAGGCGCTGAGTTAGCAGCCAGGTCTATATTCAACGTCCGTGTAAGGGAGGCTTGGGGATGCCCAACTTGTTGTGTCATCTAGATGCCTAGAGACTCACTTTCCTGAGTCGAACATTGACAGAGGAATCTGCGTGGACCCCTGCAGTCGATAGTGCTTTCTCTGACCTCCTCTTCGAGTATTTGGTCAAGGGCTGTCATAGGCCGAGGGGCGAATTGCAGTTCTTTAGAGAGTGCCAAACCATGCTCAAAAAGCTTCCTCAGTCCATTGACCTTTCTCAGTTTTCTAGAGAAGAACTCCACAGGGGATTAGTGAAGGAGGCAGCTGACGATCTGTTCGTCGAGCGGTTTGGGTGGTCGAAAGAGGAGATTTGCTCCGAATGGAGTTGGGCGCCAGGGATGTGTCATCTCAACAACTCTGAGTTCTCTCTAACGTGGCGATTGGCTCAGAACGTGTTAGTCCTCAATACCATACAACACAGTTCAAGAATGGATGTCTTACCCGAGTGTCCCCGCTGCGATACGCTCAAAGAAAAAACGCCTGATAACGCTTTCTTCCAATGCTGCAAACTCTGGCGGTACTAGGGTATGTCAATAAGGTGACAGCTCGTATCGATCCCAAGCAGCCGCTGCTGCTAAACCTATCCTACATAATTGACAACGTTCGGATGCCGTGGGATGGGGAGAGGCGAATGGTATTTCTCATAATCCTGGCTGTAGCGCGAATGGTGGTGTGGACGTTGCGTCTGAGAGATGACCAGGGGGTTGAATGCTTTGTTGATCAGGATATGATCGCTTTCTTCAAGCATCAGCTGAAGGCCAAGATCCGATGTGATAGAAAAAGATTACATTCCTCGGTTTTTGATAAAAGATGGATACAAGTAGCGAGCTTGTG
Organism: Sepiola atlantica; assembly: GCA_963556195.1. NCBI lineage: Eukaryota > Metazoa > Mollusca > Cephalopoda > Sepiida > Sepiolidae > Sepiola > Sepiola atlantica. The sequence goes on from OY744529.1 coordinate 72,568,182, forward strand.
TGTACGAAAAGGAGTCAAGTATGAGTACGTGTTCTCTGCCTGAGCATGGCACACACGGTTCCTGGTCCGATCAGACCTCAGCCCTTCGGATAAGTTTAACCTCTTAGCTAGTCGAGTGAATGAGTTACCCCCACCCCACTGGTAATAGAAATCCTCCAAGATGTCTACTTCCCACTTTCAATTTTTTGTCCTCGGCCTCTCCCAAATTGCATTTATCTTGAAAGAACACCACCCACTCTCCAAACCCCATCCCCCGTTTTCTTTTTCTCCCACTTAGATCCCACTCATATTTAGAGATTGACCTGCTTTTTTTCGGTTCTGAATAAACCGAAAAACAGTGGGTGGTCTATTATTCAGAAATGGATGGGAGGATCTTACTAACCAATTTTTTTGTTTTTTCTTCTTTTCCCACTCTCCGTTTTTATTCCAATGAATTTATGTACATATAACCATATTTATGAAAAATAAAAATTTCACACCAATTGGAGATATCCTTAGTAGGACAGTCCCCTAGTGTAAATGTGGTATTGTGGTGACTGAGATGATTCTAGTTAAGATAGAATAGACACTTTTATCACTGTAGAACAAGGATGACCAACGACTTTTGATGGCCTTGTGCCTAATTTATGTTGAATGTAAATTTTTATATTTTGTGCAAATAAATAATTCAAAGTGTAGTATATGTTCTCAACATTCCAAAGACATCAGACGTTTTATTAATGTCATAAAGTTTTCATGTAAATTACCTCCCTTGAAAATTAATGAAAATGAAATTCTAAGAATAGTTTTAAAACGTTATCCTCTTTTTTATTAAACTGCTTTAATTAATATTATTAATAATTATAATAATATTACTATCGACTAAAACTATTGCATATATATAAGAAAAATATAAGAATACAATGTACAAATGTATATAACAGAATATCAGTTTATTAGAAACTGTTTATGAAATAAATATGCAAATTAAGAATACCTATAGCTGTTTGCGGGTGTTTGCAGATTTCAAACGTTTATGTTATATAATAAAATTAAATACGACCGTTTGATGTTAATATATTTAGGATAGGTGGAAAAAACTTTTGCATTTATTCATTTTGATATTGGGAGTTTATTTTTAATATTACAACTATAGGTCTAGTCATTTTAAAAACACAATTTTCAATTTTATATATATATATATTAATTAGGTACTTTTCCAGCCGGGGATCCATATCAGCCCTAATGTTTCCGATTGTGATTTACAGAACAAACCAGAAATGGGTGAAACCGTTTAATCACCAAGTTACCCATCTCTTACTAAGTTTCTGTCTATTACTTTCACCCTCTCTCACTGCATGTTATTTGATTACCCCCTATTTTATACAGTCTACCCTCCCTTCTCTCTCTGTCTGTCTGTCTGTTTGTCTGTCTGTCTCTCCCCTCTCTCTCTCTCTCTCTCTATCTACTTATTAACAGTCAAATGAAAATAAATATAAAATAGAACACTGGGATAATCTATTATTAACGATAGGGAATATCACCACAAGTAGTAGTACTATTTAACCCATAACTGGAGATAAAGAGAAAGAGAGAGGGCGTTATAGTAAACAGATTTGGGATTTTGTCTTTGTATTTAAAAAAATCTAACTTTTTTTGTAAACTCGTTTTCAATTCAAACAATCTAACCCGAGCTCAAAGAGTGACCCAACGGGTCACCTTTTTTTACTAGTATTGATTAAATTTATTATTCATTTTTAAAATTTAATTTAATTGTTTTTAACCTTTTGCATTTTTTCATTCATATCCCCTTCCAGATGCTGAAAGTATTTCCACAAACAATTGGCACCGAAACATGTTCCAATAGTCATTCCATCTTGTGGCAATCATTATTCAAGCAGGATGCCATTTGTCCAATTTGCAAATGAAAGCAATTGAACGATGGCATATGGCCTCAGAAGTTTGCACTGACGCAGGAATAACAATAACTATGTCTGCAAGAGAAGAATATATATTTATCTTCTTAACTTCTGCATTCTTGAGCAACCGAACCTGGTCCAACTGCAGAACTCTTTTTCTTTGTTTTAGTCTCGAGCCACAACAGGGTCTGCAATTATGGATCTTTGCATCCACTTGGCACGATCATATGCTTGGTCCGAGTGATGGCCGTTTTTTGGAGATCATTGTGCAGGGCGTCTGCCCATCTTATCATCGGCCTTCCTCTCGATCACTTGCGGACAACTTTAAATTTAAATGCAAGTTTCACAATGGTGTCATCGTCGACCCTCAAAACATGTCCAAATCATCTAAGCTCTCCATTTTCCCCTCGATTGGCGCGATGCTGTAGCACATTCGGGTGTCATCATTACAGACATAGTAGACCAGTGTAACTACCGAGATCCAGCAGAGCATTTTAGTTTTCTCCGGCTCTCTCGTTGTTGGCAAAAACTTAGAGCTGAAACAAAGTGACAGGTCTCACAATAGTCTGTTAGATCTTCAACTTTAGGTGTCCGCTGAGCTAGTGGTCACAGAGGACACAAGTGGTAGTATGCCATTTGAGCCATGTCACATTAATGCACGCAGTGACTTCGCCGTATCATTCTCATACCATTTCTCACCATGCAACGCATGTCCTCACTCGCCAGGTTTCATTTCTATACATTATCACACTGCGTATAGATGCCTGATAGACTCTTCCCTTAGTCGACAGTGGTAAAGCATGTTGGTTAGTAATGGCAATAGTTTCCAGAACTTACTCCATCCACTCCTACCTTTTGTGATCACACTAGCACCTGTTCCACCCTGTGCTGCAATGGTATCACCAAGGTAAGAAAACATCTAAATAACCACAATAACTTCGTCATCAAACAATACTTTCTCCACTTTCTTCACATGTATACTTTGTCTAAATTTATACTTTTTCAATATGTATATTTTCTCCATATTTATACTTTCTCTATATTTATACTTTCTCCACATTTATACTTTCTCTACATTTGTACTTACTCTATAATTATACTTACTCCATGTTTATACTTTCTCGATAGTTATACTATCTCCACATGTATACCTTCTCTACATTTATACTTTCTCCAAATTTATACTTTATCTATATCTATACTTTCTCTACATTTATACTTTCTCCACATTAATACTTTCTTTATATCTATACTTTCTCTACATTTATATTTTCTCAACATTTATACTTTCTCTACATGTATACTTTCTCCACATTTATACTTTCTCTATATCTATACTTTCTCCACATTTATACTTTCTCTACATTTGTACTTACTCTATAATTATACTTACTCCATGTTTATACTTTCTCGATAGTTATACTATCTCCACATGTATACCTTCTCTACATTTATACTTTCTCCAAATTTATACTTTATCTATATCTATACTTTCTCTACATTTATACTTTCTCCACATTAATACTTTCTTTATATCTATACTTTCTCTACATTTATATTTTCTCAACATTTATACTTTCTCTACATGTATACTTTCTCCACATTTATACTTTCTCTATATCTATACTTTCTCCACATTTATACTTTCTCTATATCTATACTTTCTCTACATTTATACTTTTTCACATTTATACTTTCTCTATATCTATACTTTCTCTTCATTCATACTTTCTCCACATTTATATATTCTTCACATTTATATTTTCTCCATATTTATACTTTATCTACATTTATACTTTCTCTACATTTATACTTTCTCCAAATTTATACTTTATCTACATTCATACTTTCTCTATATTTATACTTTCTGCACATTTATACTTTCTTCACATTTATACTTTCTCTACATTTTTACTTTCTCTATATCTATACTTTCTCTACATTTATACGTTCTCCAAATTTATACTTTCTCTACATTTATACTTTTACTATATTTATACTTTCGCCACATTTATACTTTATCTACATTTATACTTTCTCTCTATATATATTTTCTCTACATTTATACTTTCTCTATATTTATACTTTTTCCACATTTATACTTTCTTTATATTTATACTTTTTCCACATTTATACTTTCTTTATATTTATACTTTCTCCACATTTATACTTTCTCTACATTTATACTTTCTATATATATATATACTTTATCTACATTTATACTTTCTCTACATTTATACTTTCTCTAAATATATACTTTTTCCACATTTATACATTCTCTATATTTTTACTTTTTCCACATTTATACTTTCTCCACATGTATACTTTCTCAACGTTTATACTTTCTCCACGTGTATAGTTTCTTTACATTTATACTTTCTTTACATTTATACTTACTCCACATTTATACTTTCTCCACATGTATTCTTTCTCTATGTCTATACTTTCTCTGTATTTATACTTACCATATATGTTTTGCTAACAAAAACAGCCACGCTTATACACACACACACACACTTCTACATACCTATCCCATTTATAGACAATATAACATCGAAATTCGCACGGTGACAGCAAAAATTAACATGTGTACTCAATTTCTCTTTACAGACAAAACACCTGCTTTCACCAAGAACGTTCACAGACATTTTGAACTCTCAATCGTAATCAACCCTTCATTTTCATTTCAGTAATTACTTTTATTTGGATAGACTTTGTCATTCTTTCTTTTGATATTGTCTCTACAATGTCATTGCGAGAGAGTCGGACGTGACGGTCGATCTTTTTTCCATCAGAGAGGCTGTGAGGTAGACGTTACTTGGATTCATGTCGATCTTCCCTCTCTCCCAAAAGACAGCATGAAATAGAAGGTCCTTTAATGTTGGCTGATTAGCATGTATGATTCTGCGATAACCATTGCTAGAGAGATACAACATCAATAAATCTCAAATCTTTGGTTTCTTCCTTGTAAAACATTCACAGCAAGAACTCGTATAGCTACCACAACAAAAAAGTCTTTCCTTTCTCTATCCATGTACAGGACCGGCGGGACAGTTATAAAAGTGGGGGGGGGGGCTCTCCTAAAAAGTGAGGGGGCCCGGTTAAACACATGCATTTATAACTTCATTATTGATGACCGTAAAGTGGGGGGGGGGCAAGTTAAAAGTGTGTGTGTGTGTGTGGGGGGGGGGCTTGAGCCCCCTTGCCCCCCGGTGCCGCCGTCTATGATGTACCTAGCGTCAGGCGAAACTTTCATAGACACAGCTTCTTAGCAAGGGCTTCCCGTCTGTGAAACACATTGCCGCGGGACTGCTTCCCTGCAGATTACAACTTGATCGTCTTCCAATCCAATGTCAACAAATTCTTATTATGGACCGCCCCCAAAATAATCAAACGCAGTTCATACCATTGATCTATGTTAGTACTCCCATAGTGTTCCCCATCTTTCAGCTGACAATCATTCCCGTTTCATTAACCCTTATCATCGAGTGATACACACACAAAAAAAAGAAAATTAATCTATGAGCCACAACAAAATTGGCTAGGAAGAAAGTGTAGTATCTGTTCCGATGGATACTGCACCCTATAGACCGATGTCGTCTTGTCCTTCAGGGCTTGATTCTACCGGTCTGTGAGTTTGTCCTGTGCAGTTCTAGGAGGTCCACCCTCCCAGGCTTTGCCTCCCCTCTTTGGGGAGGAGTAAGTTTATTGCTTACTGCCTTAGGCGCCCCTACCGGGGAATGCCGACGGGGCTGCCCAAGCAATTTTTAATGGCCAGAGTGCTCACCTTCTCGGGCGCTGGCTTTTCAAGTCCCACTTTCCCGACCCGATCTTGGGTTACATCTTACCTTGTGGGAGTAAGATAAAACTGACCTTGTGCCTAACCTCCTGGAGAGGAGGTAAATAAACACAACAAACTTGAACCGTGTCTTTTTTATAAGATATTGTATAAGTTCACGCACGTGCGTTTTTTTTTATTTTTTATTTTTTTGTTGATAAATGGAATGGGTTATGCAGCAGTACTGATGTACAAAATGTGGGCGGCGTCTTTCGTTGTGACACAACACAGATACACAAAGATGACACCTTGCCTTTCTAAGAGACAAGACTACGAGACAGCATCGAACCAACGCATTTGCTTATTTAGCATTTGCAGAAAAAAGCATGATCAAATCAACCAATGAAAAAACTGCTCTTTGTTTTAAAATAAAAGTGAAATGATCAAAAATCAAAAATAGGTCCAATCATTTGATGTTAGAATTAGAAATGAGCCTGGAATTAAAAAAGAAAAAAAGAAAAAGGAAATTTGTCAAACCGACTGGAGATAAAATGATTATATCGGTCAAAAAATAAAAAATAAAGAGATAAAAAAATGTATTATATTTCTATTTATAGATAAACATCGATATCATTTAGAGTTGAGCATAGGAATAGAGCGAGATATAACTAAAGTTTCAAAGAGAGGTGGTAGGGGGTATTCTCCTGCTGTTATGTCAAAGAGCAGAAAGAAAGAAATAAGAGACGAGGTGGCGGGAGTGGGAGGAGATTTGAATTAGAAAAAAAAACAAAGCAAAGAAATAGAATTTGTAATCTCTCTCTCTCTCTCTCTCTCTCTCTCTCTCTTTTACTTCCCCCTATCTCTCTTTTTCCTTTTTTCTTTCTGTTACTTTTCCTCTCTGTATTTCTTTCTTTCACTTTTATCCTCTCTCTCTCTTTCTTTCATTTTTCCTCTCCTTTTCTTTTTTTCACTTCCCCCTTTTTCTTTTACTTTCCTCCTTTTTCTCTCTGTTTCTTTCTTTCATTTTCCCCCCACTTTCTTTCTTTCACTCCCCCCTCTCTCTCTCTCACACACACACACACACACACACACACACACACACACACACACACACACACACACACACACACACACACACACACATTCAGTTTCTCTCTCAATTTTCTTCTCTTTCTCCTACATATAACACACTTTCACTTTTGCTTTCTCTCTGTCTGTCTGTCTCTCTCTCTCTCTGTCTCTCTCTCTATCTGTCTGTCTGTCTCTCTCTCTCTTTCTCTCTTTCCCTTTCTCTCTCTCTCTCTCTCTCTTTCGCTCTTTCCTGACACCATTAATAAGTTACAAAATGGAGAAAATCATTCATGTATAATTCGCTCTTGCTGTTAATTCAATAAAATGTGATCATGCTTCATTAAATCGAATTTACCATGGCGTGGTTTTAGTTAGTCTGACTAAAATATAAAATGAAAGAAAAGTATTAAAAAAATAGGTTTTGATCAAAAGGCTGTTCGTTTCCCTTGAGATACAATTAAAAAAAAACATAAAAGACTACAACAAAAGTGTATGAAATTATGATAGCAAAAAAAAAAAAAATACCGCCTTACCATGCATACTAAATTTTTATCGAAATATCCAAATCTCCATGTTCCATTTTTATGTTCAAGTAAAGGGATCGGTTTTCAATATATGATTATCTAGGGTAGTCAGTTTTCAACATCTAATGTTTCTAAAACTTTAAAAAGTAAAAGTCCCCTATTTTTTTCTTTTTTTTTTTAACATAGTTTACCCCCAAACAAGGCATGCTGCCACTGTAGACGTAAGGGACTACTGAGAATTAGTGTGAAAGTATTGAGGGGTATCCTAAATTGAGAGCTGTGCAACGAGATGCTTGTTCACATTAGTTTTAAATTTCTGCATGTCGGTACAGTCGGGGAAACAGGGAGCAGGGAGGGAGTTCCAAAGGCCGGCAGCACAAGGAAAGAAGCTATTGGAGTAGAAGGCTCTCCGGCATCTGGGCACCTCCACAGTGAATGGATGGGATTTAGCTGATTGTCAGGTCGGTCGAGTGTATTTACATCGAGGGGGCACCAGAGCAGAAAGTTCATTGGAGCGCATTCCATTGTAGTATTTGTAAAACAAGTGCAATGGGACAGGAGCTGGAGCTTGGTAGATAGCGATTAGATTAGCGACTCTTATTTGGACCTTGTCTAAGAGTGGATGGTGCACCAGCCCAGATGTGACAACAATACTCCATGCATAGGTGGATGGTGGCTTTGTAGAAATATAGGATAATGTCAGGTGTGAGAAGTTTTCTAGCACGGTAGAGGAATCCCACTTTCTTTGCAGCAGCCTTGGCAATGTCTTCTATGTATTTGTTCCAATTCATGTTACCTGTGAATGTTAGGCCGAGGAATTTAAACGTTGAACTCTCAGGTAGGGAGTTATTTGCCATGGCAATCGGTGGTTGAAGAAGTTTCTTGTAGTTGTTGAAGGAAAGGAGCTTTGTCTTAGCAGCATTAAATGTTACCATCCATTTTTGACCCCATTCCACTACAGACTGGAGGTCACTTTCTAAGGATTCAGCCATTGCCTCAGATATGTGCGCATCCGTTTTGCCCACATGACGAGAGTAGAGCGTGATGCCATTAGCAAATATACCCATCTCAGGCACAATGTCATCTCAGGCACAATGTCATCATTATGAAAATCAGAAACAATAAATGTCCAAGGATCGATCCCTGGGGTACACCTGCATTTGTGACATGTTGTTTGTAGGAGCGGTCATCAAGGACAACCTGGATCTTTGTTTTGTATAGTAAAGATCTAATTATATTGAATATTCGTCCAGTAATACCATATGAATTGATTTTTATGAGAAGACCTTTATGCCAGACCTTGTCAAAGGCTTTGGATATATCAATCGCTACTGCTCTAGCTTCAACTGCCTTTTCCAGTGTATGGTATATGTGTTCAGAGATGACCGTTAGGATATCCGCAGTAGACCGTGCTTGCCTAAATCCATACTGACGGTCAGAAAGAAGTTTAGCATTAACGAGGTGCGAGACTAGATTGATTAAGGATTCAAAGATGTTTGCGAAGAGCGGGAGTAGACTGATGGGGCGATAATTCCGAGGGTTAGTTCTATCTCCAGAATTCTTGAAGACTGGTACCACAGAGGCAATTTTCCAGCTATCAGGGAAGCAAGATTGGGCAAGGACAGGGTCCAGTTCAACAGAGCATTTCTTTATTAATATTACTAGTATAAGATCAGGCCCACATACTTTGGAAGTGTCAAGGTTTTTATGATGTCCCTGACATGAGATGGAGTGATGACCAGTCTGCAAGTGGAATTTAGGGAGGGAGTGGTTTGCGGAGTCCAAGGTGGAGTTTAAAGCGAAGTGCTGGGCAAGTAGTTCAGCCTTATCAGTTGCCGTGCAAACAACGTCATTGTGGTTTGACAGCGGGGGAATTGTTGATCGCCTTTTTTTTTTTACTTTTGGGGTCACCACATATCGAGGCAAAGAGCTACTCATCGATAAGGGTTAATGAAACGGAAATAATTGCCAGCCGGAAAATGAGGAACACTATGGGAATACTAATATTAATCAATGGTATAAATTGCATTTGATTACTTATGCCGGAAGTCAAAAATATATTTAATTCCATTCACATGAGGAATATAGAACCATCACTATGTATGACCGAGAAACTGTAAATAAACGTTACCTGTTATATGTTAACCAACTGTCCCCTCTTGTTCTCCTTTGCAACATGTGTGTTGTAGTGTCAATACAATAAATACACATGAACAAAGGTTGCTACATGTGCAGAGAATAAAATCATTGTCGACATTATTGGAATGTATAACGCACTCAGTGATTGGTCAGTGGTTGTCTTCCTTGTCCCTTTAAGGGTCCCATGGATTGGTCAACAGGTAACACAATCCTTGATCATCTAGGAGTCATGTGAGCCAGTCTATATAAACCCAAACACTGGGCTCTAGCCTTTTTCCAACTATTTCCTCTTACCACCAGGACATTAGTTGACTGGTTGGTGACCATCTTGGACGTGGTTTAGCTACATGGCGACAAAGCCTTCAGATGGCAGTTTGAAGGGAACCATTTCTTTTTTTCTAGTTTTCCAACCTTGGTTGACATCGGTCTGATTGTATTTGTGACATAAGCTCACAGAAGCAGTTTACAGGCAACAACCATTTCTTCCATGACAAAAAGAAGCAGAATCGATGGACCTTAGCATACAAACTGTTACTAGACCATTCTTCCTTAGATAAGTTCTTGCGAAAGCACATTTGCATCTGCCCCCATTCCGTACTTACATCATCTTCCGTTATATATCATTCAAGGATCTTAGACAATGGAATTTGAACGGAACCAATCCTCAAGACTGCCAAGCTTGGAGACTAGGATTACAGGTTGTCAAAAACGTCAAAACCCAGGCCAAAGGAAATAAGACGATAAAATGGAGAAGGAGGAAGAGAAGGTGGAGGATGAACATTGAGTCAAACCCAAACATCTTTAAATTGGACAATAACTTGACATTTTTGGAAATCAAATTCTGAAATAAAAACAAAATGAAAATTGTTGTTTTTTTTGTTTTTTGTTTTTTTCGATGTGATACCTGAAGAATTTCCAGAGCTTTTAACCAGACCGAGACTCCCGGCGTAGAAGCCTGCTGTAGATTGGCCAGAATAGACATCCCTCTGACCTTATCTGCACACTTCAAAAGGCTGTAGTAAAACCGGAGGAGTGAAACCAAATCTTGAGCATTGGTGGCATCGAGCTGTGAAACTGTAGACCCCGGAAATGTCACAAAACAATTGCCACTTATATCAGTCGCACCTGTAGGGAAATAAAAAATTAATTTAAAAAAAATTAAAAATCAAGATTTGTCTGTTAAGCACATGTATGTGTTGTATATCAGTCTTTACACCTCTCTCTCTCACACATTCTCTTCACGAATACAACTGAAAACAAAGCCCTATACTAAGATCAAACACAACTTTTGTTTTACAATAATACCATGGGATCTGTGTTCAAGCCATACATCCATTTTATTTATAACTTGAATATTGGAATAAAAATTTTTTAAATAAATAATAATGGTAATATAGAGTTCAGTCATGTCTGCAAAGATATAGAGGCTATTATACAAAATAGATCTAATGGTAATAATATATATATATATATATATATATATTTAAATCCCTCGTTTTTTTAAAATCCCTCGATACAGCCTTTGTTAAGAGAGGGCGAAACTGGGCGGCTGGAATTTTTTTTTTCTTGATTAACTTTTAATCATGAACGATAGAATTCGTCTTCCCTTCATGCTTGCGAACAGCGAAACAGGCTGTATGTGGATGACTATATATATATATATATATATATATATATATATATATATATATATATATATATATTATTATTTCATGTATCCACATAAAATGTTATAAAGAGGATATCTTTTATGTATCAATTTTCAGTATTTACTTCAACACTGCTCAATACGTGAGTAGAGCTAGATAGTAAGTTATGAAAATATATTTATGGCAAATAAGCTACACAGAGGCTTCTGCGTTTCATTCCGTGCATTTTAGCCTAACGATTCCCTACGAGGATGAAACGTGGAAGACTCTGTGTAGCTTATTTGCCATAAATATATTTTCATAACTTACTATATATATATATATATATATATATATATATATATATATATATATATATATATATATATATAAATAAATAAATAAATATATATATATATATATATATATAAATATAAATAAATAAATAAATATATATATATATATATATATATATATATATATATATATATATATTATATATTATTAAATATTAAAGTGTTGTTTACCTACAGACGACATCGTTTCGGGCTTTTTATCCTCATCAGTGCAGGAGTGATAGTTGCAGGCAGTCACATGGGATTGAACACAGTTCGTAGATTCAGGTTATAATTACGAGACAAACGCTCAGGACCACATGGGTACCGGCAATCAGCACAGATACTAATTGAAATTAAGATACACTTACTCGGGGAGGCAGGGGGAAGTGCTATTGCTGTCCACAGTGTTCAATGCTCACGTGGAACTCGCTTTGTGGCAAATGACAACAAACTTTTCTCAATTTCACAGTGTTCTACTTTCAAGACTATTACATATTTAAAGATGCTTATAATAATAATAATAATAATAATAATAATAATAATAATAATAATAATAATAATAATAATAATAATGATAAATAGCTACATTGGTTTTACTACTACAACTTTTTACCGTAGGCTTACCATACATCTTGTAAAATGTAGCTCAATTTACTAGCATTTAAAACAACATAACTGCCTCCTTCTCTCATTTAAGACAAATTTTAGTTAATAGCACAAAAATATTACATTCCAAAACTAATTAAAAGAAATTAAAAATAGTTGAAGCTATCTTTATTAATACCCTACAATAAATAACATTACATATGAAGCGAGTAAAAATATTTTTAAATGTTTCACATGAATATAATTTATCCTTTGATGCTAATTCAGGTGTCCCGGGGTATAAATTTTAAACGTTTTATCTGAAACTGCACCGATTTGTTGTTTTGATGTCTAACGACTTCAGATATGGCATTCTGGGCTGTTTTTTAAAAATTCTCTTCTTTTTCCCAGCTTTTTTGTTCGTTTGTTTTTGTCACCTGAAGATGATTCGACGAAGAATCGAAACTGCTAGTGATACTTATGGAACATACATTAATTTTTTTGGATTTTGACACAAAAAAGATTATTTAAAAAAATGAAAAATAAACAAAAAAAGATATAATCAAGCAGGATTATTCTGTTATGTTTAACAATGTTTGCTTAAATGAAAGAATTCTGCCTAAATACACACACACAATATATAAAATTTAAATCATTTTGTATGTAAGATGAAAATGGAAATGCTAAATGTCCACTGTTGTAAAGGTCATGATTGGCATAAATACGAAACTAACATAAAGGGAAATAATCAGGTATTGACTATATACGAAAGTACGTATATAAGACGGCAGTGATATCTGGACGAGTGAAGAGTAAACGTCTCTACTTCCTACCGGATCCCTGTTAAACGCAAACCACTCGGCGTATTCTTAATTTAGTATGTCCTATGTAATTTAGGATATAACAGTGGCGAACGAGGATATTTTTTTCTCTTGACAGAGATAAATTACCGTACTATTCAAGGATTTTTTTTTTAAAGAAAATTTGCAAGGACGGCAAAAAAAAAAAGTCGAATTTTGCTACCTAAAACAATTTTAAGGTAAAGTGAACTTTATCTGTATGTTGACGAAAAAATATTTGGGAAGCACAAGCTGAATTCGAAACCTGCACCGTGAGATTACGAATTTCGAAAGAAAAAAGTACGCTTACGATTTTTTTTTTCTTTAAACAATTCAGAAATTATTGTCATATTTTTTTCTCTCCCCCAAGTGCAGCCGTATTTTTGTGAAAAATAATTGTTCATTGCTTTGTCTAAAGTAATTGAAACTATTTGTTGCGCGAATTTTGGAAACGTTTTATTGTCTGAAATTATTTTGTGAAAAAGTTTACCTGGTAAAAGACTGTTGCTAAATTGTATAAACTTTGTGAAACATTTATTTTTGCAAAAATTATGTTGCTAATTTACGAAAACGCATATTGACGAACTTTTTGTGAAATTATTGTTGTAAACTTTGGAAAGATATTTTGTACTGTAATTAAGCTAAAATGGAGCAATTGGCTGAGTTGACGAAGGCGTTAACACTAAGTATACATCAGCAACAACAACAACAGCTACAACAACAGCAACAACAACAGCTACAACAACAGCTACTGCAACAGCAAGAATGGACACAAACAACTTTAGATGCACAACAAGAGCAAACAAAAATACTTCAACGCCAAATGTTAACGCAACAAAAGAATTTTGAAAAATTAATTCAAACGTCGACAGATGGGAAGAAAACTAATTTTTCTGCAGAGGGTATTTCAAATTCTTTGTCAGAATTTCACTACTCTCCCGATACTGGCGTTACATTTCCAGCATACTATAGAAGGTACGAAACAGTTTTTACAAAAAGATGTTCGGATTGGACCGACGAAGAAAAAGTTACGCTGTTACTACAAAAACTGGGGACGGACGAAAACACCAAGTATGCTAATTTAATTTTACCCAAAAAACCGGAGAAAGTGAATTTTGAAGAGACAATTAATACTTTATCTAGAATATTTGATAAAAGAGACAGCCTTTTTCATTCTAGATATAAATGTTTAAATTTACAGAAATCGGAATCCGAAGACTATTTAGAATATGCATGTACTGTAAATTGCTTATGTGAATCATTTAAATTAAATGAAATTTCGTCAGATTTATTTAAATGTTTAATCTTTGTACAAGGACTCACAGCACCAAGGGACAAAGATGTCAGATCCCGGATCCTGACAATTAGGGAGTCGGACCCGAATGTAACTTTACAAAAAGTAACCGAGGAGTGTCAACGTCTCATTAATATCAAAAGAGACAACACCCGCATTGAAGAAAAAAGCGTTTACAAGATACAACATGTACAAAGGCAAAGGACCTCTAGAACATACAAGACCCAGGAACAAAAGACTCCCAGAATGTACAAGGACCAAAGTTGTGAATGCTGCGGAAGTACAAGACACACCAAAAAGATCTGCTGGTTCAGGAATAGGGTATGTTACGAATGTGGATTCAAAGGCCACAAGGGAACATATTATAACCAGAAGAAAAAACGAAGGACCGACAAAGTTAATACGCTTCGCACAAGGAAAGAGAAAAGCTGCGAAAGGCGTAAATATGTCGATGTAAAGATAAATGGACATCCTGTAACATTACTCCTGGATAGTGGTGCGGACATTAGCATCATAGATGAAGATATCTGGAGAAGGATCGGTCGACCTGAACTAAGAGAAACCAGCAAGATGACGAAGAGTGTGTGCGGCAAAAGGTTGGAATTCAAAGGAGAACTGAGGTGCAATGTGTCATTTAGTGGTCAAACACACAAGTCCAAAGTGTACGTAGTACCAGGAAGGAACACAAGTCTATTTGGAGTGGATTGAATTGTCCTGTTCAACTTATGGGAACGACCGGTTAATTCTGTTTGTAATAGGTTGACCACAGAGAAATCAAACCAAATAGAAGGCTTCATGGACGATTTAAATGCAGAATTCCCAAAAGTTTTTGCCGAGAAACTTGGATACTGTGTGAAAACAGAAGCAAAATTGGAGGTGAAGAAAAATGCCACCCCAGTGTTCAAACCTAAAAGAAATGTACCTTTTGCATCGATGGACGCAATAGAGAAGGGGTTGGAGAGACTTCAACAATTAGACGTCATTGAAAAGGTTGACCACACGGATTGGGCAAGTCCGACGGTATATGTAAAAAAAAAGAATAACAAAATAAGAGTCTGCGCTGACTTTTCGACGGGCCTTAATGATTGTTTGCAGGACCACAATTACCCCCTTCCGTCGGCAGAAGATCTATTCTCAAAAATAAACGGAGGAAAATTTTTTTCCAAAATAGACCTCTCGGATGCATACTTGCAAATCAAAGTCAATGACGAATGTTCAAAGTACCTGTGCATTAACACGCATAAGGGTATTTTTAAACTAAAAAGACTTCCGTTCAGATTAAAGGTCGCCCCTGCTCTGTTTCAACAGGTTATGGATACGATGCTCGCAGGATTGGAATTTTCAATGGCATACCTTGACGATATCCTGATAAAGAGCAGAAATTTGCATGAACACAAGAAGCACGTCAGAGAAGTATTTAAGAGAATAGAGGAGTTTGGTTTCAGATTGAGCCCGGAGAAATGCGATTTCTTTATGGAAAGGATCAGATATCTTGGTCAAATAATCGACAAAGAGGGACGAAGACCAGATCCACAACGGGCCGAAGCAATTGAAAAGATGCCTGCTCCAGACTCAGTACCGAAGCTACAATCATTTTGGGGATTGGTTCAATATTACGCGATATACATACCTAATGTGCATAATTTGAGAGCTCCTCTTAACGAGTTACTAAAAAAGGGTAGTAAATGGAGTTGGAATAAGGAATGTGAATCTGCCTTCCAAAAAATTAAGAAATGTCTACTATCAGACTTGGCATTAGCGCATTTTGATCCAGACAAGGAGTTAGTACTAGCAACGGACGCCAGTGATTACGGCATTGGCGCTGCATTACTCCATAAGTATGAGGATGGAACAACAAAAGCAATCGCTCATGCATCAAGAACTTTGGTTGCAGCTGAGAAAAACTATAGCCAGATTGAAAAGGAGGCTCTGTCGATAATATTTGGAGTCAAAAAGTATAATCGATTTCTCCATGGACGGACCGTCACATTGCAAACAGACCATAAACCCTTGATTACGATATTTGGATCAAAGAAAGGCATTCCTAAGCATACCGCAAATTGACTACAGCGATGGGCTGTAACTCTCTTAAATTATCAGTTTAAGATGGAGCATGTGTCATCGAAAAAGTTAGGACACGTGGATGCACTATCAAGGTTGATTCCAAAAAGGAAACGAAAGTTTCGAAGAAACAGTAATTGCTGCTCTTAAAGATGAAAGCGAATGTACAAGTTCAATGTGTAATATGATACGTGAACTTCCAATAACCCTTGAAGAGATTAAAAGAGAAGCTGAAAAAGACATTTTCATAAAGAAAATGAAAACTCAATTAGGACTGAGGGAAAAAAGTAACAAAGTAGGACAAACTACATTATTTTCAATTTGTGAAGGTGTACTTATGTATGCTGATAGAATCGTAATTCCACAGGCATTACGAAGGAAAATATTAATGGAATTCCATACAGGTCATCTTGGCATTTCAAGAATGAAATCTTTAATTAGAGGATACGTATATTGGCCTGGTATGGACAAAGAAGTAGAAAACTGTGTCAAAGCATGCAAAGGATGTCAGTTAGCAGCCCGAGATCCGCCAGTAAAAACGACCCCATGGCCGAAAACGGACCTACCCTGGTCACGTCTACATATTGATTATGCCGGACCTCAAATGGTTTTTTCTACTTAATTGTAGTAGATTCTTTCTCTAAATGGCCAGAGATATTTAAAACCAGACATCCAACTGCAAGGAACACTGTAAATGCACTTAACGAAATCTTTAGCCGTTTTGGTGTACCAAAAACCATAGTAAGTGACAATGGTACAGCATTTACATGTCACGAATTTAAAGAATTCTGCAAATCGCTGAATATTCAACATATCACGACACGTGTTTACCATCCTAGGTCGAATGGGTTGGCAGAAAAATTTGTGGACACATTTAAACGGGCAATAAAGAAAAACCTGAATATGAACACAGATGAGCAAACTATACAAACATTTCTAGCAATCTACAGGGTAACCCCGAACCCAAATAATAATGTTAATTCATCCCCTGCAGAACTGATGTTTGCTAGAAAAATTAGATCTATCTTCGATAGACTTATACCTGAGAAGAAGAAAAGTTCTAAAGGAGAAAACTTGAAAGAAAAGTGCTATTCCTAAGGGGACAAAGTGTATTTTTAAAAATTTCAGAATGGAAAAAATCATTGGGTGGACGGTTTCATTATGAAAAGAATTGGGAACATGGTGTATACCATTCAAGGCCCAAGTTTTGTCTGTAAAAGATACATAAATCAAATCCGTCCCAGAATTTTGCAAAATACAGAAGAAATTCCAATGGAAACATTATGTGATACATTTGATATACCAAAGCCAGTGTGTATACCTGAAACCATGAATGTATCCCCTGAACATACCATACGGGGTGGACAGAATTCCTTACCGCAGGTAACACAGACCAGAAGGAAGAGCACCAGAAAAAGGAAAAGCATCAGGCGTTTAAGCCCTGATCCTAAAAGGAAACGGTACTAAAGCTAAAATCGGGAAGATTTCAGGGGAAGGTGTTGTAAAGGTCATGATTGGCATAAATACGAAACTAACATAAAGGGAAATAATCAGGTATTGACTATATACGAAAGTACGTATATAAGACGGCAGTGATATCTGGACGAGTGAAGAGTAAACGTCTCTACTTCCTACCGGATCCCTGTTAAACGCAAACCACTCGGCATATTCTTAATTTAGTATGTCCTATGTAATTTAGGATATAACATCCACCAAGGTGCAGAAGTAAAGCGTTGAAGGAACTAATAAAAATTAAGATTTTAGATTGTTCTTTTCATGGTGTTTTGAATTGAATCAATAGAATATATATATATATATATATATATATATATATATATATATATTTGTGCGTATTTAGGCAGAATTTTTTTCTATTCATGCAAACATTATTAAAAATAACAGAACTCGTCTGTCTAGTTATACCTTTTCTTAATGTTTTCAATCTTTCTAATGATTTGTTTTGTGTTAAAATAAAAATAAAAATTGATAAAAGTTCCGTATGTGTCACTAACGTTTTCGAATCATCTTCAGGTGTTGATGGCAAGTATTTTTATTAAATGAATTATTACTTACCTCCCCATTTTCCTCTCTGTCGATACTATACTAATGTCATGTTTACCTCAGATTCCAAAGAATTAATTTTAAAAAAATAATGGTTTAAAATCTAGATTTAAAAATTAAGACAAGATTTAAAGATAAGATTTAAAAACATAAAGAAATCCACCGCCGAACAGGGGAAAAAGGGAATAAAATAGAAATTTGAATCTATATGGGTTTCAAAAGCCAACAAAATATATTTTCAAAATAAACCCTCGTGGTAAGTAAACAAAAATCAGTCAGGTTTAATAATGGTGAAAGAGGAAAACTCTTCAATCGTCATAAAAATTAAAGTTGGTTTAAAAAGTGAAAATAATTATATATTTTATATATTTTTCATATTTTATGATTTTACTAAGAAAATTAGGGAAATATAATAAATTATATTAAGTATTAATGATAAAATAAATTAATTTAATAATATAATAATTAAAATTTTAAATAAGAAATTAATAGAAAGTAATTAAATATAAGAGAGAATAAAATAAGACTCAAACATATTGATCTATGAATCAAATAAAGAAAAAAGAAAAAAAGAAAATAATAAAATATTAATAATAATGATAATAATAATAATAAGAAGAAGAAGAAGAAGAAGAAGAAGAATATTAATAAAGATGATGATTATAAATATCATTATAAATAATATCGCAAATTAAAGGAAAGAGAAAAGGAAATTTTTTAAACAGAAAACTTTTTAAAAAAAAACCTTTCGAAAAAATAATCAAATTTAAAAATTTGTAAAAATACTCAATTTAATAAAACCCCTTATAAGTTAAACTCTTATGCTTTAAAACCACAAATAAGGTGAAAGTTGTTAATGGGACATGGTGCATGCGAGGTGATGGGTAAACAAAATGGGAGTCCAAAACTACATGGTTCACCCGGTCGATTTCCCTCCATCCCCTTGAACAAAAATTCTGAAAAAAAATTTCCAAAGTGGAACGTTTTAAAAAAATTCCCTAAAAACATTGAAAAAAAAACAAAAAACGTAAAGCAACCCCTTCCTCCGAATAACTCCCTCTCCTCAAAAATATAAAGGCGACATATTATTTATATATAAACCTTTATTTTTTTAAATGTAATTCTCTGGGATCTTTTATCATTAATACTTAATATAATTTATTATATTTCCCTAATTTTCTTAGTAAAATCATAAAATATGAAAAATATATAAAATATATAATTTTTTTCATGCCAACATGACATTAGTATAGTATCAATATAATTTTTCAAAGAAAAAAAAACTGTTTTTGCTTGCCCATGACTAAAATACCAGAATAATTTGTAGTTATAAATACCGAATTGGTAAAAATGATGAAAATTAAATTTAAACAGAGAATCGAAATATCGTCAGACAATAACATAACGTGTGAACAGCGATTTACTGGGGCGACAGACATAAACAGAGACTGAAGAGAGTCCGATAAAGAGGACTTTATAGGTCCCCTTTGTTAGGATTTGAAACCGACGGTACCAATGTTATTCTGATCTTATGTAATACAAACATTAATAAATATTATGCTCTTATTTTTGATTGTTTTTAATAATCGAGCATTCTGCTGGGATTCTCTCCCACTAACCTTACATATATATATATATATATATATATATATATATATATATATATATATATATATATATAGTCATCCACATACAGCCTGTTTCGCTGTTTCACAGCTCATCAGTGCGGCTAGACCAGTTAGTGTCTCAAGCCGGGATACATATATATATATATATATATATATATATATATATAGAGAGAGAGAGAGAGAGAGAGAGAGGGGGGGGAGGAAAGGAGAGGGAAGGAGAGGGAGAGATTTGTTTTGTAGACATACATTTTTTTTTAATAAAGTCTGCAAACGATAGATTCTATTTCATCCATAGATGAGAACCTCACTGGTACTACCACTCCGGGGTGATTCCACATTCTTCAAAGCTCCCAAACTGAGGCCTTAATACTGGATGCGGTTTAAAATCATAACCAAGGACCGTGTTGGGGTAGACCAAGTTTGAGTAATTGATAGGGTTGGAAAGTAGGGTAGGTAGGGGAAATTTACTTTTTTAATATAAAAGGTAGAATAGTGTGGGAAAGATGGATTTTGGAGGGGACACCTCGCCCAAGGAGGTCCGATCCATTTTAGCGCTATGCTCGGTATGTATGGTGGATGAGGATCTTTAGTTTTCAAAGTTTAAAGCTCCCGGACAACGCCAGGTTCCTTTGCTAAGAAATCGGTTCATTATCACTTTTACTTATTTTTTTTTTTTTAATATCCTACAATATTTTATGTATAGAAAATAAATTTATGATGATAATGTTTTGAATGAAAAAGCGGCAGAAATCAAACAAGCAACGATAACAATAATAAAAAGGAAATGTTTATCTTGATCAAAATCAAAAAATGAAATGAAGTAAAAACAATGGATTTGAAATGGAGAAATATTTATCATGTAAAGCAGAACTTATATTTTTAAAATTATCATTGTTTATTTGGCTTTATCTACGTGGGATGTGGCGATGACGTAGACAAGATATTTTAAAAGCACTTAATTTCTTTGCTTCTTTTATAACCTTGTGGATTTTACAACTGTACTTGTCTTGTTGCTCTTCTTCTTTTAAAGTAGTCAAGGTCACATCTTCTAAAAAGATATAGAATGTATACGGGGGAAACGCAATCAACAATATATAACACATAATTGCTTAATAAACTAGAGATGTTTTGATATTTGCCTGCAGCTGAAGAGGAATTAACTCAATCCTACGTTCACGTTAGCTTTGATTTGATACTAGCAGAGCTATCCTATGTTGTCAGTATCTAATATATAAAACTAAGCCGGTCTGTTTTTTATGTTAGATCTGCAACATATCAATATGTTGCATCTTACATATCGATATTTGATTTTGATTAGTCAATCAACTGCATCATTTATCGGTCTCTGTTATTTATTAATGAAAATTGAAATTCCAATTGATTTCATTAATTACATATTATATCCGACCCGGCATTTCTTTAAGTAACATACAGATGAAGACATACATCGGTAACTTCCATTTGTTCTAAATACACAAAATTGCAAATGGCTATCCAAATGTTTATCGCTAAGTAGATACTTTTGTGCAATGGTCATTTCCTCATTCATTTTCCTAAATAGTTTTATTCATTCTCCAAAATAGATTTATTTGTGTTGCTGACCGTTCACTTCTGATTTGTTAAAAATGGACAACTTCTTAACTAACAAATTGATCGGCTTCTGTTCTTTACTGTTGAAAATTGAAATTCCAAGTCATTTCACTGATTACATACTATATCCGACTCAGCATTTCCTTCAATAACATACACATCCAGACATACACCGGTAACTACCGTTTGTTACAAATACAAAATAATTGCAAATGGCTACCAATATTTTAATCACTATGTGGTACTTTTCTTTCTATGGTAATTTCCTCATTAGTTATCCTAAATAGATTTATTAATTCTCCGAAATCGATTTATTAACCTTATTTGTTTATTAATTTTATAGTTGAAAAACAACAGCTTTGAATGTAATTTTGCAGCGAGGTCCGAAAGATTTTAAAATAATATTTGGTTCAAAATATAAACAATGCCATGTAATCGCGAGCAGGGCCTTATAGAGTCAGCTAGTATATGTATAATTATTTATTCTTTTGTGTGTAAAACTAAGGGACATAATTCAGTATATTTTCAAGTGAAATCAAACAAAAGCCTCTGGAGCAGCTGATTCAAAGTATTAGTATTGAGTCTGTTTGTAAACAAGTGAGTTTAATCATAAAGGTTGGGAAGTAAAATTTGTGGAAGAAAAATAAATAAAAACAATAAAACGCCGTTTTATTAATCATCATCATCATCATCATCATCATCGGTTTAACGTCAATTTTACATGCTGGCACGTATTGGATGGCTTTAAGAAATTAACTTTCAAACTAAACAATCTCTAACAAGGTCTTTATTTATCCCTCTTTATCTCAGGTCCATTTTTAACACTTTCTCCCGTGTTTTCCTTGGCCTTCCCTTTGCGAACTGAACCTTCTGCCTAAACTGTTCTACATCTACTAACCTAAGAACTCTCATCCATTCTTTGAACATGGTAATACCATTGAAGTCTACTCTTCTGCACACATCTCCCTATACTCTCCAGATTTAATCTTCCTCTGACGTCATCAGATCTAAGCCGGTCTCTAAGACTCACATTACACATCCATCGTATGATTCTCATATCATTTCTCTCCATGTAACGCATCTCCTCAACCCTCACTGACTAGATTTCACTTCCATACATCATTACACTGCGTGCACATGCCTGATAGACTCTTCCCTTGGTCGTCAGTGGAATTAAGTGGAATCTTTTTTTTTTATTGAAGAATACAGTTACAAATATTTCCTGTTGAAGTGAAAAGTTCAATACAGTGATGTAAATATAAAGTACTAGCAGAGATACTCGGCGTTGCCCGAGTGAAAGAATATCATAAATGTAGTGTTCAAAACCATTGTGTGTAAACGACAAAAATAGCTAAAATAACACGTTAATTCAAGTCATCATCATCATCTTCGGTCTAACGTGTGTTTTACATGCTGGCATGTGTTGGACGGTTTTTAGAAATTGACTTCCAAACTAACCTGTCTCTGACCAAATCTTTATTTATCCCTCAAATCTATCCTTATCACTTCCTACCATGTTTTCCTTGGCCGTCCTCTGACAACTGACCTTGCTACCTCTACTAACCCAAGGACTCTCATCCATACTTTCAATGCTCACATCACTCTATATTGTCCAGATTTAATAGAGATATATAAAAACAACTGTGTGTATATATATATATATATATATATATATATATATATATATATATATATATATATATATAGTATACCTGGAATAATACTTAATTTCCCTGATGATCTGCCAAGCAAGGACCTGCTTGGTAGTGAAACACGTGTAGGAAAAAACTCTTTAATTTGAATATATATGATAATAAATAACCTTTGAAAGAAAAAGTCTTTTGTGGTGATGATTGGTCTCCTGAACGGAATGCTTTGGTAAGCCTTCAAAAAATCACACACACACTATATATATATATATATATATATATATAGCTATATATATATATATATATATATATATATATATATATATATATATATATATATATATATATCCAAGCGAGCTTTGTTGTTGAACGTCACGGAACTTTCTTGTTTGGAAATCTTCTTCGTGAAGTTCTCAAACTGTCGAGCTATCCTATAAAACATTAACTCAAGTCTTCTTATTTTAAAAAACCTAATCCTGAAGACGACTAAGAAAGTAGAAATCGCTCGAAAAAATATGGCCGAATTAAGAACAATCGGGGAAATACTCTACGGACTGCCACCTGAAACCAGAAAGATAGCTCGACGGTTTAAGAATCTGACGAAGAAGATTTACAAACGAGAAAGTTACGTTACGTTCAACAACGCTTGCTTGGATAATGACTTGCTTCCTAAGTATACATATATATATATATATAGAGAGAGAGAGAGAGAGAGACAGAGAGAGAGAAAGAGAGAGAGAGCGTGAGAGAGAACACATATCTTGTTCTCCGATACATAGTGCACAGATCTAATATCATAAGGTACCCTGTTGCAATAAAGAAACTCTTTGAAATATATCTCTATCTATATAAAGTTAGGTATGTGTACATGTTTATATATTTGTATGTACAGAATTCACTCCTAAACTAATTAATTGATCATTATGTATTTTGGAATACAGCTGCAATGTGTAAGGGTAGGTAATATGGGCTATCTTTAGTTTTATTTAGTTTTGTGAAAAGTAGGTAAACATGGGGTGGAAGTTATTTGTTAAAATTCAGATATCTCCAGTTTTTGTGAAGGTTTTACAATAAGTATTAGATATTGATTAATAAATATTCTCCAAATTTTAATTTCTTTGGAGTATTTTAAAGAGTCTTTAGGGGGCATCTTATAGGCACAACTTCTCATTAAAAAATTAAAATATTTCAGATTTGCATTAAATTTTATCCATAGCCATTAGCCATAAATTAAGAAAGATTCCCTGAATTTGAAGTTCTTCTTAAGACCTCTTAAGCCTTAAAATTTAGACATTATCTGAAATCAAAATTATATAATGGATTTTAATCAAAATTGGAATAAGGATTTTAGCCATAAGGTTCAATCTCATATGCTAATCTTAATCTTTGTTAGAGGAAATAAAATGAGGCAAAACTGTTCTGTACTGGGAATTAATTTTATCCGTCCTGGAACGGGTATTTTTCTAGTTTTTTTTATAAAAACGAGTTGCATTATTTGTTTCAAATGTTCAACATTTGAGCCATAACAGTCTAGTATGCCACCAGTTTTACTCCTTACTTGGCTCTATACCCGTTTATACACCTGGGTGGAGAGGTTTGATTGCAGCACTTCGTGTTGTTTTCTGCTGTGTTTAAAAGAATGACGACAAACATTAATGTATAAAAATATGATATATCTTTATTGTCGGTGGTATTGAACAAGTGTGTTTAGTAAGGAAGAAGGGTGCACAGGAATTGGGGGAGTTGTTTTCTCGTACCCAATAGCCAGTTGACTATCGATCTCAATTTCGGGTTAGTTTATATACTAATTTGTGATATCCATGCACTCACCTGTAAACGCCGATTCTGGGATTTAACCTTCACTGTCAATATAGCCACACCCCTAGGGCGTTTATTTAGTGACGTGATATTCCCGTCTGCAGCTAACCTGTTGATAAGTATAATATTTGCAGGTGGTTTTGAATCAATACACAATTATTTTATTTCCGACAATCAACCGTGTTTTGTTTCTTCCGGCCAGGTACATATCTGTGTCAAGTTCGTTTTATTCTTGCCAGGGGACATTTCCGGTACACCCGGCCCGGATATTCAACACTAGTATACTTAGCAGTCATACATCTAAGTGCGAATCACCTCCTAAAATCCAACCCTTCCTCATTGTAAAATAAGAGTAGTGGCAACATGTTAGTGTTAGAGCTGTGCCACCTGGAACTCCGGCTCCTGACAGGACCACAGGCATACAGGTTTGGCACCAAACAGTATTAGGGTCGCAACTCGGCTGACAGGGTTTTAATGAAAATCCAAGAGGGGTTGGCATCAAGATCTGTCGTTCATCGATCGTTTCTGCATCTCTGTGTAGCAAGCAAAGATATGTCATGCGCGGAACAGAAAATTAGTGGAATGAAAGTGGCAACGTTTCTTCTATGCTATTCCTTTGTGTGTTCTGGGCCAAACCTTCCCCGACTTCACATGCAACCAAAGTACTAATCAGGCTTAAGGCTACTTACCTTTAACGATGCAACAACAATCTGCGTTACAACGTGATTTAACCATAAGCAGAACATTAGAAAAATATAGAATTCATGTTTTATTCACTAACCTAATTTTTATTAATATTCTCAAGTTTTACAGACAAAATATAAACCTGTAAAACCTTACATGACATATTATTAAAGGAGACTAGACGTACATGTGACCCGTTGGGTCACAACCACTACCGCTATTTATTCTACTTTAATTTTAAAACTTCATAAAATGTGACATATCTGTTAAGATATTCTTCTTGCATAACTAAAGATCATAAGGCTCTTTACTTCCGTATTATCCTTATGGACAATATAAAAGTAAATAGATTTTTTATTATACTATCTAATTTACATACGCGTTTGTGGTGTGTACAGACACACAGATTGTAAATGAGATGGCAAGTCTGAAAAAAAGAGAGTCGTTCTTCCTCTAAATTCTCACAGAGACATTAATAAATATTAGAGAATGGTTGAATCAATGTAGAGTGAGAGTGGGCGGGAGAAATTCATAGATAACTAAGTGAGAGATGGTTGACTTGTTCAGTTAATTACAAATTACGGATAATAGAACGATTAAAACAGACTTTTTTTTTTCAAACATAACTCAATACAGAAAATTAAGGTATATTTTAGCATGTATTTTGTGCGCTTAAAATATATAAGTAAAAAAATTATGATTAACTCAGCTTTAGAATAATAATAGATAGATATCAGGTGCGATGGTTTTATCCGGGATGATGCACGCGGTGGAGGCGTAACCTTACTAAGAAAAACAAACGTTGATTGACTCAGATATTAGCTGACCCGATACGGCCCTGCTCGGGATTACATGGCATTGTTTATATTTTGAGCAACATATTATTTGTAAATGATAGATCTTTAAGACAGTTCCTGCTTGATCTAATAGTCTATTAAACTATTGAATCGCTTATTACAACTACAAATTCTGTCAAATTTGTTATCCCCCCCACACACACACACAACCATCATCATCATCATCATCATCATCATCATCATCATCATCATCATCATCATCATCCACCACCACCACCACCACCACCATCGGTTTAACATGTGTTTTACATGCTGGCATGCATTGGACGGCTTTTAGAAATTAACTTTCAAACTAACCTATCCTTGGCCAGCTCTTTATTTATCTCTCTTTCTCTCAATTCAATTTTTATCACTTCTTCCCATGTTTTCCTTGGCCTACCCCTTCCAACTGACCCTGCTACCTCAACTGTTCTACATCAACTAACCCAAGAACCTTCATTCATTCTTTCGACGTGACTATACCAACAAAGTCTCCTATTCTACACACATCTCCCTATATTGTCCAGATTTAATCTTCCTCTGAGATAAGCAGATCTAGGCCTGTCTTTGAGACTCGCATTACACATCCGTCGTATCATTCTCGTATCATTTCTCTTGCTCTACTCATTTGCCGCAAGCGAGCAATAAAAATATACAATTATATTTTTGTACATAAGTGTTTGTCATTCTTTTAAGCAGAGCAGCAATATACAACAATGTTAAACCCGTTCAGTCTGCTAGACTAATTGGGGTGCTGAATCTATACTTGATCCCAGAATTTAACTGTAATTTAAGGGCTTTAAATTAAATTTAAGGGCTTTAAATTAAATTTAAGGGCTTTAAATTAAATTTAAGGGCTATCAATGAAATCCTCTGCTCATATCAGCAGACTGGCTTTTTATGCTATAGTCCTACTAAATAATCTGTAATTTTATCTATAAATACAAATTCAGGGCAATGCCAACCAAAGTTAAAAGTCTGCTTACCTGTTAGTTGGGCAATTCCTGACTTTAAGATCTTTTCACTCACCATGAAGGTAGTCGTCCCAATTGATATATTCATTTCTGCAATACAAATAAAGAAATATGAATACTTTTCTCTGGTCTAGAATACATAAATTTCTTTTAAATAATATACATATATCACAAGATCTATGTGGCTACATTCAAAGTTTTTCAATATAATGAAAATAATTTTTGGTTTTGGATACACAACACCCATCAACGTTGGGTACAATAGCAATTCAATGAATCATTTACAATATCAATCTGGAAATTTATTGTCAAGACAGATTTCAAAAACTAAATCTATTAATCATTTTTTTTCTTTCTAATAGTATAATATATGTTTTGAAACAAGTTGCCAGATCAGAACAATAATATCATAGAACATTTTAAGATGTAATTGGATAAATTCAGAAAAAAGGGTAAAAAAAGGAATTAAGAGGGAATTTTTTGGAAATTATCGGATGAAATATTTAACAGAATTTTATCTGTGTATGTAAAAAAAATTTTTTCAAAGATTGATAAATACGGAGATGGCAAAAGAGACAACAAAAAAATTAATAATAAGTACTAGATTTTTTTGCTAATAAAGTAATATATTTTGGGAACAATTTGTCAGATCAGATTAAGAACGGCTTTAACAATTTCAGACGGATTTTTATGAATTCAGCAATAATGGAAAAAAGAAATTAATTTTTCATATTCAGGTATGCTAGTTAGCTGGTACATATGTGAACCGATCGTGGCTCAGAGTCGAATTCTAGGTAATAAATCACCAATGTGATAACATCGTTCTGGTCTCAGTATTAATCATGCCCCTCGTTGGCATGTGGATATGGGCCACTAAATATGGTCCGAGTTTGAGTCCTGAACAACAAGGATCGCATGAGTTCTGACCAGTTACCCTGTCAATAGCTCTGCACTGCCCACACTGTGATTAAAGATCCGCAAAACTGTGGTATTGACACTACTGGTCCGAACTAGGAGTAAACGTCCGGTCAGCATTTCTTCTCTGCTTTCGTCAGAGAAAGTGTTGCCTTAATCCAAGAACGGGACCCTTAATTGTGCCACATTCAACAAAAGGGGTGAGTCTGCGAGTTGAAAATAATGTCTGTTTAAAAAGATTGACAAAGTCATTTTGTCTTAAAAAATATGTAGTTTTATTATATCATTTCATCAGCCAACACTGTTAGTCCATTAGAGTCGGCTGCTATAAGTGCCTTCCTTGTGACATGCTCGGTCTGAGGCTCGTCTGAAACTCAATTCTCTAACTCTGAGAATCTGTCATTCAAAAATACCATGCCCCACTCCATTCACCACCCTTGACTCTCATATGCACGCCGGGTGTTTTAACTTTTGAAAATTTCGACGACAGACACCATCGAATGCCAATTTCAGTCAAATGCAGGTGGCTCATCTCTGGACCTCTGTGCACCAGTCGCCTTCTAAGCATTTCAAAACATGAGCCGAGGGTTTTTGACTGACATTCGCTACAAGGCATAACCTTGCAAATTAAATTGGTCAGAGAACAATATTTGGCAATATTTCATGCGCCAATTTAAAGAAAAGTTGCTCTTTAAATTAATAATTCCATAATTAATTTAACTTCATTACTCATTATGCTACACATATATTCGTTAGTTTAGGGCAGTTTGAATTACCTACTCGGGAGTTTGAATTACCTACTGGGGAGTTTTAATTACCTACAGGGGAGTTTGAATTACCTACTAGACACCATCCTCGAGTGTTTTTGGTCTTCTGTACAAGGGTTTGTTAGGACGACCTGACATGAGGATACTTACCTCTACAAGTAAACCCTGACCAAATATTCAAAATAACATAGTATCCGAAGCCTGAATAAGATCCCCTCGACATTGGCTCATACAAGGAATAGGGCACCTTCTCCAAGTAATGTAACAGCACTTAGCTGGATACTCCACCAGACCAGAGACCAATAGAAAGATATACTATAACATAATCCACTGGTCAATTGGGGAGAGGAAAATTAAAATTAATGTTCTTAACTTCTTTACTAACTCAACGTTTGAGAGATAAAAGAGAACTTTAATAGAATATTCGAATATCTATGCATCTCATATAGAGATCAAGTGTTAGCCTCAGGTAGAGGCCCCTTGATTTCTGAGAACTTCGACTGAAGTAAAATGAAACAAAAATAGTTAGTAAATATGTTAAGTGGTTAGGATATGGGACTTAAAGCAAAGGAAATGTTATAGAAAAGAGATCAAAAGACCAACAATTACTGTGAATCAAAAATCGTGGAAACAGAAGTAAAAATACAAGAAAGGGGAAGTGACGTAATATGAAGCCGAGAGAATTCTGGTCGATACGTATCTTTCAATCCCGAATGAAGCGTCAAGAATGATGCACATATTAATATGGGCTAACGAATTTGTAATAAAAAAATTGTGTGGTTAATAATCTCTCTCTCTCTCTCTCTCTCTCTCTCTCTCTCTCTCTCTCTCTCTCTCTCTCTCTTTCTGGTACGATCACAACTACAACTTGATGTAATTAACAATTATAATATATGAGTGGCGTGCGACTCAATAAATCTATCATTCTCTCGACATGAAGTATGTTGAATTATTAATTGTCTGCTTTTAAAAGAAAAGGGGAGCCTGGGTTTGATTTTCAATACATGGACACATACTACAGCAGATGTTGACAGCAGCGTAATGGGTGCAGCAAAGGTTGCCCTCTGTTATGGGAGGAGAAGCTGAAACAGGGTATGGTTTGTTGATTGCTGGAAATTAACCTGTTCTATTGGTATAATGTAATTAAGGACTAAATGATTATGCCAAAATGCACTCTTAAGTTCATTTTTGAGAACTATCAGATGAAGTATTTAACAGAATGTAACCTGTTTTAATATTGTATCAATATTGTATATATTTTGTGTGATGAATTTTTAAAGGTTTAGTTGAGAAAATAGTTAACAGAGGAGATGGTCATAGAGTAATAACAAACAAATCGAAGCCACACTTGATAACCTGGTCATCACCCCATCCCAGGTCAGAGACATCATAAAAAACCTTGACACCTCCAAAGCTTGTGGGCCTGATCTTATACCTGTAATAGTAATAAAAAATGCTTTGCTGAACTGGCCCCTGTCCTCTCCAAACTCTACAATAAATGCCTAGCTGAATCTTGCTTCCCCGATAGCTGGAAAATTGCCTCCGTGGTACCAGTCTACAAGAATTCTGGGAATAGAACCGATCCCCAGAACTACCGCCCTAAAATCTTTGAATCCTTAATCAATCTAGCTATAGTTCGGCACTTAGTTAATGCTAAATAAATTTGTTGAATTGGGGAGAGTATTGCTGCTGCTGCTGCTGCTGCTGCTGCTGCTACTAAGAACGAACGTCTTATGTTTTGTTGGTGAAGAGAAGAAAGAAGAAAATAATCTGCCACCAGAAAAAGGTGAATATACTGAGAGCTGGCATTGTGTGTGTTCTTTCAACTCTAAATAATTTACATGAATGAAATAGGAACTGATTAACCAAATATATCCTGCACTGGCATAAGGGCCCAAACAGCGTCCAGTTCACGAAAAAAACTCTTGTTTGAATGAAACAATATTCATACACTAGAATGCCCATTATGGCCTAGCAACTAACCAGAACTCAGAGAATGGACTTGCCGATCTGAACATAATGGAACATTCTAGCTTTAATATAAACTGCCGTTAAATATAAACCGGCGTTTAGTGTTCTTGGCAGTTTACTTGTTTGTCTGTAACTCAACTGTTATACAGTTGTGGGGGTTGTCATACCTTTTTTGGGTGATAACTTCCTCCACAAATAAAAATAAAAATAAGAAGATTTACATGCAAAATCAACGGAAGTTTATTTACTGAAATAAACTATTAACAAATAGAATATATTTCTTTGTGTAATGAGTTCATGGGTCCTTCCTTTAGTTTCAGGGTAAGTAAAAAGAAGAATGTCTTTTCTTTTGTTGAAATGTTCATTTGTTTTAAAATGTTAAAAGAGGCAATTGGTAATGTTCGCCTGTGAAATTGTAAGAAGCGCGCGAAAGGGTGAAATGGAAGAGCGATAGTAAGATGCGTGTAACCTCCGGATGAAAAGTCAGTTGAAAGAGAGAGTTTGATGTTTGTGTGTGCTTAAATACTATTTGGATAGGCTCCAGCGAGCTTAAGGAGAAAAGTTTAGAAAAATATGGCTTTGGAGAAATCTCATTGGACAGAAATATCACGTGGTGTGCTCTCAACTACGTCCGCTCGTTTTGAGTTGATTTAATATATAAGGCCACATCGGAATTTGCGTGGGCGTTATTTTATATTTGTCACGCGCCAATACAACAATTTTCACTCTGCGCGCCTAAATTGTATTTATTCCAAACAACAATTTTTATTCGAATCTTAACCGTGTCAACTGTCACACAGTTAAGCACTGACTACCGAATTCTATAACATGTACCAGCTTACTTGTTTACCTGAATATTTAACAACACCACTCAGATGAAAAATAGTAATCGAGCGACCGACTCCGAACGATTATTTAAAACCATACCTTGTTTCGTGTTTCTCCTCTCTGATTGAGGACACCTCCGATAGGTTCATAGAAATGGAGCAGTGAAAATCGAAGGTTGTCAGACATTCTTTCCTTATCAAAGGCAAGTAAATAATTCGACATGCACTATATAGAAAGAACGATAGCTTTACTAAGTTGCACACTGCTTAATTATATTATAGTTGGTTGATTACATCAGGCTGTGATCGTCTCATAATGGTGATCGTATCATAGACAGAAAGAGAGAGAGAGAGAGTGAGAAAGAGAGAGCGAAAGAGGGAGAAAAAAAGAGAGAAAGAGAGAGAAACAAAGAGGGAGAAACAAAGAGAGTAAAAAGAGAAAGACAGAAAGAGAGAGAGAGAGTGAGAGAGAGAGTGAGAAAGAGAGAGTGAAAGAGGGAGAAAAAAGAGAGAAAGAGAGAAAGAGTGAGAAACAAAGAGGGAAAGAGAAAGAGAGAAAGAGAGAGAGAGAAAGAGAGAGCGAAAGAGGGAGAAAAAAAGAGAGAAAGAGAGAGAAAGAAAGAGTGAGAAACAAAGAGAGTAAAAAGAGAAAGACAGAAAGAGAGAGAGTGAGAAAGAGAGAGCGAAAGAGGGAGAAAAAAGAGAGAAAGAGAGAAAGAGTGAGAAACAAAGAGGGAAAGAGAAAGACAGAAAGAGAGAGAGAAAGAGAGAGCGAAAGAGGGAGAAAAAAGAGAGAAAGAGAGAAAGAAAGAGTGGGAAACAAAAAGAGAAAGACAGAAAGAGAGAGAGAGAAAGAGAGAGCGAAAGAGGGAGAAACAAAGAGAGAAAGAGAAAGACAGAAAAACAGAAAGACAGAAAGAGAAAGAGAAAGAGAAAGAGAGAGCGAGAGAGCGAGAGAGGGAGAAAAAAAAGAGAAAGAGAGAGAAAGAGAGAGAAAGAAAGAGTGAGAAACAAAGAGAGAAAGAGAAAGACAGAAAGAGAGAGAGGGGGGAGAGAGAGCTTGCTAACCGTACAGTTTTTTTTTTAAATTACAAGTACATTAATCAATTTTTAACGTCTTCTATCTTGATCACTTCTTTAAAGATTCCAAGAGATTCCTCTCCCAAAATCCTATGTCTCTCATATCTGACGTCATTTCTGCCTAACTGTATCATAGACTTCGGTTCCCACGATTCTGCTGACCCCCTTCGACCCCTTGTCTAAAAGATTTCCTGTATCATAACCTAACCACTAATATATGTACCAGCTTACTCGCCTACTTGAATATTTGACATAAGATGAAACCTGGTAACTCCATTTGCAATCGATTTTGTCCTGATATGACATTAAACTACATTTTATGCCGAGTCTCCAACTTTGGAACCTTGGTGACAATGAAGTCGCCTCTTTGTTATCATTACTCTCAGGTCCACTCTGACCCAGAGTTGAAGTACCTGTCAGGATCCTATCTATGTGTTAAATAGAATCTGTTCTGTATATGACAGAAAACTGTATCCAATAGTTACGTCATGAGTAACTAATTAGAGCAAACTCCATGAATAAATATGTGAAAATATTAAGAACTTGAAATATAAGAACTTTTACCAAAATGACTGGATTTGGAATTAAACAATCCAAAAAGGGTTGATATGCCATGAAACAAATCAAGCGAGCAAATAAACAGAAAAATATGTGATTTTTTTTCAAGTAAAATACATTAGGAATACGATAATGTTAAACATCCAGCGAGTAGACTTGCTAGTGTACAATTTTATTAGTAAAAAATAACAGGAAATGAGGGTTCAATCGGGGTTAACAGTTAACTCAAAGGTTAGCTCACCTCTACTGTGGGAATTGAAAGAAACGGATATGACGTCATATAGCTCAAGGAGAGAGTGAGTGAGAGAAGTAGGCAGTTTGATTGGAAGCCTAGAAGTGCGAATATCTTATTTTAAGATGTCCGGATAAGATATGATTAAACAGTAATTATCAATCTCTCCATGTCTCCGCCATAACCCTCCAACCCGACTGGTTAGTGATTTCAAACAAAAGATCCAGCAGAATAAACCTCCTCTGTTTTCAACAGTTTTGTTTTGACTTGTCGTTTTTTTTTTTTTTGAGGTCCAGAAGACTGCAGGTGGTGTTTCCTCAGTCTGGAAAGATCACCGAACAAACCCATGCACTGGAGTAAGCAGCACAATGTAAGATTATGAACTTCCGTGTATGTTTATTTACTTCTTCTGCAGGTCAGGTGAGTTTTGAAAAGCCAGCGCACTAGAATACCTGAGCAGCCCTGTCGGCATTCACCGGTAGCTGCACCTCAAGCGATTAGCAATAAACTAACTCCTTCTCAGAGAGAAGGTAAATCCTGGGAAGGTGGAGCTCCTAGTATTGAACAGAGCCATACCTAGGTCCGACAGCAAAAAGCTACTGTCGACCTGATTGTCAAGGACGTATCCCCGACTGTTACGAACAACACCTACTCAAGCTGTGCCAGATAAGTATAAACTTCTAGGTATGACATAAGCTTGAAACGCAACAATAATACTTTCACAAGTCTAAAAGATTTTTTTTTAAAATAATCTATATTATGACAATAGATTTTTCCTCATGTTATATAAGTATATGGGGTGTAATATAAGTAGATTTAAATGGAAAGCCGTGCTATGTTCTAGGGTAACAAAAACATAATAGGAAAAAAAGGACTTTCTTATGTCAAGAAAATTTTTTCCTTGCACATTATCTAAAAAATTATAGATTTTTGAAGTCACATTTTAACACAGTTTTTTTTTTCTTTCTGGTGTAGTTTCTATTTCCTTGCCTCCCCACGAGGGCAGAGTTAGACATCAGGTCGGTTGTTAATGTGAGGAAAACACAGCTCCTCAAAAAGGGGCATTCAGGATTAGGACAAAAATTTAAATTATCTCAATAGTCATGCAGTTATATAATCTGATCTATACTAATATAAGAGACGTGTGTCTGTTTGTCGGTCCACCAAAAACTTTTTTTTATTTGTTTTTTTTTACATTCTAAGATGGAGTACCGTTGCCACATCTGGGGAGGTGCCGCTCAAATCACTCTTTTTCTGTCTTGACAGAGTACAAAACCGACTTCGAAATCTAGAGAGGCATCTCTTCTCTTCTCTGCAGCCACTTTCTCACAGAAATGATGTTGTTAGCATTTTTCTGCTCTATCGTTATTTTCATCATAGGTGCTCGACTGAGCTCCAATCTATCGTTCCCCTCTGTAAAAAATTCACAACAAAAACTCGTCTAGCTACAACTACTGTCAGTAATTTTCCTTTCTCCCTCTGTGTACCTAAAACTAAATGGAACTTACATGAGCAAAATTTATTTCCAAGAACTGTTCGTCTGTGGAACACAGTGTCACGGGGCTGCTTCTTGGCTGAATACGACACTGACGTTTTCAAGTTTAATATAAACAAATTCTTGTTGAGCCGTCCTCTTAAATAATCAAATTCTTCCCAATTTCAATCATCGTTACCAATTATCACGGTGTTGTCTCACTGCCCACCTGACAAAATCATTAACCGTTGTCCTCAAGTGATCTTTAGGGGCTTGATAAGTGGTGACTTTTTAATAAAAGGAAAGAAAAAAAAACTTTATTCACTCCAAACAAGGCATATTGCCACTGTTATATCAGGGGGCTATTGTGATTATGGGTCAGATTTATAGAAGCACTCTAAGTTGGAGTTGTGCAGCAAGATGTTTCTTCACATTACATTTAAATTTCTGCATGTTGGTACAGTTGGGGAAACAGCGAGCAGTGAGGGAATTCCAAAGGCAAGCGATAAGTGCTAAGAAGCTATTAAAGTAGAAGGGTTTCCAGCATCTTGGGCCCTCTACAGTGAAGGGGTGCGATTTTGCTGTTAGTCGGGTTGGTCGGGAGTATTTACGTTGAGGATGGACAAGTGAAGTAAGTTCTGGCAGGTGTGAGAAGTTTTCTAGCCTGGTAGAGGGGGCCCACCTTTTTTGCAGCAAACTTTTAGTTTATCAGACCTAGGAACGTGAAATTTGGTAGGAATGATCCCCTACATATGCAGATAGTTGTAAAGGGGGTCATATTTATGTTTTGTTTTCTTATAAAGAAGTCCCAAAGAAAACAAACACTAAAATATTTTTTTTTTACCTTAGATTAGATTAAAACTTTTTTTTTACTACAGAGTCATCACTTATCAAGGCCAAAATCCACTCGAGGATAAGTGTTGATGAGATGAAATAATTGTCAACCTACAGATGATGAACAATCAACGGTACGAACTAAGTTTGATTACTAATGGGGCAGTTTATGGTAAGTATTTGTTCACATTGGATTTGAAGACGACTATGTTGTAATCTGCAGGAAAGCAGTTCTGCAGTAACGTATTATACAGACGGCAAGCCCTTGCAAAGGAGCTCTGTTCATTGAAATTCCACCTGACGCTAGGCACAAGGAAGAAAAGAAAGTATTTTTCCGTTGTGGTAGCTAGACGAGTTTTTGGGAGGTGACGGTGGTTAAGTGGATATCGACACGGACTGAAGACCTGGGTGTTCCAAGTTCGAATCCAGTCGGTTCCACAGTACAACTTTCACTTAGGGATGTTGGCAACTCTCTCGTAGTCCTTCCCGTAAGTACCCGATGTCTTTCCAGAAAGATTTCTAACTAGAAAAACATCGGGGAAACTAATGCCAACACCAGAATCATCTGATTCACAGGAAAGAAGAAGAAGACGGGTTCTTGATGTAAATGTCTTACAAGGAGGAACTAGAGACATCTAAGCTCAGTCAAGCACCTTCCTTGAAACACTGATAGAGTAGAGAAATACAAGCACCAAATAAAATTAAACAAACGATCAAAATTTTATCATTTTAAGATACTCTAATTGGGGTTTAGCGTAACAAAATTAACACTTTTCTAAGTTCATAATTTTAGTCATCTAATCTTTATTTTAACATTTAACAGTTTTTAGTCGGGTGCAACTCAATTTGTTGTGGTACTTGCAAGCACTAGGTACACAAGAAGTGCAATGGAATTACAGTACCCCAATATCCACTTTTTTTACTTGGCCTTTGAAAAAGTGAGTATCTTTTGTTGAAAAGTGTTCATTCCTGACGTTGCTTTTATTTTTATTTATTTATTTATTTATTTTTTAGAGTATCATAACCTGCCTGGGGTCATACTGAATCAGAACATGTAAGGTTTATAAGTGCATCTTTCCTAGTATCTAGGATTTAGTCGGACAGACAGACAAACAGACAGACAGACAGAGAAGTAGAAATTGTGAGCCACCTGCCATCCAGTTGTAAGGTTCTGTTGGAGGACAGCTAGAGTGTGTAAATGTCTTGTTTGGACTATCTGTAAAAAATTGAATATCTAGTGTAGCAGCAAGTCCTGGAAACATATACCAGAAAGAACTGTTGGAAATAATTCATAAACCACTATGACTATGCAATTCCTACAGCTACATACTTAGAAAACGGATCTGTTAAACCTGACATAGTAATATGGAAAAAGAGGGGGAAAGTAGCAACCCTAGTTGAAGTAAATGTCCCTAATGATACTGACTTAAACAGAGCTGAAGGTGAGAAGATAACTAAATACCAAGGTCTTATGTACGACATGAAAAGAAACTGGAATCTTAGGAAGATTAGCATCATTCCAGTAATCATAAGAGCAACCTGGCGCATGAAAAAGAATTTTTAAAAACTACCTTGTGAATATACCCGGTGAACCAAATGCAAGAGAGATACAAACAATTGCGCTTAAAGGGACGGATAGAATCCTAAAAAGATCTCTCAGTTGGAGTCTCTGAAACTGAGGCGGGTGAATGTCTGGCATCCGGTAGGATGCCCCATCCCTAGCAAAAAAACAAAAGATGAGAAAATTCAAACAAAATAGAAATACGACTTTCTGTATATTTTACAACAGAAAGAATATTTTAAACATAAACGGATTAAAGAAATTAAATTTAGGACTATTTAAGAAATCTATTTACTTATTTTTTTTGCTAACAATTAAATCAAGGGAATAAGATTTGCAATGCGTAACTCAAATTGAATACTTTTATTAGACAACTGAGATCGAGATAACGACCAGATAATCCATTGTACTTGATCATCAGTCATGTTAGAAGCATAAAAGCATTGGATACACAAGAAGTGCAGTGGAAGTACTGGTAGGTAACCAGTTTGTGTGAAAGAAATGACAGACAATGGAGACAGATGAGGACAGAGGTAGCAAAGGTATATTTGGATGACGAAAGTACTGAGGTTCTTCAGAAGTTTTGTTATCTTAGTGATACCATTGGAGCACAGGGCGAAGCAGGTGCTAGTCTGATTGTAAGAGTTAGGATGGATGGAATAAGTTCAGGAAACCTCTGCCATTACTAACCACTGTCGATCAAGCGAAGAGTCTATCAGACATGTGTATGCAGTATGATAATGTATAGAAATGAAAATTGGCCAGTGAGGGTTGAGGACATGCGTTGCATGGAGAGAAATGATATGAGAATGATATGCTGGATGTGTAATGTGAATGTGAGTGTTACAAACAAGCCTAGATCTGATTTCAGAGGAAGATTAAATCTAGACGGTATAGGGAGATATGTGCAGAACAGGAGACTGATAATATGGCCACGTTGAAAGTATGGATCAGATTTCTTGTGTTAGTAGATGTAGAACAGTTGAGGTAGCAGAGTCAGTTCACAGAGGAAGGCCAATGAAAATATGGAAAGAAGTTATAAGGATAGACTTAAGAGAGATAATTAAAGACCTGGCCAGAGATATTAATGTATTTATATGAATGAATGTGAAAGATTTTGTCTTATGTTTACAAGAAACTTATTAATGAAATATTCATTAAAATTTTGGTTTCAAGTAGCGAACTTTGCACGGCAATAGCGAACTTTGCGAAGCAATACCAAGCTGTCAAAGCCCTCCGTTCAGTCTAGAGAGACTATAGACACCACTATAAGGGGCTGGCTGTGCGTGTAATTGTGAAGCAAGGGTTGCACAATCTTTAGCAACACCTCTCCTGAGTTGGCACTGCTTGATTCCAATGGCAAGCAATTCAAGACGACTGGAAACAATGCCGAGATAAGCAGAGAGCACATACAGCACCTGGTATTCCCAAATGGTCACCCATTTAGTACTGGTCAGGCTCGACGTCGCTTAACTTCGGTGATCTAACGAGAACCGGTGTGTCAACGTGATTGTGTCGTGTGTGTATATATATATATATATTCTCTGTATTTTTATTTTTATTTTTTTTCCTTAAAATGATTCAGTAGTATGCCGTATTTTGTAAATGTCGTATATGCTATGATAAGAAGAAAGAAAGACTGTGAAACAAGACACCACCAGTCTGCTTCCTTACCGACTATCGCATGGTCGTCTTCAAGTCTAATGGGAACAAATATTTGTCGAGCCGTTCTCTTGGAAAATCAAGTCCTTTTAAGTAATCTTCTGCTCATTCCATCCACTGTTTCCAATCCTCTTGAGATGATTATAATCGTTCAACCAACAATCCTTCTGACTTTTATCCTCAAGTGGCCCCGGGCCTTAATAAGTGGTGACCCATCAGTAAAAAAAATAATCGTCATGTTAAATATTTCAGTCGGACATTTTGTGATTTCCTAAATCAAAATAATTAGTCTTATTTTTAATGTTTAAACGTCCAAATAAGTAGTGTTGCCTGTAGATGCTATTAGTTTAAAAAAAAATTAAACTGTGTGTTTATTTATGCAAAAGTGTTATTGTTTTGTTTTTAAATATCTGTATGCGAACGATTTTACACAAATAATTTTAAGAAATGATTTAATATTTATGCAAAAACATATATAATTGTTAGAAAGAGATAGAGCAATGTTACTCTTTTTAATGCCATAAGCCGACACTGCAGTTTAAAGCAGTAAGGCAATAAATAAAAAAATGTCTTCATTTCAACTATCTTCTAACTGGGATAATTTTTTTTTTTAAGAAACTAAAGCAAAATACATTATTTTTTGTTGTACATATCGGCTTTCGGACTGGGATCAGAGTGTAATATCTGTTCTGTCCTTAGTCAGTGAAAGAGAGATCAATCTAGACTAGACATGTTTTTTTTATTTTTGTCTCAATCCAGTGCTCCTTAGAACTAGATTTTTCCCACATTAAAACCCGACCTTGTGTCTAACTCTACCCTGTGGGAAGGCAAGTAAATAGGAACATGACTGAATGAAGAAAAGGATAAATTGACTAGACAAAATCAAATATCGATTTGTCAGATTCAAGGTTATCGATGACGAACCTCGAGAAATAGACCAGCTTCACTTTATGTATAAGATATATAGATTAAATTTGCTGAATGTATCCGTTTTGTCACACATTGAGTTGATTTCTATGTTTTTAACCGCATTTATATTTGGGACTACAATGTTTGGAACACAGCCAGATCCTATACAATTCTTCGACCATTTTGACCCAAGAGGTACTCTTGCATTTTTGGATCCACTAAGCAGTGAAAGAAACGGAAGAAATTATCGAGAAGCTAAAAAATCAATAAAAAATAGACATGGGGTCTAGGCAAGAACTGTATATTTTCAGAAATGTTCTTATACATGTGTGACTGTGCATATACATACATATGCAAACACATACAGACACACAGACACAGACACACACACAGACATATATATATATATATATATATATATATATATATATATATATATATATATATTGAAGAACTCAAGAAACTCATGCTACCAACTGTGAATCGCATAAAAGTATTTTTACTCATTTTTTAAATTATCTATACTAGGAAAAATATGCTACCAAATACTACACTATTCCCCAGAAAAAAGGAGGAAATAATGCCTGGGAAAAGAAAGTGTATGATTACAAATTAACATATACTACACTGCCTCCCCCAAAGAAGGAGATTAATCCTGGGAGAAGTGTATCATGACAAACGAACATCCACTACACTAACCTCCAAAAAAGCAGGAAATGCCTGGAAGGATGGACAACAGAACAGATACTACACTACCTTCCCCCAAAAAGGAGCACGTAATGCTTGGGGGGGGGGGATGGTATCATGACAATAAATCAGATACCTCCCTGAATTGAGCATTGAAAGAAAGTACATTAGTCTGAAATATTATAGTAAACTGAATTGAACATTAAAAGATCGTACAATAGTACAATTGATAGAGGTAATGGTATAGTTCGGCTTCAGACAGACAGATACCAAATCCCCATTAGTAATAGAAATATTAATTGTAGTATTCTGTAAATAACTAGCTGTACCTACCCGGTGTTTCGGGGCTTGATTTATGCCGGTCTATGGGTCTGTCCTGTGCAGTTCTAGGAGGTCCACCCTCCCAGGCTTCGCCTACCATCTTTGGGGAGGAGTAAGTTTATTGCTTACTGTCTGAGGCGCCCCTACCGGGGAATGCCGACGGGGCTGCCCAGGCAATTTTTAATGGCCAGAGTGCTCACCTCTCGGGCGCTGGCTTTTCAAACCCCACTTTCCCGACCCGACCTTGGGTCACATCTTACTTGTGGGAGTAAGATAAAAACTGCCCTTGTGCCTAACTCCTGGAGAGGAGTAAATCAATACCCGGTGTTTCCCTGGAGTCTTTTTACTTTCATCTTTTTTTTCTATACCGTTTTGATCCACCAGAATTCCTTTCTGTTTCTTCATAAAAACAGTCATCTATTTTAATCTTATGTTAATAGTTTTAAAAAAAAACAGAATTAATTACTTCATGGCCCTTCTAAATAAGAAATTATTTAATAGACCGGCTTCGTTTACCCGGTGTTGCCGGAGAATGTTAAAACCATGACTAATAATTATAATTAGATTTGCTTTTTAAAATTTGTTTTCTAATGACACAGATTCATAAGTTATGTAAATGACTGGCTAGTCTTAATCAAATATCAATTTGACTGATCCATTGCTATTTAGGTTTAACAGCGAAAATCCGACTGACTTAATTTTATAGAGTAAATAATAAGCATTTAAACATTTGTATTATTTTATAACTACAAAAAAGTATCCTAACAGCAATGTACTTCTATAAAGGTGAGACACTGAATAACTGTTTTGGAGTGTTTTAAATAATTGTGTCCATACACAAACACTAGAAAGAAGGTAATATTTAATAAGAATAAGAGTATTTATAAATAAACTAATTTTCTAAGTATTATTTTTAAGAAGATCAGTGTTTAATTAAAAGAGTAAGCGAATATTTTGTGCAAAAACAGCTCTTGATTTAAATAATAATTCATATCTAAATTAAATTTCAATTAAAGTGGAAAATAAATAGAAATCAAATGTCTGAAAAATTAATAAACACTGGAAGGAAGGTACTATTTTATATGATTAAATGTATTTTGGAAATAAAGTAATTTGTCTAAGGAGTATTCATAAGAAAAAAGTGTTTTAGCCTGAGATACGAACGCCAGTATTTTTATGGTAATTGACCAACTTTCTACTCTGACATTATACTGACCGGTGAGAACTGCTTTTTTTTGCTAGTGCGAACCGGTGTATTAGAAACACTTCTGCACAAGTAAAATAACTGATCTTACAATGAATATACACCCTTCTTCTTTCATTAAGTAAACAAAAAACCTAAGCACTCATTGTTAACAACTGATAGTGAAAAATAGTGCATAATGTTTTTAAAAAGTTGACCTTAAAACAAAAAAATATAGGGAACGTTTTGCTATGTATATTCTAAGAAAAGAAAATTGTGGATATTTATGTATTATTCTTAATCTGAAGACATAGAAAGTCTTTTTTATTAGCCATGTAATTTCTGATAGACATAGTGATTGATACGAACTAAGCTGATAGACGGTGTTATACGAAAAAGTGACTCTAATTAAATTTCTACAATACTTCTTTTACAGTGTTTTGGGTCAAAGGATGAGGACTTATCATCGCGGGGGGATTAGTCACTCCTACTCCCACACAGAAATTACTAAACAAAGAGAAAATGGTGACTATTTTGTTTCTCTATCTATAAGTGATCATTTCAGTTCATATAGTTTGTTCCTATCTTCTCGTTCCCTTATATGCTTGGCTAGTGATGTTGGGTTATCTGTAAAACCCTCCGACATCCTTTTCTTGAGGGAAGTAAGGTGACTATTGTATCTACTTTTCAATTGGCCACCAGATGCTCCTATACATGCTCTTGATATATCTATTTCCCTTACTTCACATTTGTAAACTATTTCAGAAACTAGACACATTCCTTCCAATGGGCATTCATTTGCACGTCTACAGTTGCATTAGGGTGGGTTACTATTGTTATTGGCTATCTATCTTGGTATTGTTTGATGCTATTATAGTTGTGACTAAGTTTTGCGAAGTTGAATATGATGATTTGATAGTGTTTTTATTAATAACTCTACCTAGCCTATGGTTCCGGGGAAAATTTCTATCGTTGATTTGATGAAATTCCTTAGGAATTTTAGTTAGTATATGTTTCCTATAGCAAATTAAACCGGGCTGAATTTCTCCGTCTATTTTTAGTTTTATTTCTATCTTCATTAGTTGTATTTACTCTGTTGCTATTGTTGTTCCAAATTATTTGCCTCCCAATGAGGACAGAGTTAGACACAAGGTCGGTTTTTAATGTGGGGAAAATCCAGCTCCCAAAAAAGAGGCACTCTGGATTGGAACAAAAAATTAAAATTGCCTCAGTCAATAAGCGTGGCCTAGAGTTATGCATTACGCAGAATGACGGCTTGTTGTCAACTTAAACTTAAAGTACTCAATCTTGCGAAAACTTTGAATAATTATGTATAAATAAATATTATTTTCAAAATAAACCATATATATATATATATATATATATATATACTCTATCTGTCCTAACTTTTCTGTGGCATGATAGAACCTGGTAGTGCCCATATCCTCTCCAGGCCACATACAGCGCCTGGTGTTCTCAAATGGTCACTCAGTTAGTACTGGCCAGGCTCAACATTGCTTCACTTGGGTGATCGAATGGGGGGGGGGATGTATCAGCGTGATTATATATATATATATATATATATAGAGAGAGAGAGAGAGAGGGAGAGAGGGAGAGAGAGCGGGGGGGAGGGAGAGAGAGCGGGGAGGGGTCAAGAAATATATTGTGTAAAGGAGACCGAGAAAGAAACCTGGGAGAGAGAGAGAGAGAGAGGGAGAGAGAGAGAGGGAG
This sequence comes from Sepiola atlantica, assembly GCA_963556195.1. Lineage (NCBI taxonomy): Eukaryota > Metazoa > Mollusca > Cephalopoda > Sepiida > Sepiolidae > Sepiola > Sepiola atlantica. The sequence goes on from OY744529.1 coordinate 72,612,289, forward strand.
AGAGAGAGAGAGAGAGGGAGGAGGGAGAGAGCGGGGAGGGGTCAAGAAATATATTGTGTAAAGGAGACCGAGAAAGAAACCTGGGAGAGAGAGAGAGGGAGAGAGAGAGAGAGAGAGAGAGAGAGAGAGAGAGAGAGAGAGAGGGGGAGAGATGGTTTTATTTTTTCTTGTTTCAACTTCAAATTTCTATTCGTTTGTTGGATTCATTCTTAAATGAATAATAATAATAATAATAATAATAATAATAATAATAATAATAATAATAATAATAATAATAATAATAATAACAAAAACAACAAATAAAAAACAAAAAATAAAAAACAAAAAATAAAAAACAACAGATAAAAAACAACTTTCAGTTCTGTCAATCGAAAAGACAGAGTTTTGTTTGTGCTCTGCATAAATATAGATTTTTGGTGATGGGTGGGATTTATATAAAACAAAATATATTTCCCCTCATCCTACTCTCAATTTACAAGGGAAAAAAGAGAAAAACGCAAAAAATAATTAGATCAGAAATAAGATTTCGTTTTTGTTTTTTCACTCAATGTCAAGTTGTCCCTATTCACTTGCCTTACCCACGAGGGCAAAGTTAGACACAAGGTCAGTTTTTTATGTAGTTATTTCCAACTCCATCAAAAAGAACTACTCTGGATGGGACAAAAATAGAAATTACTCCAGTCAAGAAGGATCCCTTCGACAGAGAACAGCACAGATACTACACCCTGATCTCAAGTCCGGGAGCCCAATGTCAGGTTATCTGGGGATCTGTATGTCAAACTCGGGAATCTATACAGAATTTCGATCTGAACCCTTTTGTCATTTAATCCACCGGGGTAGATTGTTCTTGTTCCGTCAGCCATGATTAGGTAGAAGTCTTTCGTGAAGATTATATAATCATATTCTAATTAGATCACAAAAGTTAAGTGACATTAAGCCTGGTCAATACCAGATGGGTGACCATTTGGGAATAGCAGGCATTGTATGTGGATAGACGCCAACACCTGCCTGCAAAATAATTGCAAAAATCTAACGTTTCAATCTCCCCTGACCGGGATATACATGTGACTGGGCACCGCTTGTCAATTTAATATTCCCTAGAAACTTCCTCAATCCGTCAGGGTAAATCAGATATCAGGTAAGGGTAATGAGGACTGAACCTTCAACCTCCAGAAGGCTGTCACTTTGAACTGATTTTTATTTAACACTGTAGCAGTTACATAATTACGATCTATTTTCTTTTGCACTAGCATGTTCTCACTCACGGAGTGATCGATAAGTTCTTTGCTTAGAAAACTTTTGCATGGAATAGCACTTCAACCAAAACCTTTTCTTGCATTTTTCTGACAGTTGGGTTTTGAGAGTCAAGTTGACAAGACGTCATATTTCTGATTCTGGCCTCTCACCCAAGTCATGGCGGGAGGTGAGATGAAAGACACGGATTAATCTTACTTGTATAGTACATGCATGTCTACTGACTTAACATATTTGTGTATTCCTCTTTTCATAACTCTTTCTGGACCATGTTTGTTGTGTTGGTAAAACTGTATTAATAAAATTGATTGAAATTGTAGAGAAGAAGTTTGTCTTTATAAGCAAACGATGGTAACCCATTTTTTTTCATATCCAGCAAGGCCAGAAGCATGGATATCTATGCAACAACCCTTTCCTTCATGCAACAAGCTTCTAACCCGACATCTTCTCTCACTCTACCATACCTTCATCCGTTACGTCAGCTGTCCATGTTTTGTTGTTGAATATTAACATAATGTATTAATTTCCATAATGTTCATAGTGCCCCTCATATAAAATTCATTGGCTCTGTACATGGACACATTAATAACACACTGAACACACAATACATGGTTACATTCTTTGTGTTACATACGAATCTTATATAAATAGAGATTTTGTCCGTCTGTCCGTCCTTCAAATTTTTTTAAACGTAATAAATACATTGCAGAATTTGTCTCATTTCGAAATATCAGAGATCTTAACTACTTTTAGAAATGGGGAATATTGCATTAATAGTAAACAATAAATTACCAACAAATAAAGCGGATGTCATGACCGGAAATCGAAACCTGAACCTTCAGATCTACAGTCTGAGGTTCTATGAACTGAGCTGTTTGACCTTTTTATAAATAGAGTTTAAAACATTAGCTTAACAAAATAATTATAGCTTTGGCGTGAGGTCATAGATTTATGATTTACGTCATGTTTCAAAACATGAATTCAAACATAAGTGATAATAGAAAATAAATAAATGAATGGATAAACATTATCAATAGCATTGGAAATTATTTTAACAGTCGAAAACAATGTATTTTGCTTTAACTACGTATTGTATGTAGTTCTTTCACAGTTATATAATCCTCCCAGCCGAGCAAAAATATGCAACCGGAGGGAGCATATATTTGCTAGTTCAGATAAATAAAAAAAAAAAAGACTACAGAGTAGACTCTGGATATGTTAATAATAGTAATATACAAGATCAATTTGTTGAATTGGAATAGTTCATTATTTGTAAAACTTTCGTATTTCTTGCTCTAATTTGTTTCAAATTGGACAGTTTACTCTTAGCAGTATATCGATTTGATATGTATAAATAATCTGACATTTCCACGCTTGCAATTGGAATTTATTTTATGAATTATATATGAGGTTACTTAAATGAGTAAATGCGAAAGTTGTGTCCATTTCTCGCACTAAAGGTAAAGTCAAAACGTCCTCTTTCAAATTAATTTAACTGTACGTATTTACCTCCCTCCCACCACAGGACGATGTGGCACAAGGTTGGAAGGTGGGGATTGAAAAGCAAGCGCACAAGAGGTGTGTGCACTCTGGCCGTCAAAAATGCTTGAGCAGCCCCGTCGCATTTCCCGCTAGTGACACTTTAGGCAATTAACAATAAACTAACCCCTTCTCAAAGAGAGAAGGTAAAGCCTGGGAGGGTAGACCTTTTAGAACTGCACAGAACCACACCTCAGTCCGACAGATGCAAGTCCATCACCGACTCAAAAATGAACAGACTATGTTGGACTGATTGTCAAAGACGTATCCTCGACTTGGTTTTATTCATCTTCCTCCCACAAGGTAAGATGTGACACAAGGTCGGGAAAGTGGGAATTGAAAAACCAGCGCCCAAGAATTTGAGCGCTCTGGCCATTAATAATTGCCTGGGTAGCTCCTTCGGCATTCCCCGATAGGGGCGCCTCACGCGATTAGCAATAAACTAACCCCTGCTCAAAGAGTGAGAAGGCAAAGCCTGGGAGGGTGCACCTCCTAGAACTGCACAGGACAGACGACCAATAGACCGGCGTAAATCAAGACCCGAAGGCCCAGACAATACCGGTCTATGGGGTGTAGTATACATCGGAACACTTGGTATGAATATATCATCTTTTTTATATACTGCTTATGTATATGCGATATCAGTCGCAAGGTTAACTAATTTGCATATTGGTTTAAAAAAAGACATTTTATTAATTGACTATTATTTGCTATTGCTTTTTAATTCAATGATTGTTTTGATTTTAATATAACAAATAGTTCTGTTTCGCGATATTGTTTTATTTCCTGGACGAAATATTTAGCATTTGTGTCCAAATGTTCTTTTCTTTAGACGGATCACCTTTCGACTTAATTTTCCACAAGTTGCGATCTATTTCTAAATTGCAAGTGAAAAGGCAAATTCTTTCTTTCTTTTCCTTTCTTTACGGTCTCATTTAAAAGAAAGAAATTTGTATCGAAATTACCAAAATGTTAATATTATCTATCTATATGAATAAATGAGAAAGATTTTGTTTCGTGTTTACAACAAAGTTATAGATGAAATGGTTTTTTTTAATTTTAAATTGATGCTTCAAGTATTTCAAGTAGTGAACTTTCCACAGCGATAACAAGATGGTAAAGACAGCTAGTAAGGTATGAATCCTATATTTTATGATCAATTCATGAACATAAAATACAAACATTTGTGACCATTCGCCCCCCCCCCCCCTCCTCAAAAAAAAAACTTGCTAAATTTTATGAATTTATAAAAAGAATATATTTTTTGTGCAAAGAAAGGCTCCAGAGAAAAAGAAAGTAAGAGAATTCTGAAACTGATTAGATGGGGGTGGGTCAGATGAGAACTCTCACCGATGTCTACCCCGGCAAACCTAAACGACCTTGCAACTGATAGTGGGAGGTGGGGAGATGAAAGATTTTCTCACTCAAACTCAGATATACTGATGAAGAGCTGTTTGTCAAGATATAAGCAGGGAGTTTGTTCACAATTCACAAAGAGTCACAATTCAGCCATGTGAAGAGGGGGTTAGAAAAAAATTAGCCCTATACCGTCTGGTGCCAAACCTGTATACCATGGTTATCTCTGCCATGAACCGGAGCTCTAGACAGCATAGCTTTGACACTATCACGTTGCCAACACCCTTACCATAGTGAAGAAAGGTGCTGTCTATCAGGGTGTCCCAGATCATTTCCTTAACCCATATATTGAAGATAAGTTTAGGGACAATGAATTTATCTTCCATCATGACCTTGCAAAGCGAAATATACAGCGAAATATACAAAAAATAGGGTTGGGAAGTAGGGTAGGCAGGAGAAGGAGAAAAAAATATAGAAAAAATGCAGAAAGGGATGGAGAACATGAGTTCCGGTGTAGTAAGATGAAGTGGGTGTGGGGAGAACACATTGCTCAAGGGTATCGAGGCAGTTTAGTGTTCTGCCCAGGACAGACAGATAGATAGATAGATAGATAGATTGTTTGGTTTGGTTGTGTTATTTTACGGCATATCAACCATTTTCGGGTTCTTTAATGCCAAATCCGGTCATTTTGGTCAAAGTTTTTATGCTTCAAATTCTTTATATGTTCAAGTATTTATTCATGGTGTTTGGTTGAGTTAAAGGGTTGGAAGGGATGGGGAGGGGGGAACAGGAAGGGAGAGAAATTGTTGTTTTTTGTCTTGGATTTTGCAGATCATAGTTGACTTTTGCAAAGAAAAATAAAAAACAATAAAACATCAATGTTTAGTGCATTTTGAGTTAGGAAGTCAATAACTTCAGACAGTAGTGCCACTAGGTTCTATTTGACCCATAGATGGGGCTCTTACAGGTACTACTACTCCGGGCCAGAGTTGACCTGGGAGCAATGACAACTATGGGGCAACTCCACATTTCCCACAGCTACCAAATGGAGGCCTCACCACTGGATGTCTTTTAAGGTCATACCCAAGTCAGATAGATAGATAGATAGATAGATAGAAATGCTCATGATAGATCAACAGAAAGAAAGATGGGTAGAAAGAAAGAAATATAGATAGAAAGAAAATTACTGATAGATGAAAAGAAAGGTAGCTAGAAAGAAATATATCTTCTTCCATTCATCTTACATCACTATTCCCTTGTCCAAGGGTTAGACTTTTTTTTATTATATTTCTCAAGCTTACTCTCCAGTCCACACGGTTCAGCGATTCAACTGTCTCCAAATTCCAGTTTGTGCAGTCTTGTCTAATTACTTCCTTCCAAGTTTTCTTTGGTCGGTACACTTTCCTGCAATTCAAGACATCCATGCTTCTGCAATGGTTTATCCAGGAGTACGAACGCTCCACATGACCGTACCAGCATAACCAATGGGTCCTTTCGATAACTTCTATGCTGGGCAAATACAGTGCTTCCAGCAAATCCTCCAACCTAATGTGTTGTGTTTGGTCAGATTTCAAATTTCAGATCTATCTGATCATGGATTTGTCATTGCACTGCAGTCGTACGCAATGACGGAGCCATGATCCATATATTATATATATATATATATATATATATATATATATATATATATATATATATATATATACATATATATATATATATATATATATATATATATATATATATATATATATATATATTAAACAATGATATATAGTAAACATTTTTTTATTAGACATTTTCCTTTTACTGTAATTAATCATGTTAATTTCTAAATCTACATTAATATGTTTTTGTTCGGTAAAATTTTAAAAAAGTAAACGGCATTAGATATGCCACACCATATAAATTTTGTCATTAGAAGAAAATAAAAATAAAAAATGGCATTACTTATGCCGCACCCTATATATACGGGGTGGTCGCTAGAAAAGCGGGAAATTTGAGCAAGAGCTTCAGTTCAATTTCTTCAGCAATCTACTTCTGATTTCATTGCACCAGAGGATTGACCCTCGAAAAGCCCAAACTGAAATGTCATGGATTGCTGTGTTTGGGGCTTGTTATTAGCAGAAACTCAGAAATGTCGACACGACATTGACTCTGTCGATGATTTTAAAACATGATTGGCAAGAACTTGAAATAAAATCCCACAGGTTATTCTTTAATACGCCACACAAGCTTGGATTTCTCGGTTAAGACGCTGCTATGAAGATCACAGACAACATTTTGAGCATCTGTGAGTGTATTATAATATTAGTATTTGAAACACTTTTAAAAAGTTATTCTTTGTAAAAATAAATTTCCCGCTTTTCTAGCGACCACCCTATATATATATATATATATATATATATATATATATATATATATATATATATATATATAGATATATATACTAGCAAAAACTACCCGCCCTCTTGATACTGTAGTCGTCTTTACAGAAACCAAAGAAATAATTTTCAATTGACATTTTAGTAATTTGTAGGAAAATAACAAAATGATGGTTGTCATAGTGTTATTTGATATATTCCAATGTGAAGGAAATTTACTGTGCATTAACATAGTCAAATTTCATTTTTTACGAAAAAAAAAAACAACAAAATTGATATGGTCTTTAAGATATTCAAAGTCGAGCTATTTTATTTTTGCTTCAGCATAAAAATAAAAACGAATCCCCAATTAAGAACTGGTTATATAATGAAATGAATAAACATAAGGGTGGAAGGTCGAGTGGTCAAATAAACCAATTTTATCTTACTGGCTAATTCGAAATGGGTACTTTGTACTTTTCGACTTCATTATAAAAGACAGAAAAAAAGTCTTAATAAATATTAAAGAAACAGAATCCATTTTTTTTTGTAATTTAGAAAGATTAGAGGAGGTTTTTTCTTTTCTATGACAAATGTTAAAGTTATCACCATTATAATCATTGCTACCACTAGCATCATCATCACAACTACAATCATCATCATCATCATCATCATCATCATCATCATCACTACCAACATGTTGAATCCTTGGCCTTTTAGCTAGGAGCAAAATATAGTATCTGTTCTGAATCTGAACTTAGTTTTTATGTCCTCGGTCAATGAAAGAGAAATCCTTTTGAACCGAGTTAATTTAAATTTTTATTCCAATCCAGAGTGCCCTTTTTGGGGTAGCTTGATTTTCCCCATGTTAAATATTGACATTGTGCCTAACTCTGCTCTCGTGGGAGGAAGTAAATAGGAACAGTAGCAACAACAACAATGTTGTTGTTGTAAATAAGAACAGTAGCAACAATAATGTTGTTGTTGCTACTGTTCCTATTTACAACAGTAGCAACAATAATGTTGTTGTTGGTACTGTTCCTATTTACAACAACAACATTATTGTTGCTACTGTTCCTATTTACAACAGTAGCAACAATAATGTTGTTGTTGCTACTGTTTCTATTTACAACAACATTATTGTTGCTACTGTTCCTATTTACAACAGTAGCAACAATAATGTTGTTGTTGCTACTGTTTCTATTTACAACAACATTATTGTTGCTACTGTTTCTATTTACAACAACATTATTGTTGCTACTGTTCCTATTTACAACAGTAGCAACAATAATGTTGTTGTTGCTACTGTTCCTATTTACAACAACAACATTATTGTTGCTACTGTTCCTATTTACAACAACAGCAACAACAAATTTATTAAAAAAATAATTATTAACAGAAAACCTTTGGTAATTATTGCGTTCAATGCAAACTTTTTTTTTTAAAATAATTATTTGAAAGTTATCATGGTTGTTGCTATGATTAAATATACGCATGCGAAAACATAACAAAAAAAATCAAATAATCAAAAGGAAGTTATGATTTTGAATTTTAAACTTTATTCATTAAATATATATAAAAAATATAAAGATTCACAAAAATTCTTTTGATCAAAGAAAATTCACTTCGATGGAAAAATGCAACATGTACAAAAAAGATAAATCCAGGATATTATGAAAAAAAATCCATTGGGTTAAGGAAAAGAAAAAAAAAGTTTATTTATATATTCCTTGTTTAAACTACTTGATGATTCAATAAATATTGTCTTTTTCTAGTTTTTATTCTCATGAGTCATTAAATTTTATTATTGCTCTATCTTGTACATTGAGCATCGAATTTTCATGATAGGATTATTTTAAAGATTAAATTTTATCTTTATCATCTCTCCATTTTATGTAATTTAGAGAGAGAGAGAGAGAGAGAGAGAAAGAGAGAGAGAAAGAGAAATAGAGAGAGACGAGTAACAGATGGAACTAAGATTGTAAAAATACAATATCTATTACGCCATCAGTTGCTCAAAACAAGATGTTTCAAATAAAAGAAATTTATAAATCTCATTTATTTGAAACACCTTGTTTTAAGCAAATGATGACGTAATAGATATTGTATTTTTACAATCTTTATTCTCATATTTTACTTGTTTATATAATTGCTCTATCTCGTATATCGAGCATTAATTCTTTCATGATACGTTCTAACATAAACGTATACATTATATCATTATATCTTTATTTTCTTGTTCTGTATATATATATATATATATATATATATATATATATATATATATATATATATATAGCCTGACGATTCTCTCCGGGGATGAAACGCGGAAGCTCTGTATAGCTTAATTGCCATAAATATATTTTCATAACTTTATATATATATATATATATATATATATATATATATATATATATATATATATATATATATATATATATATATATATATGATTAAATATAAACCAAAAGTAAACTTTTAGTAAATAGGACCTATAGTGAAAATGTTAAGCTCAATATACAAGATAGAGCAATTATAAAGATAGAAGAAATAAGAGTGATGAACATGTTCGAATGTCCAAATTTATTTCAAATTTCGATTTTTCAATGCAAGATGTATTCTGGCTTAAGGAAAGAACAATAAACACTGGTTTATTACAGAATACACCTTGCATTGAAAAATCGAAATTTGAAATAAATTTGGACATTCGAACATGTTTTTCACTCTTATTTCTTCTATCTTTATATATATATATATATATATTAGTAATCCAGATAGAATAAAAATCCACAAGGTAGAAATCCAAAGGGAATTAAACCGGGCTTATAAAAAAGTGCTCAATAAGAATATAGAGCTGTATTGTGAAAGGTTTTTTTATTCTGAATGATTTTTTTATTCTGAATGATTTTTTTTATTCTGAATGATTTTTTATTCAAACATGTACATGTTTGAATTAAAAATAATTCATATATATATATATATATATATATATATATATATATATAGATAGATAGATAGATAGATAGATAGATAGATAGATAGATAGATAGTTTATGATAGAAAGACAGACAGAAAAAAGTGTGTGATGGATAGAAAGATAGAAAAGAAGAAAGAAAGGAAAGTTTGTAATGGATAGACAGAAATGTACATAGATAGAAAATAGATAGACAGACCGATAAACAGATAGACCAACATATGCTTATGTTCTGGCCGCATCTCTTGTTTCAAACGTATTTCAAGGCCACTGGAACTGGATGGCTCTCATTCGTCTCTTTTGGTAACTTTCCAAACGATTCATTCACAAATTTATCCCACACATCTTGATAATGCGTAAAGACACTTTGACTCATAGAAATCCATAGATTCTCGCCACCAATTCTATCAATTTCCGTTTCATACTAAAAGTACTTTAAGAAAATTTGGAGAGCACCCAAAAAAAGTAGAAAATTAATTTTACTTACAGCCAAATATATCTATGCACATGCTTATGTTATAGTAAAGTGTCTATATAAATACATATATGTGCATTTCCACAAAGACACAATTGCGCTTGTAGGGACGGTTAGAATCTTTAAAAAAAATTTCGGTTGGAGCCTCTGAAATAGCCGGGTAAATGTCTGGTATCCAGTAGGATGACCCATCCCCAGCAAAAATGAAAATATTAGAATTTTTTTTTTAAAAGACGATGTCTTAAATCTGCATAAACTCTATCACTGATATTGAGC